>JANFAB010000022.1:0-600000 GCA_024613165.1 Pisolithus albus
CGGCTACCTGCGCATATGCTCACGCAGTAAAGTCGGGCCAGAGCAAGCCGCCCGACGGAGGGGATCCCCCTCTAGACGACAATAGTCATCGAAAGCAAAAGGGACCATCCGAGGTCCAAAGAAATGATGGGAACACGGAGGACAGGCAGCCGCCGGCCAGAAGCGCCTCCCAAGAGACAAGCGCCAGACAGCCCGGATCTGTAGCACCGGGTGCGCATATGCCCGGAGGGTTGAATACCTCAACAACTTTGGGGAGCAGCATCGAACGAGCTGCGAGAGAGGGGAATGAGATAGCCAGAGACTCGATGAGTCCCCTTACTCCTCAGCGCACTGAGCTAGATAACTCATGAATGTCTTCCGACCCCGTGCTAGTACGAAGGACTCAGAGTCCTCCAATTGAGATATTCGAAGAAGGCGAGGAGCCTTCGAGGAGAGAGACGAGTAAGAGGGATGCCCCAATCGACCCTCGCATGGCCTTCGAGGCTATGAACGACTTCCTCGAGAATTTGCAGCAACAGTGGCTGGAATATGGGTATGGCCCCAAAGGTTTCGACAATCATGGGGTGAACCCTGGCGTGCACCACGCAGAAGAGTTAGAGAGGTATAGGCGGGCACTCGCCGCCAAAAGTGCAAGCAGGACGACTACTCCGGACGTCGAACCTGTGATTAAAAGAGAGGAGACAATCCCTCATTTCTGGCCAGGAATGCCAGTAAGGAGGGAAAACCTCCCATTCGAGAGAACTGACGCTCTCGGCAGGAGGGGTGGATTCGCCCCTAACATGCCGGACCACCCTGCATATTTCTCGAGGCGAGACACGGATATAATCCGACAGATGTTTGGAAATGAGTGGGGAACCGCGATACTCCACCAGATGGCCCGAGATCGCACTATTGCAGCCAGGAACACTGCCGAAGAAAACAGGGATAATACCCCTGGAGGAGATAATCGAGCTGGAGTGGCCGAGAAT
This sequence comes from Pisolithus albus, assembly GCA_024613165.1. Classification (NCBI taxonomy): domain Eukaryota; kingdom Fungi; phylum Basidiomycota; class Agaricomycetes; order Boletales; family Pisolithaceae; genus Pisolithus; species Pisolithus albus. The sequence continues at coordinate 969 of JANFAB010000022.1, forward strand.
CAGTACGGCCGAAACGAACATGGAGGTAGACCTCCTGGAAGAGACGAAGATGGAGGCGGTCCCCCTGAACGAAACAATTATGGGAGGAATATCCCTGGTCAAGGATTCCCTGGGGGTGGTCCCCCTGACGGTGGCCCTCCAGGAGGAGGACCCCCTGGTGGTGACGACCCGGATGAAGAGGACGAGGACGATCCTCGAGGATATGGGAGAGTTCCCATAGTTGGAGGACGACGTGTCGTCCAGGGAAACCGACCGAACTATCTGAGGGGATTCACCCCAGGCAATATGAGGTATATGGATTTTATGCAAAACAAATATGCACAGCGTATCTGGGAGCAAGTCGGGTTACCAACGGAACAGGTTGGACCTGAAGTGAAGGCGATGAACCCGCCTAAGCCCGGAAAATATGGAGGCCAGGATGACCTGGATAAGTTTGACGACTGGCTGGGCCAGATATTAAAGTACTTTCGTACATTCAAGGTCACCGGCCCTGATCACGACGAAGATCACGTATTGTACACTGGGTTGTACTTGGAGGGTCTAGCCTCCCAATGGTATGACCAAGAGGTCGACTCCCCAAATCGACAAGTACCTCACTGGACTTTCGAAGAACTCATATGTGGACTATTCAAGCGATTCGTCCACGAGGCGTCGGCGCAGAACACTGCCGACAAGTATGATCGAACGAGGTTCGAATATGACAAGGGGGCCCTTGCGTATTATAACGACTTGAAGCATCGCGCGCACCGAATGGTGCAGCCTCCAGACGACTACTCGTTTAGGAGGAAGTTCTTGCGGGGGCTACCACACTCTATAATTAAATCGATATTCGAAGCTCGCGGAATATCCGCAGAACATTCAACGATCGAGGAGATCCTCAAAGAAGTAAGACGCATGGAAACTGCGCAGAAAGCAGTGAATATGCATATGAGAACGAGCCACGCTGGCTCTGGAGGGAAGACCTCCCAGGGACGAAGTGGCTCACACCCACATGGAAACAGGAGCGCAGGAAGCTCCATGAACAAGGACACTTATAAGTACTTCCAGAAGGGAAATACGTTATATCGACATAAGGCGAACTTTGTGCCAAAAGGCGCTGATGTTGGAAGGAAGGGTGGACAGTTCCACCGTAAGGATGGTGACCATAAGTACCATCATAAGGAGCGAGACGACTTGCATCAGAAAGGACGGCAGCCCTGAAAGTTCATGCCGGGGATAATGTGTTTTAACTGCTCGGAGGTGGGCCATATGGCCCCAGATTGCCCTCATCCTCGAAAGGACAAGAACAAAGCGGCGGTTAAGCCGCGGTTATATGCCGTAGACGTCCAAGAGGAAGAGGGACGCGATACCCTTGTAAAAGATCAGTCAGAGGAACCCGACGAGGAAAAAGTCGTTGAAAGTGAACCCGGTCACAACGAATCTAGTGATCACGAGGAAGGATCACACTGTGACGAAGTGGAAATCGTCGACAAGTACGAAATGTACTCAGAGGTTGACGATGACAACGAGCCCGTCGCATACTTCGGCGCCATACACGAAGAAGATGAAGCTGTTGCTTCCGATGAGGAGGTAACTTGCGCTATGATGAGCATTGTACATGATGACGATGACTTGTCAGAAGGAGACCAAGCCTCCGAAGCGGGAAGTGATTTCCCAGATGCTAATGGAGGAAGCTCCTACGAGGAAGAACCTCAGGAGGAAAAGTGGGAATGGTCTGGAACATATGGAGCAGTGCACGAAGGGACGTGCGATGAGTGTTGACATCGAGTCGACCACGTAGCAGAAGGGCTACTTAGTAGGGATGAATCCCTTGCACGAGCACTTAATGTACTGGAGGAACACGCTAGGTGTGAATACCACAGAGGGGTAGGAGAAGGAAACCGCATACGACTCTTGGATGCGGATGGTAGTATGAATCACGTACGGGCTGCATTACGAACGATGGCATTCCATCTCAGAGTCCACGAGGGCTATCATATGAATGCCCTGCAACAAATGGTATTGGCATGAGAGGACGTGCGACATCTGCCAGGACGCAGTCAAGAGCTACAAGAGCACCTGGACAATGCCATATTTGACATACGCCGCCAAGGCATGTCGGAGAGTGACGTCGGGATTTACCCCGACATAGTGATAGTGAATACCCTGTGGGGTAAGGTATGGATCAACCGAGACAATATGGTGGAATATCAACCATCGGTAATGGGAAGTACAGGGGGACTCCTGTGGAGTGTGTCTCTGAGGATAGCAGACGAAGATATGGACTCCCAAATGGAAGATCCCATAGAATTTAATAGTGTGGTAGATACTATGTCTACGAGAAATCGATGGGTTTGGTCTCCCATCTACGGTGCAATCCATGAAGAATCTTCATGCCGAGAATGTGCTCAAAGAATAGAGCACATATCCGAGTCGGCAATCGACAGAGACACTACGCTGAACGTAGCGTTACGATACCCAGAGCAGTTAGCTCGTAGAGAGTACGACTGCGGCTGGGAAGATTGCGACCAAGCGCAGATGGAGGGACATGGAATGAACATGGATCGCACGCATCATGCAATGCGAACCATGGCAGACTGGATACGGTCCTTGGAAGCTGACAGGCTTCAGATGATCGCAGATATATTAGAAATACTGGGGGAACGCAGTGGCGTGGCCCCAGAAGTGCGAAGAGCACTGGAAGCAATGGAGGTTTGCCTCCAACGAACCACTGAAAATAACCACCGTGTCGGAATATATCCTGACGATATGATAGTGGTGACCCCCCACAGTGATGTGATTATCACGAATGACGAAGGACAATATCGTCATATCGTGTGGTTGGCAGCAATGGATCTTGCTGCAAAGATCGAGCCAGTGACGAAGTCATTGACACGATCGTTTTGGTATGCTATGCATACGAATAATGTAGTGGGATCTCGTCCCAAAATAAGTCCTGAGTTGCGAACGTGCGCAACATTGCAAAGTATAATTAACGGATGTACCGCATATACGATGATAGACACCGGGAGTACAGGTAATTTCGTGAGCCCGGCATTCGCCAAGGTCACAAAGATGAGGATCTTTCCCCTCGAACAGCAGCTGATGCTGCAACTAGGCTGCATAGGCAGCCGGTCGAAGATTACTCATGGTGGAATATCCACAATACGCATTGGAAACTACGAAGTAGAGATATACTTCGATGTAGCGAATATTGACCACTACGATTGTATAATAGGAATTCCCTTCCTAAGACAAACTAAAGCGATCTTAAACTTCGCAGAGAAGACGATACAGATAGCAGCGGAATGCATGCCTCTTCTCACAGAGCCTGAGGCTCTGATGATGGGTAAATCCCATCCTAAGCATTGACTCTCGTGCCCTGCGAGGCCTCAGTCTCACGAGGGCTCTAAAGGGGGGAGGGGATCCAATAGAGTAAAAAAGCCAAGGGGCTCAACGAAAAGCGAGGAACATCTCGCAATAATAAAGTGAAAAAAGTTGTTGAGCAATGAGGATATACCTCAGTTATGGAACCAATGGTTCGAATGGTATAAGCACAGGCTTAGCGGGGTGATCCTGAAACTGCCTCCACTACGGGAGGTAAACCACAGGATCCCCCTGATAGACGAAAGAAAGCAGTACACGTACCACCTGCCACGGTGTGCTGACGTGCTTAAACAACAGTTGTCAGATAAAATCCGACTATATACGGACGCAGAATGGTGGGTGCTGAAAAGCGTCCCACAGGCTGCTCCGATGCTATGCATCCCAAAGAAAAATGGAAAGCTGCGGACAGTCATTGACTGCCGCAAGAGAAACGAAAATACTGTGAAGGACGTCACCCCCTTCCCGGATCAGGACCAGATACGAATGGACGTAGCACGAGCGAAGTATCGCTCAAAGATTGATTTGTCAAACGCATACGAACAAGTTCATGTAGAACCCGAAGACGTCTGGAAGACGGCCTTCTCGACGATATACGGGACTTTCTTAAGTCAAGTAATGCAGCAGGGAGATTGTAACGCCCCTGCGACGTTTCAACGTCTTATGACAGTAATCTTCAGAGATCACATAGGACGTTTTGTGTATGTCTATCTCGATGATATATTCATCTTTAGCGACACGATTGAGGATCATGAACGACACCTCAGAATAGTGTTTGAAACACTAGAAAAGGCTGACTTCTACCTGGAGAAGGAGAAGTGCGACCTTTATGCAGAAAAATTGGACTGCCTAGGGCACATCATAGACGCTAAGGGCGTCCATGCCGACAGAGACAAAATGTCTCGAATCAGGAGCTGGAGGACTCCTAAGAATCTAAACGAAGTCCAAAGGTTCGTAGGACTAGTGGAATACCTAGCACAGTTTATGTCAGACATATCGGCGTACACTACACCCCTGACTGGTATACAACGGAATGAACATCCATTTCAGTGGAGGGAAATCCACGACAGGTGTTTTCAAGTAATCAAGGATCTTGCGTGCAAGTATCCGATCCTGCGGCCTATTGATCCGCGAAAAGAAGAGCCAATATGGCTCGTGTGTGATGCATCACTCTATGGAGTGGGTGCGTTATACGGGCAGGGGCCCGACTGGAAAACCTGCCGACCAGCAGGATTTACGTCGAAAAAGTTGAGCGATGCTCAACAGAATTATCGAACCTTCGAGCGAGAAACTCTCGCAATAATCGAAGCACTCTTGAAATGGGAGGATAAACTCTTCGGCTTCAAGTTTACGATCGTCACCGATCATGAGGCGTTGGGGTACTCAAAACCCAACGAAAACTGTCGAGTCGACAAGTCCGCTGGTTGGACTACATGTCACGATTCGACGCAAACATCGTCTATGCAAAAGGCATGGAGAACTGTGTAGCGGATTGCCTTTCTCGTTACTACGAGCAAGAAGGAGGGGACATAGCCTCCGATGATGAAGTCGAATGGGCCGACGCAGATATACGTCTGGACCCAGAGGGGGGCGACCTCCCTCAAGACAGGTGGCGAGAGCTGAAGTTATCAGCGATGAGAGAGGGAAGTACCCCTCGGAAGAGTAACCAGTTGAAGGAAAAGGTCGAGAAAAGATATGAAGAGGCTAAAGAGATGGCCTCGGCCGCAGATCAGTGTAACAAGGAATCCCCTAGCACAAGTGCGCAGGAAGACCCTACGATACTCGAATCTGCCGAGGCCTCTAAAGCCTCCCCAATAACATTTGGAGAAGCACCAGGCTTCCTGAATGCTATCCACGCAGGATATAGAAGCGATCCTGTACTCGCAAAAGTGATGGCACAACCGTCACACTATCCTCAGTTCGAAGGGGAAGATGGCCTTCTATACACGAGAAATCGTGGAGGAGAGAAGGTGCTATGCCTTCCCCATGCAAAGTACGACGGCGATGATACTATTGCCAGGGTAATCGATCAAGCGCACAGGACGCTGGGACATTTTGGATCCCAGAGGACAGCGGATTATATCCGCAGATGGTATTGGTGGCTGAAACTCGGCCGGGAGGTGGACAAGTTTTGTCGAACATGTCCGATATGTCAGACGACAAAGAACGACAATCAGCGACCGAAGGGTCTATTGCACAGTCTGCCTGTGCCGAGAAGACCCTGGGGGTCGATAGCAATGGACTTTGTGGGACCTTTCCCACCGAGCGACGGGCACGACTACCTGTGGGTGGTCCTGTGCCGTCTAACATCGATGGTACACCTAGTACCGGTGACTATGATGATACGAGCGTCAGAGCTCGCGGGGATGTTCATATGGGAAGTCGTCCGACTACATGGACTACCAGAGACGATAGTCTCAGATCGAGACACGAAATTCACGTCGACCTTCTGGCGCGAAACGCACAGAATGTTGGGAGCGAAACTCCTAATGTCGACGGCGTTCCATCCACAAACAGACGGAGCGTCTGAACGAGCGATAAGAAATGTAGCGCAGATGCTACGAGCCATGGTCCGACCAGACCAGAAGGATTGGACATCAAAGATGCCAATGGTCGAGTTCGCAATCAACTCGAGCATAAGTAGCTCGACAGGGTTCGCACCCTTCGAGCTAAATTACGGGTACATGCCCAAAGTAATGCAACGAGTCAGAGGGGGGACGCCCTCAATGGCACCAGGGGTGAAGACCTTCATAAAACAAGCATTAGAAAATCTTGAGATGGCCCATGACGCCATCATTGAAAGCAGGGTAATACAGACGTACCATGCGAATAAGAAACGAAAGGAAGGCTTCAGCCTTCGAGAGGGGGACCTCGTCTACCTCTCTACTCAGAACTTGAGCGTTCCGAAGGGACGTGCACGAAAGCTCGTGCCAAAATTCATCGGTCCGATGAAAGTGTTGCGCTGTGACAGTGCGAATGACACCTACACTCTGGACCTGCCAGAACAATTGTGCCAGCAGCGCATACACCCAACGTTCCACGTCGGGTTATTGCACAGATACGAACAGAACAATGATGTTCTATTCCCGAGGCGTGACGCGCACGCGTTCTATGATGTCGGTATGACCGACGAAGAGGAGTGGTTAGTAGATGAGATAATGGCTCACCGGTGGATGAATAACAAGATAGAGTTCCTTGTGAGATGGAACCTCGGAGACACGACATGGGAGCCGGTGTCTAACTGTAAGGAGCTTGAGGCCCTCGACAGGTACCTCGAGCTCCAGGGCGTACAAAGTATATGCCAGTTGCCCCAAAGGGCGAAATAGTATGCGTAGGCGTACGGTAACCACTAAGTGGTTAAACGTAGTCAGGAGACTACTACCGGAAGCAAACGGACAAGTCAGAAAAAACAAAAATAAAAACAAACAAAAGATAAAAATAAAAATAATACCATCAATAATACCGTCAGCCTCGAGCACAGCATAGTTACCAAATTTAATTAGAGTATATACTTTCCTCCAATCACATTTTCACCGTTTCATGTGCATTAACTTTACTGATCACGTGATTCTCTTTTTACAATACTCCATCTTCTTCTTCTCTTTTTCTTTTTCTTTAACGCTCATAACGTTCTAGTAGATACAATGTCCCACCGCGATCACCGTCGCAGAGACCCCCCAAGCCCACAAGGCTCTATTAGCCCCACCCCATCCCGATCTCCCTCGCCCCAGCGAGGCAGATCCCCCGCGTGTTCCGACGCATCTCCCGATGGCTCGCCATCATGTTCGTACTCCCCGTCCCCCGTCGACCAACACAGTCTGCATACGGTCAGTAGTGGCCAGAAACGGCCACGATCACCCTCACGCTCGTCGTCCCTCGAGTGTGAGCGTCGCTGGGACAAACATTCCTGTCCCTACTGGGAGTGCCACCCCCAGTTCCCATTCTTGCACCATCACGGCACTTGTGACCATTGTGCGGCATACGCGCTTCATCTCTCCCAAGGCATGGCCTTGTCCGACGCAGGTATCATGCCTGCTATTGTCACTTTGGCTGATGAGACCACACGTCTCATCAAACGCACGCCCTACAACGACCTACGTCATCGTATCAGCCGTCTCGAGCGTGATCTTGAGGAAACCTCCTATGACCTCCGTCGTGCCCTCCGGAAGATCGATGATCTTCAACAAGAACCTACCCCCACCATCCCCGCTCCCACTACGGTTGAGCAAGCTGCGCGTGACTTCGAACGGGCTCGTGTCGCCTCCTTGGGGGGGCGTACTTATTCATCAAACGCGGAGGCTAGTTCCTCCAGGCTGCCACCTCCACCGGCACCACAGCCCTCTTCTTCTTCGAGGGGGAGGGTACAGGCTAAACCTGCGTTGCAGGTTGAACCTGTAGTGTCGAGAAAGGGCAAGGCGAAGCAGCTCGAGGACGATACCCATCAGGCAGCGCCTGATTACGAATACACCGCCATGGAGGAAGATACCTCCGTTCAACAATGTTACGATGACGACATCCCTATGGTCGTCGATACTGCCTCTCAGGGAACACTCTTCCCTGAATTTACGGGAGAAGAGAACCTGTACAGAGTACGGGTCCTTGGGCAAGGCAGGGATGGCGTGAGGTCGATCCTCTTTGTGAGGATCAACGACAACCTCTATGCCTACAATGATGAGAGGCTTGGTGCCGCCCTCATGCCAGGGGACCCCCTTTCCTGTTCCCCTCAGACGAGGAAATCTCGTCGCATCAGTTACCAGATGGGACAGGGGGATAATGGGTCCCATTAGACTCATTAACACCGCAGAGGAAATCCGCAAGCTGTACGCCGAAGCGTACGAAGAACCTGAGGAGAACGCTCCTTGCGTCCGTAGGGCGCAGGAGCTGATCACCTACATTAACCTGTGGAAGAAATGCAGGTTAGTCACAAACGAGGTCATGAACCTCGCACTTAAGGAATGGAGGCCGCCTGTTTGGGCCTCCCAGAAAGTGCGCCAGAGGAGAGAGGCGCTACGAGACAAGGAGAGGGCAAGGAGGGAGGAAGAAGCCCTCGCATTACAACCCGCCGGTGGACAGCCGGCATTACAACAGTGGATAGAGGGTCAACCTGCTGCTCCTTTGCCAGAGATGGGTCAGAGACCCATCGTGCCTCTCCGCGACCGCCTGATGGTCGAAAACCCTGGGGCTCCCCAAGCCCCTGATCATCAAGAACGACCCCCTCCAAGGGGTCGAGCGTTTAATCCTAGAGGAGGAGGTCGAACCTCCGGAAAGAAGGGAAAAGGGGGGATCCCCGAACTACCACGAGAGGCACCGAGCCTCGAAGCCCCAGTCGCTGACTGGGTTAAATTCATCCACACGTACCAGAATGGGTACAGCGGTTCAGACGAGAGCTCCGAGCTCTCGAGAATGTTCCCTGGGGTGCTAGGTGTCAGTGAGCGCCCCGACGACGACGAGTGGGAAGTCAGTCCTCCCACAGCACAATCAGTACGAGGATTCCTCCTCTACGAACGACTGGCTCCAGTCCCTAGAGGGAGCTATGACCGGATGGTCTGGTTCCGGGAGCTAGTCCATCTCCTCGCAGCGAAGGGCCATTACAGAGCCCTTCTGGATTGTGCCGAGGTGGCCCCTCGTGATGGTACCCGTGTCCCCTGGGAAGGGGAGTTCACTCGCTCAGCCGGTATGGCTGATATCGCTGCATACCTTGCGGCTAATGGCATCACTCCTCACGATGCCGACGATGCCCTCGTTTGGGCCAGGAGAGCGGGTAGGGAGTATATTACCCGCGCTGTCAATAATGGGGGGGAACGAGACCCCAACGTGCGAGCCGTGCTCGATCTTCTGAGGGCAGCAATCAACGACCCTCCAGTAATGAAGGAGAACCGCTCGAAGGAGTGGGTCGAGCGTCAGGCTAGGACCCTCGGGATCGCTACCGAGTGCATTGTGGCCTACGAGGCTCGCACAGTCAGCGACGCAGAGCTCCCTATCATTAGGGACTTCTGCTCTGCTGCAGTTATCTATGACCTGCCCAACTACCCAGGGGTGGAAGGTCGAATTTCGTAGGAGAGGACTCCCGAACAAAATGATGAGCCCGAGGAGGGCGAGATGAGGGACGAGCTGGCTCCGATGTAGAAGGGACGCTACATCGGGTGCTGGATCGTCTTCTCGAGGGCACAACCCCTCAGTTCGAGTTGTGGTACGAAGGGTTCAACACCTTTCGTACCTTGCTCTGCATTACTAAAATGAGGCGTAACCCTCGGATTGGTAGTGCTGCGAGATTCAACATCTCGCGTGAATGTACATAGGGTCTTCCCTATCTTTTTCTTTTTTCCTTTTTCTTTTTCTTTTCTTTTTCTTTTCTTCTTGTCTTACAAGCCTAAGTCGGCTCTACAGGGGGAGGGTGTTAGGGGCCGTGCCCTAATTTAGATGTCTGTAATCATCCACAGGCATGTGATACTCCAGTATCACATGCCTGCATGTCTAGTATATAAAAGTCGTCGTAGTGACTTAAGGACATCAATTGTCTTAAATTTTACACTGCGAATACCATACGGTACAGTTCGCGGGTGTGAACTAAGGCAACACAACCTTACACTTTAACTCCTGGATGACCAGCAGAGGGGTGGTCATGGAACTCTTCGAGGCACTTCTTCCTCGATTTCGGGGGTACATAGAGTCGACCATTCTTGGTCTTTGTCTTCGTCACAGGGTCTTCCTGGACGGTAGGGTCTTCTTTGTTGACAACATATGTCGAGTCTTCTTGTGATTCTTTCGTGATGGAATCATAGACATCTTTTGAGACGTGCATGATGCTTCCCATGCCTTTTCGGGGCTTCTTGGCTTTCGGTACTGCCAACGACTTTTCCTCAGGGGCAGGAGTTGGTCCTTGTTTGGGGGAATTGGGGGAGTTTCACCCGAGGAGAGTCGTCATTTGTGCCTTCGGAGGAGGGTTTTGTGTGTTTTTCAGGGGTTTTTGTAGGTGTCACCCCCCCCTCGAGCCACAAAGTTGGTGGCAGTAACATAGCAGATATTGGCGAAGCAGCTTCAAATGATGGGTTGCGCAACAATGTATCAGGGACGATCATCTGGCGACCGGGCTTGTGTTTGAAAACCAGGGGGAACCCTTGAAGGTAGGCCAGCCATCGAGCCTGGTGGCCTGTAAGGTTCTGGGGTTCGCAATAGTATGTGAGGTTTTTGTGGTCGGTGTGGATGATGGTCGACTCGACAGGGGAAACCAGGTAGTGTTTCCATGCCTTGAGTGTGCATATGACAGCCATCATTTCGAGGTCATAGACTTGATAGTTCTGTTCTGCGCTGGTGAGAGACTGGGAGAGGTATGCACATGGGTGCAGCTCTCCATCCTCCTGCTTCTGGCATAGCATGGTGCCAGTACCGAGTTTCGAGGCATCGGTAAAGACTTCGAAGGGCCTTTCGAGGTCTGGGAGGCGCAGGACAGGTGCGTTGCAGAGGACGGTCTTCAGTTTCTCGAAGGTGGTCTCTTGTACTGTGGTCCACTTCCATGGTGCATCTTTCTTCGTTAAGTTGTGGAGGGGTCGGGATATCATCGAGAAGTTTGGGATGAACTGTCAGTAGAAGTTGCAGAATCCGAGGAACTGCCTCAACTCATGCAGGTTACGAGGAGTCTTCCAGTCCCGGACTGCTTCGGTCTTCACAGGGGAAGTCTCGTACGACCCCTGATGGACGATATATCCCAGGAACTCCACTTCTTTGGCTTCGAAGATACATTTCGACAACTTGAGTCGAAGGTTCTCTTTCTTGGCGATCTCCAGGAACTCGGTTACGCGAGATCTGAGATCTTCTCGTGTCTTCGCATGGATAGTGACGTCATCCATGTATATGACACCTTTCTTGTCTGTCCGCAAGTGTCCAAACTTGGCGTCCATGTATCATTGGAATGATGGCGGGGCATTGCACTGTCCAAAGAACATGACTGTGGGTTTGAATACTCCGCATGGCGTGAGGAATGCGCCCTTAAGTTCGTCTTCAGGGGTTTCGACACGGAGGTTGGTGAATCCCCAGTGAACGTCGAACTTAGCAAAATATTTCGACTTGACCAGCTCATCTAGGATTGGCTTGACGAGTGGGAGTGGGTAGTGGTCTTGGACGGTGAACTTGTTGAGTTGGCGGTAATCCTGGATTAGCCGCTTCTTGCCATCTTTCTTTCCAACGAAGAACACAGGGGCTGGTGGTACGATCTGCTTTTCGTTGTTCAAGACCTTCTTGATCTTCCCGTTCGCAAGATTTTCTTCAAGGAATTCGTCAAGGAGAGTCATCTCATCCTTGGAGAGTGGGTAGATCTTGGCAGGTTTGAACTCTTTGAGATCCTTAGATGGATCAAGTTTGATGGAGTGATCGTAGCCAGGCCGGTGTGGCGGCAATGGACAGTGTTCAGAGAACACCTCAGCGTACTTGGAATATTTGGGTGGGAGGACGACTTCTTCCTTCTTCTGCACAGCTTCCAGCTGCATTGATATGGACATGCGAGCGACCTCGCAGGTTACGGAAGGAGTTCCCCAGCCGATTATTCTTCTTCGACTCCAGTCGATGACAGGTTGCACTTGCTGGAGCCAAGGCATCCTGAGAAGGACTCATTCGGTTCGAATGTTCATGATGAAGCAGGAGAACATCAGCAAAACAGTTTGTGACTGTGCAGTGCTGTACAGCCACCACAGAGTCCCACAGTGTGACAGGAAGGTCCCCCTCTGTACAGTGCTGCACAGTGGCTTCCAACTCATTAAGTACTACATTTCAGACATCAAATGTATTTCAGTATGAGTGTACATGTCCTAAATACATAGTTCCATACACTGGAAGTCCAGAAAATGGTGGATTTAGAGCAGTATTTGCTCTGGAAAGTTGAACTGTGACACTGTAGTGACTGTGACTCTGTCCCAAAAAGACTGTTTTGCTGATGAAGTTGAACACCCTGCCATGAACTCGGCCCTTGAAGAAGGCCATCGAATCGATTACTTGCGACGTTGCTCCTTCGAAGGATCTTGGTTTCCATGGGTCTGATATTTTTCGCATCTTCAGTCCAAACTTCTTGACAACTTCAGGACTGATAGCGTTGCATTCAGTGCCGCTGTTGATCGTGGTGGAGATTGCTGCATCTTCCTGGTCAACCAAGAACAGCGAGCCATGTATAGCAGCAACAGCTGGAAATTCTGTGCTACATACAAGCTTAGCTAGTTCTGGTGATGCAAGGGAATCAAACTGTACTGTCCTCTCTCCCTGCGCAGCAGGACGGGGAGAGGATTCTAAAAATCCTCGTTGTTGAGGGCTTTCTTCAACTCCCGGAGTTCTTCTCTTGAGAATTGGGACTTCATTTCATCAATCCTTCTTCAGCCTTCTGGTCCCTGACCAGAGGTAGACTTGGAAGAGGTAGACTCCTGACAGTCTGACTTGAAGTGCCATATTTCCCACAGTTGAAACACTGCATGGTCTTGAGGGAACGGATGCGAGAGCCATTGCCAAATTTGGAAGGTGCTTTAGATCTCTTCAGGTATTGAGATCTCGGCGGTTTTTGGCGATCGACATCCATTGCATCAGGGTCTTTTCTTCGGCTGTCCTTGGTACCGTCTTGATACAGTGGGCAACAAAAACGTTGCAATGTTTGCAACCTTGTAATTGTTTGAGGTATAACTTGGGATTGGATGTGGCTGTGCAGATGTGATAGGGGAAGCATTTGTAGCTCTTGGTCTTGGCTTTCCATCGGTGGTCATTTCAAGGTCAGGGGTGTAGTGGCTGTGATTATATGAGCCAATTACTGAGGCCTATGCATTGCAATGTTTTTGTTGCTGACACTATTGTGGATGAAATCAATGGTGTAAGGGATATATTTGGAAAAGAAATTGGAGCTAGTGCTTATGTAATATATCACATGATCAATTAAATGGTTTGTCAGTAAGCAAACAAAGCCAAACACTGAATTTGAGTGATTTACACTCTATCCTATACCACAACTCAAGAAACCTTTTTTCTTGCTATTCTCTCAACAAATCTCAGCAGCTTCTGGTGCTCATGGCATTACCATGATTAGGGTATGTTCCCAGCACCACCAGTCCCTTAAAAGGTTGCTAAAATTCATCCTAGCCCTGTTTCCACTGCCAATGCCTGAGGGATCCTGGCACTAATCAGCATTGAGAAAGGGGAAAATGTTAAGTAAGTCAGTCTGGCACTTCAGGACATGAAGAATGAACCAATCCCCTCCCAACTAGTGCATTTATACAAAAGAAAATTGAGCATCAAGGTTGAGGTGAGGCAATGCCCTCCTCTGTACACCAGGTGCAAAGGAGGATCAGCCAGACTATGCCCTGTGCTGAACTGTGGATGACTGGGAAAGCATTATTGGGTCATAGGTGACTGATGGAGATGCCTAGGGACAGATGGAAGGGGAAAAAATGGTACCCTGGCAGCCCTGTAGGTCATTCCACCCAGCACCCCTGGAAACAGTTTTTAGCTGCGGCAAAACGAATCCTCCGTTACCTCGCTGGTACCATAAACTACCATCTTCACTATGGTGAATCCACCTGTAATGCTTTACTCCACAGCTTCAGCGATGCAGACTGGGCCACCAACCCTGAGGACCGCAAGTCAGTCACTGGCTACTGCTGGTTCTACTATGGAGGCATCATTGCCCATTCGTCCAAGAAACAGGCTACCCAGGCTCTCTCGTCGACAGAGGCCGAGTACATGGCAATCACTGCTGCCATGCAAGAGGGACTTTGGCTTCGCTCATTTCTGTCTTCCCTCGGGTTCTTGGTGCCCTCCCCAGTCCGCTTGTATGCTGACAATGCAGGTGCAATAGCTCTCTCTCGCGAAGCTGCCAACAATCATTGTACAAAGCATATTGACGTCCAGTACCATTTCTGTTGCACCCACATCGAATCCAGAGTATTCATCATGGAGTGGCTGGCTTCTTCATGCAACATCGCCGATGTCTTAACCAAGGCCACTGTAAAAAGTAAAAGCACTATATTTCAGCGTCCGTGATGCTGAAATGGACAAAATCAGTGTCTGTGACACTGAAACAATGGACGCATCTTTTCAGCGTCGTCGTTTGACAGTGATTTTACATGTCACAAAAAATAAATGTTTGATTTTCAGTGTCGGGGGAGAAAATCAGCGTCATAAACTGACTTACCATGATCCATGAGAGATGCTTAGTCAGCAGGCACTGAGTGCGCAAATTGACTTATCTAATAAAATCAGATTCATGTTTTTATTTATTTATTTGTCAAGTCCTGGTGAAATTACACAACACAACGTGCCTGTCCCTGCTAACAGTGTGACAGTCACACTCACGTGTTTATCGCAGCACCCGTTCTTTGCTTCCTCCCATCTCTTTCCTCGACATGCCACTTGCAGCAGGTGCATGCACCTATCGCACTCTGGATCTCAAGCACCTGTCCAGGCTGTTTCCAGTAAATTCGACACACTGCAGAGCCCCACACCAACAGAAAGTAGTTGGTATCTGGTAGGGTCGAATGAGTCCTTGTCTTCCTCGCAAGATAAGCTATTTTCTCAGGGTTCTCACATACGTCTCAGGATATCATCATGTTTCTATTAGGCAGGACTGACCGGCTCTATTATATGTGCAATATGAGTCCCTATATGCGCTGTTTATGTATGGTATACAGAAGTAAGTGTTGCGTTTCGATGGCTTTTCGTTGTTTGATTTTGCTGTAGCATGAACAAGAGCGTAGTTCAGCGGCACATAGACATGATGGTAGCTGAGGTCATCATGAGTAACTTCCACCATGCATTGATGTGACGATTTGATGATTGCACAGACTTTTGTTTGGAATGCTCACGTAGGTGTCAACGTGGATGCAGTGGCACTCCCATCGGAACAGGACGCAGTGGTGGTTTGTACCGGTGTGATGTGGCCGCAGGATCTTGCAACACCGACATTTAGCCGCAACCACATTCGAGTCTGGGGCCAGATCCAGTGTGGCAAGTATGGATTCGAGCATGAAGGTGAATGTATGCGGTGACCATTGTCACAACTCATACTCTACTCCGTAGGGTGATACTCAATAGACAGTCATGATCTTTGTGAAGCATAAACTTCGCCCTCGACACTTCGCCCCCCCACCCTGCCACTACAGCACTTTGCTGCTGGATGCCGATGTGAGAGATATTTTGAGGTACGCAATATTCTCGCTTTCGGTGCCTCATATTCCCTGCCCCACCGCTATGTGATTCTGCCTGTAGCCTGCCCGCACGTGCGATATTTTGAACCACATGGGGTTCTCGTGGTTGATGCCCACATTCTCTGGTCGCGCTGTTACGCATTTCATGTACCGGACCCGACTACAGCCTGCGATCTCTCCCAGGAGCACGCAAGTATCCTTCCGCTGTAGGGAGTGTGCGCTCCCTAGGGCTGAAACCCGCCGCTTTTCGGCATTCCTTCACCACCACAATGCTCCGACAGTTCTCAGGGCCTCAGACCGCCATATTGCGGCAATTCCCGACCGCTACGACCTCTGTAATCATCCCCACTGTTGTCTAAGGGATTCTGCTGCCTTTCGGCTGCCGATACAGCCAGAATGACCGCCTCCACCATCTAAAAATAGCTCCGCCCACCCTTGTGCCTTCCCACCGCCTCACATGCCCCTATCACCGCCACAAAAAGGCCGCTTCACTTCCAGGTTCCATTCAGAGGGCCTAGCCTTCTCTATTCCGACCGCCTCAGCCCCTGGACGCATGAAACCTGTCTGTTGGCTGTCGGAAACCCTTTCCGAAGTGCCAGGTGTCAATCCTGTGACCCACCGCCCACTCCGACGCACATTCCGCCGCCATTCCGCTTCCAGACCCCATGTTTCGTCTCCCAAGGTTTCCGCAGCTTTCCCTGCACTTCCTTACTGTCCAGGCATGTCATCCATACCCTCTACCTTTATTTACATATTTTTCCAAACAGTTTTACTTCGCCTTCCCTTCCCTTAGTGCGATGCATGTGATTTACCATACATCGGCCCTTTTCTGTCACTTTTTTTTCGACATTTGACAGCTCCGAAAACCACCGATTTTCACCTAGCTACCACCGCCTCATCAGGAAAAATCATTTGACAGGTAGCAACATGTGTCAGGTACATAGTGACACACAGCTTCCATAGCACTACATAGTGTCAGGTACATTTTCCATATTGATATGTAGCTGTCACCAGGTGATATGAAGTGCTACATAGCTACTGTAGCAATGGACAATCATCTGGTAGGATGCTGTAGACATAGTAGCACTCCATGATGTCTACAAGGACAAGGCTGCCTACATAGTAACGAGCGCAGTCCTCGTGTTTACAGCTGTTTGCATAAATAATGGCACCTACTCGAAGTAGAAAATATTAGTCAGACATGTGGGACTTAGAGGAATCTTCATGAATTACACAGTACAAGCTTGGACCTGCGGGCGTGAGACATTACAGTTATTACGGTAGGGAGGTGTGGGGAGTATGATGGAGGAGTAAGTTACGGTACACTATATTCGCTGTATCTCTGGTAGTATTGGAGGTTGCAAACATGATGAGTGAATCCGTGGAGCGGCGTACACGGGAAAGAGCTGTATACAACTGGCCGTGGGCGAAGCAGTCCGTGCGCAGATCCAAGGCAGTGCGTGTGAGTGTTAGGCCCTGACAGCCGTTGAAGGTCGTTGCATACGCGCTCGAGAAGAGATTGAGGGTGTGAGACTGTTGGGAATCGACACCTACAGAGGAGGTGATGGCAGTCTTTGCGGTGACATAGTAAATGCCATCACAAACGGGGGGAACACTTCCACCGAAGGTGAAGAAAGACACGGAGAGATCACCATCTGGCACTGGAACATAGCCATCATACTTCCAAAAGTTTCTCCTCTCCAACTGCGAGGTGGTTCCATTGGTAAGACCAATAATGCCAACGTACATACTGCAACTGGCCATGGTGAATGAGGATAGTGAGCATGAACGACAGAGAGAGGGAAGTGGAGAGAAAGAGGGAACGGAACGGTGAAATGGAGAAGGTGAGGGTGGGAAAGGTGATGACGAAAAAATGACGCAAGAAAGGACACAGCATGACGGGGTGGAAAGTTTCGTGCTTATAGTATTGTAGATGCAGACATGCTGTTAGTAAACTGTCTTGTCAGGCACATACACATGTACACCCCAACACTCTCCAACCCAACCCATCATCTGAGATGTGCACACATGACTGTGATCCAAGCACCATGTGCATTTACATAGCATAGCTGGTCGTATTTATCTCTACAACAACTTCATGTAGTGATCGGACTTGCTTTATCACCGCACCCAGAGATTGATGTTTGTTGATGTTTGCATCGACTATACAGTTTGGCTCAGCCACTCTTGCATGCTCTCGCAACCTTGTGTCTCAGCTACTCCTGCGCACTCAACTGCAATTATGTCGACGACTACAACTGACGTGATTCCCCCGTGCTCGCCTGTCGCACTCTCGTGCTCTGCTTTGATGGCACGGATAACCAGTTCTGTGATGATGTAGGTGGTTGTCCGTCTGGTCGGTCCCGCAAAAATGTTGATTTCCACCCACTGCTAGAACTCGAATGTCCTCCAGTTATTCAATATGCTGAAGAACGAGGACCCCACCCAACAAGTTGTGTATTACCAGGTAGGCAGCTTGGCCACACTTCTCGAGCCGCACCCATTCTTCACGATGGGCACAACAGAAGGCGAGGGCAGGTACTTCCATCGTTCCTCGATTAGCTACGCCCTTGTCGTTCAAGTGGAAGACCCCCCAACCCTCACGTTTTGGCTATGCCACCCAGTCTCCGGTCCCTCTGTTGCAGTGCTAAGTAAGAACACTTCGACGGGCAGTTACGAATTCTTGATGCAAAACTGTAAGCATCTCTATACCTCAGCATGACTCCGACATTGCTACGTCGACTCCACAGATGAGGCAGGGGTTCATAGCTTGCGGTACCATTACCCGGTTGTCGCCGGAATTTCTCGACCGACTGGAATGACACTTCTTCCTCCACGCTTTGGCCAGTTTGGCGGCCAGTATGTACCGGAAGCACTTTTCGACTGCCTCATCCAGTTGGAGGAGGCTCACAACATGACACGAGAGGACCCGACGTTCTGGGCCGAGTTCGAAGGCCAGTTGTACTTTGCGGAGAGCTTGACAAAGTATGCTTTTGGTGCACAGATCTGGCTGAAAAGAGAGGATCTGTACGTGTCGGCAGTTCACGCAGTACAATTGCCAGATCTCATACTCTTACAGCAATCATACAGGGTCACATAAGATCAACAACGCAGTTGGCCAGGTGGGCGCATACTCGCTTTTGTTAAACTCTTTTGGCTAAACATCGGTGAAGATCTTGATGGCTAAGCGTCCCGGCAAAACTCGCATCATCGCCAAAACGGGTGTCGGAAAGCATGGTGTGGCCACCACGACTGTGTGTGCGTGTTTCGGGATGGAGTGTGCCATCTATATGGGTGCCGAGGACGCACGGAGACAAGCCCTCAACGTCTCCCGTATGAAGATGCTGGGTGCTAAGGTACGCGACTTGGAATTCGAATAAAATAAGTTTGGTGAATAGGTCTACTTAGGTCGTGACGTCCCACTCACTGCCCCACGTCCACTCCCCCACATTCCCCACTTCGACCTCCCAGACTCGGACGAAGATCTCTCTCATCCCCCCTACACCCACAAACCACCAAAGCAGAAACGAAGCGACCACGACGACTGCCACCTCTGTGCACGAAATGCCGTGCTCGCATCCATGCGTGGAGGTCCTGCGTCCATCGAGAACAGCCAATGCACCTCCAACAATTACCGTCACAGCCACCACAGCAGCGTTACACGTGGTCTGATCACGTTTAGGTCTGATCACGTTTCATCACTACTGCCACTGGCTCGTAATCAATCATGTGCCCCTTCCCTTTCTGCTGATCAGTTCTTCGGGTGGCGTCACCACCATAATAGTACCATGGGTGCTTGTATTACCTACAAAAGCTGATAGGCTGATAGCATGTGAAATGTAAAATGTTTACTACGGCGAGATATATTGCACTGGGTAGCAGCTTGGTGAGGACTGATGTCTATGGCTGGCTATGTGCTGGTCATAGCTGACCACTATAAAACCTGTGGGATGCCTAAAGTGTAATACATAGCCTAGGTAGCCTACATAGTACACTAACTATGGTAGTGACACATATTCAGGGCAAACTACTGCTGCTATGAAGTACTACATATCTGAACCCTTCAGCTACAGTGACTACATATGGGGGACTTAACTACCATGCTACTGACACTATAGAGTCTATGTAGGGCTATATAGGTAAGCAATTTTTTCCTGATGCTCTACGTTACAAGTATCACCGCTTCACTTAGAAAAAAAAATACCCACCTTTTTGCGGTCACCATCTGTGTTTCTAAGCGTCCCAGAGTCCCCAGAGTCAAGTCCCTTGAGTATTTTCGAGTTCTATGAGTCCTTGCTGAGTCCACAGAGTTCTTCGAGTCTGCAGAGTCTTCTACGAGTCCCTAGAGAGTCCGCTTCGAGTTCCAGAGCCTACATTGAGTCCCCAGAGCCACCCCTTCGATAAACCGCTGCCCTTCGAGTCCTTCCACCGCTCCCAAAGTTCCACAGTGTTTCAGAGTCATTCCCACTGATTTCCAGAGTCTAGACCGCCGCCCTCCGAGTCCTCCCGCCACTTCCAAAGTTCTGCAGTGTTTTGGAGCCATTTCTGCCGATTTAAAGAGTCTAAGCCGCCGCCATTCAAGTCCCAGCACCTACTAGCCTTCGTAGCCCTTCAGAGCCGCCCTATTTGCCCACCTGGTGGCGGTAATTCGAGTTCTTCATCGCCAACCACTCCCAGACCTTAGGGGATCTTTTCCCTTGTCTCCCATAGCCTCTCCAACACCCCCTTCGGGCCCTTCCGACTCACGACCCCTTGGGACGAGCCTAGGCATAGCCTACAGCTTTCCCCCCCTTTCCCCTTGCGCTCTCACAAGAAGAGTTGCCCACACCGCATCACGTATAGGATAGGATAGTACATGACTGTATTTGATCTGGATAGAATGAAGTCGATTGTGAACCAGTCGTAACTGTCTGAATTGGACTGGATTGTAGACTGAATCCAGTAGTCATGCTTTCACAAAAAACAGCATATAAATCATTTTTATTCGATGCCCTTGACAGGTTTATTCAATGTCCTCGACACTGATATTTAGTAGGCCACATGTCCACTTCAGTGTCATGTTAAGACGCTGAAATTCAATGATGGACACTGATTTTTAGTTGTCGTGATGCTTATTAAGAGTGTCTTAGACATTTATTTTTCACGTCCTGACTTTTCATAGTGGGCCCTTCCTCGTCCTGCCTTTTCTCGCCATGTAGCGGGCCTCTCTCTCGTGTCCCGTTGAGGGGGTGCACTGGGTGTTTTCAACGGTCACTCTCGTTTGTTAGCTTCTTTTTCTCTTCTCTCAATGGTCACTGGTCTTTGCCTTTGAACGGTCTCTCACCTGCTCGTTCGTTAGATGCTCGTTTTCGTTTTCTCGATGCTCGTTTCATTTCTCAGCACTTCGTTCCTCCACGTGTCCCGTTGAGGGGGCGTGTTGGCGTTCAACGATCACATGTAGAGAACGTTTGGTATTTAATCTTTCGTTTGTACCTGTTTGCCCCTCAGTTGTCTGTCTACGCAACTGAGGTGAGCCTTGTTGACCCCTGACGGTGTTCGTGTACTTATGTCTCGTAGTCAATACGGGTCCAGGTACGACCCTAATAGAGTTGTCTGTCTACGCAACTGAGTCAATACGGGTCCAGGTTTCAACAAGCTGAAGCTGGGGCAACACCAAGACAGACCATACCTTTGTACTATCATCTCACAACACCCTAGTGGAGGGCACTGAGCCACCAAATTCTCAACTGTCCTCATGGTTGTGGTGTCAAAGAACCCCAGTTTACCTTCACTCACCTATGGAAGTTCACACCTTGCAACCAACAGAAAACTCACTGGCTCGATGGCCATCTTAAATGCATAGTCGACCCTACATTCATTGCTCATAGCTGCTACTATTACTTCAGTGGTTCACCTGTATTCCGTCTACCATCCTTCAAATGTGCCAGTCAAGGCGATCAGCCCATTTCCCAGGCAGAAGTTCGGAAATCTGTTCTACATCCTTGTCACCCCTCCCAGAGAGGCACTGTATTTCGTAGTGTCAACGAAGGTAAAAAGAAGCTGTAGGCAAGGACGCACGATAACCAAATTTGTCTCTTTGGGAAGTGTCTTCGCTCGGCGAACACCCTCCCACAAAGCATGTGAAGATTCCAAAGCTGAAATGCGTCACTAAATATCCACTTAAACGATCAGAGAAGGCCAACCTGGAATGATACCCTCGAGCTGAGTGCACAGACGGAATCCTCTCAAAGCTTCTTCGTCCGTCGCAACGACGTACTCCGCCCGCCCACTGTCCTTCAACCAGGAATGTTCCGGTCCAACGCCAGGATAATCCAATCCGGCGCTGATAGAGTGCGTCTCCACAATTTGGCCGGCGGGATCTTGCAGGACGTATGTTCGAACTCCGTGCAACACACCTGGCTTACCTCTAGCAAGAGTAGCACTGTGACGCTCGCCATCGATACCTTACTGGGAGTTAGCACGCGAGGACGGTATGTTCATCCATATATTCACCTTCGCCTCCAGCTTCGACACCTACGAGATGCACAGATGTGTCCGGGATGAACTCGTAAAAGGACCCAATAGCGTTGCTGCCGCCTCCAACGCACGCGACGACTACATCGGGAAGTTTCCCAATGGCCTCCTTCATCTGTGCCTTTATTTCACGTCCGATGACCTTTTGATAATCACGGACGATAGTCGGGAAGGGGTGAGGACCGAAACAAGACCCTATGAGGAAGTGCGTCGTAGCAAGATTCGTGACCCAGTCTCTCATCGCTTCGTTGACAGCATCCTTTAGTGTCTTGGAACCGGACTCGACGGGCACGACCTAAGTACACCTTATTCAGCAACTTATTTGATTTGGATACCAAGTTGCGTACCTTGGCACCCAGCATCTTCATACGGAAGACGTTGAGAGCTTGTCTCCGTGCATCCTCGGCACCCATATAGATAACGCACTCCATCCCGAAACGGGCACACACGGTCGCGGTGGCCACACCATGCTGTCCGGCACCCGTTTCGGCGATGATGCGAGTTTTGCCGAGACGCTTAGCCAACAAGATCTTCACCGACGTTTAGCCAAAAAAGTTTAACAAAAGCGAGTATGCGCGCACCTGGCCAACTGCGTTGTTGATCTTATGCGACCCTGTATGATTTCTGTAAGAGTATGAGATCCGGCGATTGTACTGCGTGATCTGCGGACACGTACAGATCTTCTCTTTTCAGCCAGATCTGTGCACCGTTAGCATACTTTGTCAAGCTCTCCGCAAAGTACAACTTGGATGGGCGGTTCATGTAACCGTAGTGGCTTTCGAACTCGGCCCAGAACGTCGGGTCCTCTCGTGTCGCATTGTGAGCCTCCTCTAACTCGATGAGGCAGTCGAAAAGGGCTTCCGGTACATACTGGCCGCCAAATTGGCCAAAGCGCGGTGGAAGAAGTGTCATTCCAGTCGGTCGAGAAATTCCGGCGACAACGGGGTAATGGTATTGCGAGCTATGAACGTCGGCGCTAGAAGAGTTGGAAGACGACGATCCCTTGAGTCCTCTGCAGAAGTCCTCGACTACTTGCGGAACTTGATCGGCCGGCGCCTGTTTGATGAGGGAGACTATGCGACTCCCGACGACGACGCCATCAGCACCAGCTTCGACGACAGCGTCGAAGTGAAGACGTGTGGCAACTCCAAAACCTACGGCGAGTGGTACGGAGGTGTGCTTGCGAATACGAGCAATGATATCGGGAAGTTCGCTGTTCACGAATCCTTTCACGGATGATCCAGTAGTTCCCATCTGAGAAAAGTAATAAGCGTATTAACAAGAAGCCCCATTAACACAAAAGAACAACTTACACGTGAGACAACGTAGATGAAGGAATCCGCGATGGAGGTCAGGTAAGGAAGGCGGTGCAGGGATGTCGACGGTGCTACGAGAGGGACATAGGAGAGCCTATAGGCCATGTCAGTTGGCTTTCCTTAGCTCAAATTCGATGCAATGTGCTCGCCCAACGTTCGTGCATTTCTCGCGGAATCCCAAAGCCTCTTCCGGTGGGAGATCCACCATGATGAATCCGTTCGCACCAGCTTCGCGAGCATCTTGTACGGCTTTGTCTTCTCCGTATGCAAGGATAGGGTTGTAATAACCTGCGTAGGCCAATGAGCACGAACGGCCACATGGTGTCGCATAGTAGACTCGCCCATCAGAAGCACCGGTACAGTGAGGCCCTTGCTTCGAGCCTCTTTGACTTGCCTGAGAATCATTGCATAGTCGACTCCATTCTGAAGAGCGATCTAACATATTCGTCTTAGATTACGAAAGACATGTAGGGCGAATGAATTCACGAGATTGGTTTCTTGAATGGCAGGACCGTCTGCGATGGGATCTGAGAATGGGACGCCAACTTCGATGATATCAGCTCCTCCAGCCTGCATCGCCAACAAGATGGAAACGGTGTCATCCTTCCTGGGATAACCTGCGGTGACGAATGTGACTAGAGCGTGGCTTCCCTGTAGATCGTCGAGCGGATGAGTGACAACCTAGCGATCTGAATATCGCGAACCTCTGCTTTTTTTGCGTCAAACACTGCCTTGATAGCGTCCATGGCGATGAGGTGGTGGTGGTGGTAGTGGTGGTGGGTAGTAAGTGCGCTCGTCGTGGAGCTTATATTTCGTCGAAGCAAGTTGTTTCATTGATTTGATCATCATTTTCAGTTCATCGGCTTACATCTAATAAGCGATATTCAATAACTTTTGACCGACTCTCGAACGTCCTCAAAACTGCTTCAGTACCGCCAAAACTTTCTTTCGCAATGAGCATTTCCATCCATCCATATAATATTATCAGGTGCGACTATGTAAACGGCAGATGCACCCAGCCGTGCTCAGCGGAGGTTCCCATAATCCGGGTGGAAGTGAGTCGGAGACTTGTCCCCTCCGGCTTTTCGTCAACCGCGCAGTTTGATGCTGATCAAACGAGTATCAGTCAATCTTCTTCTTCAGGGACGGGGTTCCGATATTCCGCACCCCGTCGTCGAATTATTAAACACCCGGATCCTGTGCTTCGCTACTTTAGTTTCGGAAAATGCGTCTCAGGACTCGTCGTGTGTATCATCTCGTTCGCCGAAGTTGATTCGAACAGTCGCGACGTTGAAGTTTGCTGTGAAATTCCAGTTTGGCTCGGGGAAAATCTTCCCTGAAGATTGGCAGGTTGTCGCTATGATCCCGAAACACCTCATATAACTCCACGACGCGCCATCACCATCATGCGGCGGCCGAAACTTTGCCTGTTGATCAGTGACAAATGCTTTATTACGCTGAACGCGAGACCTACATATCTGCGTGTGTAAACTAAACATGAGATACACTACAGTGTCACATAACATGCAAGTTGTATAACAGCTCTGTCTGGATAGATACTGGCGACATTTACACCCAAGGCAAAAGAAGGTACAACGAGGGTCGGCATTGCCCGAGCCGACAAGATTGCAGCTCTCACGATGTTTGTCTGCCCTTGGGTTCCATTCAAGGAGGTTGGATTTCAACCCATTCCGGCTATGAAGCAGAACCCCGGATCAGCTAACACCAAGACCCTGGAGTGTCGACGGCCGGGCCGCTCTCGAAGTGATTCTCTGTTTCACCACCGTAACTTTGTAAGTTACCAGCGCTGGCGAGTTTCGATATTTGTTTCGCCAGCGATATCGAGACATACTGTTACAAGTATCCACCATTACCGGCATACCTATAACCGGGGCGAACCGTATCGCTTGCCACCGAAAAAATCCCTCGAGAGAAGCGCGCAATGTGCGCACTTCATACCGCCAGAAGGTGAGACTGATGCGTACGTATGTGGAGAATGGTTTCTCGACCAATAATAGTAATTCATCATTATGTAGGTAGAGAAACCATCACGCACTACTCCTGTTTTGTGGCGGGGAACAGCCAAAATGCTGTGGTTTTCGCGACAGTCGCACCATACACCGAGAACACTCCCAGTCCCTACTAGCCGCAGCAACACTGAGCGGTTTTTGGAGTCGTGTGTGAACGACACAGTCCAAGCCTATCCGGAAATCCTGTACCGTTAACCAGGTTCGTACCTTGCTGTCATGCGATGCAAGTACACTTCGTCGTACTGCTGTGGACCTAGCCCATGTCGGGCGTTCACTAGAAGCGGCGTAAATCCCGCGTGGACTCGGTCATTCAACAATGTCCGGGATTGATGTTCAGCTGAACACTAAGCGCCGCTCTTTCCAAATCGTAGGTCGTTCCTCGCATACTCACCCAAATCTCCAGTCTCGATCAGACATTCTGGATAATGCAAAAAGCTTCCGACTCCAGGCTCCGCTTCCCAAAATGTCTGATCGAGGCTTTCAAACCACATTTGAACGTTTCGTGATCGGACGACGGTGGGTGAAAATGAACAAACGTTTTCATAATTGCAAGCACAGGTCTCGGCCGTTGTCTATATACTACATTGTAGACCTTCGCTTCATTCTAGATGCGGTGTCGACTACGGAATTCCTACACTGGATCTCAGGAGGACCAAGAGAGCATCGTCAATGCGTAGTCCCCGCCTTGAGACCTCCACTCCTGAACGGGGAAAGCCCCCGCAGCAGTCCACAACAACTGCTTCTCGACGCGGTCATACTTGTGGGAAAAGGCGAAACGGATGTATTCCCCTTCGTGGATAACGATGGGTGTTTCTGATGGGACTTTGACCTCCGTCTCTTTACGGCAGCGGAAGTAGGCTTCGTTCCGGCCCAGTATCTGCAAGCATGCGGTCAGTGAAGTGCTTCGGTTTAACAAGCCGAACTTACCTCGTTGTAATAGGGATTGTAATCAAAGCATGAAACATCCACAACGTTCGAATTGAACAGGTCGTTAATATTACTCAATGCATTGAGAGCGAAGCGACGAGTGACGCCCGCCCTATCGTTATACGCGGCGCGGATGTCGTCGGTCTTGTGGTATCTACTGTCGATGGCGACAATGAAGCGGTCTCTGGGAGCCAGGACATCTCCGAAGCTGCGAATGAACTGACCAGCTTCCTCTGCCAAGTAGTTTCAGTCGAAGAACGTGTAAAAAAGGTATGGAAACATTACTTCGTGTCATATTACCCACAGAAGAGCCCAACCATAAGATGATCCTCGTGCGGTCTTTGGTTTGCTTCAGCCAAGTACAACCATCATCGTAGGTTCCCCACAAGCCGGCAAGGCTAACATGGGTGTAACGCCCGTTCAACTCCGCAAGAGTCCGAATCAACTCCGGCTTGTCCAAGTCAAGTGCAAAGTAGGTCACATTCTTCTCTTGAGCCTCCAAAGCATCCAGGATTAGAGCTGTCTTGCGGAGCGCACTATGAGGCGTGAGCTACAGGAATCGGTTTACCGCACCGTCAAATAAACTGACCCAGCGCCAAGTTCAAGGAGAATTGCACCATCCGGGATGGAGTTGGCGATTTGATGTGCGTGACGAGATAAGATGTCGATTTCTAGCCCGGTGAGGTAGTAGTCTGGTTGGTAAGTGATCTGTTCGAACAGGCGCAGACCCTCCTCGTTGTACAACAACAAGTTCGAAAGCTCTTTCTCGTTATATGGCTTAGAGAGACCGGCAAGAACGTCAGCGCGAATGCCGTCCTCCAGAGCTGCGACTGTGACGGAATGAGCGGTGGACCGTATATCAATGATTGGGATTTCCGCCGGGTCTGGCGACGCCCCGTGTTTGAGGCCTGAATGGATGGGCACAGGTGTGGGCGAGGGCATGGGACCGAGCATACTGGCAGTGAGGAAGCTACGATCAGGTCGAGGCAGCTCGTGGGTGGAAAGTAGGCATCGAGGTCATTTTATAGCTCGACAGCTGCGCTCTAGCGCGCAAGTGGCTTGATGGACATGATGGAAGCACCGCGGAAGACTGTATTAGTGGTACACATGTGCTGTCGAATCCTGTTGCTCAGTCCTTACCAGACTGGCATTGGGTAGGTTTTGTGCCAGCGATCTGTCCGTTTATGGAAATCTCCCCTATCCCGGCAAAGGTTCACAGCGATGACCCGAGGTTTTTCCCCTTGGGGAATCTGAGTGGAACCCCGGAGGAACAATAATTCCTGTGATCCGCATGTCAGCGCTAAATTATTGCCTCCGTCCGTTTGCATCGCTGATGCGAGTCAGGACTTACGACAAATTATGCTATGCGGGCATGTATGTAGTCAGTCCGTCGTGGTCAGCCCTGTGCTCGACGATGCACGGCACAACGTGCTAACGGGGCCCGGAGGGATTGTTTTCCCATGCAATATACTTGCAAGCGGTTGGGTTTCCTTTTCACTCCTGTCCCCTCATCGTCTCTCATAGACTTTTTTCTTCTCTTTTTGTTTACTTCGGCCCTGGAACTTGTAGAGCATGCAAAAGGTTACCTTCAAGGATTCCACGGCCGTTTTCACGCTCGATGAGCCCCGTAGACCGCACGAAGATGCCCCGGAGGCAAATCTTTCGGTCGAAGAGCTTCCATACCTGTGGGCTGCAGCACCGCTCGCTGTATCTTTTGAACCAGAGAAACCTGTTTCACGAGAGATACCGGATTTTCCTGATGGTGGTATGCGGGCGTGGTCCGTCGTGATTGGCGTAAGTAGACTTCCGCCGTCTCTACTTGACCCAGTTCAGCTCACTTCTACATCCGCGCAGGCGCTCTTGATGTCTTTTGGAACGTGAGCAACATTTTTACCGGGGGTTACCGTATGATCGACTGACGATCCGTCCACAGCTTTGGTTGGATCAATTCCTTCGGTGTGAGTTATCGACTTGGTAGGAGTATTGAAAATGCGACTCACGTCGAGTTCAGGTATTCCAGACATACTACCAGCAGAACACCTTTCAAAACCAATCTGCATCCAACATTTCATGGATTGGATCCATTCAGTACGGTCTCATCTTCATCCCGGTATGTAATTTCATTAAATATTACGTAATCGAACGCTCATGATGGTTCGCTCAAGGCACTGTTCACTGGCCGTTTGCTCGACCTCGGGTACTATAATGGTCCGCTTGCCATCAGCAGTGTATTCTATATTGCAGCACTTGTAAGTACAATTGATCTATGAACGCCGCCGCTCTCAAGTGCATGCTGTAGTTTCTTGTCGCGGAGTGCAAGACGTTCTTGCAAGTCATTTTGTGTCAGGGAGTAGCAACTGGGGTCAGACCTCGTTTTCAACAGCAGGCCAACGATATGCTAACTCTGTCATTCAGTTCTTCGCTGGGATGCTGTTCGGCAGTACCCCTGCAATTGTGTCTCACTGGTGTATGTGATGCCTTCCTCCTCACTGCAACTTTCTCTGATGTTCCTGTAGTCTTGAAGAAACGCTCTCAAGCTTTCGGCGTTCTTGCAATAGGATCGAGTATCGGAGGTACTATACTCCCAATAATTACCCAGCAACTATTCGGAAAAGTCGGCTTCAAATGGAGCGTTCGTGCCGTAGCATTTATTATCACCTTCGCTGTCATTGTCGCCAACATCGTTCGTGTCCTCCAGTTTCTCAAAATGCCAGTCTAATTGGGTGTTGAGTAGCTTCTTCGCCCTCGCCTCCCTCCTTCCAACGCAAAGGGAGGCATTTTTGATTGGCGCGCCTTCAAGAACCCTGCATTTGCTTGTTGTGGTAAGGGACTCGTTTTGTCGTTCACTCAGCTCAACTGATCTTCGCCTCAGTCCTTGCTTACAACGTGTCGTTGTTGGGACTTTATGTTCCTCTTATATATCTCGATTTGTCTGGCCAAGATGCTGGATATTCCCCAAACTTTACCTTTTACCTGATTTCTATCGCCAACTGTGCCTCGTTAATTGGTCGACTTTCCTCTGGAATCCTCGCCGACAGATTTGGGGCACTCAATACCCTAATCCCGTTCACACTAGTAGGAGCTATCGTCTCTTTCGCCTGGCCATTCGCGACTTCTAGCATTGCCTCCTTGGTCATTGTGTCGATAATATATGGCTGCGCCACAGGGGCATTCGTTAGTTTGATTCCGAGCGCACCGGCACGACTTGGCGGCATGAACGATGCAGGGAGAAGGTACGGTCTTGGCATTCTCACGTCATGTTGATCATGCTTCTCATCGCCTTTTTGTCAGAATTGGGATGGCGATCACGTGTATGGTGAGTATACCAGCCTTTCGGTGAAAGGTTCCACTCCGTTGATCTTGGATTGCGTCTTTTAGGCTTTCGGTGCAACCGGAGGACCGCCACTTGCGGGCGTGATACGTACCAAGTCTGGCGGATTCGATGACGTTGGATTGTACTCCGGCGGAGTTATCCTCATGGGATGTATACTCCTAACTGCTACTCGATACTTGGCACTGGGAAAATGGGTTGGGAAGTTCTAAGCAGCAAAACAACATCCCTGGGGGTTCGGTCAACCATCGGTTGCTACGGGGGCTGATGAACCCCTGACTCGGAAAAGACAATTATTTAATACGTTTGTACGGTTTCATCGTGTATCACACTATTAGTCTCGCTTCCTTATTTCTACAGTTGGTACTATAATGTATCCTAGCGATGCCCGGTGCATGGTCAGATGTTCTTCTAATTTAATACCTGTGTATTGCATGTCCGTTGTTGGTCTTCGTAGTTCCGGTTTCGAAACGAAGGGTGAATTTGTACCGGGGAAAGCAGTACCTGGGGCGAGGAACATGTGGCCTATTTCATTGCGCCAAGATTTGCCCTCTAGTCGGATCATACATTCTCAGGAGTCAGGTCAACTTAGGTCAAAAAGGAACGCAAGCCGCGAACAGCCTGTTGCGAAGCGATGGGCGTGATTGGCGAGACAGGAAAAAAAGTTTGGGCGCGAATCCAGTATCTCAGTTTGCGCATCGCTTGCACCTAAGGGCAGACCGTACTAGCGTCCGATCATTTATGACATATTTTACGCCCGGTCGATGGTGAAACGCCTCTCACCGAGGTTTCCGCACTGCGTGCTTAGTATACGGCACACACCGGTTTGCTGTGAATGAGGTGCAAAGTTGTAGTAAGGGACATAGCCCAAATGTACCCCTCCACAGATTTAAAAAGCTGAAAAAACGGTCGCGGAAGAATCAGCAACCAAATTCCCCCCAGTTTTTCGAATCACAAAGCCTACACCCTTCTGAGTATCCACAATGCTCTTCAACACTCGCATCGCACTGGCTGAGGACTACGACCTCTCCCAGTCTCAAATTGACGAGTACCAGAACAATGTCTGTCGCGTACTTGCGCTGAACGGGGCTGTCTTTGCTGACAGAGATCCCCCAGGGTCACATTCTGCTTAGGAACGTCATTCCTGAGTCGGAGGTCGCTGAATTGCGCACCGCAGTCTTGCGAGCGCATGAGGCTCTCAAAGACGAAGAGGAGGACTTCCAGCAGGCATTCCGCATAACCCAGAACCTATGGGAAATCAACGACACCGTGCGCGCGCACGTCTTGTCCAAGCGTTACGCAGGTACGTTTCATGAGCACCAGGCACTAATCTGAATCTCATCCTTAAAAAAAAGGAATCGCTGCAAAATTTTTAGGCTGCCGTGACGTGCGGATTTACCACGATCTCACCTTCTTCAAGGAGGGTCTTGGGAAGGGCAAACCAACGCCGTGGCACCAAGATGGGCACTACTGGTGAGGAACCTCTTTCGGTCTCGTATTTCCGAACGCGTGCTGAGGTGTGTGCATGTTGACAGGCCCCTTGACACAGAAAAATGCATAACCCTTTGGGTTCCGCTTATCGATTGCCCGGTAGACATGGGTCCCATGTCGTTCGTATCGGGTTCACACCTCAATAGGAACGCCGAGCACTTGCCAATTTCCGACGAAAGCGACGAATATATCAGGAATTTAGTTGAGACAGAGAACCTTTCCGTGGCCCCCGCTCAACACATGAACGCGGGAGATGCGACATTGTAAGTATCTCGCTTCCAGCTGTCGGAAATCATGCTTAGCGCGAAAAAAAATATACATAGCCACTCGTGCTGGACATACCATGCTGCAGCGTCTAACACGACAGACCGCACTAGAATCGCTTTCGCCGTCGCGTATTACGATGCCGATGCAACAGTTCCCCTACAACCGCCAACCAATGCGCGGCGCGCCGCCAACTTGGCCAGGTGGTTCCCTGGTGCCGTACCCGGCGGGCCTGCAGTCACCGAAAAGAACCCAGCTGTTCTTTGTCCCCTTGATTAATGGAGAGATTGATAAGTGCTCCACAAAGCGCACCTCCCGGATCGAGAAATCCTTCTGCTTGTTTAGAATTTGTAGAAACCGCTGTGACAATGACACTTCGGGACTACACGCCTACCTTAATATAGTCCACAAGCCTCGTTTAACTTGTATTTAATGGCCTGCGCGTTGAATTCCATTTATGCCCAAAACACGACCCAAAGAGTGACTGCCAACCAGCCCAGTAGGTCAGGCTAGTTACCTAGCAAATAAAAACCGTCAGGCCTCCTGTCGCAACTGGAATGCCAGAAAAACCATTGAAACCATGTAGCAGCTGGAAATTTGCAGAAGTGGAGTACTGGACAAGCCTTTGTATGAACGTGTCGATTTGGGATTTTTGATATTTTGCCGAACTCGGGAAACGCCGCCTGGCGGCGGCATTTGTACCTTGCTTGCAACGGTGCTATTGCCCTAGAAGACTTTGTATTGTATGGTGTAAGGACATGTTTCACAGCACACTCTAATGTTGTACACGTTGGATAAGACAAAGTGGATTTTACAGACGGACTTTGTGGAACCTGGTAGTTGTTAGTGTGCGCGTGGTGACGAACTAAGCCGTGAACGTGCCTCATATGTTTCCCTTTGTTGCAAGAGCTTGCACTGCTTTCCGGATCAACGTACAGTGGTATTTTTCTTTTGGTGGGGCTATTAGAAACGGGGGGTGGTGATGGAACGAGTATACGAATTTGAACGATATCGGGAGTCTTTACCACTTCTCAAGGTCAAACACTTCAAAGTGTAATCGTCGACATTGCCACTCTCCTTTCTGGCGGTCTAAATCTTTTCAACTTATGTGTTGCATACTTGCATTGTCGCGAAGTCCGGGCAGATCGCATTTACGCTTACTTCGGGAATTCGATAATAACATTTTCCTGAAGTCACATTGCAATGAGCTGTTAATGGAAGATGACTGCCTGGAAAACGAAAACGACAAAACGCACTGTTGGTGGAACAAAGTGCAATGTACTGCAGGTAAGCATGTCACGGGTCCACGAGTGGTGATTACCTTCTGAATGACAACGCTAGGGAGGAGACATTAGTGCATAAAAACGGCCCATCCTGCGGTGGGAAGAGGAGCATAATGTACGATTTTTCGCACGTAAAAATACGACCCCGTCTGCACGAGGTAAAGACAAACATTCTTTACCAAGCTACAAGCCGCAAGTAGCAGTAACGCATCCAATCAGCAAGGGCTGGTCTTCCGAGGAAGGAAAGATTTTCTCATGTAACACACCGGGAACTCGTTCTCACGATTTTTGGGTTCGGAGAGACCTTGCAAGCAAGGTAATATGGTTGCTTCCCAACCGTGTCACATGACTGGCCACCGAATAACTTTCAGCACATTCCATGACCATCTCACTTCACTTGACAATCACTTGGCCCCAACCCGAACGAGGTGGGGTGGTGGTATGTAGCATCCGTGGAAGTGACCTGTTCAATGGCGTCCAAAGAAAGAAAAGGTAAACTTCGACTAGATCGTCAGCAACCAGTACTGGAGTTCGTTAGCTGATTACTGCGACTTGCGAGAGTGCGCATCACGCACTAACACCGTTTCAGCTGTATTTCCGTCAAGGAAGTTCGAGAGGACTCGGATGTCACTCATCCGCGTTACCGCCGACCGGTCATCAGCGGGGACACTGGGAACGGGGCACGTCAAAGCGGAGGGCGGGAAGCGTCCCGAAACACCGCCTTAACGATGGATGAAAATTGATTCAACTAACGCAGCTTTTCAGGCCTGTGATTAACTTCGGTCATCGATCAGGGTTCCATGAAACCTCCAGTCAAGTGCATACCGGCACTCATAAGTACTGCCTACGGCGCGGCTGATTATTTCCGCCTGGGTTGTCTTACGCTTAGCAGGGTTGATCGATAGACGAACGGTTTCAAGCTAAGTGCGATTCTGATGTTTCATCGCCATGCTACCTGCGTAGTTGATGGAATTCCTGCTTTACTTAGCTATTCTATGGTTCGCCAACGGTCCCGCGATCCTGCAGAGGTTCCAACATGTTCCCTCTCCGCTTATCTTTATGAAACGTACGCTATTCCAAGTAACTGCTGTTCCTTATCAACTCAGAGGTGTCCAATAGGTGATACTGTAACTTTGTTTGCCACCCTCGAATCGAAGCCACAAGGGTTCCAGCGTGAGCGGGTACGATACGCATACCAGTATCCATTACACTGGTTCCTCTCCGTAAGAACTATGGTTGACAAGGGATGGCACAACTACCATACGATTCACCGAGTAGTTCCTTGTTCGGCCTCCAGCAATTCCGATGCGTATCTAACCATATCCTCGAAACTACGTGGCAACGTGCCCCTTCCACTCGCCTGTTCCATGACAAAGTCTCCTGTTTTCGCAATCAAGACATCGAGTAAGTCCGGCTCATTTTCTAGGTTCTTCTTCAAATATGCCACTGCAACCACAGTAGCCCACAGCTTTCTATCAGCACCGAGCTCATCTGCTTTATCCAGTATCCCAGATCCGATGACCTGCGCCAACTCAGCAGTAGGAGAAAATGAGCCATCAAGTCCAAGAAGTTGGAAAACTTGATACGCTTCCTTAGGGACAGTCGGTAGGATTGTAGAAGTCACCCCCGGTGGATGGGAAATCTGAGGAAGGGTTGGATGGGTTGTGGGCTGGGCCTCTGCGTCCTGGATAAATTCGGGTGAAGGGGAGCGCACTATAGGATCATCGGGACTCGGTGAGCGCGAAGATGTCCAGCAAGAAGAGCACGATCCCTCGAGTGAACTCATCGTCGAAAACGTGTCAATGCTGTGGTGGCGAGGGGTACCTTCTCCCCTGCGCAGAGCAGTGCGGCCACGTGAGCCTCTGTCGTCCGTGTCCAGACTTAATTCGGAGTCTGTATACGACCCAGGAACATTTGGAGGTCCGTCCGAGCTCGAAATCGAGGCGGATGCAGACCCATTAAGCATACCCCAAGCGAACGAAAATGCCGCAGTGAAACCGTTGAGTAGGGTAGTCAAGAAGCCAGCGTCCGCTTCTTGCGTAGAACTGTCGTCCCGCCGGGTCTCTTGCATTGGAGCCAGTGAGCGCAGTCGTCGCCTCGTTCTCTGCCACTCCCTGTTGTGGCCTCCCCTAGGACCTCTCGGCTGCTCGTCTCCAACATGCACTGCCACAAAAGACGTATACTGACTGGCGAGCTGGTACCACAGTCCGAGCCTCACGATCGCTGCTTTCTTAATCTCGTCGTCGGATGCAACTACGGAGCCGACTACGGCTGGTAGCGGTGCTCTGCCCTCGCTGAGTTCAGTAATCAACTTGCGCGCTGCAAGCGTATGTATGAGGGGTATTTCGCATTCCGCGTCTTTGAACGGCTTGACTTCCGTAACTGGGACGACCCATTCCATCGGTTCGTCGATTCCCTCGAACTTCGTAAAGAGCTTGACCGAGGGCGGGATCCTGCCTGGGGAGATGAGAGCAAAGACAGTAAAGCGCACGCCAGCAAAGATTCTAGTCAGGGTGTGCGGAACTTGCTGCAAGGCTGGTGGAGGTTCTAGTTCAAGCATATTGCCAGAGTCAGCGAGACGCAGTGAAGTCGCGTTTCTTTCCTGAGGTGGAACGCCCCAATCCACCGCTATACTCTCGATTTTCTTTGTACGCCCAGCATTCAATAGACGAGCACACTTGCCGAGTATATACTCATGTGACACCGCGAAATAGCACTCTCCGTTACCAGCGCGGGCAATGCCCTCGCACATGCTAGACGTCGCGTCTGCGATACCAAGCACGAACACTCGCAAAGGTGCTTGGGGGCTGGCTCTGCGAACGGCTTCAGTTACGACACGCGTTGAACAGGAGTCTTCGTCCTGTAGCATTGATTCAACCTATGCCAAGACAGGATTGTGGTTTACCCACGTTCACTTGACCATCTGTCAAAAGAAATATTGCAGTAGGTCGATCGTTCCGTCTACTACCCACTGCAACTTCTAAAGCTTTGGCGATCTCCGTACCCCCGCCATTAGCTGTGAGCGAATTTACGTGTGTAATCTAAAATAACTCTTCAGCTGGCATTCAAAAATGTACGATAAACTGTTATCGCACAGTTTCATTCATGGAGTCTTGATTGAAATCATGAGATGCTATCCATAGCGGCCAGACTTCGGAACCAAAGCGAAAGATATTGAACATGGTTTGGGTGCACGGAAGGAGACGCAAGAGCATCAGCAATGTATGCTTTGCAGTTTCAATTCGTGCACCAGCCATGCTCCCAGATATGTCGATAACGAATATGTATTCTTGCGATGAATTACGAGGCACCCTGAATGACGGAACAAGAGTGAGCTGCATGCCGATTGCTCCGTGGCCGGCTTCCGTATCGATTTCTGCAAAGCATCTCGGCTTGTCAAGACCGTCGGCATGTACGGTAAGCACAAAATCACGACCCTCGAAGGTTGGTGATGTCCAAGATGCGGACATGCGCCGCTGGGACCTGCGCCCACTGCGCGTCTTATATCGTAACACCTTGATGGGGTGGGTGGGACTGCGTATCGCATGTATGATGTCACTTGTTTGAACATCGACTTTAATGTCAATGAGAGTAGTACTGGTTGCGGAGGCGGCGTCCACCATCGAGTCAGGGGGAGGGCCATAGCGTTCGAAGATAGCCATAGGAAGTTGGAGACGGACGCAATCCCGGAGGCCTTCATTGAGAAGATCCATGATAAACTTCAGGAGTGCAGAAAACGGCTCAGGTGAGCCCGAAAACCCAAAAGTGACGAGGAACTTACTGTGATTCGCGTAGTTACATGTTTCCCTGCAGGAATGGAACCCACCGATATGGCGAAGACTACAGAAGAGAGTTCAGAGTGACATGTCAATGACTATGATATCCAGACTGACTATCGTCTGTTACCCGCTCGGCTAGTGCGGCTGTTTGCCCTGCTGCAACTGCAGTTTCGAAGGTCCGCGCAGCAGCTTCACTTTCTTGTACTATGCCAGCGATCCGTCCATCGGTATGTTCGAGTTCGAAGGCACAAACAGCCGATCGCTCAGGGAGCGGGAAGACATACTTGGCTCTAGCGGTAGGCTTATCTGACTCGTTCCGGAATACTTGAGTTAGGACTAATCGCGCAGAAACTATCATCATCGCCGCCACGCATCAGCTTAGTTGCTGTAAAGATGATTCGAACGAGATATACCGTCGACAACCCATGCATTAATGGCGACTTCTCGAAGGGGAAGGTACGCCAAAGTTGATTGTCCTGGAGGCTGATGAACTATACCAGAGTGGGTGGGGGGCATGATAGAAAGGACGACACGAGACGCCTAGGATTTACGATGGATTATAAGTAGTACGGCTCAGCCGCCCAGGAAGCCACATTCCAGCCTCGTGTAGAGATCAAAGCCGAAATAGGTGCAACCCACACCAAGACGTCGAGTATGCGTTCACGAAGTACGCTCAATATGAACAACGTCTTCGAAGAATTGCGTAATGCGGAGGCGGGCTGGCTACCGCATGCTAGTGATGTGCGACTCGTATGGCCAGTTTGCTGGAAGATGAGTACGAGCAGCCTGAGGGCAGTGCAGAAATGGAGTCTTTACTTGAAATTCTTGTGGATTTCGAGACACTCAAACCCTGGTGTCCAAATCGGGTGGATTAGCTAACCTTACAACATGCTCAGTACACACTACGACGACGGTACTTATGAACTTCGGATATCACGCCTTTTGAGCACTATCAAGTACGACGACTACTCAGTTGCATCAATGACCCTCTCGGCTTCCGCAACGACTCCGCAATCCCAAGGAATGTCTCAGCGAGTTGCACCTAGTTTATAGTTATGGGTTTGGGTGGATCAATAAAGACATGAAATCAGCGATAAGCAAATAACGTACAGTATCTAGCGCATCGGTGTACGATGACATGACCGTCACAGCGGCGGGCGCAAGTGGGTTTCTGGGTGCATTATTCTGAGCGTCCTGAGCAATTGCTACCATCCTACGCAGGGAATTCTGCCCGCCATTACTCGAACCTGTGTTTTGAGAACTTCGGCCAAACGAGACGGCATGGAAGGAAAGTGCTTTGCTGTAAATGTCCATCAAAATGGCGAGACCGGACAACAAAGCATATTCGCATACCCAAGCCGACAAGAAGTGCGACACAAATCCTGCATCGTCTGGTCCGCAATCTGACATTCGCCGTCTGAGAGAAATATGATGACGGGAGATCTGACAAGTCAGTCCATACGCAAGTCTATAAAGATCCTGGAATGCGCATTCACCTCTCCGTGCTCCAGTGTGTCTCCATGACACTCGCTGCATTAGTAATTGCTGCACTAAAATTGGTCCCACCACTCGCCGCATGAGGTAAGACGGTATCGAGTAATTGATCGGGAGTACTGGTGAAGTCGTTTTCGATAACAGGCACCACATGGCTATTGAACAGAATGACACTATACGCGTCTCTGCGACCTGCATTCGCATTTGATCCGATCGCAGCTGCACGAGCAGACCAGAAACCATACAGCGAGGATAACACGGCACCGAATCTATTATTTGAGCGGGAAGAAATCCTTCCAGAAGCTGGGGTGTTCGGTAATGGCTTTTTATCTTTCGAGGACATAGAGCCAGAACTGCATGGAACTTAGCATACGGCGGCGGAACGCTAGATTAATCCCTCACCGGTCTGCAACGAATATGCTGAGAAACCAATTAGTTGAGCCCAGCCCGCTAGACAGAAAAATAGACGTACACATGGTACGCCTGCTGCATTACAACAGGATTCCGACAAGTAAATTGATGGCCGTCATTAGATATATGTCCAATAGCAGGTGCAGCCCCGTGCGGATCCGAGGGCTGATGGAACATGGGAAGTGTACAGTATGATGGTTGAGGAAGCGTCCCAGCCTCTCCTGCATGTTCCGGGCCTGCGTCGTGGTCACGAGAAATGATCCAAAGTGCTAGAAATGATACAACCCACCACTACACATAGCATCACTGCAGATTTCGAAGTTTACCGCTTGATATATGCAGTACAAATAGGAAACCTACCACTTAGCGAAGGTAGCTTGCTCTTCCTTCGAATACGGGTCTTTAAAACCTGGTAAAATGTTTCAGATTGGCGAACCTCTTTGATTACTTGCAGATATTCCTACATACCGCTCTTTTTCCAGAATAGATTGTGAGTGATGTAGTCCTTCGGGCGGTCTGGATCGGGCAGTAGACGCTTCGCAACGTGTTGAACCTCCTCCCGTCCAGTACATGCGGTCGGGTCGTCAGCGCGACAGTAATCAATATGCACGTGGCGACCCATCGCCTGACAGACAAGATTGCACATCATAGGAGCACCCTCGTCATTGGTGGAAAATTTTCGACCCTCGACTTCGAGGGCGGCAGTGTCATCAGGTTCGTCCACAACCCACCGCGTGCGGGACATAGAACCGTGGCGAGTCTCATGCTCTTGCTGAGGATGACCTTGTTTCATTCAACTTAGTTGTCGACTGCGCACGCCAAAAAAAATGGAAACTCATACCAAGCGGTAATATGCAGAAGTAGCCACAATTCTCACATCTGGGTTTTCGCTCATATCAACTACAGCCCTTTTCATCAAGATACGTTTGAATAAACTGACCTGTTTTGGCAGAAATGAACAACTTTCCTATCAAGACTATGATTGTGTTGACCATCATGCGTTGTTTGCCCGGGTGGAATAGACTTGGCGCATTTGAGCCGTTTGGCAACTACACCACTGCTCAGTAACGCAACGCTGTGCAAGCAGATGAAATGAACCTTGTGAGTACTAGGGGATTGGTCCATTAGCGGTGGTATCCTGGCATACCAAATGGATAGGAACAGCTACCTTCGTATATTGAAACGTTTCATGTCTTCCTGTGAAAGTAGCCTCGATGGAATATGGAGCTGTCTCGATCTCGCATATTCCTGGGACAGAGCAGTCGACAGAGCAAAGATGTTCCTCGCTACACCGTGATCAGAACGAGTTAATACAGACTTCGGCCAACCCACCCGCAGAGATGAGTTGCTCCGTCCTCCAGTCCATGCATATGGTCGTGATCAGAACAGAGCCGCTTGCATAGCTGACATGTAACAGAGCAGAGGCGAGCTTCGCAGCGATGACGAACATGAGCAACGTCACTGAGAGCACATAAACCTCCGTATACAACCCAGCGCAAGCTGTCATACCTTGGTATGCGGCAGGTTCCAGGGCATGCATATATCGATCCATCAGCAAGCTTGATCCCACGCAGATCGCAGGGCTAGATGGTGGCTCCAAATTGAGACAGAGGAATAGCAGATGGCCAAGGAAGCGTTACCTCTCCACATCCGTGGACTAGAGCAGCACATAAGTGCTCGTCCAGGTGCTCAGTAACCTGCCGGAAATGAATGAAGAGATTGAATTGCTGTAGAGGGTGCCTACTTTGGTGCACAGGTCGAGACAACCAAATTTTCCCGTGAACTTGCAAGGCTTCCCACACAGGTGAGCATTCACGACGCAACTATCGTCTGAAAGTGAGCTACCAACCGCAGAAGGCTGATGTCAACTTACATATGCTTTCCCGCGTGACCACCACTACCACCGACGAAAACGGTAAGCATGAAGTCAGTTTTACACCAAGAACTCACATCATAGAGCATGCCCTACTCTCGCCAGTGCTCTCCTTACAGAAATCACACTGATGAATGCAAACGTGATCGGTTCGGCAGTTGTGCGGGCCATCGTGAAAACGGTTCTGAATACACAACAATTGGCAACTGGAACATTGCAATCTGCAAAGTTGGATGTTGCTCCTGAGATCAACCGTGGCATTCTCAAACGTTCTGCGCAGTTCCTCGATGCTAGCGTGTCCCGTCTGGAAACGGGACAAGTTTTGTGTCAGCCATTCGTGCACATGGTCGATGCGCAGGTTGATGATTTGCTCGAGGTACTGAGAAAGACTATCCGCCCATTCATTATCCGCGAGGTGCTGTCGCGTTTCATGTTGATCCCAGGATTTGCGCAAGGCCGTGAGTGCTTGCTCACGAGTGTCTGATTGCGAAAACCCTCCGGCGGACAGGAAGAATTGCGATGGTGTATCG
Organism: Pisolithus albus; assembly: GCA_024613165.1. Taxonomy (NCBI): domain Eukaryota; kingdom Fungi; phylum Basidiomycota; class Agaricomycetes; order Boletales; family Pisolithaceae; genus Pisolithus; species Pisolithus albus. The sequence continues at coordinate 41,744 of JANFAB010000022.1, forward strand.
GGCGATTGGATAGGTGAATCTGTGTCGATATTCTACAATTATTGGTTAGTTAGAAGTCAAGGGCGCCACGGATAGATGAAATACCCTCAGAAGCTCCGGTTCAGGCTCGGTTTCTTGCAAGCCATATATCAATGCATTCGGAAGCATTGACAACAAAAGTTGAGCTCGATGCGACGCCATCGTTTCTGTGAAGAGCTTATAGGAATGCCGCACGAGCATCAATGGCAAGACATACGAGACATAGCCCCCCAATCATTGGCCTAATGCTATTTCAAACGGGGAAATGACGACCAGTATCGGAATGCATACCTTGAGTTTCGCCATCAGTGTTTTCATCTCGTGAAGAAATTCGCCTGCAGAGGGATGCGTGACAGGTTGCTGATCCAAACACTTTTTCACTTTGGTAAATAGCTTGTAAAAATCCTTGGATTCAATGACAGGCCTGTCGAAAAGTGAGATCGCTCTAACTACATAATCCAAGTGTGGGCGCACCAAGGAATAATGTTCAATCTACCTGCGTGCAAGCGAGTGATGAAGTTTGCTTCTTGTTCATCTTGGACGATCTTCTCGAATTTGAGTGAGAACCTGTTCATTCAATGCGTGAGCCAAGCAACGGAAAGCTTGCGCAGAGCTTACTTACTCCCTGCCTATTTCTACCTTGTCCGCCTCGACGACGTCCTACAATGAATTTGAATTTCTGACTTGTCTACTTGACCAAAAAGCGTACCTTGATGATGATTACCAAAGTCGACTGGAACAGCGAAGGGTTTTCTTTTGGATCTAAAACAGTTGCACTAGACTGGAACGATTGGAACAACCCCGTAATGTCACGGCTGAGCGCAAAGTTGTTCCGAAATAAGACCTGCAGGCGTGTCAGCTATGTTCCCATTTTTGTAGTAACGACCTCACTAAATTTGAGATAGCTGTGTTGAATAAGACAAGCAGTGTGTCTTCTTGTGCTGACCGTTCGATACTATGGACACCTACGCGAAACAGTCGGCGCATTTTCAGGCAGATATTATTTCACGCGACGAACCTTCAAAGTCTAGAGCTACGATTAGCTCCTTCTCTGTGGGGGTGACCGACATCCAAACGCCCTCTGTCGTACGCATTGCAGAGCCAGCAAAGGAAGTATCCACGAGATGGTTCAGAGCATAACTCTTCCCAACGGATTGTTCTCCCATGGACGACACCACTCTGACGGGCTGCTCTTTGTTAGTTTAGAGATACCGTACGACACAGGGAAAGTACCTTCGTCGCCATATAGGACTGGAAGAGCGACTCGTACCATCCAAAAGAGATATTGTCCACAATGCGGTTAACGCCTGCTCCCAGTAATTCTCTCTCCAAGCTTGGCGAATATACACCGTCTTTAAGGGGGATGAAGCGATTGTCTTTGGTCACCGCAATGTGGATCGGAATCAAACACAAGAAATTAGCAATCCATTCGCCAGCCCGATACTGTGAGGCGTTCCATGTAGCGCTGTCGCACAGCTCCTGTACGAAGACGTCGAATGAGACAGCTGAGACCTTTATTGACTTGAGGACATTTCCAGTAGGTTTCTTCGTCGTGCGTTCGAAAGAGTGGATCATCTGAGAAAAGTGGGGGGCAAACATGTCAAAGTCACGATGCGTGACAAACACGATACTTTTCTGGTTTTTGAGACTAGCCGAAGATATAGTCTCTCGTTGCACTGCCGCCCACACAGGGAAGCGAGTCCACACCTCTGAGTGACAGTCAATAAGGCAGTTGTGAGCCGTTTCATGCGCCTTCTCGGATGAAGAACTGCGGTTGACCCGTTCGCGGAACATAAACTCGGTGTGCCGCCGCGTAATGTCGAGGACATGCGACTGGCAACTGCGAGCAGGTAAATTGAGCCTCAGTAGATGAACTGCCGTCCGTTTGATAAGGGAGGTGACTACGAGGGGTTCGCCAATAAAAAGGTCAGGGATGTTGAGTGCTATGCCCTCCGTCGAACCGAAAGAACCCCAGTGGTATGCAGTTACTGCTAGCTCAGGCTCACGAGATTGAACAACCAATATACAGGACCCGTCGGGTGTACAATGCACGCCGATTGGTACTTGAGGCAGGTTAAGAACCGCAGGTCTAATGGAACTTGACATGATTACATAACGTGATATGTGAGGCTGACTCACCGGAATTGCATGGTAACCATTGAAAATACCCTGGCTTGGGCTTGAGAATCCACCAGTAGTATCTCTTCACTGCCGCATATAAAGCAGGCGTGATGGATGAGCACTCCGTCGCCATACCAAGGACTCAAGTTAATGGGGCTTCCCTGGGCTTGGAATCCTCGAGCGTCATCATGTACAAATATATGCAAAAGCTGCAATATTTGATTCCATTGATCACCCATGCTTCTCACTGTGAACGGACGAAAAATACAAACCTTGTCTGATGAAACGACGCCCAGCATCCGCTTTGACTCGTCAAAAGCGACGTGGAAATCCTGGCCAATCTTTTCCCGCTTCAAATGTTTATAACGCTCTCGTTGTATGGCACCTTGCATGGCAGTGAGTGTTTCAAGATATACCGATATGTCCCCAACTCGGTCCGCGACAATTAAGAGTAGTCGCTCTCCTTCAAGAAGTTGCGCGCGCCTACAAGCATGCATCAGACATGGAGGACGGAAAAACTCAGAACTTTAGGCTTACAAGATGGTGTGCCCAAGAGACAGCTGGAACGGATACTGAAACCTGAAGCGAGGTAAAGGAATACTGGAAGGGTCTAATTGCAGGTTGTGCTTATCCTCTTCTGTCACACTCATGGGATGGACCGTGTAGCGCGTTACTGGATCTTCCTCGGTTTCCCGCTGACCCCAAACCTTGTATGCCTTGTAACTCAACCAAACCTTCTTTTCTTCCTCAACAGAAACAATTCGCAAAGTGTGTCTAAAAGTGATCAATAACGACAAAAGCTGGAATGAAAGGTCTTACCTGCATTGTACTTGAGTTGACAAGTTGTTGACGTTTTGGATCAAGTGTAACCTATACGTGCGCCGCTCTTGGTCTTCTTGGCTAGAGCATTCGGCCTTGATCCTCGCATGACAGTCTACCTCCTGGATCTCTTTGATTGAAGAGGCAATCTTCACCACGACACGGGGAACAGTGTGTTCCAAATATAACTTCAATCTCTGCCTTGCACTTTCAACAAGCTGCGCTAATTGTATGGTCCTCTGGAAACTCTTCTTTTCTGCAGCCATCCGAAAGAACTCGCTATCCGTGACTTTAAGAGAGGCCTGGCGGGATTGCCGGAGGACACCCTCTATGGAGTAAGAACTGGTCTGCGGGGAAACACTACCAGTCATGATCCTTCCCAAGTCACGGAGAAACTTGCGTATGCTCGCTGAATCGACGGACAATGATTTAGCCACTCTTTCCGCCTCTTGAAATCCGCCACGGAACACCGCGCGCAAAATTGGGTCCCGAATCCAACTGTCCAGACCTTTTGTTCGGGATGCAAAATCCGCGAGAAGACACAATCGATCCTTGATATTCCGGAACTCGGGGTCCGAAATTACGCAGCAACTTTGAAAATTGGACTGAAAAGTCCTTCTTACATCCGGAAAGGCGTCAATGATTTGCGAAAACGAGAGTGCTTCAAATACAAAATGAACATATGCAAAATGTGGAACACACATCTATGAACCATACCTGATGGATCCTCAGTATCCGCACCTGTATACATGAGTGCTTGCTTGTCAATGGACCTTGACAAAGTGAGAATGAATCATGATGGCGCTTTGAGGCGAAGATCATTACTTACGGGTACAATGCCACCACATTATCGATAACAGCATTGCGGACAGTGTTAGTCAGACTCTCAGCTACTCTGGCCAGCTCTTCTTTAGTCCTACGCAACTTGTCATCAAAGACCTTCTTATAGCGCTCCTGAATTGCTGTGGACTGGTGTTCCCAGTTGGCACATTCCTGAGGAAAGCGATTTGTAAGGCCGACATGAACCAGTATCCCCACCTCTCGGTCATCGAGGGTTTCACTGATATCTAAACTATCGGACATCCTACATGGTGGACAAACACGTGAGCTCGGATACTTAAGATGGTAAATGCACGTACAAGTAATCTCGTAGTTGAATGTCATTGAAGGACCGACCCTTGAATGTTTCGACAACGCGCCTAGGTGGTTGATGTTGCATTGTCACAAAGCCCTGTGCTGTCTCTCCCGAAAGCAGGAAAGGTTTTACCGGGCGTTCCTCTCCACGTTCGGATGGCGCTACCTGGGATATATGCTCCGAAGATATCTACGAAACTATAACTCGAGGGCGAGACCGACAACGTGATATTCACCTTGAATCCTTCGCGCACTTGCACCGACTCTTCCTGCTCGGTAGTCCTTTGCACGACACACCTGATGATTCGATCACCTTCGTCATCTTCATCCATACAATCATCCTCATCTTGGTCGCCTTCACCGACATCGTTCCACACCATCCTTCCAGCGTGTTCTGAAGACACCAGTGCAAAAATCTGATCGCACATTCGTGTGAGGTACCTGCACAAAACGTCAAGTATCTGAGGATATGGAGGGATCTATGACTACCTCATGAACGCTACTCGATTACGGCGAACTTGCGAGGGTGCTGAGTCATCCCATGTATTTTGCTCGGGCCAGTAGATGACATATAATTGCTCCGACCCATCAAGCTCCGCCGTAGTTGTATGAAGAATGTACAGCCCTGGGCGAAGTGTCGGATGGGTTTCGGTAGCAGTCGGTTCAGATAATAGGTGAGTAGCGCTACAAAAAGGCATTTGTCATGAAGTGCAGTCGGCACGACCAACATCCAGTACGACTTACATATTATCATCGACAGCGCGAAGCCTCAGGAGGAAACGGACTATCTCTGCCTTACTCCCATAAATGCCTACGGGCTTGACGGTAGATTGGTCCAGCATTTTGAAGTTGACCTTGGTCATAGAAGCATAGGCACCCGGACTGACAGTATTGACAAATGCCTTTAGCGAATTTTGAGAGATAATGATCTTATCCACTTGAGAAGGTGTGAGCGCGAGCCACATTATTGCAGACAAACCATACCAAGCCCACCGCTGCCTTGCTCGGTAATTAGATCAAGGATCCTATGCAAACCTGGAAGAGATTGTGCCAGATCCTGATCGTCAGCAGGCGGGTCATCGGCGCCCGTCTGGTGGACGGCTCAGCCATAATACGACGACACGGCGGGCCAACACACCGCATAAGTCCTCGCTGGGGTAGCTAGAACGTCCGAGTGCACTGATTCGTACAAACTTTCTTCGCTAGAGGTATCTTCCACATCATCCGTGATGCTCTGATCACTCTGAGCTATAGTTGCTGCTTCATGCATCGGCATTTGCAACTGATGGTTACCATCGCCTAACGGGTCAGGAGGATGGTTACCCGGTTCAGTAGAAGGAATGTGGAGATAACAGTTGAGCAGAGGTGTATCGGTGTCTGAACTGGAATCAGACCAGTCGCCGTCCAACTCGATTTCTGGAGGCGGGTCAGCCACACCCGCCCGCTCGACTAAGACCACAATACCATCAGCTCTTCCTTTTCCTTTGTCCACAGTCTCTTGAACGTAATATTGTTCATCATCGATGTTGTTGAATAGACTCGGTGGCCTGAACGAGCCGCCGTCCATGGTGAAAGTAAGATGGGGAAGACGAAAGCGTGCAAATTCGAGGGCCCTTCAGGTTAAAGGGGAAGAAGGCGATAAGGTTCAAGACCAAACAACATGCAGTAGAGAAGAGAACCTAATTCAGCGACGCAGATCCATTATGCGGAGTCCCGTGAACGCGCAGGCAAGCACGGCTTCAAAACCAGAAAGGGTGAATGAAGAATGAGGGAAATGCCTCAGAGTCTGGGATAGGATACCAGATGCATCTCTTTGCAAATGCTATTTTGTGATCCATCTGTTGAATTGCAACGGTGAGGAAGGCCAAGTCAATGCACAAGCGTGTCCGATCGAACCATAAGGCAACATTGTATCATGTTGCGAACGTCAGTTTTCCTTTATCCGCATCAAACACGCACCTCGCGCAGAGACACGACCAAGGCTGCAAAAACCAATCCATATGTAAGTGTTGTTGCGGTTACAGAAAATCAAGTGGTGCAACAAGTTGACGTCGTTCGAAAATCCGTGTTTACGTAGCCGAAGTGCGAAGCGTATTTGCTTGTTCGCGGGGAGTTCCTCCGCACCAACCCAGTGACTGTAGCTCACTATGTACTACTAGAGATGCGGCATATGGTTTTTTTGTTCTCTGTCTGTTGCCCATTCTCTACCATATCAACGTACAGACTACGCGGGTTGCCCTTCTTTTCAGAAGTGGTCAATTTAGTTCCAATGATGAATGCCACGTCCCTGCGTGTACGTAGTTGCGGACAGAGCAGCAGTGGTCCCTGGGAATGATCGCTTGCCCTGCTTCCCAGCTCTTCTCTATCAGGCGATGGACTAACCACTTGTCGCGGTAATGTCGTACGGAATCACGAGCACGGCGGAGTATCGCGGAAATGCAGAAAGTTCAACGTACGCCCTTCCCTCATTTCACGCGCGTAGATCATCTCGGGTCGCTGTCGTGTCATCTTCAGACTCGACCGAGGCGTTCACAGACGACTTTCTTCCAACTTCGCAGCCTGCAGTATCCCACTCCCAACGAGTGTTTTTAAAATCGGTTTTCGGCGTTCCCTAAACCCCAGCATACGCCTGGTTCATGGTGTGTTGTCGCTCTTCGGCGCCTATTGAGTTTCTACAGCATGTAATTCCGATTACGTGCCTCGCGAAATATTTAAATAGAAGTAGAGCGAGGGGCGTCAAGGTTTCAACGTTTCAACCCCACTTTCTTTGCACAGTACCATGGGGAGTTCGCGTTCTTTCATGGTCGTTCCTAGCGACAGTGACAGCGAAGAAATACACGTGTATAGTTCTCCAGACACAGGAAAGCGAAAGGCAGATGGTTTGTAAATACCATACTGGCAAGTGACCTGCTCACTCCCTCTATAGGTTCTTTCTACGATAACATGTCTGCTAGAGCATTTGGCGGTTCCAATAGTCCGCCAATCGATCGCAGTGGCTACAGCCATTCATCTCGTATCTCTTCTAAGGACGTGGATTGTCCAGGCACGAATGAGAGCGACACGGCCGCATACAAGCACGTTATACCTAATGTCTCATGGAGTGACGACGAGTCACTATACGAGAGTGTGTACGAATCAGCAGTTGATCCAGATGAAAAGTCCAAGGCAACGATGGATGTCGACGTGGGCGGGTTCCTTACGTTGACGAGTGAGTACTAACGAGTCCATACAAAGAAGGATGTCGATGCTCCTCCCCATACCCTTGACCACCCTGATCTGGCCTCCTCTGTCAGAGGGTTGTACAGAGTCCTTGATTTGATTACCGAACAGGGCAGCGGTGGGCTAGGTAACGATTCTATCTCCTATCGGCGAACCCACCACTTATGTTCTCCTCAGTCGATAAGATCGTTATCTCTCAAAATACGTTGGAAGCTTTCATCAATACCGTTTGTCCCGGCGCGTATGCATCCCTGACGAAGGTCAATTTCAGCGCATTAGACCAGTATATTGTGAAACCCGTAGGCGTGTATGGCAGCAAAGAAGAGATCCTGCGGTTCCTTTCTGAGCTCCGGGTTGTCGACGATGCTTTGTATGTTTTCTGTTCAACGTTAACTATCCACCCTTAATGCTCTTTCCTTTGTTAGGGCTGCGCAGCTACTTGCGGATCCGGGTACTGCTGGGCCAACGAAGCCTACTCTTCGATCGGGTCTATACCTTCTTCGACCAACGGAGCGGCATGGCCAAACGGAACAGATCTTTGTCATATACTGGCCTCAAGAGAACACGTGGGATGATTCTGCACCCTCCCAAGTCCGCCGAAATCGTGTGACCTTCATGAGGTTCGCTCAGGTCGCGGACGTGCTGCTTCATCTGTATGCTTACGATTCACAGATACCTCACAAAGATGTGTGACCAGGTTGTTGCGTTAATTTCTTCCGCCCACGCACAGACTATTGTCTGGAATGACGGAGGAAGGGCTGACGAAGCCAGGGATGAAGATGACGAGGGGGATACAATTATCAACTGCATCGTGGACCGAACAACTGAGCAGGAAGAATCCGTGCAAGTACGAGAAGGTTTTAAGGTATTCGTTGTCGTGCGCCTGCACATTCCGAGACTCAATTTGTCCCGAAGGTTGCATCTGGCTATATCACCCATGCCGACTCCACATCGGTGGCATCCGTGGAGCTGGGACTACCCAAACCCTTTTTGCTCTTTGGGGAGACTGCACAAGGTTTTATGACCGTACAACATCAGGCGGCCAGGCGCGTACCCGACGTTTTCAAGGCGCGGTCTCTAACGACTCTACAACTAGAGGGTATTCTGTACGTATCGGGTCTACTATGCAGCGGCAACTTCGGTGACATTACGCCTATGTAGCATGTCCGATCGTCTTTGTCTTAGTGAGTCCTTGGATGATGAGGCATTGAATATCCTAGTCCGCAGCGGCTTGAAGAAGCGTTTCCCCGATGAGTGTGCCAAGTGGGAACGCGACTCGGTCGCCGTCGAAGCCCAGTGCAAGAGAGTACGAACCGATGAATTCGATCAAGTGAAGGCTGCTCTCGACAAAGATGGAGAAAATTTGACCTCAGCAATTCACGCGGCCGTCGTAGATGCAGCGTTGGACTTATATCCGTAGGTTTTACAAATTTCTGGTATCACCACATTCATTCATTGCCGGTTTACTACAGCTTCCTCGATCGCGAATCATTCCCCTCTCCCGAAGTGGGTCAAACAACCGCATCGAGTGAGTTTCGGTACGAGCAAACTTGAAGAGTATTATATAACCATATCTCACAGTTTCCTTCCGCGAAGTCGTTGAGCTGTACCCCAAAGTGGATGAAATCTTTCGGAAAAAGATCAAACCGATGGAAACAATTTCTAACCCCAAGTTCCGGGATATCAAGGATCGATTATGCCTTTTGGTTGAGGTTGTTTCCCTCGCGGGCCCGATCAGTGAAAGTCAGCGCCAGGCGATTAGGAAAGCTACCTTGAAGGAGGGATCTGTAGCAGCTTGGCAAAGTGCCGTGAGGGATGCCTCAATCAAAATCTCAAGCAATATTCAAACGACTAAGCTTACTGATGACCACGCCAAACTACGCATCTATAATCCAGGCCAAGAGAAGACTTCTTTGGTGGGACGTGCCGTGAATTTCGTTACGTCCTGGATTAGAGACGACAAACCCACCTTTACAGACCGTGCTTTCCAGGAAGCTCTTGGCAAAGCGAATGGCGTCTCGGACAGCCGGTTCTTAAAGGAAATTGTCAACGCAGAAGTGATCCAGGGGAATTCGGAGTTGAAAGGTTTGGTCTACGAAGCAAGTATGGAAGTGCAGTCGTCCTTGGCCATCACGATACCCCGTGCGGTGAAGCAACTCGTTAGGTTAGTCAGGAATGCGCAGGAGGATACGATGAGGCAGAGAATCAAAGCTGATACTGAAAGCCGAGAGCAACAAGAGAAGCGCAAACTTGGATTGGAGTTGATTCGTCATGTCAATGACTCGACGAGCCAAACCCAGCAGCCGTAAGTTCCCAGGATTTCAAGCGGCCAGTCAAATGATCTTCTATCAGTCACACCCTCTCCATCGACTCGGTCGAGGAGAATAAGTCGCGTCGTTACTCGTATCGGTCCTCGCCGCAATTGAGACTCTCGGGTGTACGAGAGACCCAAGAGGATCCAGTGACATGCTTTACAGTTCATACCATGAGCCTCACGGAGCAAGATAAACATGCCCTACAGTTGGATACATCCACCATTCCTTCCCCCTGTTTTCGTTTCGAACATAAATTCTGTCTAACCGAAGGGCATACCGTTTTGTACGTACTCTTCCATCACTCGGAGGTGTTATGGGACTTATCCGTTGCTAGGCGTGCGCAGTTGCTCGAGGGAGAAAAGTTACTGCTTGTTGTTTCAGACCGTACTGGCAATTTGATGGTTTATCTTGATCCCTTAACCACCATCGATGCAGCGATTGCACGCAGGCGCGGGAAAAGCTTGAACCGCGAGAAAATCGGCCAAGATTTTGTCCTGGCGTTCAATGAGTCCAAGCGAATGCTGGGTATCGTCTCTTCCGACAAGGTGCGTAAACTGTCAAACTTGAAGTTCGACAATCTATTTCACGCATGATCACTTACCTGTAGCTATTACTGCACATCTTCGTGCACGACGACGCTCGGGGTTTCCATGCACAGGGAAGCTCAATCAACCTGAACACATGGTACAACGAAGAAACATCCATCCGTCACGCATGCTTTGTCGGTGGCAGTGAAGAGCTTCTACTCGTAGACTCTCAAGCCCAGGCTAGGATATACTCCCTAGTTACGATGCAGTTTCGGTGAGTTGGTAATGTCTCTGCAGACTTGCGCCCATTTATCTGTATAGACCCGCGACTCTCAATCTCCGCCAGGTCCCGTCGAGCATACACTCTACACCGGATGGGTCATGTCTACTAGTTTCCTCTGGGCATGGGGATCGTCATTCACTGATTGCATATCACTGGAGTTCGTTTGCATCGACGGAAGGCATACAGCTTAACATCCCCGGCTTTCCTGTGACCGAACCTTTCGTGCTCACGTCACTAGTCTCCAGGTCGGCCGTTCACCTTCTGTGGCTTGACTTCCCCGCTCGACGATGTCAATCCTATGCTTTGGACATCACCCGTCGTATGACCGAGTTCATGTTCAGAGAAAGGGTCAACCGCGGCGAATCCAAACCTACACAAACCACAACGGCACACAATTGCCTGGTAGATTGTCACTCGGAAGTCTGGACTCGTTTCCCGGTCCTTGCCGCGGTACAACGAGAGACCATATCATCTGCCAGCCTTAGGAGCCAGAAGAGTTTGGTCTTTGTTACCGACCGTGACTTCCAAATGTTCGCACAGCATTTCTCTGACATGATCTACACTTTCGAACGCACGAGCAAGAAGCCTACTGGTGATGTCCTCAAATCCATTAAGGTCTCTGCTGCAACGTTTCCTGTCTTCCTGCAGGAACTCTGCGACACGGCACCGTGGAACGTTTCGCAATATAGGGCTGGCGAATGGATTGTCGATTTCCTGTGCTCGATCCCAATTCACATCGCGTTGACGAAAGAAAATCGTTTTATCCCTCTCAGAGATGGGGTATATTCCACAGAGTTAGAAAGGTCACTTTTGGGCGCCGAGGTGAACCGCATCGTGGACAATATCTCATTCGGCTGGTATGAGTCACTCTTTCAGTCCTATATGGCGACCAAGGTGATCCATGTTTAATGATGCTGAATCGTGCTTACAACCCGACAGCCCGTTCGAGTGGTGTCGTCTATGGGGGAACAATCCGTCGGGAAGAGTTATGCTCTCAATCACCTCGTGGACACTTCATTCGCGGGATCGGCGATGCGCACGACTGAGGGTGTCTGGATGTCTGTGACGCCAACAGAGAAGGAGCTCATTGTAGCCTTAGATTTCGAAGGTTTGTTCGAGTGACGATCATTCGTTATATTGCTCTGGATACTCACGACTTTTAGGTGTTCATAGCATAGAGCGGTCGGCTCAAGAGGATACGCTACTCGTACTCTTTAACACTGCAATCTCAAATCTGGTAAGCGTGCGCCCACGAAGAAAAGAAAGTAACCCAGTATGACATGTCGTTAGGTACTGTTTCGCAACAACTTCGCACTCAGCCGCGATATCGCAGGGTTATTCCAGTCCTTCCAGTCCAGCGCCACTGTTCTGGAGCCTGCCGCAAATCCATCGCTATTTCAATCGACTCTGGTCATCATTATCAAGGTATGCCAGCGGGTGATATGTGATTTTCAGTTATTGATGATTAATTTCAGGATGTTGTTTTGGCAGATAGGTCAGAAATAGCGCGAGAGTCGGTCCACTTTGTTAGTTACAGGAACCCCTCGACTGACGAGGCAGCAGGTTCACCCTGAAGTTCCAACGAATTGTGCAAGACGAGCAAGAAACAAACTTTATCACTCAACTTCATGGAGGAAAACTGGCGATCATTCCCTGGTATGCGTTGCATATGGACTTTCTTGGATACAGTCTTATTCTTCGCAGGCCTGTCATCGAATCTCAGGAATTTTACAAGCTATTCCCAAAGTTAAAACGGCATTTGGACCAACAAATCATCACGCATCATACTGCAGGCGAATTCCTTCACACAATGAAAACGTTGATGGCAAAACTAAAGGCTCGTATAACTACTTGCAGCATGACTAGTTTTAACCGACACTCCATCAGGCCAATGATTGGGGAGCGATGTCGCGTGCGTTATGTGTATCATTGCCCTCGCATTACTCACGTTCTTCCAGAGACATTGGCATCTCATCGAGCGCAACTCTTATCGTCGTTGCTGCCAAATGCACTTGCTTTTGGTTTCCAAGAGGTCGATCCTGAACGAGAGCCGCTGAAGGTACTCCTTCCTTACCCGTGTCTTGAGAGATCTAATTGTCCTTAGAACCTCGACACCGATATACCTCTGGAGAGACCTGACACTGAGTCACGTTTGTTCCTAACGGTTGGAATGACGCCGCAATCAGAGGTCCGTGAGCAAACATTGGGAACCCTTCAGAGCTCCTGGGAACGCTATCACGAACGTCAAAACGTTTCCGACCCCGAGTGGGTGGAGGCCCTGTCCCAATATCTGGACGGTATTGTCAATTTACGAATTGATCACGTACGAGAGTGGCTTTCCCAGAATTTGGCGCGTTTCCAGACAGGACATGCAAGCACCGAGGAACTCCGACGGAACTTCGAAGGCTTCACTGTCGATCTACGGACCAACGTGCAGCTGTGCAAGTTGCAATGCGCGGACTGCCAACTGTTGTGCATTCAGAGTCGCTTCCACGATGGCCCTCATGCTTGCCAAACTAATCACCTTTGCATTCACGAATGCGATTACTGCCAAGAGGCTTTTCGCGAGCTGCGAGAATGCAGTATGCCCGCTGGACATGCAGGAAAACATATGTGAGTGATTACTTTGACCTTACCTGTTCGTCACAGTGGCACACTCAGTACGCACATAGATGTGTCGTCAATACTCACCTATGTGGCAACCCTTGCAAGTTCGAAGGTAGGCTCGGATGCCTTCACGAGTGTATTAAGGTCGCGCCCTCTCATTATGGTACGACTGCAGCTTACAGTTCGATACCGTAGGTTACTGGCCACGACGACGAACATCTATGCGCTGCTTCAGTGCATGCTTGCGGAAAGGTGAGTCCCTCGCTGCAGTCGTATGCCCATCTTTTGATCTTTCTTCTCATAGCCGTGTAGCTTATCTGGTATAAAGCTTGCCGACAAATCCGATTATTCGTGCCCCGGTTTCTGCCGAATCCCAAGGTTCATGTGTTCAGAGTCCCTAGATTCCGGAAGCTAACAAGCCTATAGCGATGTTGATCATACCCGTCACGAATGCGAAACTCGCCTCTGCTCGATCACGTGTCAGCTCTGTAAGCGGCTATGTTCTAATCAGGACCACATGCATGGCTTGGAGGAGGGTGCAGTTCACCTTTGTGGGTGGGTTGACACGTTTATACATATCAGGGATTGGCGTCGGGCTGACGTTAACCATATCGTTGAATAGCCAAGAGCATCCCTGCACAGCCATGTGTTCTGCGGAGGGTATATGTGAGATCGAAACAGCACCGCATTCGATTGAAGCAACTTTTACGGGTAGACACGAGACCTTCCAGTATACAAAGGTAAGTCACCCAACAGTGGAGCCGAAGCTTACTAACCTGCCCCCGACCAGTACTCGCAAGGTGAGCTGCGTATTCCTACCGTAGTACACTCAACTTACATGGTACAGTGGCGAAACGATTGAAGTGTGTCAAGCCAGTTCCCCCCGGTGCAACGAAGCACGAGGGTTCTCATAATCATAGTCTCGATAAGAAAGTAGTCCACTTTTGCGAAACCAGGTCAGTCGTGTCATGTTCGTTGCGTCTTCTCGTTGCACTCCATCTTGTACAACTCGACAGATGCGAAAAATGCGGGTATTTCTGTACATTACCGCTTGGTATGATTCGTTTATATTTACATTCTCGGCATCTCCTGACAGGGGGTGTATAGGTCACCCGCAGCAAGAACACGAAACGCGCCACGGCTCAATGTCTCGCACGCGATGGGCCATAGATGACCCTGACGACGGGGCAGCTCTCGAAATCGAAGGGAGAATGTTCTCTACCAACGATGAGGGCGCTCCAATGATGTGCAATCTTGTGTGCCAAGCAATGGGTCGTCACGTACACATTGAATACTGTCGCTCCGATGGGGAGGCAGCTTGCGTTGGCAATGATGAGATTCAGCATATCACCAAGAACTTGAGCCCTCACCCTGAACGCCCAAAGGATTACGTGACCCATAACCTGTTCTGGAAAAGAAGTGGTAAGCATGCATTGGCGACTCACCATAACCACTGATGGAATACCCCCACTTGAAGGTTTTAAGGACCCGTATTCCAAAGAAGAGCAAGCAATGTTTGCAAAATGGTAGGTCGCTCAGGCAGTCGAATAGCATCAAACACTAATTTTCCGCAGCGATGCTATGTGTAGCGGTAAGCTAAGCAGCATAGATCTTAGGACCATTCTCATGATCGAGAAACAGGACCAGAGCACGCCGGCGATGCTGGCAATCTTGCTCAACCATCTTACTGCACCTTGCCAATATTGCATCCACCGGCGTACCCGGATGCTGATGCACAAGATGTGGGGTACATATCCAACGATGGTCATCATTTCACCTGTCGCAATCCTGTAGTAATGCAGCAAGCGTTTCACGTGTAGGTATCTGCCTGTTCTCGCGTGACCTGAGCTGATTAGCTTACTAGGATATTTGTTGCGGACCGGTAGGAATGGCACCCGCGAGTGAACATGCCCTCACACTGATTCCTGTTTCAGCTCTCGTTCTATGGGGAACAAGGATCGACGGCCATTGCAAAACACTCCTGCTTCCTCCAGAATTTGCGCTCGTTCATACAATAGATTTGGCGCGGTTCTCTCTTCCCTCTTCAGTTTCTGGTCCGCCCGCGCAGCGGCCATTGGGTCAAGTGGCAGTGCGCGCCGCAGGGACGCCTATAGTGTTATCTTATTCCATGATGATCCCTTGACTGTCATCGAAAATGATTTGACAAGTACTCCAGACCAACTGCTCGATATGCTCTTGCCTCATAGGTTGGATCTTGGTACTAACTTCACAGCAGCGATTACCGCTGCTCAGACTGTCATGGAGCGGAATTGGAGCGCGGAGAGGTAAAGGAACAGCTTCGGCCGAACTACAACTAACGTTCGACTTCTGCCACTTCTCAGGTCTCCTGTCATTATCTTTCTTTCGGATGGGGAGTCCCGCATTGCAAACCAGACTATGCAAGATTTGTGCCGGTCATCCGTTCGACTTGGGTGCGAATCTAAGTCTTCCAAGTCCTTCCCCTCGCCATTTCTGATGACACCTTGCAGGAAGGCTGTGTCCTTCCATGCGGTATCGTTCGGCCCAGACGCCTACTCAGGGTACCTACGTAGGATGACAGAAATAGCGATAGATGCTCAGAACAACGCCCCAAGGGACCCACTGCCCCCGGCCGCTGCAACAGTCATGTCGTCTTACAGCCGAGCTTTGGACTCGGTAATTGATTTCATATTTGCTGGGCACCTTTCGTTGATGAACTCTATTAGGTTCAACTCGCAGAGACATTCCTTGGAATTGCGGAGTCGCTAAGGAAGACTAGAGGAGCATTGATGCACTGAGTTATTCCATGACCGAATCTCTGTTCTATGCGTTGCACTTGGAGGGGAGAGAGGGGAGTATGTGATTACAAAATAATGAAGGTGTTTTTACGGAAAATCGATGCCTGCGATAAAGAGAAGACGGGCCGGAGAGAAAGTATGGGCGTGAGCCTTTCATAGTAGCCTGAAGTCTGGTTCGTGTGCTTGGGCCGTCCTGCCAAGGCCGGGTGTCAGTCTACAGGAGGGCATTCGGGAAACGGACTGTATTACGCCAATGAGGTTCTGGGCCGTGCGTTACCTATTTCTATCGGACTGTGCTATCCTCAATTGTGATGGCACACAACATTCATCATGCACCCACCACTGTTCGATTTCAGACAGTCGTGCCCCAGCCTGACTTGGCACTCGGGCTGCAGCCTATTACACAAGCGTTGTACAACGTCAGTGGTAGCTGACGACTACGCCCCCTTTGTGATGGAGAAGACGAAGCAGTTATCACCGAGGATCATGGACAGGCGCAAGTGTTGAGACCGTAGTTCTGAACACCTCATGTTGGGATGGGATGGGACTGGAAAGCTGGCTACGCTAATGCATCGTATTCGTAGCTCAAGCGCTCAGGTGCCATTACCTCGTCAGCCGTGAAAAAATAAGACAACGGAAAGAACAACATAAATAACGAAGAATGATCCACAGTCCGCGGCTAACTCCCGGAAGAATGGTATTGTGCTTCGTCGCACGAAGGACTCAATAGCCGTACACTTACGCCAAATCTGCAGCCACGCACGTTTCGAGAAAGCAACTGCAATACCTCTAGCCTGACAGTAGTCCTTTGTCTACCTTGCTCACCCCTGCTGGAAGTTTCTGGTCTCCGTGCTGCTTTCCTCTTGTATTCGACGCGGAGCTCTCGGAGTGCCTCATCCGACGCCTTCCACTAATCTGGAGCACCAGTCCACGATGGCTTGGGTACATGTTGACCTATTCAGCACCCTTGCTTCCCTCATGGTTCAGTTCTCGATCCAAGCCTACGAACCAGTCGAAGAATTGAGGCTAGACAAAGCCTACGCGTCTCTCACCTGATCCTTTTCGACGAGCCTTCTCTGGTACATATTCTTTCGAGGTTCTGTACAGTCACCTTCGTTGCACTCAACTCCATAATCCACCATAATACCTCTGCCGCAGAATAACTTAATGCATCAATGCCCCTCTGGGCTTCCTCAACGACTCCGCAATTCCGAGGAAGGTCTCTGCGAGTTGAACCTAACAGAGTTCATCAGTAGAAGGTACCCAGCAAATATGAAGCCAGTTACGGAGTCCAGAGCTTGATTATACGACGACATGACCGTCGCAGCAGCCGGTGCCAGTGGGTCCCTCGGAGCGTTGTTCTGAGCGTCTATCGCTATTTCTGCCATTCTGCGTAAATGTGTCGAAGATGCGTCTGGGCCAAACGACACCGCATGGAAGGACACAGCCTTTCTGCAATGTTTCATTCAGAAACGATGAAAGAACACGGGAGACACGACATCGCACCCAAGTCGAACGGACGACCGGCATAAATCTTGCATAGTTTGGTCTGCAATGTGGCACTCTCCGTCCGAAAGAAAGATGATGACAGGGGACCTGAGAAGCGGCATATTCATAGGTAAGTGGGAGTTAAACCAAAGACTGCTCCTTACCTTTCCGTGCTCCAGTTTCGCTCCATGACACCTTGAGCAGCGATGATTGCTGCTGTGAAGTTCGTTCCACCATCTGCCTGATGAGGTAAAAGCATATCAAGTAGCTGGTCTGGATCGCTTGTCAAATCGTTTTCAATGACCTTCAAGGTCTCATGATGGAATAGGATAACACTGTAGGCGTCTCTGCGACCCGCATTGCCGCCTGATCCAATGGCGGCTGCTCGGGCTGACCAGAAACTGAACAGAGAAGAAATGACCGCGCCGATCCTATTGTTTGAATGGGCACAAATTCTGGCTGAGGCTGGAGTATTTGGCAATGGCCGTCGATCATCGTACGACATAGAACCGGACCTGACGCAGGAGTCAGCGTGAGGGTAACGTTGAGCAGTCAATATCATTCCCACCGGTCCGCGACAAATATCCTGGCAAGCAGGTCAGCTCGGGTCGCACGAGACTACGTAGGTACCTACACGTGAAAGGCTTGCTGCATCACTACAGGATTGCGACAAGCGAAATGATGGCCATCATTAGATATGTACCCCACAGCCGGCGCACCAGCATTCAGGTTTGCCGGTGGATGGAATAACGGCAATGTGCAATAGGATGGTTGAGGAAGATTTCCAGCATCGCCAGCGTGCTCTGGTCCTGTTTACCGGTCATCAGAATGACCCTAAGATCTATGCCGCGTTACCTACCACTGCACATAGCATCGCTGCGGAAAATTAGCCTATAGTTCTACTCGATTGCCTGAGCAACCTACCATTTTGCAAACACTGCTTGTTCTTCTTTGGAATACGGGTCCTTGAAACCTTCAAGTGAGGGTATTCCGTCAGTGATTATAACGAGTCTTCAATGGATGCTTACCACTTCTTTTCCAGAACAAGTTATGGGTCACGTAATCCTTTGGGCGGTCAGGGTGAGGGCGCAAGTTCTTGGTGATATGCTGAATCTCGTCATTGCCAACGCAAGCTGCCTCCTCATCGGAGCGACAGTAGTCAATGTGCACGTGACGACCCATCGCTTGGCACACAAGATTGCACATCATTGGAGCGCCCTCATCGTTGGTGGAAAACTTTCTCCCTTCAATTTCGAGAGCTGCCCCGTCGTCAGGTCCATCTATGGTCCATCGCGTGCGAGACATTGAGCCGTGGCGCGTTTCATGCTCTTGCTGCGGGTGACCTACACTCCGCTTATCAGGGGTTGGAAGGAAAGCGAATATCAACCGATCATACCAAGCGGTAATGTACAGAAATACCCGCAATTTTCACATCTGCCGAATCGGATGGTTAGAACTTAAAGTCGTAGGTTGAGCATCACATGACTGACCTGGCTTCACAAAAGTGAATGACTTTCTTATCGAGGCTATGATTATGAGAACCCTTGTGTTTCGTTGCGCCAGGTGGGACTAGTTTGACACACTTCAGTCGCTTGGCCACTGTATCACGTGAGTTGAGTTACTTAGGGTCTACTGCGTAACTGACCTTGCGAGTACTGTGTAGGTAGGTCGCCGGCGTGTTGGTGAAGTGTCAACTCTACATGTCGAGTCACCTACCTTCGTATATTGGAATGTTTCGTGTCTGCCAGTGAAAGTTGCTTCGATTGAGTGCGGCGCGGTCTCGATCTCACAGATCCCCTGCGCAGAACACATTGCTGTGCAGAGATGCTCTTGTCTGCCCAACAATAGGGTAGTGTTAGCCATGCACTAATCCTGCATTTAATGTAAACTTATCAACTCACCCACAAAGGTGAACTGCCCCATCTTCTAAACCATGCATGTGGTCCTGATCAGAACACAGCCGCTTGCAAAGCTGACATGTGACCGAACAGAGGCGAGCTTCGCATTCATGACGGATATGATCAACATCACTGTCGGTCTCTGAGCTTCTGGAAACCGAGGACTTTTAAGACGACGACTTACCTTGGGATTCGGCAGAAGCCAGGACAGTAATAATCAGAGCCGTCTGCGAGTTTGAAACCAGATAAACTACATGGCTGGGGGTAGGAAGTGAAGGTCTGTGCGCATGACCAAAGCGGGGAGGGCTTGCCTTTCCACACGCGTGCACTGACGCAGCGCACAAATGTTCGTCTTCGTGACCAACAACCTACGGTATCTGAGCTGCAAACTACAGTGGAACGACTACCAAAACACCTCACTTTAGTACACTCGTGAACACAACCAAACCTGCCGTCAAACTTGCAAGGTTTGCCACACAAGTGAGCATTAACGACACATCTACGCAGGTATTCAGTATGCGCGTTGTAACCATCAGGTAAAAGTTATTGCATACATATGTTTTCCAGCATGTCCAGCGGTCATGCTGCACTCACGAAGCTCGCCGGTATTCTCTCGGCAGAAATCACATTCATAGATACACTGGTGGTTGGTTTGACAAGCATGACGACCGTCGTGGAAGCGGCTCTGAATGCATAGCAGTTGGCAGTTTCCGCATTGCAGCTTGCAAAGTTGTACATTGCTCTTCAGGTCGACGGTGGCTCCTTCGAAGTTCCGTCGAAGTTCCTCAATGCTGGCGTGGCCCGTCTGGAAACGCGCCAAATTCTGGGAAAGCCACTCTTGGACGTGATCGATCCGTAAATTGACGATACCCTCTAGATACTGGGATAGGGCCTCCACCCATTCTGCATCGGGAATGTGTTGACGGTCGTAATAGCGTTCCCAGGCGCTCTGAAGTGTTGCCAATGCTTGCTCGCGAACTTCTGACTGCGGGGCCATTCCAACTGTGAGGAATAAATGTGACTCAGTGTCAGGCAGCTCCACAGGCATATCAGTGTCAAGGTTCTACGGGCAATGAGATCCTTCAAGAGGGAGGTGGGTAGGGGCTACCTTCAGTGGCTCTCGCTCAGGATCGATCTCCTGGAAACCAAAAGCCAATGCATTTGGCAGCAACGACGACAAGAGTTGTGCTCGGTGAGATGCCATTGTCTCTGGAGAAAAGTGAGCGGTACTAAGGCGACAAGCACGCACAACAACGTACGTGACATCGCCCCCCAATCATTGGCCTGGTGTATCATTGATTAAAAAGACTCATACTGCAGGCAGTGGTACGAACCTTGAGCTTCGCCATCAACGTTTTCACCTTGTGAAGGAATTCGCCTGCAGCGTGATGCGTGATCACCTGCTGGTCCAAGCGCCGCTTTAACGTTGGAAATAGTTTGTAGAATTCCTTAGATTCGATGACAGGCCTGTGAAAGATAAGACCTGGTCCGTTACAATGCCATTCGCAATGCGCACCAGGGAATGATCGCCAGTTTTCCTGCATGAAGGCGAGTGATAAAGTTCGCTTCTTGCTCGTCTTGCACAATGCGTTGGAACTTCAGAGTGAATCTATAACTTGTTAGGTAACGGAATCCCCATGACTACGAAATGGACTGACTCTCTCGCTATTTCTGACCTATCCGCCTCAACGACGTCCTGAAATTGATCATCAGTGACTGAAACCCGAATATCCCCAGCTTGCCATACCTTGATAATGATGACCAGAGTCGACTGGAATAGCGACGGATTTGCCGCAGGATCTAAAACAGTGGCACTAGACTGGAAGGATTGGAATAACCCTGCGATATCGCGACTGAGTGCAAAGTTGTTGCGGAACAGCACCTAGCGACATGTCGTTCTCGTTTTCCTATTCTTTTTACGCCAAGCACAAACTTACCAGATTTGAGATTGCGGTGTTAAATAGTACGAGTAGCGTATCCTCCTGGGCTGACCGCTCGATACTGTGAACACCTGATGAGAGATGAGTACTGAAAAATGTGCAACGGGTGAAAGTCGGTCAACAAACCCTCAAAATCTAGAGCTACGATAAGCTCCTTCTCTGTTGGCGTCACAGACATCCAGACACCCTCAGTCGTACGCATCGCCGACCCCGCGAATGAAGTGTCCACGAGGTGATTGAGAGCATAACTCTTCCCGACGGATTGTTCTCCCATGGACGACACCACTCGAACGGGCTGTCGGGTTGTTAAGCGGGATCAGGCAACATCGAACATGTATTACCTTGGTCGCCATATAGGACTGAAAGAGCGATTCGTACCATCCAAATGAGATACTGTCTACGATACGGTTTACCTCGGCACCCAAGAGTGACCTTTCCAACTCTGTGGAATATACACCGTCCTTCAGCGGGATAAAACGATTCTCCTTCGTCACCGCGATGTGGATTGGGATTAAACACAAGAAGTCAACGATCCATTCGCCAGCCCTATATTGCGAAACGTTCCACGGCGCGGTGCCACATAACTCTTGCAAGAAGACTGAAAACCCCGCGGCAGAGACCTTGATGGATTTGAGGACGTCGCCAGTAGGCTTCTTGCTCGTGCGTTCGAAAGTGTAGATCATGTCAGAGAAATGCTGTGCGAACATTTGGAAGTCACGGTCAGTAACAAACACAAGACTCTTCTGGCTCCTAAGGCTGGCGGATGATATGGTCTCCCGTTGTACCGCGGCAAGGACCGGGAAACGAACCCAGACTTCCGAGTGACAATCTACCAGGCAGTTGTGTGCTGTTGTATCTTTCGCTCGTTTAGACCCGCTGCGACCAATTTTCTCCCGGAACATGAACTCGGTAACCCGACGCGTGATGTCCAAAGCATAAGATTGGCATCGATTAGTGGAAAAGTCAAGCCACAGAAGGTGAACGGCCGATCGGGAGATTAGGGATGTAATCACAAACGGTTCACCGACTGGAAACGCGGGCACGTTGAGCTCAATGCCCTCTGTCGATCCAAAGGAATCCCAGTGATACGCAGTCAGTGTGCGGCCAGCTTCATGGTCATAGGAAACCAGTAGACAAGACCCGTCTGGCGTGGAATGTACGCTCGACGGGACGTGGTGGAGGGACAGCGTCGCGGGTCTGCACGAATGGATGAGCGTCATCAGTCTGCAGGGAAACACGTTCAACTCACCGAAACTGCATTGTGACCAAGGAATATATTCTAGCCTGGGCTTGAGAGTCTACGAGGAGGATCTCTTCACTGCCACTGATAAAGCATGCGTGTCGGATGGATGTCCCTTCGTTGTACCATTGAGTCAAATTGATAGAACTTCCCACAGCCTGGAAGCCTCGTGTGTCGTCGTGCACGAAGATGTGCAGTGACAGCTACAGGTCGACGATCGCGCATGAATTGTGCCGTAAACCCGGAATTGCCGGTCTACGTACCTTGTCGGAAGAGACGATGCTCAACATTCGCTTGGACTCATCGAACGCAAGGACGAAATCTTGTCCAATCTTCTCGCGATTTAAGATTTTGCCGCGTCCTCGCGTGATCGCTGCTTCGATGGCTGTCAAGTGATCGAGATACACCGTCAAATTGCCAATACGGTCTGTAACAATCAGCAATAACTTCTCTCCATGCAGCAACTGCGCACGCCTAGCGATGGATAAGTCGTGTGGCACCCTGAAGAGACGGAAGGATGCGTACAAGACAGTGTACCCCTGACTTAACCGGAATTTATGCTCGGAATGGAAACGCGGAGAAGGAATGATGGATGAATCGAGCTGCAAATCATGTTTGTCTTGCTCTGTGAGGTTCATGGTGCGAATTGTAAAGCATGTCACGGGGTCCTCTTGGGTCTCTCGAGCACCCGAGACTTTGCATTGTGACGAGTATGAGTAGTATGGTTTATCATCCACGACCGAATCGATGGAGAACGTGTGTCTGGTGGGTGGTTAGGTAATAGTCCATTTGGATGTCACAAAACTCACGGCTGCTCGGTTTGGCTCGTCGTACTATTAATGTGACGAATCAACTGCAACCGAAGCGTACGCTTCTCTTGTTGCTCTCGGCTTTCGGTATCAGCTTTGATTCTTTCCCTGATCGTGTTTTCCTGGATATCTCTAATCGACGCAACAAGTTTCTTCGTAACTTGGGGTATCGTAGCAACGAGGTAGGGCTGTACCGCCGTGTTGGCTTGTTGCACCAAAACCGTCAACTCCGGATCCTCCTGGATAACTTTTGCATTGATAACTTCCTTCAAAAAGTGACTGTCAGAGATATTATTCGCTTCGTCACGAGCTTCCTTGAGAATACGTTCTGCGCGGACAGCCTTCGTGTCTTCTCTTGAACTGGAACCGGGGAAGACTGGTGCAACGTAGTGCATTGCGTCATAATAGAGCCGGGTAGTATGTGAGATGTTGAAAGCACCACGTAGGGCACTTTGAGCTCCCTTGAACCCTTCCCTTGAAGCAGCTTGGGCGATCTCGCGACGCTTATTTTTACTGATTTCGTCCGCACGAGAAGTGAACTCAACAAAAAGGCACAATCGCTCCTTAATGTTTCGGAACCTGGGGTCAGAGATTTTCTCCACCCCTTTCATGTGTCGCTGGAAAGCTTCATCCGCTTTGGGATAGAGCTCAACGAGTTCCTGGAAGGACACTGAACTGCGTTGAGATAACACCCCCTATGTTTGTAAGTACCGAAGCTCACGTGATGCGGTTGTATGACCCCTTGGGCGGGGCAACGCTTCCCGTTCGACGAAGCTATGATAAACCAGCGATGAATATATGTAATGATACCCGGAACCCGCATAACGTACGGATATAAATTCAAAGCTGTATCCACGATGGCCTCGTGTATTGCTAAGGTCAACCTTTCTTCTTCTTCGTCGAGAGTAGCTACCATTTTTCTGATTTCATCGCTTCGCATCCTCTTGCACTGGGCCACAGCGGCGTTCGACTCGTGCGTCCACGCAGCACACTCCTTAGGAAAACGCCTTCTTAAACCATTTTTGGCCAAAATATTAAGTGCTTCGTCATCCAAGGATTCACTAAGGCATAAACGATCGGACATGCTAAAGAGGATTGATATTGTCAAAATTGCAATACTGCTGCACAGTGGTGCCGACACTTACAGGTTATTTTCTAGTTGCAGAGGCGTGAAGGATCGCGGCTTGAAAACATCGGACACCCGCCTAGCCGGCTGGTGCTGTATGGTCATAAAGCCCTGTGCAGTCTCCCCGAAGAGTAGAAAGGGCTTCGTTGGACCCAGCTCCGCGGAAGTTTCGGGTGCTGGATCTGCATAAGTGATATGCCGGGATGCAACCTTCACGACGCATCCTTGAGTCTCGTGTCATGGAAGCGTGTAATGACCGATACCTTGAAACCTTCTCGTACTTGCACGGATTCTTCCTGCTCTGTCGTTCGGTCAACGACACAGTTGATGATCCTGCCGCCTTCATCATCTTCGTCCCTGGCTTCGTCCTCGTCCTCGTCTCCATCACTCCAGACAATAGCTTGGGCGTGCGCAGAAGAAATCAACGCAACAACCTGGTCACACATCTTCGTGAGGTATCTGTGAATCGTAAGCATACAGACTAAAGAAACATTTCCACAATCTGAACGAACCTCATAAAGGTCACACGATTTCGGCGGACTTGAGAGGGTGCAGAATCGTCCCACGTGTTTTCCTGAGGCCAATACACGACAAAGATCTGTTCCGTGCGACCATGGGGCTCCGTTGGCCGAAGAAGGTATAAGCCTGATCGAAGAGTAGGCTTCGTTGGTCCAGCGGTACTCGGGTCAGCAAGGAGCTGCGCAGCCCTAACGAAGGCAAGAATCTCAAAAACAGTCGGTAGTTAACATTGAACAAGCAACATACAGAGCATCGTCAATGACCCGAAGCTCTGCAAGGAATCGCACGATCTCTTCCTTACTACCGTACACACCTACGGGCTTCACGATATACTGATCCAATGCTTTGAAGTTGACCTTTGTCATTGACGCATACGCGCCAGGACAAACGATATTGATGAAAGCCTGCAAGTAACTTTGAGAGATAATGATCTTGTCAACTGAAGGAGGTATAAGCGCCGGAGGCGGTGATATGGGTAAAACGGTTACCCAGCCCGCCGCTGCCTTGTTCGGTGATCAGATCAAGGATCCTGTACAATCCTTTGACAGAGGAGGCCAGGTCAGGGTGTTCAAGTGTATGGGGAGGAGCATCGACGTCCATCTTCGTGTGGACCCGTCAATACTCGCTTCTCCCATAGAAAGCCCACTCACGTTTTCGTCTGTCGCCACCTTGGACTTTGCATCTGTATCAACTGCTGACTCGTACAAACTCTCATACAGCGACTCGTCATCACTCGATGAGCCGTTGGCCATGATGCGCTTGTATGCGGCCGAGATGGCCATCGATACAGTCGACCCAGAGTCGCTCTCATCCCCAACCCGCGTGTTTGAACGATCCAGGTCCATAAAGGAGCTACGAGAAGAGAAATTGTAACCACCGCGGTTGGTTACCGGACTAGAACTGCCAGACTCCCAACCAGACGCATTGTTGCCAGCGTAGGTAAACTCTACGGAACAGTGAGCGACGAGTCAATACATAGCATTTACATACCGTCGGCCTTTTGCTTTCCTTTGTCTCGGGGGCTATACACATGTAGTTCTTCGCTGTCACTGTCGTGAGAGGTGTCCATGGTGCTGTACAAGCAAAGGGTAGAGTTGAAACCTTGACGTCCCTCACTCTACCCTATTTAAGGGGCCCAGAAGATAAGAATCCACACAAGATTAAACACGAGGCACGTGATACATGCTGTAGAGAAGCTAATTCGATGGGCAGAGGGTTACGAATTGGGGTTCAGGGCAATGGGAAAACCAACGACATAGACACTCATTGGGGACTGGCTGTAAGTCGATTGGGAGGCCGCAATCTGGACGAGACGACGTCGACGCACAGCAAGTGTGTAATACTCCATGCTGCTGGTAATTCCGCGCCGCGATAAAAGAGCAAAAAATCGAGATATCAAGAGTAAGTCATTGTGATTTGCGAACGCCCGATAGTGAAGAGCGCACAGCAAAACGCTTTTCCTGGTCACTCGCCCATCCAGAACCACGCATAGGACAAGCCACGGTTACCAGGAAAGCTACCACCGTTTCCCTACCCGCAACCACACGTAGAGACGTGGTGTCGGGGGCAGTTAAACGTGGGTAGCTAAACTGACCAACCGTTCCCAAGAAGACGTCTCCTTGCTATCAGCAGTCGGCCCCATTCCCAGTGTACTTTCAGTACGCGGTTCTGCGTCCCTACTCAAGTAACGGTACGAGCGCAGCCTGCATCGAAAAGTCCACTGGAAACGCGCAGGAAGCTGGTCACAACGATGTATGCAAACCACACGACGAAGGGAAAAAAGCCAACAACTGTTTGGATCGTGTTTGGAACGCCACGGTATCTCGGTAAATTTCCCACGGACTTTGGGCTTGCAGAAACCAAGTCAGTTTATTCGTAACAAAGACTCGGATTATGGTGCATGAACTGGAGAGACAATTCCTTTCTTACTGCTATGAATGGCAGGATTCGTCACCCAAGGACTTACCCGTGGATTTATTTAGGCGTTCTTTGGTTGTGTTTTTCAGAGCCCCCTCCTTGTAAGCCTCTTGAGTCTTGTGTTCATTTGACCTACCTACAGTAAACTTAATGCCTGCAGCTCCACGGTGTTCAGGTGGTTCAGCATGTCCGAAGGTGCATCGATATCATGAGGCGACCGTGAAACAATAAATCACTAGTGGTCATCCCTGCCGTGTGCACCATGCCATGAGCGGCCAGACGTTGTCGTTATACTCCTACCGATAACGCGAAGTACTTTTGAAGTTTAGGCTGGCAACATACCCATTGTGACCCGAGCTCCCCGCAGCAGATTCTGTACTATGGATCCAACTCCCTCTTTAGTGTAAGTCTTCCTTGCCGTCTTGAGTCTTGATCAGAGCCGTGACTTTCCCTAAGCTTGAAGCCAAAAGGTTGTAGATTGAGCCGTCACTCTCGTGAAACTCAGTTCTCGTGTTCAGTGGCCATAAAATGCCAGAGAGGCCGGATGTCAGTGGATCCTTGCACTTGGCAGCAAGACTAGCTGCAGGACATTTACCCCTCTCACATTTGACAGATAGAAATGAGGATTGATGGCTCGCCCCACTCTCATCAATCGCGTTATGGCTTTTACGGTATCAAGTACATTTCCACCGGCTCGGTATGTGGCCATCAAGTGAGCTGTTCTCCCCACAGCTGGCCACGTAACGTACCCAGGTGCCAGGTGTCTATTCCCTTCAGGTTGGTCCGACAATGGTATAGACCATTTCACTGGCCTTGATTTTATCCAGCTGCGGCCACTAGGTGGGGCCGACCTTCGCAGAAGGCGTTTGTTGGGTGAGTGTTGCACAGTTCGTTAGTCCACGATCCGATGCTGAATGGCGCTCACTTATCAACTCCAAGTCGCCTGTAACTTATCTTATGCCTACAGTAGTGCAAGATAAACTCTACTTTGCACCGTTGCAGGCTCCCTCTACTCAGTAAAGGAATGGGACCCATTCACTTGGTCCAACCATAGGACACGTTC
The DNA here is from genome assembly GCA_024613165.1 of Pisolithus albus. Lineage (NCBI taxonomy): Eukaryota > Fungi > Basidiomycota > Agaricomycetes > Boletales > Pisolithaceae > Pisolithus > Pisolithus albus. Next base: position 69,564 of record JANFAB010000022.1, read on the forward strand.
AGACATCATCACCGAGTATGATAAGGCTTGATGAGGTTCAATACGGACGCAACCTGATTATCGAATCTTGTTCTTTGTATGGCTGCAGGAGCCGACTGTAGGAACCGAAGAGCACCAGCTAGCTACAACGTTTTCGGCGAGCACAGATTCGGATCTCGACAAACAGATGCAACCTCCAGCAGTATTTAAAGGCGAAAGTGGCACCCATTCCAACCCCCAACTAACACAGAACTGAAATGAGCGGCTCACACTGTGTCATAGGCGAGTTTGCAAGCAACCCCTCCCATACCCATCGATATACTCACTGCGCTTGGCTCTAGGAAAGCAGTACCTGGGTTCCCCCCAGGGTCAATTTGACGGATCAATGTGCCATTTCTATTGACCTGATTGACGTACAGGTAAATTCCAGAGATTCGGCAATGTCCATTGCTACGTAGGCACTCCTGCGTTCGAATACGATCAGAAGAAGGCTTTGATTCTGTTGACGGACATATTTGGCATAACGTTTTCGAACAACAAGGTACTCGTTCCGTCCGAGCACTCGGTTTGGTGTACATTAACGGGATGCTATAGCTACTCGTCGACAACTTTGCAGAGGCGGGCTACTAGGTGACCATATATCTTGTCGTTTATCCAATTCCACCCACTCACTGACAGTGAACCTCTAGACAATTGCCCCGGACTGTCTGTGTGGCGACCCTGCACCTCCGTATGCTTGGAACGTATGTACATGTCCATTTTTCAACTGAACGATTCATTGAATGGAGCTTTCCAGAATCCCAAGTTCAACGTCCGCGATTGGACCATGAATCATCCTTCGACCGTGACGCGGCCCGTCATCGACAAGGTCATACGGGCTCTGAAGCATCAGGGTGTGACTTCTTTCGCAGTGACTGGATACTGTTTCGGCGGTAAGTCTGATCTGCTGTGCCTCTCGGCGTCTACGCCTTGGTCACCCAAGAAACCCGTACTGTTTAGGTCGTTACGCAATTGACCTCGCATGCCACCAGGTCGCAGATGTCCTCATCATCGCTCATCCTTCACAGGTAAAAGACGACTATCTGAACATCTTCCAGGTATGTTCATGAATCCATCTAGTTCCTTTCCAGAATTTCCTTACCGTTCCGAAACCCGCTCTGTCGGGTCTCTTCCTAGAACTTGGCAGACAATGGAAAGGCACCGTTTCTCTTTGAAATGGGCAGCGAGGACACCGAGTTATCGCCATCCCAGCAAGAAGAAATAGACGGCATCTTCTGTGGCGACAAGCCTTACCCTCCCGGGTATAAACGCAAGTGCTGGGATGGGTGTCCCCATGGATTTGCTGTTAGAGGGGATATGTTGGACGAACAGCAATTCGCTGGCAAGAAGGGGTCGTTTCACGACAGTATTGGGTGGCTGAAGCAGTACTTCTGAGTGCTTGTGTTCTCCGCCCTCTGAAACAACTGGCCGGATGGAATGTAGTTAAGTAGGAAGTGTACTTGTACCAGCTGAAGAAGCAGCTTACGTATATGTAGGTTTTGTAGATTGACGCAGCTGCCATATCGATCGGTTTTACCCGTTGAGTACTACTGAGTACTGAGTACTGGCAGTATACTAGCCAGGACACCCAGTACTTGTTTCTATTGTTTTTGGACTCTTGCATGGTTCGCCCTCCCTCCCCGGCGCATCGTTATTCATGTGAAGCTAGGTGGGTAATAGGTGGCCGTATCCTTAAGACCCACCCCGGGACGATAAGAATGCAGGACAATCTCTACAACCCCCCCACCCACATGCCGAAGGTCAATGTCAAAGTTGATCACTCGAAATCAAACTGAAAGCTCAGCCTAATCAACGTTGGCCCTGTCTGACCAGTACCTCGCACCTGTTTCGTGCTGCACGCGAAGGAACGGCAGTGTTGTTACTCGCTACCCCCTTCCCCTTCCCGGCCATCGATTGAGGACCGAGATACCCTCTACGCAAGATTAGCACAGTGAACCGATCTACAGCAACCAACTTTTAATTACTGCACGTAGGCTCAGGAGCCAAGTCGTTGGTTCCGTATCAACAGGTTCTTCCTAATGACGTTCAACTGGGCCAAATGAAGGAAGACCCTGAACAAAAAAAAGAACTTGTGTCCTATAATCGTGGAGCGGGAGACCGAGTAAAAAGCGTAGATCTGGAAGCGTTACGGTAGGCGTGGTATGTATAGTCTTTCCCTGTAGTCGGTAGTAGTCCAACCCCTGTCAATGGCCGTAGCATCTATGTTTGTTCGTACTATTCAATGCTGTTTCGATTCCAAATTGCAGTATCTTGTACTATCATGAGCATGGAATACCAATGAATGAAGCGAAGGCAAATACATACGCTTACGAGCCCCTCCTCGCCTCCTCCACATACCCCTTCATAGCCAAAACCACTCTCTTCAAATTCTGCCCATACTTGGCCGATACCGGCACGACATCCATCGTCCTCGTCCTCCTACTCCCACCCCTATGCTCCTCCACACCCACACCACCAGTCGTCTCTCCACGCTCAAGGATCACCATCTCCGTCTTCACGTACTCCTCCAGCCGCTTCAGCTTCGCTTTCGCTTTTTCGACGGCCTCGTGATCGTCGTCGTCGTGAACACCTTCCCTACCTTCCGGAACGAGCAAATCCGCCTTGTTCGCAACCACCAACCGAGCTTTATCGCTCATCCCCGGCAGATAAGCCTCAAGCTCGTCCCGTAACGCTCTCAACTCATCCCACGGCGCCTCACCCGCCAAATCGACGACGTACACCAACGCATGAGACCGTTCGAGCGAGCGCAGGAAAGAGTGGCCCAGTCCAACGTTGGACGATGCGCCAGCGATGAGACCCGGATTGTCGGAGATGGTGAAGCGGAACGATTCGAGGATGTCGAAGGGGTAGCCTGCGTGTTGATCCGCATTGTTGGAATGGATGACGTGCTCCGAGTCAGAGGGATCAGTATTTCCGGCCATCTGTCTCTCCAACTCCCGTTCCTCCTCGATCGCCGTCTCGTCAAACACCTTCAAACCTCTCAGTTCCCCCTCAAACGTCCCATCATCCGCAACGCGTATAACGCCCACGACAGGGTTGAGCGTCGTAAACGCATAACTCGCCACCTCCGTCTTCGCACGTCCCCCAGTCAAAGCTCTCAGCAACGTACTCTTCCCAGCATTCGGCATCCCGACGAGCCCCACATCTGCGAGAATCTTAAGTTCCAACGATAGCGTGACACGTTCTCCTTCTTGCCCTTTCGTAGCGAACTTGGGCGATCGGGACGTTTGAGATACGAAATTGGGATTCCCCGATCCACCAGCACCCCCTCTCGCAACCATATACCCGAGAAATTCCTTCTTCCCCAATCCCAAAGGCGCATCCACGTCCCGTTCACTCATTTCTGCTGCACCCTCCACCGGCGTACTCAGATCCAAGCACAGCGGATCAAGATACCGTCGTCGGCGCATCCACCTCCTCTCCCGCTCTTCCCTCCACACAGCTCGCTCCGCCTGCTTAAACGTGTCCCGCTCGACATTCTCATCCGCCCAACGGGGATAATGCACCCACCGTCTCTCCCTCCACGCCGCCTTCCTCTGCTCTTCATCGTTCAGCTCTTCAAAGGCTTCATCCTCCGCCTCCCACTCGTCCGGCGCACGCCTCGGATCGTCGTATCCCAGCTCTTTCACCACAGTGCCCACGGGTACCCTTATAACAGTCGGCTCGGCGTTCCTTCCGTGCTGCCACGTCCCCTGACCAGATCCCCCTGGCAACCCGTGCACGCGGCGCGGTACAGAGGACAGAGTGGTCAGTGCAGGAGTAGGGAGGATGTAGACGTCCGAACCGCGTCCTCCGTTCCCGCCTGAAGGAGGTCCGAGAGGTTTGAATTTTTCGCGATGGAAGGCGACGCAGCCGTTCCCGCCTTTGCCTTTTTTTTTATAGGTGGGGGTTTGATGCGCGTTTATTTTTTGGTTTTCATCCCAGTCGTGTGGGTTTGCGGTGATAATGTGTCGTGTGCTCAAGTAAGAAAGCGGGCAAAGAAAAATGAGTTGGGTACGAAGTGATACGCACCACCTCGAACAGTAACGATCGAATGGTCGAGGAACGTCTGACCCTGTCAAATCCCATGATCAACCGATGCAAAGAAGGGAAAAAAGAAAATGGAACTGACTCCCTGGCGTCGCTTCCATTCGCTCTTCCTATTCCGCCTTGCAATCTCTAAATCAGCTAGAGTAGTGTTGCTCGTGCGGTGTGAATCGGTAGTACGGGTATGAACGTCTCCAGACGTATCATGATCCAAAGCCTCTCGCTCGCTCACGCGAACTTGCTTTCGCGTCGCAGTAGACGAGACAAATTTCCACTTCGCCCGTACGAAGGCAGAGCGACGATACCGCCAACACGACGACAAGGAAGGTGATACCCCCAACGCTCGCTGCCCAAACGTGAACAGCGTCGACGTCGAGCACATACCAAGTCAGCGCGTGTTCTCTCATATATTTTTCTCTCCCGAATCAGGGGGGTCAGACATCCTAAAGAAGGTGTGTCTTACATAATCATAGATTTTGATTAGGTAACGACGTTGGGGGGGTTGGTACAACAACACAAAGGACGGAACAATAAATAAAAAAGAAGAGAGAAAGAAGCCTACAGTAGTCATACATATTCCACCCAAAGCAACCGATACACATACACATTCTTACAATCTAGCAGTGTACACACACATGTCAGAAAACTATCACAGAGTCCTAGGTACGACGAGCAATTAGCTCGAGCGCTTACCTCCCGTCAGGAGGGGATCTCCTCGTCAAACCCAGGAGCCTACTGGGGGTCAACGCAAACCGGACGTCCGGCCTCCTACTTGACTCGTAATCTGGGTTTAGGATGTCAGCCGCCGACGCAGCAGTGGCAGTCACAGCAGATTCGAAAGCGGAGGGAAGGGGCCATAGTGAATTGATGCCCGCAAGGGAAGACGAGGAAGACGACGAGCGAAGACGCCCAAGAGCGGACTGCTGTTGCGGGGATGTCGAGATGGTGGGAGAGTTGGAAGTGCTCATACGGAGCAACAAGGACGCAGCGGTCTCGTCCTCAGGGGTATAGGTGGGGGAAGAACTTCCAGGCGAACCCTTCTTATTATTCCCACCCACCGTCATCATCATCATCATGGGTTTGTTCGGACCATTCGGGTTCCCAGTTGCCGTAGCTCCACTCACGTTCGTAGAAGAAGTCGCACGAGCAAACCCAGAAGGGAAAGTTCTTGCGGACCCAAGAGCGGCTGAGGGAAGGAACGTGCCTGGAGAAGGCAGCGTGAGAGCGGGGGGAAGTGCACCTGCACTGATGGCTGATGAGGGGGGGAAAGTGGCAGACGTGGGAGGGGTGGGCAGGTGAGTGGTCGGTGGAAGACTATTGTTATTGCCACCGACATCTGCGCTAGGGAGATCACATGACGGTGACTGAGACGGTGTCAGGGCCGGGAGCCAAGTGGAAATGGATGGGAGACGTGAGGGTTGGGAGGTGAGGTTTTGGGGTTTTGATGGGCGTGGCTCGTCGGCGACAGACATGTGGGTGCGTCCGACTGGGCTGTCGTCGGTGAGGCCAGAGATGGGCCGTTCGCAGTGGGGACAACCATCGCGCTCGAGTGCCTTGACCTTGTCTGTCAAGGTCTGGAGGTATGCGACGGTGCGAACGAGGATTTCGAGCTTGAACTCTTTTTCTCCCGACGACGAAACTCTCTGTTTCTGTCGTTTTGATTTGTGGGCGGTGGTGGGATCGAGGTCACCTCCGTCGGAGTCATCCTGATCTTCGAATGAAGCAGCACGTTTGTATTCTGCAGGGACGAGCTGGCGGAGAGTTGCAAGTGCGTCGTTGATCTTTGTCCTGCGAGCTTTTTCTATGAGGGAGTGGTTTATTTTGCGCTGGGCCTCGCGGGCCGCGCGAGACATGGTGCCTGGTTTTCTTCCGCGACGTTTGGGCGGGGGTGGCTGGGGAATGGCGTCGTTATCGTTGTCGTCGTCGTCGTCATCCGGGTGTGATGGGGAGGGTGACGAGACGGACTCGGGTGGGAGTGGGCCCGAGTCTGCACGGAGACGCTTTGCACGGCGGGGTGGGTTGCACGAGGCAGCGTAGATGTCCATCGCGACGTCGGCAGCGGGTGCGATTGCACGGAAGGGCAGCATCGAAGTTGTCACTCGGTCTCCGCTGTTTTTTCGTGTCTTCTTATTGTCGCGTGCGCACTCGTCGACCACCCCAGACGACCCCATATGCGCACTCTGATTGGCTGATCACGCACGTGTGTCCGTTGCTCCCACTCACGCCAATTATCATCCAATGACCTGGCATTCGGCTGGGTTGAACGCAGTCAGCGCTGAGAGCTGCACAAATACGACTCCCGGCACGCGACGAGTTTCATGACGACGACTCGACTTCCCCCTATCGACCATCCCCGGCGACCACTTGGAGAACCGCGGCGTGGGTGTCGGCCCGAGTCTCGCGGCCCCACCGCCTGCTCGCATTCTCATGCAATCGCTATTTTCAGAAACATCTCAACTCACAACTCCAAACTACCATGGATGGAATGGCTCACCAGCTTCAAGATGGCGCCACACAGACAGATGTGGATTAGCATCGTGGCGTGAACATTTTACCTTTACAGTATGGGCAGCGGCGACTATCTAATCATGTATGGCTAGAGGCAGCACCAGCATACTTATCGACGCCTTCACATTCACTATTCACATGACAAGTTGTGAAAACCAGGAGAACTTGACAAGTGACGGTCGCGTGTGTGTGATCGAGTGTCAGTAGTGGAGGTAAGAGGTTGATTCGGAGAAGTCCTTTCTCGGTGACTTCCCGTTGGTAGGAAGATGTATTGAAGGATATATCGGAGAACTGTCGCTAACCACCACGAAACGACTACTAGAAAGTGCTCGGTGTATGGTTAGACTTCTTTTGCAATGATAGTATCTACGCATTCAGTGTCTGCGGTCGATCTTCGTGGTCCCTCTTCCAAGTCGCAGGAAAGGGCTGTACCAGGGCAGTGAGCACGTGATCCACTTCATTGCGCCAAGACCGACTCCCCCAGCCGGATCACACAGTCTCAGGCCAATCTGTGGTTTGTAAAAAAGCCTCGAACAGCCCGGCATGGCCGTGAGACTGACCAAAGTTTGAAAAAAGTTTGTGCGCAACTCAGTTCGCGCGCATCGCACGGACGTGTGGAGAGACCGTTATAGCGTCCGATCATTCGTGACGCGTTATACTACCGCTCTATGGTGAAACAGTCGTCGCCGACGTTTCCGCACTGCGAACGAAATCTATGTTAATCTACCGGTTTGCTGTGAGTAGGGTGCAACGTCGTAGCAGTGGTCATAGCCCGAATGCACCATCCATCGACTTAAAAAGCTGGAACACGGTCGAGGAGAAACCAGAAAATTACCTCCCCATTCCTCGACTCACAAAGCATACATTACTCTTCTAAATATCCACAATGGTCTTCAACACCCGCATTGCACTTGCTGAAGAATACGACCTCTGCCAGTCTCAGGTCGACGAGTACCAGAATAATGTCTGTCGCATACTTGCTCCGAAATAAGGCTTTGCTGATGGAGGAAATCTTTTAGGGTCACATCCTGCTCAGGAACGTCATTCCTGAATCGGAGATCACCGAATTGCGCACGTCAGTATTGCGATCGCATGAGGCTCTCAAGGCCGAAGAGGAGGACTTCCAAAAAGCATTCCGCATCACCCAAAACTTGTGGGAGATCAATGACACCGTACGCGCACACGTCTTGTCCAAGCGCTACGCAGGTGCGTCCGTGACCATCGCACACTAACCCCGTGCTCACGCTTGGAATAACTAGGAATTGCTGCAAAATTATTAGGCTGTCGTGACGTGCGCATTTACCATGATCTCACCTTTTTCAAGGAGGGTCTTGGTAAAGGCAAGCCGACCCCGTGGCACCAGGACGGGCACTACTGGTCAGTCATATCCCTTCCGAACTTTCTAATTCCCAACATGTGCTGAACTGTCCCCGTGATCGTAGGCCCCTTGACACAGAGGGGTGCATAACCCTTTGGGTCCCCCTCATCGACTGCCCGGTGGACATGGGTCCCATGTCTTTCGTATCCGGTTCACACCTCAACAAAAACGCCGAGCATCTTCCAATTTCCGAAGAGAGCGACGAATACATCCGGAATTTGGTCGAGAACGAAAACCTTTCGGTGGCTCCCGCACAACACATGAAAGCAGGAGACGCGACATTGTAAGTATCTCCACTTCCCAACTATCGCGAGAAAATCATGCTTAGTACGAAATGTGAATAGCCATTCGTGTTGGACGTACCATGCTGCGGCATCTAACACGACAGATCGCACCAGAATCGCGTTTGCCATCGCATACTACGATGCCGATGCAAAGGTGCCCATAGAACCGCCAACCAACGAGCGGCGCGCCGCCAACTTGGCCAGGTGGTTCCCCGGAGCCGTACCCGGTGGTCCTGCGGCCACAGAGAAGAACCCTGCTGTCCTCTTCCCTCGCGACTGATACATGGTCCACGAAGCGCGCGCGGAAATCGGACTCATGGATCGAGTAGATCTTCTGCCTATTTAGAGTTAGTGAAATCCGCTATCATAATGATGCACATCGGGAGTAGACACATACTTTTAACATAGTCTACAAGGCTGGTCCACCTTGTTTATAATTATGGCCTGCACGTCGAAGATTAACTATGCCAATGTAACACAACCGGGTGAGCGCCTGCCAACATGAGCTCGGTATGAGAGCGGATCCGCTACTCTCAGTAACGTGGGAAAATGACAAGGCGATGTTGCTAGCGCCTGGTCCTGTCGTGGCTGGAAATCTTTGGATATGGATTAGTAGGAGGTGAAGACTTGCAGAAGTGCTCGGAGTCGAGTTCTGATCCCGATTCGTTGACGGCCTGGGGATTCACTACGGAGAATTTATGAGTGCTTCTCGGTGCAAGAAACAAACTGCGGACTCACCTGTATAATATTGACCAGGGATATCTCGATGCTCAGCCAGAACTTTGCCATCAACCGGTGAGTGGAAGCGGTGATAATCTGCAGGCGCGAGGCGGAATATGGCCAGAGAAATTGCCAAATATGGTTGCTTCTTCCCGCCTGCATACACTGGAATAAACAACGGATGGCATCGCTTTCACAGGATGATTCGACGAATCATTCAGTCTCGTCCGCTGAGGTTAAAAAACCGTCTTCGGAGTGGGGTTGACGGTGATACCGAATGTTCATCGACGTCCAAGCATATGTATGCCTGCTGGTTTTCACGCGGGAAATTGCGCTCTGACGGACCACTAGCTGATTATCGACCTCAAGAGTGCACCTTCGGGTCAGTAACCACCCTGTTAAACACTTTCCCCTCAAACAGGAACCCTAGGCGGAGTCAAGCATTACTCTTGTGCCCCCACCGACCGGTCAAAGGGCGTCCGTGCCAAGATAATCAGGCACATTCAAAAACGGAGGGTGAACAGTGTTCCGAGACTATCACAGCCATCGCCCTCACACAGCGCTGAAATTTGATCCGATTTTTCATTCTCCATGCAAACGTGATTGACTTCGGTCATCAATCAGAACTCCATGAAACATCCCCAGTTGTAGATTGAAAGGCCTACAGTCGGCACTGGTGCCACTCGTAAGTATCGTCATCGCAATTTTTACATACTTGCGCACTAATAGGTACTGCCTACCATGCAACGGCCTGTTAATACTATCACATCCACCAGGGTCGTGCTACGCTAGGAACAACTCGTCACAAAACAAACGGGTTTCAAGCCAATGTGCGATTCCAGTGTCTCGTTGCCGTGCTACTCGCGTAGTTGATGCGAGTTTGCCTTCACCAGTGTAGCATTCCACAGATTGAAACACGATCCTACGACTATGGAGAGCCTCCGATGCAGTCGCCCTCCACTTGCCCCTCGTGCCCTACCCACGGGACTACTGTTACTCGCCGAACCAGATGACTCTGAACAGCCGTATCGTGCGGACTGCGATACGAGGGCAGTGAGCGGGTGGAAAACTGACTATGTAGTGTGTCTGCATCTAAAACCCGTTCAACCAACGTCGGCATCAATAGCGACAACTCGCCTAGCCCAACCCTCCAGGGAGGTTCTGATCTACCGGGTACCCTTTGTGTCATGTCCAGAAATTTTGACGCATTACCCAGTTCATTGTTATTCTCAAAACGACGCAGTAAGGATGTGGCACGTCTCCTCACCTGCACTTCCAAGCGTCGTTTCTGCAATCGGAACTTCTGGGTGAATCATATTAACTACTTAGGATGGCCAAACAGATTACACTTTTCAAGAGCAATCTGCATCCAACATTTCGTGAGTTGGATCCATCCAGTTCGGCCTCATGTATATGCATTAACCCTCGTGGTTGTGTCGTTAATATACAGCTGCGCCACAGGGGCATTCGTCAGTGTGAGTGCGCCGGCCCGACTTGGCGGAATGAGCGATGCACGCAGAAGGTACAGTCCTGGCTTTCTCGCGTCACGGTGATCATTCTCCTAGTCACCTCCGTCACAATCGGCATGGCGATCACGTGCGTAGTGAGTGTACCAGCGGAGGGCCGTCACTTGCGGGCGTGATACGTACCAAGTCAAGTCTGGCGGATTTGATCACGTTGGATTGTGCTCCGGCGGAGTTATCTTCATGGGATGTATACTCCTGGCTGCTACCCGATAAGTACTTGGCACTGGAAAGATGGGTTGGGAGGCTGTAAACAACATTGCCGCGGGGCCGCTAAATCCTCATAATCTTGTTGACTTGGAAAGGACACTTGTATCACACCACTAGGCTCGCATCCCGATTTCTATGGTCCATAGTCGGATGTTTTTCATGATCGTAATACCCATGTATTCAACACTCGCCGTTGGCCTTCATAGTTCCGGTTGAAGGCTGAAGGGAAAGCAGTATCTGTCGCAGGGAACGTGGGATCCATTCCGATGCGCCAAGGTTCGGATCATACATTCTCAGGCTAAAACCTTCGAACAGCCTCTTGAGAAGTGATGGGCATGATTGGCGAGGCGAAGCAAACTTTGCCCACGAATTCAGATATGTCAGCCTGCACATAGCCTGGACCAGGGGAAGCACCGCACTAGCGCCCGATCATTAATCATTCATGACACATTGTACTCCGGCTCCATGTGAAACAGTCGTCACCGAGGTTATCGCACTGCGCACCAACTATGTCACCCGCCGTTTTGGTGTGAGTCGAATGCAGGGTTGTAGCAATGGGCATAGCCCGAATGCACACCTCCTCCGACTTAAAAAGCTGGGACGTGGTCGAGGAGAAACCAGAAACCAGACACTCACCTCCCCATTCCTCGAGTCACAAAGCCTACACTCTTCTAAACATCCATAATGGTCTTCAATACCCACTTCGCACTTGCTGAGGAATACGACCTCTGCCAGTCTCAGATCGACGAGTACCAGAACAATGTCTGTCGCTGTTGCTTTCGTTAAAGCGGGGTTGTCTTTACTGACGGAGTAATTCCCTTAGGGTCACATCTTGCTCAGGAATGTCATTCCTGAGTCGGAGATTGCTGAATTGCGCACGTCAGTATTGCGATCGCATGAGGCTCTCAAGCATGAAGAGGAGGACTTCCAGAAGGCGTTCCGTATCACCCAAAACTTGTGGGAGATCAATGACACCGTACGCGCGCACGTTTTGTCCAAGCGCTACGCAGGTGCGTTCATGAACACGACGCACTGATTGAATCTAACCCTTGCAAAATTAGGAATCGCTGCAAAATTATTAGGCTGCCGTGACGTGCGCATCTACCACGATCTCACCTTCTTCAAGGAGGGTCTTGGTAAGGGGAAACCGACCCCGTGGCACCAGGACGGGCACTACTGGTCAGTGACTTCTCTTTCTCACTTCTGCTTTCGGACGTGCACTGAACTGTGCCCGTGATTGTAGGCCCCTTGATACCGACGGGTGCATTACCCTCTGGGTCCCGCTCATCGACTGCCCGGTGGACATGGGTCCCATGTCCTTCGTGTCTGGTTCACACCTCAACAAAAACGCCGAGCATCTTCCAATTTCCGAGGAGAGCGACGAGTACATCCGGAACTTGGTCGAGAAGGAAAACCTTTCGGTGGCCCCCGCGCAACACATGAACGCAGGAGATGCAACATTGTAAGTATCTCACTTCCCAGCTATCGCGAAAAATCACGCTTAGCGCAAAATGTTATAGCCATTCGTGTTGGACGTACCATGCTGCGGCATCTAACACGACAGACCGCACTAGAATCGCGTTTGCCATCGCATACTATGATGCCGATGCAAAGGTTCCCATAGAACCACCAACCAACGAGAGGCGTGCCGCTAACTTGGCCAGGTGGTTCCCCGGAGCCGTACCCGGCGGTCCTGCGGCCACTGAGAAGAATCCTGCAGTCCTCTTCCCTCACGACTGATACGTGGTCCACGAAGCGCGCGCGGAAATCGGACTCATGGATCGAGTAGATCTCCTGCTTATTTAGAGTTGGTAAATCCGCTATCATAACATTTCACTTATGGGGTAGACACATACTTTAACATAGTCCACAAGGCTGGTCCACCTTGTATATAATTATGGCCTGCACGTTGAATACCATGGTGATTATCTATGTCCAACGTAACACAACCCAACGAGTGACTGGCAACGCGAGCCCGGTATACGAGCGGACCCGTTACCTACGAAAAACGAAAAGGTGATGTTGCCAGGGCCCAGTCCTGTCGTGGCTGGAAATCCGGAAAACCAACCTTTGGGTATGTAGTAGAAGCTGAAGACTTGCAGAAATGGAGTGAACGAAGCTCGAACTATTACTAAAGTCGTTCTGATCCCGATTGCCAAATATGGTTGCTTCTTCCCGACTGCATACACTGGAATAAACAACGTTGGATGCATCGCTTTCACCGGATGATTCGATGGATCATCCAGCCTCGTCCGCGCGAGGTTGGAAAACCGTCTTCGGAGTGGAGTTGACGGTGATACCGAATGTTCCTTGACGGTCCCACCCCAACTATACGCCTGTGAGTCATCGCGCGGGAACTGGACTCTGATGGACTGCTAGGTGATTATCGATCGCGAGAGTCCACCTTGGGCAGTAACCACCTTGTTGAACATTTTCCCCTCAAACAGGAACCCTAGATAGAGTCAAGCATTACTCGTGCCCCCCCACCGACCGGTCAAAGGCCTCCGTGTGAAGATCAGCCACACTCAATAACGGAGGGTGAAAAGTGTTCCGAGTCATCGCCCTGACACGGCGGTGAAATTTGATCCGATTTCATTCTCCATGCAGATGTGATTGACTTCGGCCGTCAATCAGAACTCCATGAAACACCCCAGTCGTTGACCTAAGGGCCTACAGTCGACACTGGTGTCACTCGTAAGTATCGTCATCATCGCAATGTTTACATACTTGTGCACTAAGAGGTACTGCCTACCATGCAGTGGATTATTACTATCCCATTCACTGGGGTCGTGCTACGCTAGGAACAGCTCATCACGGTTTCAAGCCAATGTGCGATTCCAGTGTCTCTCTGCCACGCTACTCGGGTAATTGATGCGAGTTTGCCTTCACCGGTGTAGCATTCCATGGATCGAAACACGATGCTACGCCTCTGAAGCGCCTCCGATGCGTTCGACGTCCACTTACCACTCGTGAAACGCTCGCTATTTATAGCGATTATGCTTTACCTGCGGGACTACCGTTACTTGACGGACCAGACGCCTCCGAACACCCGTATCATGCGGACTGCGGTAAGAGCGCGGTGCGTGGGTGGCACACTGGCCGTGTAGTGCCGTATCCCCGTCTAAAACTCGTTCAACAAACGTCGGAATCAACAGCGACAACTTGCATAGCTTAAACAGCCAGGGGGGCTATGATCCACAAGGTACTATTTGTTTCGTTTCTGGATATTTTTATGCGTTATCCAGTCCATTGTATTCTCAAAACGACGCGGCGGCACGTCTCCTCAACCTGCACTTCTGAGAGCCGTTTCCGCAACCTGGGCATCCGAGTAAATCATGTTAACTACTTAGGATGGCGAAACAGAGTACGCTTTTCGAGATCAATCCGCATTTAACAGATCGTGGATTGGATCCATCCAGTACGGCCCCATCTTCAACTCGGTATATGTGCCATCAGCGACGTATTCTATGTTGCAGCACTATTAGTTAGTACGGTCAAGCTATGAACGTCGCCGCTCTCATGTGGATGCTTTGGTTCCTGTTTCGGAGTGCAGGACGTTGTTGCAGGTCATTTTGTGTCAGGGAGTAGCGACTGGAGTCAGCGCTCCTGTGCTGAAGCGGACGAACAAGGTGATAACTTGTTTCATGCAGTTCTTCTCTGGCAGGCTCTTCGGCAATATCCCCGCAATTGTGAATGTGATGTCTCCCTCTTCATTATAACCTCCCCTCACGTCTTCAAGAAACGCCCTCAAGTTTTCGGCGACCTTTCAATAGGATCGAGTGTTGGTGGTAATGTTCTTCCAATTATTGCCCAGAGGCTATTCGGTAAAGGGGCCCGTTTTGTTGTTGTCTCGGCTTAACTGATCTTCGCCTCAGTCCTTGCTTACAACATATCGCAGTTGCGCCATTACGTGAAGGACGGCGACGTACTCGGTCGAACGACACCCGCTGTTTCTGTCATTGAGCGATCTCAGTCTCCATTTGCACGTTCTCGCTCGCCACAAGTGCCACGACCACCTCAAAAGTCGCTTTCGCGGTCTCCACCTCCAACTTCGCGTTCACCTTCGAGTGTCCGTTCCTCTTATTTATCTCGATTTGTCCGTCTGAAAAGCTGGACGTCCCCAAAACTTCACGTTTCACCGATCTCTATCGCTAACTGTGCCTCCTTGATTGGTCGATTTTCCTCGCCGACAAATTTGGGGTACTCAATACCCTAACCCCGTTCACATTAGCAGGAGTTATATCCTCTTTCTGCCGGCCATCCGCGACTTCTAGCATTGCCTCCCTCAACGTGTACATAATATACGGCTGCGCCGCAGTCATTCGTCGGTTTGCTTCCAAGTGCACCGGCACGACTTGGCGGAACGAGCGATGCAGGCAGAAGGTACAGTGTTGGCTGTCTCGGGTTGAGGTGACCTACGCCTTCGTCAGAATTGCCATGGCGATCACATGCATAGTGAGTATACCAGCTTGTTTATCTTGGTTGCGTCTCCCCGGCTTTCGGTGCAACTGGAGGGCCGCCACTTGTGGGTCGATACCTACCTATCAAGCCTACTGAATTTGACGACGTTGGATTGTGCTCTAGCGGAGTTATCCACGTGGGACGTATACTCCTAGTTGTTACTCGATACTCGTCTAGTGTATCCCAGTGATGCCTGGTGTATAGTCGGACGATATCAATACCTGTGTATTCAATGCCCGCAGTTGGCCGTCGTACTTCCAGTTTCAAGTTGAAGTAGCGAGGTCGCACCAGAAATGCAGTACTGGTGGCGAGGAACACGAGCTCCATTCCATTGCGCCAAGATTCCGGTCATTGATTCCCAGGTTGAAACCTTCGAACAGCCACTTGCGAAGTGATGAGCATGATTGGCGAGACGAAGCAAAGTTTGACCACGAATTCGCGTATGTCAGTTTGTGCACGGCTCGGACCTGTGGGAGCACTGCACTAGCGCCCGATCCCGATCATTCATGATGCATGACAAATTATACTCCCGGTTCATGGTGAAACCGTCGTCACCGACGTTTCCGCATTGCGAACTAAATTTATGTCACCCGCCCGTTTGCTGTGAGTCAGATGCAAAGTTGTAGCGATGGACATAGCCCGAACGCACCCCCCCGCTAGCTTAAAAGGCTGGAAGGTGGTCGAAGAGAAACCAGAAACTTACCTCCCAATTCGTCGACTCACAAAGCCTACACTCTTCTGAATATCCGCAATGGTCTTTAATACCCGCTTTGCACTTGCTGAGGACTACGACCTCTGCCAGTCTCAGATCGACGAATACCAGAACAATGTCTGTCACATACTCATGTTAAAATGGGGGTGTCTTCGCTAACGGAAGAAATCCCTTAGGGTCACATCTTGCTTAGGAACGTCATTCCCGAGTCGGAGATCGCTGAATTGCGCACCGCAGTCTTGCGAACGCACGAAGCTCTCAAAGACGAAGAGGAGGACTTCCAGAAGGCATTCCGCATCACCCAAAACTTGTGGGAGATCAATGACACCGTGCGCGCACACGTCTTGTCCAAGCGCTACGCAGGTGCGTTCATGAACACGACGCACTGATTGAATCTAACCCTTGCAAAATTAGGAATCGCTGCAAAATTATTAGGCTGCCGTGACGTGCGCATCTACCACGATCTCACCTTCTTCAAGGAGGGTCTCGGTAAAGGCAAGCCGACACCGTGGCACCAGGACGGACACTACTGGTGAGCGACCTCCCTTTCTAATTTGCAATTCTAAACATGCACTGAACTGCGCCCGTGATCGTAGGCCCCTTGACACCGAGGGGTGCATAACCCTCTGGGTCCCGCTTATCGACTGCCCGGTGGACATGGGTCCCATGTCTTTCGTGTCTGGTTCACACCTCAACAAAAACGCTGAGCATCTGCCAATTTCCGATGAGAGCGACGAATATATCCGGAATTTGGTCGAGAAGGAAAACCTTTCGGTAGCCCCCGCGCAGCACATGAAAGCAGGAGATGCAACGTTGTACGTATCTCACTTCCCAGCTATCGCGAAAAATCACGCTTAGCGGGAAATGTTATAGCCATTCGTGTTGGACGTACCATGCTGCGGCATCTAACACAACAGATCGCACTAGGATCGCGTTCGCCATCGCATATTACGATGCCGATGCAAAGGTTCCCATAGAACCACCAACCAACGAGCGGCGTGCCGCTAACTTGGCCAGGTGGTTCCCCGGAGCCGTACCAGGTGGTCCTGCGGCCACGGAGAAGAATCCTGTGGTTCTCTTTCCTCATGACTGATAGACTTGTTACATGCCCACAAAGCGCGCGGGGAAATCGGACTCATGGATCGAGTAGATCTCCTGCTTATTTAGAGTTGGTAAACCAGCTATCATAATGATTCACTTCGGGGTAGACACATACTTTATCATAGTCTACAAGGCTGGTCCACCTTGTATATAATGGCGTGCACGTTTGAACACCACGATAATTATTTATGTCCAATGTAACACAACCCGACGAGCACCTGCCAACACGAGCTCGGTAGGTGAGTGGACTGGTTCCTCCAAGTGACGCGGAGAAACAACACGAGCACATCGCTGGGCGGCCGGTCGTGGCCGGAAATCCGGAACTTCTTTGGTGAAAAAAGGAGGTTTCTCTGATCTCGATTGCCAAATATGGTTACTCCCTTCATGGTCATTGAATGGGTTCATTCAGCCTTGTCCGCACGACAACAAAAAATCTTCGGAATGGATCGCGCGGGAATTGGACTCGGATGGACCGCTTGCTGATTACCGATTGCACCTCGGGCGATAACCACTTTGTTGAACATTTTACCCTCAAACAGGAACCCTAGATAGAGTCAAGCATCACGCGTGCGTCACCACCGACCGGTCAAAGGTCTCCGTGCGAAGATCAGGCACACTCAAACACGGAGGGTGAAAAGTGTTCCGAGTCATCGCCCTGACATGGCGGTGGAATCTGATCTGACTTCATTCTCCATGCAGATGTGATTGACTTCGGTCATCAATCAGAATTCCATGAAACGTTTACCCGCAGTCGTAGGTTGAATGATCTACTGGCACTGGTGTCACTCGTAAGTATCGTCATCGCAATGTTTACATACCCGCTAATAAGTACCGCCTACTACCATGTAACTGCTTGTTACTATCACATTCACCAGGGTCGCGCTATTCTGAGGAAAAAGAAACCATCTGCAAACAAACGGCTGCAAGCCAATTCCGATTCCGATATCTCGTTGCCGTGCTACTCGCTTAACTGATGTGTTTTTCCATAGATCGAAACACGATCCTACCACTCTGACGAGCCTCCGATGCGTTCGCCGTCCACTTACCACTCGTGAAACGCTCGCTATTTATAGCGATTATGCCTTACCTGTGGGACTACCGTTATCTGCCGGACCAGTTGTTTTCCGAACAGGTGTATCATGCGGACTGCGATAAGAGTGCGGTGAGCGGGTGGCGAACTGACCCTATCAGTGTATCTGCGCCTAAGACCCGTTCAACAGGCGTCGGAATCAATAGCGGCAACTTGCATAGCCTAAACCTCCAGGGGGGTTTGTGATCTACCAGGTACTCTTTGCCTCGTCTCCAGAAATTCTGATGCTGTATTCAGTTCATTGTATTCTCAAAACGACGCAGTTTTCACGCGATACGTCTCCTCACCTGCACTTCCAAGAGTCGTTTCTGCAATCAGGACACCTGAGTGAATCATGTTAACTACCAAGGATGTCGAAACAGATTACACGTTTCGAGAGCAATCTGCATCCAACATTCCTTGGATCGGATCCATCCAGTACGACCTCATGTATATGTTGTATTACGCAACCAAACGCCAATGGTTCGCCCAAGACACTGTTGATTGGCCATTTGCTCGACCTAGGGTATTATAACGGTCCGCTTGCCCTAAGCAGCGGATTATATGGTGCAAGTTAGTGTCTTTCAGTTCCTCGAAACGATTGTCTAATTAGGTGCTGGGTAGCTTCTTCGCCCTCGCCTCCCTCCTCCCAACGTCGAGGGAGGCTTGGTTGATTGACATGCATTTGCGAATCCTGCATCTGCTTGCTGTGGTAAGGGGTTCATTTTGTCGTTCTCTCAGTTTATTTGATCTTTGCCCGAGTTCTTGTTTCCAACGTGTCGTTGTTGGGTCTCTATGTTCCTCTCATTTATCTCGATTTGTCCGGCCAAGAAGCTGGATATCCTGACGTATACTCCTAGCTGTTACCCGATCCTTAACACTGGGGAAATGGGGTGAAAAGCTCTAAACAACATCCTTCGACGTCGACCTTTGGTTGCTACGGGTCTGCCGAATCCCCATCATCATATTGACTCGGGAAGGGCATTTATTTAAAATATGTGTATGGTATCACACCACTAGCCTTGCGACCCGATCTCTACAGTTCATACTCGTCTGATTCATCCTACTATGGCTGGTACATGGGTATATGTTTTTCATAAAATTACAATAACACGTACTGTGTATTCAATAACCGCAGCTGGCCTTCAGGTTCCGGTGTCAAGTTGAAGAGCAAGACCGTACCAGGGACGCAGTAGGGGCAGCATAACCGCCATTCATTGCGCCATAATTCGGATCATACACCCTCAGGTTAAAACCTTCGAACAGCCCCTTTGCGAAGCGATGGGCAGGACTGGCCGGACGAAGCAGGGTTTGCACATGAACTCGTGTATGTCAGTTTCCGCATCGCTCGGACCTGTAGGGCGTAGCGATCGATCATTCATGACACAATATACCCCCTGTCCATGTGAAAACCGTCGTCACCGAAGTTTCCGCATTGCGAACTAAATTTATGTCACCCACCGGTTTGCTGTGAGTCGGATGTAAAGTTGTGGCAATGGACGTGGCCCGATGCACCCTCCACCGATTTAAAAGGCTGGAAAATGGACGAGGAGAAACCAGAAACTTGCCTCCCGATTCCTTGAGTCACAAAGCCTACACTACTGTTCTGCATCAAAGATGATTTTCAATACCCACTTCGCACTTGCCGAGGAATACGACCTCTGCCAGCCTCAGATCGACGAGTACCAGAACAACGTCCGTCTCGTACTTGTGTTGAAATGGGACTGTCTTTGCTGACGGACGAAATCTCTTAGGGTCACATCCTGCTTAGGGACGTCATTCCCGAGTCGGAGATCGCTGAATTGCGCACCGCAGTCGTGCGAACGCATGAAGCTCTCAAAGACGAAGAGGAGGACTTCCAGAAGGCATTCCGTATCACTCAAAACTTGTGGGAGATCAATGACACCGTGCGCGCACACGTCTTGTCCAAGCGCTACGCAGGTGCGTTCATGAACATGACACACTGATTTGAATCTAACCTTTGCAAAATTAGGAATCGCTGCGAAATTATTAGGCTGCCGTGACGTGCGCATTTACCACGATCTCACCTTTTTCAAGGAGGGTCTCGGTAAGGGAAAGCCGACACCATGGCACCAGGACGGACACTACTGGTCAGTCACCTCTCTGACTTCTGATTTCAAACGTGCGCTGGACTGTGCCCGTGATTGCAGGCCCCTTGACACCGACGGGTGCATAACCCTCTGGGTCCCGCTTATCGACTGCCCGGTGGACATGGGTCCCATGTCTTTCGTGTCCGGTTCACACCTCAACAAGAACGCTGAGCATCTGCCAATTTCCGATGAGAGCGACGAATATATTCGGAATTTGGTCGAGAAGGAAAACCTTTCGGTAGCCCCCGCGCAACACATGAACGCAGGGGATGCGACATTGTAAGTATCTGCTTCCCAGCTGTCGCAGAAGTCACGCTTAGTACGGGATGTTATAGCCACTCGTGTTGGACATACCATGCTGCGGCATCTAACACGACAGACCGCACTAGAATCGCTTTTGCCATTGCGTACTATGATGCCGATGCAAAAGTTCCCATAGAACCACCCACCAACGAGCGGCGCGCCGCTAACTTGGCCAGGTGGTTCCCCGGAGCCGTACCCGGCGGTCCTGCGGCCACTGAAAAGAACCCTGCGGTTCTTTTTCCTCGCGACTGATGGTAAACTCGATACGTGGCCCACGAAGCGCCCGTGGAAATCAGACTCATGGATCGAGTAGATTTCCTGCCTGTTGAGAATGGGAAAACTCGCTGTATAATGATTCACTTCTGAGGTTGACACATACTGTAACGTAGCCTTACCTTGTATTTTTTTAAAAGGTCACTTTGTATATAATGGCCTGCGTGTTGAATACCATTGTGATAATTAGCCGGGCCTGCTGCCCCGGAGAAGAAACCTGCATTTCTTTTGTCCTCATGACCGACAGAAAACTCGATACATGCCCTACAAAGCGCGCATCGCAGTCGAACTCAGGGGTCGAGTAGATCACCCGCTCGTTTAGAATTGGTAAAGGCGCTATCATAATGATTCACTTTGGAGCTAGCCACGTACCTTAACACAGTCCACAGGGCTCCTCCACCTATATTGGTCTGCACGCTGAATACCATGGTGATTATCTATTCCAATGTAACACAACCCGAAGAGCGCCGGTAGGTGCCTGTAGGTAGTAGCATGTCAAAATTTGCAGAACTGAGGTGAACGAAGCTTCCGATTGCCAAATACGGTTTCTCGTCTGATGTAGGAAGAAAACGGAAGCTGAGCATACCCTCGCTCGACGGTGACGATCCCCCGTGGAGCAGATTGATCGTCGAAAACTCGACCTAAGCAAAAATTGCACAGTCACTTTATTACGTAATGCGTCCTTCTTTCCACTGTCTGCTTCGACGGTCATAAACAAGAGGTTCCTTGACGAATTCGGGTTCTCCAAGCACACCTTCAATCTTCGCCTCAGAGGTCGCCTTTTGAGTGGACGGAACGGAACGCACAATATGCTCTTCGTTCCATTTGTGTAACTACTCCCGCGAAAGTCCCGAGGTTTCACAACTCCGATGATGTGGTGTTGAAGAAAGAGGTGAGTTTACATATATGCACTATAGCCAGGTAGGAGCTTTCGGCTGGCGCTGGCGTGTATCATGCTTTCATCCACGTGGATCTCGGATTCAGAAAAATGGGCTCATTGGTTTACGGGAGCATCCCCTCCATGCTGCTGCCCAACAATCCTGCGTCCGGAACGAGTGAACTAACTCCATCTAGGCTCTCTTGAAGGGTGACCGACCGCTCACCGTGACCGCACCCTCCGTCACCTTGAAGGCTTTGAGGCTTCCGAAGGCAGGGACCTTTCCCAGTGGAAATCTTTGGGTAAGCTTGGGGTGGTAGGTGTCGCTGTACTTGATTGGTAAGAGCTCGATCCTGCTGGATGGTGAGGTACTCAGGTCCATCTTTCAACATGATGAGCAACGATGCGCCATTACGGTCAGTAGCGAGTGAAACTACCATTTTTGTTCGGTGTTGGGCGGTATGACCATTGATACATCTTTCGGCCGAATTTTAGTCATGTTTGCGTGATGAGTTTGTCAGGTGCGTTGCCACAACCTGAGCTCCAAGTCTATCTTCGAATCATATATATTTTTCCCGCTCATTTGCTTTGGCGACAAGCTGCAACATATAACCTGCCCGATCCACCCGGGAGTTTGTTAGAGAACTCGGTACTGTGGTCAACGCCGGCGTCGTATCTACTGTTTCGGCGAGGTAACTTGCTACGGAGGGGCACATGTGTGGAACAGTTATACCGCACTGCATGCGCAGCCACTGGAGCTAATGTTCTACATTGTCGAAAACTCACCTTTGTTAACCAGCTGTCACCGTGCCGGGCAGTTACAACTTGCCAGCGATGACGTACAGTCGGTCATCTCATCCCCGCCGAGTGTGCTCATCCGTGGACATGCCTGTATTGCCCCAGAGCGCAGCGGAGTACCTTAACACCTCTAGCTTGGCTATTCACAATATTGCGAAACTTCACTTTTTTGAGTTAAACTATGTCTTGATAGCGGTCTACTTGTCAGTTGGAGAGGCGGCAGATAGTAAGTGTACTCGCCTTTGTGCTTCTTACTTCGTTAAACCAGATTGTTTGATTTGTTTACCAGGCTCATTGGTAATTAGCGATCGATTGAAGGGCTGAGTTTCGTTCTTCTAAACTTTCAAACGTTCCCAAAACTGCTTCTGTGCTACCATATTGTTGTATCGCAGCGGGCATATTGTCGGCATAATACTAGACATTAATGTGAACAGCGGTCCCAGCCGTGCTTAGGGGAGGTTCCCGTTTTTTCGGAGGCCACAATTCCAGCAAAGCTCAATGGGGCAGAAGTGGGTGAGTTGGAGATTCGTAATCCATCTTCTGGACAGACCATTATCATAGGGACTGCGCATTTGATGCCGATCGAACGAGCGCATCAACGATCAATTCTTCGGCAGTGGCGAAGTTTCGGTTTTGCGGTCGCCGTCGTCAAATTGGTAAGTTATCGGATCCCAGGCTATGCTTCATTACTTTAGCTCGGCTAAAACGTATCAGGACTTGACGTGTATCACGCTCATCCATACAGTTAGCAGCGGACTGCGCCGCGGTCCTGCCATTGTTTTCCTCACCCTCGACCTCAGTGCCAAACTCAATATGGACTTGAAGGAACGTTTCTTTGGAGACTCAATTGAACGCGTCGAGCCTTTCCGCAGGTTTGCAGGTTGTCACGGTGGTTTCGAGACACCCTTGCTTGTATTGAAACGGACGTTTTATCATACTAAACCCCAAAAAATACAAGCCATGCGTACAAGTTTCTTTCTGAAAATACTATAGCTGCTGAGCGCTGATGCTTGTTGGTGTTCACATCGGTGTTTGTGCCCGGACAGGGGCTATAATTCCCACGATTTTTGCTCTCTGAGAGATTTTTCCTTGATTGGAAACCACAGTTTGGATTTCGACTCATTTCGTGCGTGAAAACGGAACCCCGGATCAGCTGCAATCAAGACCCTGTCACCCAACCTCGATTCTGTTCCAATCGCGTCCGAGCCTCAGTTCGAATGGCGTGTCGATGGTGAATCAAACGTGGGCCGAGGCCACTAACTCTAGAAATTCTCGAAGGAGCTCTCGTGTTTCACCGATGTAAGTTAACAGCGCTGGCAAGTTTTGATATTTGTTTGATTCGAGCGCTGAACGCTTCTAAAACGTCCTTTCACAGACACTGGCATGTGTGGTGATTAACTGTCCAGAGATAAGGTGTTACGAGTCTTACAATGTAGCTTCCGTTACAGGCGTACCAGCGCACACACTGTGTCGCTCGTCATCGAAAATGTAACTACTGGATAGAAACGCGCAACCTGCAGGTGTCCGTATTCAATGGAACAAGTACTCCACGCTGCCTGAAGGTGATATCAGGAATAACCTTCCTCTTCATTTCGTAGGTGGGGAAGCCATCACACACTACGCCTTTCTTGTGGAGGAGAACAGCCAAACTGAGGTTAGTTTCGCGACAATTGCACCATACGAGAACGCTCCAAGTGGTCTGGGCTGTAGCAATATTGAGGAGTTCCCCGTGCGCGAACGACACAGTCGAGCACATTTGGGAATCCTGATCCGTTATTTGGGGTCGTACATGCGATGCAAGCACACTGCAATGTTGTGGACCTAACCCATGTCAGCCAGCATCAGGTACCATGAGAAGCAGCCCAAATGACGCGTCCTGTTAAGTAGATTCGGTCATTCAACAATATCCGGGCCTGATCTTCTGCTGAATCCTGCGTGCCGCTCTTTCCGAATCGTTGCTTCTTCCTCTCACGCGACATTTTAGATTTCAGGGAAGCTTCCGACTCCACGCCCCACTTCCCAAAATGTCCGGTTGAGGTTGCCAAACTATACTTGAACGTTTGTAGTGGGGCGACAGCGGGTCAAACATGACAAAAATGTTTTCATAATTGCAAGAATGGGTCGAGGCCGTTGCCTATATACTATACAGTGTGTACTTCGGTTTCTAGTTATTGTGAGTCACCCTACACTGGATTTCACGAGGACCAAGAGAGCATCGTCAGCGCGTAAGTCCCGTCCTGGGATCCCCACTCCTGAACAGGGCGGGCCCCAGCTGCGGTCCACAACAGCTGCTTCTCGACGCGGTCATACTTGTGGGAAAAGCCGAAACGGATGTATTCCCCTTCGTGGACAAGGATGAGTGTTTCTGATGGGACCTTGACTTCCGTCTCTTTGAGGCAGCGGAAGTAGGCCTCGTTCCGGCCCAGAATCTGCGAGCATGTGGTTAGTGAAGTGCTTCGGTTTAACCTGCCGAATTTACCTCGTTGTAATAGGGATTGTAATCAAAGCATGAAACATCTACGACGTCCGAATTGAACAGGTCGTTAATATTACTCAATGCGTTGAGAGCGAAGCGACGAGTGACGCCTGCCCTATCGTTATACGCAGCACGGATGTCGTCGGTCTTGTGGTATCTACTGTCGATGGCAACAATGAAGCGATCCCTGGGAGCCAGAACATCCCCGAAGCTGCGAATGAACTGACCAGCTTCCTCTGCCGAATAGTTTCAGTTGAAGAACGTGTAAAAAGGTATGGAAACATTACTTCGTGTCATATTACCCACAGAAGAGCCCAACCATAAGATGATCCTCGTGCGGTCTTTGGTTTGCTTGAGCCAAGTACAACCATCATCGTAGGTTCCCCACAAGCCGGCAAGGCTAACATGGGTGTAACGCCCGTTCAACTCCGCAAGAGTCCGAAGCAACTCCGGCTTGTCCAAGTCAAGTGCAAAGTACGTCACATTCTTCTCTTGAGCCTCCAAAGCATCCAGGATTAGAGCTGTCTTGCGGAGCGCACTATGGGGCGTGAGCTACAGGAATTAGTTTACCGAACCGTCAAGTAAACTGACCCAGCGCCAAGTTCAAGGAGAATTGCACCATCCGGGATAGAGTTGGCGATTTGATGTGCGTGACGAGATAAGATATCGATTTCTAACCCGGTGAGGTAGTAGTCTGGTTGGTAAGTGATCTGTTCGAACAGGCGCAGACCCTCCTCGTTGTACAACAACAAGTTCGAAAGCTCTTTCTCGTTGTATGGCTTAGAGAGACCGGCAAGCACGTCAGCGCGAATGCCGTCCTCCAGAGCTGCGACTGTGACGGAATGAGCGGTGGACCGTATGTCAATGATTGGAATGGTTTCTGCAGGATCCCCAAGTCTGGTGCCTGAATGGATGGGCACAGGTGTGGGTGAGGGTACGGGACCGAGCATACTAGTGGTGAGGAGAATGTGACTGGTCCGAGGCAACTCGTGGGTAGATAGTAGGCACCGAGGACGCTTTATAGCTTGACAGGTGCTCTCTAGCGCCCGAGTGGCTTGATGGACATGATGGAAACACCGCGGAAGACTTCATTAAGGGTACACTTGTGCTGTTGCAGGCGGAATGTTATCACCAAGTATGTACTTACCAGATTGGCAAAGGTTTGTGCCAGCGATGGGTCCACTTTTGGAAACCCCCCTCTACCCCGGCGGAGAGCCCACAGTGTTGACCCGAGGTTTCTCCTTCGAGGAATCTGAGTGGAACCCCGGAGGAACGGTTTTTCCTGTGATCCGGTTTGTCAGCGCTAAATGGAACGTCCGTTTGCATCGCTGATGGAGTCAAGACTTACGACAAAGTAATGCTATGCGGGCATGTAGTCAGTCCGTCGTGGTCAGCCCTGTGCTCGACGATACATGGCACAACGTGCTAACGGGGCCCGGAGTCATTGGTTTCCGATGCATGATACCTGCGAGCGTTTGGATTCCTTTTTACTTCTGCCTCCTCATTCTCTCTCATAGACATCTTTTCTTCTCTTTGTTGCCCTCTTCGTCCCTGGAACTTGTAGAGCATGGAAAAGATTACCTTCAAGGACTCCACTGCTGTTTTCACGCTCGATCAACCCCGTAGACCGCACGAAGATGCCCCGGAGGCAAATCTTTCGGTCGAAGAGCTTCCATATCTGTGGGCTTCAGCCCCACTCGCTGTATCTTTCGAACCAGCGAAACCTGCCACACGAGAGATACCTGATTTCCCTGATGGCGGTATGCGGGCATGGTCCGTCGTGATTGGTGTAAGTTAACTTCTGCCGTTTACTTGATCCGTTCAGCTCATCGACATCCATTCAGGCTCTTTGCATGTCGTTTGGAACGCGAGTAACTTCTTTACGGAATTTTTCGTACGATTGGCTGACGATCCGTCCACAGTTTTGGTTGGATTAATTCTTTTGGTGTGAGTCGGCTTGATGGGAGTATCGAAAATGCGACTCACGTCGAGTTCAGGTATTCCAGACATACTACCAGCAGAACACCTTTCAAAACCAATCTGCATCCAACATTTCATGGATTGGATCCATTCAGTATGGTCTCATCTTCATCCCCGTATGTAATTTTATTAAGTATTACGTAATCAAACGCTCACTTGAGGGTTCGTTCAAGGCACTGTTGACTGGCCGCTTGCTCGACCTTGGATACTATAATGGCCCGCTTGCCATCAGCAGCGCATTCTATATTGCAGCACTAGTAAGCACAATTGAACTATGAACGTCGCCGCTCTCAAGTGCATACTGTAGTTTCTTGTTGCGGAGTGCAAGACGTTCTTGCAAGTTATCTTGTGTCAGGGAGTAGCAACTGGGGTCAGACCTCGTTTTCAGAAACAGGCCAACGGGATGCTAACTCTGTCATTCAGTTCTTCGCTGGCATGCTGTTCGGCAGCACCCCTGCAATTGTGTCTCACTGGTGTATGTGGTGGCTTCCTCCTCACTGCAGCTTCCTCTGACGTTCCGGTAGTCTTGAAGAAACGCTCTCAAGCTTTCGGCGTCCTTGCAATTGGATCGAGTATCGGAGGTACTGTGCTCCCAATAATTACCCAGCAACTATTCGGGAAAGTCGGCTTCAAATGGAGCGTTCGTGCTGTAGCATTTATTATCACCTTCGCTGTCATCGTCGCCAACATCGTTCGTGTCCCCCAGCTTCTCGAAATGCCAGTCTAATCGTGTGTTGAGTAGCTTCTTCGCCCTCGCCTCCCTCCTTCCAACGTCAAGGGAGGCTTTTTTGATTTGCGCGCCTTTAAGAACCCTGCATTTACTTGCTGTGGTAAGGAAACTGTCTTGTCGTTCTCTCAGCCCAACTGATCTTCCCCTCAGTCCTTGCTTACAACGTGTCGTTGCTGGGCCTTTATGTTCCTCTTATCTATCTCGACTCGTCTGGCCAAGAAGCTGGATATTCCCCAAACTTCACGTTTTACCTGATTTCAATCGCCAACTGTGCCTCCTTGATTGGTCGACTGTCCTCTGGAGTCCTCGCCGACAAATTCGGGGCACTCAATACCCTAATCCCATTCACACTAGTGGGAGCTATCGTCTCTTTCGCCTGGCCATTCGCGACGTCTAGCATAGCCTCTCTCGTGGTTGTGTCGATAATATACGGCTGCGCCACAGGGGCATTCGTCAGTTTGATTCCAAGTGCACCGGCACGACTTGGCGGAATGAGCGACGCAGGCAGAAGGTACAGTCTCGGCTTTCTCGCTTCACGGTGATCATTCTTCTCATCGCCTTCGTCAGAATTGGCATGGCGATCACGTTCATGGTGAGTATGCCAGCGCTTCGGTGAGACTTTCTAATTCGTTAATTTTTTGGTTGTGTCTCAGGCTTTCGGTGCAACTGGAGGACCGCCACTTGCGGGCGTGATACGTACCAAGTCTGGTGGATTTGATGACGTCGGATTATACTCCGGCGGAGTTATCCTCGTGGGATGTATACTCCTGGCTACTACCCGATATTTGGCACTGGGAAAATGGGTTGGGAAGTTTTGAGCACCATCCCCGGAGGTTCTACCAATCTTTGGTTGCTACGGGGTCCCGCTAGACGATTTCTTGCTGACCGGAGAGGTCATTATTTTAAAATATGTGTACGGTATCACACCACTAGTCTCGCATGCCGATTTTACAGTTCATACTCGCCTAGTCCTGGTGATGCCTGGTGCATAGTCACATGTTTTTCATAATATAATATTATTACCTGTGTATTCAATGCCCGCAGCTGGCCGCCATAGTTCCGGTTTCAAGTTGAATGGTGAAGTTGTACCGAGGAAAGCAGTACCTGTGGCAGGGAACATGGGACCCATTCCATCGCGCGCCGATATACCGATCATATATTTTTCAGGTTAAAACCTTCGAACAGCCTGTCGCGAAGTGATGGGCCTGATTGGCGAAACGAAGAAAAGTTTTCACGCGAATCCGCATATTTTAGTTCGCGCACCGCTCGGACCTGTGGGAGCACTGCACTAGCGTCCGATCATTCATGACACATTGTACTCCCGCTCCATGGTGAAACGGTCGTCACCGAAGTTTCCGCACTGCGAGCTAAATTTATGTCACCCACCGGTTTGCTGTGAGTCAAGCGCAAAGTTGTAGCAATGGACATAGCCCAGATGCACCCCTCCACCGACTTAAAAAGCTGGAAGGTGGTCGAGGAGAAGCCAGAAACCAGATACTTACCTCCCAATTCCTCGAATCACAAAGCCTACACCCTTCTAAATATCCACAATGGTCTTCAACACCCACTTGGCACTTGCCGAGGACTACGATCTCTGCCAGTCTCAGATCGACGAGTACCAGAACAACGTCTGTCGCTCTTACTTTCGTTAAATTGGAACTGTCTTTGCTGACGGAGGAAATCCCTTAGGGTCACATCTTGCTCAGGAAAGTCATTCCTGAGTCGGAGATTGCTGAATTGCGCACGTCAGTATTGCGATCGCATGAGGCTCTCAAGCATGAAGAGGAGGACTTCCAAAAGGCATTCCGTATCACCCAAAACTTGTGGGAGATCAATGACACCGTACGCGCGCACGTCTTGTCCAAGCGCTACGCAGGTGCGTTCATGAACGTGACGCACTGATCCGAACCTAACCCTTGCAAAACTAGGAATCGCTGCAAAATTATTAGGCTGCCGTGACGTGCGCATTTACCATGATCTCACCTTCTTCAAGGAGGGTCTCGGTAAGGGCAAGCCAACCCCGTGGCACCAGGACGGACACTACTGGTCAGTGGCTTCTCTTCTAACTTCTAGTTTCGAACGTGAACTGAACTGTGGCCGTGATGATAGGCCCCTTGACACGGAGGGGTGCATAACCCTCTGGGTCCCGCTCATCGACTGCCCAGTGGACATGGGTCCCATGTCTTTCGTGTCTGGTTCACACCTCAACAAAAACGCTGAGCATCTTCCAATTTCCGAAGAGAGCGACGAATACATCCGCAATTTGGTGGAGAAGGAAAACCTTTCGGTGGCCCCCGCGCAACACATGAACGCAGGGGATGCGACATTGTAAGTATCCGCTGCGCAGCTGTCGCGAAAATCACGCTTAGTACGAAATATTATAGCCACTCGTGTTGGACATACCATGCTGCGGCATCTAACTCGACAGACCGCACTAGAATCGCTTTCGCCATCGCGTACTATGATGCCGATGCAAAGGTTCCCATAGAACCCCCAACCAACGAGCGGCGTGCCGCCAACTTGGCCAGGTGGTTCCCGGGAGCCGTACCCGGCGGTCCTGCGGCCACTGAGAAGAACCCTGCCGTTCTTTTTCCTCACGACTGATAGATAAACTGATACGTGCTCTACGAAGCGCGCGTAAGATCGGACTCGCGGATCGAGTAGACTTCCCGTTTGTTTAGAATGGGTGAATTCGCTATAGTTATTGTCCACTTCGGAGATAGACACAAACCTTACCATAGTCCAAAAGGCCGGTCCACATTGTATATAATGACGTGTGCGTTGAATTCCATGGTGATTATCTATGCCGGACGTACCAGAAGTACACAACCCAACGCCAGCCCGGCAGGTGAGCAGACTCGTTACTCTAAGTGACACGGGAAAAACCTCGAGGCGATATGGCTAGGCATCCTGTCGTGGTTGGGATTTCAGAAAAACATCGATCACGTAGCGCTAGCAGCCACCCCACATCACGTGAGAAGCATCTTACCCCAAGTTGCTGTTTGTGTTCACCCACGGTGACGGTACTGTGGTTGGGCCAACTTTCTTCCTGACTGTGTACTGCACCGGAACAACAATGCCCAAGGTACAAAGCATATTCGGAGTGAAGACGAAAGTGAGATGGTCAGCCCTAACTACTCATAACCCTACTGGACTTTGCATGGGAGCTGGTCTCTGCTAGCTAACCATCGATCGCAACAGTGGGTCCTGGGCAGTAACCACTGTATCGACCAATGTCTTCCTTCTAGGAGACGTCAAGAACTATTCATGCGCCCCCATAGACCAATCAAAGTCATCTGTGTCAACATCAGGCACCTCAAAACGGAGGGGAAAAGGTGTTCCGAGACTCATCGCCTTGACGGCGGTGAAAAGTGATCTGATTTCATTCTCCATACGTGTGATTGATTCCTGTCATCAGTCAGAACTCCAAGAGAGTCCCCCAGCTACGGCTTGAAATGCATACCGCATCGGTGTCCTGGTGAGTATCGTCATCATACGCACTAATAAGTACCGCCTACTATGGAACGACTTGTTTCCATCACCATAATTGTGTTACGCTTGAGAAAGACAACCATTAACAAACGAACGGTTTGAAGCCGATGTGCGGTTACAATGCCTTGTTGCCCTGTTACTCGCGTAATTGATGTGAGTTTGCCAGTACCTGTGTAACATTCCATAGTTCGAAACGTGAGCCTACGGCCCCGAAGAGGCTCCGACGCGTTCGTCGTCCACTGATGCTTATGCTGATGAAACGCATGCTATTTATAGTGATCACGCATAACCTGCTGGACTACTGTTACTTGCCGGACCAGATGTCCCAGAACAGCCGTATTATACGGACTGCGATAGGAACGTGAGAGGGTGGCCAGCAGACTAGTGTGTCCGCGTCTCCAACAGTCCCCGAGTTGGCATCAACCTGCATGACCCAAGCCTCCGGGTCCGAAAGTGAGCGAGTGAAGTGCTAATCCTGGATGCCGCATGACTCACCTAGCACTCCTCATCTCGTCTCCAGCAACTACCAGTCGTCCCCTGATCAAAACTAGGTGGTAACGCGGCCCCTCCTCACCTGGACTTCCGAGAGGCGTCGAGGCATCCGAGTAACTTTGGTTGATTACCTAGGTTCTCCGAATGGTGGAACAAGGATGAGCTGCATGCTGATTGCTCCGGGGGCCGGCTTCGGTATCACGTGCGTGGTTAGTACTATGTATATCGGGGACTTGCACTCA
Source organism: Pisolithus albus (assembly GCA_024613165.1). NCBI lineage: Eukaryota > Fungi > Basidiomycota > Agaricomycetes > Boletales > Pisolithaceae > Pisolithus > Pisolithus albus. The sequence continues at coordinate 101,369 of JANFAB010000022.1, forward strand.
CTGCAGGCCGAACATGTATGGTAGCACTTGATAGCTTGAGTTGAGTTGTGTATCGCATATATAACACTACTCGTTCGAACGTCAGCTTCTAGGAGGCTCCCGAACGGCTTTAAGGATCTCGACCTGTGCATCTTCTTGGGCCGCATTTTGTTGTTGTAATATCGTGGGTGGCTCGTACCATCGTACCGATCTTAGACTGGAGGAGGGATGTTGTCGTCTGCGTAGCGCCATGCTGAGCCGGAAGTGAATTGTCGAATGTAACAGCAGAATCCATTCGTCTACTGAGTGCCGATAAGGGCTCAGCCAACTCGTCTGAAAGCGTCAGACTTCGAGGCTGGGCACCGGCGCGAAGATAGTGAGACACACACCTGATCGCAGACCCACCGACAAGATCTACAGTGACTTGGGAATCAAGAGTAACGAAGAACTTACCATGATGGGCGTAGCGAAATACACGTTTCCTTGCAGGAATCGAGTTCACCCATACGGTGAAGACCACAGAAAAGGCTAAGAGTATCATGCTAGTGAGTAATATACCCACTGACTACTGTCTGTCAACAACTTGACCTATATGCAGCAGCGGTCTCTGCTTCAATTGCAGCTTCTGAGGTCTGCGCCGCCTCATTTTCGCTTTCCTCCACCACGTTTGACGATTACGCGGGTCCCATCGGCATGTGCGGGTTCGAAGGCACGGACAAACGGTGGCTCAAGAAGACGTACCTGTCTTGGTCCGGGGAGGCAAATCATGGCAAATGTATTCGCGACGACGAAGACAAAGAGGAATTTGAAACGCAAGAGCCAGGGGCACCAACATCATTCACGAGAAACCGGTGCGTTGGTGCTCTCAGTACCAGTAAGATAGATAGTTTTTGACGTTCGTACAAATTCTGGGGAGGTATGGTGGCTGCGGGATCCACCGTGGTGCTTGTGCGTAAGCCACAACCTATTTTTTATGTGGCTGTAAACGTGTCGGTACTGAGCCACCTCATCAGAGGAAGATGGTGATACCTGCCTCTGGGTATTTTTGGCCAGTAAGAATGCGCGAAATTTTGTATTTGCGAGGGATCCAGCGAACAATTAAGCAGTACCCGCGGGGCCGTGACTAGACAATGGAAGCTAGAACAACGGACAACGTGCCGGCAGGCTTCTCATGGCAAGTGCAGTTCTCCAAGTGTAAGACATCGCTGCTTCACTCGTTCTTCAAGTCGGGTATGCTGTCACGAGAATGGGAAGTTAAGCATACCTTCGCTCAATGGTGGTTACGTTCAAACGGTTTTCACCTTGATTGCTAGCAATCACTTTCGTTATTGTTTCATTGCTTATGTAACGACATCTCTCCCATACTCATTCTACTACCCAACATTGCCCACCATCACTCAGTTGTAAACAAGACGTTTCTCGATGAATCCGGACTCTCCAAAAACATCCTTGATCCTCGCATCAGACGTCACCTTTGCGTAGTGGGCGAAAACATGTGGGTAAATTTGTTCGCGCTCCGCAGCTCCGCAGGTTGTCTGGCCAATACGTTGAATAGCGACAGCCAAGAAGATATCTGCGAGCATTATGCTGTCGTTGACTAACAGTCCAGAAGGAGATTTCTCTAGGTAGTCATCAAGGAACCTGAGGGAGCGCAAGATACGCTCTTCGTGCCATTTGTGTAGCTGCTCCCACGAAAGTCCCCAAGGTTTCACCAGTCAGATGATGCAACGTGGAAGAAACGTGTATACTTACATCTGAGTTATAGCCAGGAAGGAGTTTCAAGCCAGCACCGGCATATATCATGCTGGCGTCCATATGGATCTCAAATTCGGCAAAGTGGACCCACTGGTCTACGAGGGCAGATTCCTCCGCGGTTCTACCCAACAGCCCGGCGTCGGGAACGAGAGAACTCACTGATCGAGATTAATGGTCTATTCTGGTCTCTTTGAAGGATACCTTCTCACCGTAGCGTGCAATGGCTGCACCTTCTGTCAGCTTGAAGCCATCGATGCTTTCGAAGGCAGGGATCTTTGCCAGTGGAAACTTCTGCGTAAATTCGGGCGATTTATTCGTGACGCCGTACTCGAATGACAGGAGCTCGATTTCGAGTTTGGACAGTGCCGCCACGCTCAAGATCTATTGTTCTCATGGATGAGCGACAGTTCGCCACTACGGTCAGTGGCAAGCGGTAAGCTCACCACTTTAGTTTGAGGTTGAGCGACATTGCCATACATCTTTCCGATTGGAGTCATGTTTGCGTAAAAAGTTTGTCAGGTGAGTTACAACAAGCTGAGCTTTATGTCCAGCTATATATATGGCTACCGGTCACTTACTTTGGTGGCCGACTCGAAACAACGTAACGCTCGGCTGATCCACCTTGGTGTCCGTTAGAGAGCCAGGTATGGTCTAACCCTTTCGCATAGCTGCGCTTTGGCTGGGCAACTTACTCCAGCAGGGGGAGGACACATGTGGGATTGGTTACACGTCACTGCGCGCGCAGCTGCAAGAAAGACTTGGTATGAACGTAACTTTCTGGTAGCGACTTGTCGAAGATGTACCTTGGTCCATGAGCTCGTTATTACTGTGCTGCGCACTTACCCAGTGCAACTTCCAGCGTTGATGCACAGTCGGTCACTTCATCCTGCCAAGCGTGCTCGTCTGCGGACAAGCCAATCTTAGCTGTGGCGCAGCAGAACGCCTTCACACCTCTACCTTGTATTCGTAGCGTTGCCATCCCTCGATAACAGCCCACCTCGAGTACGAACTTAAGGTTTGATTTAATGGCATGTGAAAGGATCGCTCATGGTGTTTTTCTTGCTCATCCACATCGTAATGCAAGAAGCTCTGTGATTCCGGTATATGTTATGTTTTGTATGTCCGTTTGCTGAGCAGCGGAGTTACACAGGGCGCGGAAGAAGTTTCTGTGGATGGTAGAAATGCCCTCGGAACATACTGACTGCACAGGTCTATCGACGAATCTAATTTCTCTGAAGACTCGTCTGACCCGATCGTCTTCCACTTCCGCGAAGTGTGGACCGATACGAAGCAAAGGTCCTTGCCCTCCCGATCCCGCGAACCATCTGGCCTGGCAACAGCAATATTTGGTACAAGGGTGACTCTGGTAAGACAAAACGGTGTGAAACCACTATCAGTGAACAAGAATTTAGTCAGAACCAGTCACAAACCAGTCCTGACCAATTGCTGGTTCCCTGATTGGCAGGCAGCCCTCCTGGAACATGAGAGAACGCTTGATGCAATCTTGATAGTATTTACGTTCCTGTGGTATTGAAGGTCATAGGAGTCTAATCATGAGTGGGTCATAACAGAAATGGACGAAAGGAAGTGTACTTCTTCGCCAAGGTACCTCAAGACAATGCTGATCGATATGCCATGTTGGCTCCCGGAGTTTGGATTCCGCGAAGCGGACCTGCCGGTCGAATACATGACTATTTCGATTACAATGCCCATCTACACAAAGGTGATGATACAAGATTGGATTGGACCGTGTACATTACATATACATATATCCGCAGCACAGTCCCAATCACCCAGCCTTGAAAGCAAGGGCCTCGTCAACGAATTCAGGCTCTCCGAACAAATGCTTAATCCTCTCATCATTGGTCACTTTTTCGAAGTGAGCGAATACATGGCGATAGGTCTCTTGGCGTTCCTTAGCACCGCAGACTGTCTGGCCGACACGCTGCACAGCCGTGGCGAGGATAATATCCGCAATTGTTAAGCTGTCGTTCACCAACAAACCAGAAGAGCGTGAGGCCAGGTGGTCATCTAGGAACTTGAGCGAACGCTCTGCGCGTTCCTGGTAGTATTTGCGTTGCTAAGATGAGGACAGTCATAGGTGTCCATGAGTCAGCGGACCTGCTACAATACAGGTGAAAAGAAGGGCACCTCTTCGGTGAAAGTGGGAAGATCTTTCGTAACCATACCGGCGTATATGTTAGCTGCAGGGACAAAGATCTCACTGCCCGCAAAATGGACCCATTGGTCAATCTGTGCAGTTTCCTTCACATCGTGACCAAGGAGGCCAGCCTTAGGTACGAGCGCGCTCACTAAACGTCACGATCAGCATCCATGATTACACTTCTACAAAGCTACCGGTTACTAACCGTAACGAGCGGTGGTTGTGCCCTTGATCAGCTTGAATCCCTCATCATCCACGAAAGTAGGGACGTAAGCGAGAGGGAATTCTGGTGGTATGTTCGTGATGCCCAACTCGAAAGGCAGTAAGTCAATCTCAAGGCCAGAGATAGCCACTGCACTCAGGATCTATTATATTGAACCAAAGTATGATGAGCTTGCAATGTGTCAGATGACATGACACAAAACATACGGCTTTTGTCTGAGGCTGGTGGGGGTGGCCATAAAGCTTTCCGATGGGTGCCATATTATCACGTCTCTAGCAAATGGGTTCCTCGAAAAATGGCCACGATTTGAATGCTCTATATACATGTCAGTCCGGCAACATTGGTAATGTAGGCTGCCTGTGCACTACGATGGCATCCGACCTCACTCCAGTGACTAATCCGAGCTATTAGTGATGCCATCACCTGCTGACTGTTTGTCACACATCTAACGTAGTCGTCATTATAACCCTTGTTAATACATCCCCCCCCAGGACGCGTGTGGTTGTGGTGGTAGTGCAAGTGCAGTGTTTCCTGCGCGTGAAATTCACAGTGGAACTTGGCATTCATGGAATTGCTATTATGCACAGAATTTTGGGAAGAGGAACCAAGAAGGAAAGATACCTATATACGGAAACCTCCCACGTCCTGCCCGTTCAGATGCAACATTTTCATGAGAGTGTAGAAGGGAGATGGTAAATTTGAGAGCTTAAGGCACCCTCCGTCCAAGTAATGCATGTAGCCCCACCCCTGCGATGACCGTGACTCCCAAGAAAAAAAAAAGGAAAAATGCGAACAACAAGAACGGGAACATGCAGGAGCTTGTACCACCCAGCAATAAAAAAATGAGGACAAGTTATGGAACGAGTGCTGCAGGGAACGGGCAACCAGCACATATTCCAAAAGAAGAGGGCGCAAAGCGGTGTCACCTCGGACTGGCGGCCCGTCACGGGAGGAGGGGTAGAGGTTCACCCATACCAGGACAGCTTACGCGTCCTGGAGTAATTAGTAGTTCAAGCGCTCAGGATTCATCAGAAAAAGAACAGTCCATCATTCAGTACGTGGGTTCATACTTCCTCGATAACAATTTCGATTTACACAAAGTGATAGTACAAGATGTCTCTACCATTCTCATTACACAGTTCTCCACAGCACGGAATCACTCTGCTTTGAAAGAAAGGACCTCGTCGACGAACCCGGGTTCTCCGAACAAATGTTTGATCCTCTCGTCGTTGGTCACTTTTTCAAAGTGGGCGAATACGTGGCGATAGGTCTCTTGGCGTTCCTTAGCACCGCAGACCGTCTGGCCGGCACGCTGCACAGCCGCGGCGAGGGCGATATCCGCCAGTGTTAAGCTGTCATTCACCAGAAGGCCAGAAGGGCGTGAAGCCAAGTAGTCATCTAGGAACTTGAGCGAACGCTCTGCACGTTCCTGGTAGTGTTTGCGTTGCTAGAAATGGATATCCACGAGTCAGCGGACCAGGGTACACCACAGGAGAAACGAACGGCACCTCTTCAGAGAAAGCGGGAACATATTTCGCGACCATACCAGCAAATATGTTGGATGCAGGGACATATATCTCACTCTCCGCAAAGTGGACCCATTGATCAATCTCTGCGGTTTCCTTTACATTGTGGCCAAGGAGGCCAGCCTTAGGTACGAGCGCGCTCACTAAACGCCGTGATCAGCATCTGTGATTACTCATTCGCAAGACTGCAAAACGACTAGTCACTAACCGTAACGAGCGATGGCTGTGCCCTCGATCAGCTTGAATCCCTCATTATCTTCGAAAGCGGGGATCTTTGCGAGAGGGAATTTCTGAATGAACTCCGGTAATTTGTTCGTGACGCCGAACTCGAAAGGCAATAGCTCGATCTCAAGGCCTGAGATAGCCGCTGCACTCAGGATCTATAATGGCGAACCCAAAGTAAGATGAGCTTGCAACGTGTCAGATGGCTTAACGCGAGACATACGGCTTTCGTCTGAGGCTGGCGGGGGTGGCCATAAAGCTTTCCGATGGGTGCCATATTGAAACTTGTAGTGGATGGGTTCGTTGAAAAACGAGCATAATTTGGAGAACGCTTTTATACCGTAGAGGTCCAGCAAGATTGGTAATACTCGTCCTCGTGCTACCTGTGCACCCAAATACGATCGACGGATCCTGTTACGCCTTCGATTGGTAAGCGTCATCACCACGCTTAAGTTGGTACTTCCAGCAACTTCCAGTGCCAGTGGCACGAGGGCCAACCCTACGTACACAGTATTCTCGGAATTGTATTGCGTATGCGCACTATTTTCGGCTGTAGATGATCAATCCGATCATTGCTGTGTAAACATCAAATTGTGGTCTGCACGGCTTCAGTTGTGGTAAGTACCCAGCTGTCCTTGTTCGCTTGGCGCACAGCAAGCCTACTGACCTGAAGGGGATCCTGGCCGTCAAGCTGACTGAGCACAAGTGCTTCCGAGTGCGCTGATGAGTCAGTCAGTTTATTGTGTATGCCCCCGCTGACACTGTGTCATGCCGTTGAGGCTACGTACGTGCATTCTCAATCACTTCATGATGCAAATATGTACCCCGTTGCCCTTTCACATGCCTGTTCTTCGTCAGATAAACTCGGACTCTTTGAGGGAGGAAGACCGCTCCCTTACCGCACTTGCCGCTGGCAGCAGGACCTTGCTTGCCGGAGTTCCAAATCTCCTAAACAGCCAATCAACACCCGGGTTTTGCAAGTCAGCGTGGAGGCTACCACCATGCCTACCCTCAAATCTCGCTGCTGGTCAGTGCTGCGTCGAAGGGAAAGTTGCATGCATGCCAGCTTACCAGGGAGACAACCTCCGCAACACCGGAAAAGATACACGGATCTGTAGTTACAACAGCAAATGTACGGTGTCGAACACCCCTTGGCCAGCAATTTAGAGATGAAAGAGATAGTGAGTTGCACGACCCAGTATTACTTACAGAAAGATGTCGTGGGTGTTGACCACATGGAGGTCAGTTCCCAGGGGACACAGTATGATGGCGGTAGGAGAGGTCTGGCTTCTGACAACGCCAGACTGATACTACAATTGATTACAAAGTTCTTCGTTCTATACGTATTCGACAGGAAATCATGCATTGCATGTCTGAAGACAAGCAAGGCCTGATATGTACACTGGTACATATCGTTCTCGTAATCACTCAACCTTGAAAGTAAGAGGCTCGTGGACAAAGTCGGACTCTCCGAACACATGTTTAATCCTTTCGTCGCTGTTCACTTTCGCAAAGAAGGCGAAGGTGTGAGGGTAAACGTGCTCGCGCTCTTTAGCGCCGCAGACCGTCTGGCCTGCACGCTGCAAGCATACCGCAAGAATGATGTCTGCGAGTGTTAAAGTGTCATTTACGAGAAAGGCAGAAGGACGTGAAGACAGGTAATCTTCTAAGAACTTGAGCGAAAGTTCGACACGTTCCTGGTAATATTTACGTTGCTATGATCAAAGGAATATACGAGTCAGTGCCGCAGTAATAATAGAGGAAGGAAACGTACCTCTTCGTTAATTCCAGGGAGGTATTTGAAAGTAACACGATGTATATGCTGCTTTCAGGAATTAGAATTTCTGCCTCTGCAAAGTGGATCCACTGGTCTATTTGGGCGATTTCCTTCGTGTTGTGACCGAGGAGGCCAGCTTCGGGAACAAGCGAGCTCACTGACGCCAAAATCAGTACTGACCATTATCATGCATACAAAGACGATGGCGAACTGTAGCGAGCGATCGCCACGCCCTCGGTCAGCTTAAACCTTCGAAACCAGGAATTCTCCCTAGAGGGAACTTCCGTTTGTGATGCCGAACTCAGTCGGTGGTTGTTCGATCTCAAGACCTGAGATGATCGCTGCACTCAAGATCTATTACGTTACATCCAAGTGAGCCCAGTACCATACTGTTTGATTAACGTGGCAGGCAACTTACAGCTTTTGTCTGATACTGGCGAAGGTCGCCATAAAGCTTTCTGATAGGTGCCATATTCGATACCAAGATACTTCTGCAGGTACGTTTGAGGGATTCAGAGCCCCACGAGGAGGACTTTTATAGGCCCGAGGCAATAGGACTCAACGTTTGGTTGCCGTCATTTTCTCCCTAGACTTCCATCGAAGCGCCCGAGGTCGACGGTTGATTTGGACTCGACATCATTCGTGGCTTGCTCAGCACCGAGCACTTATCGAGTAATCAGCATGCCGGCGCAAGGGTCCTGGCATACAATTAAGGTGCTCCGCACACTTTGGAAGCGTTACGTAGTTATCATTATTGCGGTGTAGTGGGATCGAGGTGTTGCGCCGTCAGGTCGAGCTGAGTGAGCACGAAGTACCTGAGGCACAAGTGCTTCCGTGTCAGTTAGTCCTCCACGTTAGAGTTTGATCCACGATAGTATCTGTCAGCTTGGCTAGCAGTGTTTAGGTCCATATTGTCGAGCCTGCCAACAGCCGATTTCGTTCAGAAGGGTGACATGGCGGAACGATTTGCACATGGAGAATGTCCGGGACGTGCTGTCAATGTTTCGCCACTCGGAAAATGCTGCCACGGGCAGCCCTTGACCTTTCTTGCAACATACGGTTCTGCCATAGTTGTAAAGTGAGTAACGGAGAAGTGCTTGAACCACCGGATCCTAGCAGGTTGGGCCCGAAAGTAATCTGAGAGATATTTTGTCAGACATGTTTTACGGTTATATCTTGCTAACCACATGGTTAACGACTCCGGGTTCAAGTAGACAACCAATGCACTCTCGACAAAGACTGCAGGGAGAGAGAGTCTGAGTCAGTGCACGAACAACTAAAAATATGATGATCACGACGCACACTACGACCATATGGGCGGTGGGCTTGGCGACTACTGCGGTTTCTCGTTGTTTGAGTCTGGACCCAATGCCTGTACCGAAGTTCAAAGACGAATGCTCTGCCAGCCTCGGGCAGTGCTTATCTGGCCTATTCATCTGTTGTGGCAGCGCAAAAGAAAACGTCGCCTCAAGAAACACCGCCGCTGAGTATGCTGCAGTACGGTGACCGAATTTGTAATCGTGAGATCTTGTTCCACGGTCGGTCCGTCCCATCCAACGAGTGGAACAACGTGCATGGAGGATGGCGGAAAGACGCGGTCACCTTTCACACTGTACGTATTATGACCACTTTTACCTATAAAATACTCATATCTCTTGCTCTCGTGATTCAACATCGCTGCATTTGGCTTGCACTCCCATTAGAGAATCGGGCAGACTCAGTTGGCGCTAAGCAGGTGAACTAGCCATGTTGAAGGATGGTAAGTACCACCTCAAAAGTCGCGCGCAATGCGTCTGTCTGCTTGAAGATACATCAAGTCAGTAGGAGTCGTTGCTAACAATCCTTGCAGTCAATAGGCTCGTGCACGACACCAGGATCTCCAAACGAATGCTCGAGCCGCTCTCCGCATGTTATCTTTGGAAGGTGAGCGAGTGAACCTTATTGTGTTTTACAAAAGACCTGGTCGCAACATGGTTGCGATGAGGGGAATGTCTCAAATGTCCAAGTGTCATTCACGAGCAAGCTAGACGGATGCCAATCCGGGTGGGTTAACCGATCAACGGATTGTGAGGGTAAAACATGGAGTAAGCATATTCCTTCGCTGGGAGTTTTGTGAGAGCTCTAACCTGTATATTATTGTCAGGACTCAGTTTCACATTCGACATTGTGGACCCAGTGATCTACGTGGGTGGTTCCCTTCGCGCTGTGTTCAAGGGGGGTCTAGGCTCACAGCTCATTGATTGTCACGATCGATATGCGCCTTCATTGTGACGACGGCCGGCCGTATCGTAAGCAGGTGGCCACACGTTCGATCAGCTCGATTCTGGCGTTATCATCGAAGGCGGCGAGTTTCCCTGTATATCTGAGATTCTGACCGTTCGTGACGCCAATCTCGAATGATCCTACATGTTCGATCTCGACGACCGCACCAATCACAACTTTTGTGTCTCATTCGAAAGAGACGGCATGTAACGCAAGTCAAACGACGCAGATGCAATCCTACAGCTCCATCTGAAGATGGCGAGGGTGGCTGCAAAGCCTTCCGGTGGGTGCCATATTTGACGTTGAAAGCCTGGGAGCCGGCTTTTACAGCTGTTTGCATAAATAATGGCACCTACTTGAAGTAGAAAATATTAGTCAGACATGCGGGACTTAGCGGAATTTTTACGAACTGTAGTACGATCTGTGTACGCATCACCGTGGGCAACAGAAAAATCACCCCCGACTTGAAGCTCGCTGCTATACGGTTCCATGAGCAAGGCATCCTCACCACTCGCGAGATACTTGAATGCACCGTCTTCTCAAAATGTATGTTCCAGCGTGTCCTCAAGCTGTATCATGAAACTGGTGATGTCGGCCCAAAACCACATAGCGGATATGCAGGTCGGCCAAGATCACTCAACGTTACAGACCTCCAGTACCTCATAGAGACATCTGTCATGGTTTCCGTTGAAATAGAATGAGCCTCTATGTGAATAACATCATCAGCGTAGACTGTACTGGTAGAATATCTGTATCAGTTCACGATCTCCCCCTCGATGTCATACTTTTTCCGAGCAAGGATCTAGCTACACCCCTCAACATCGACCTCGGAGTCTGGGTTGACCATGTCACTGGCACCAACAGGAAGCTGCCGCTACTACTAATTCCGCTAAGTCCCGTGTGTCTGACTATATTTTCTATTTCGAGTAGGTGCCATTATTTATGCAAACTGCTGTAATAAATTCCATCTCTGTCGTGGTCTGTCACATACATATCTCCTTCCAGATTCCTCTGTGGCCTCTTCTGATGATCACGACTTAACATCACCCAGAAGGTCAAGCACCGAATGTTAACCAAGCTTAACCGACCAGAGCTGCTGCTGCATGATTATTATGTGCCCTTCACAGTACTCCCCCGAATCGCACCAGTAGTAATAATGAGGTATGGATACGCGTGTCTTTAGGCGTGCATGTCAGAAGCTCTCCGGTTATAAGCGACTGACACAAGCTGTTGATGTCTAAGCTGCTTTAGGTAGTGAAAGGCGGGCCAAGGCTAATGACCGCCTGCAAGGCCGTACTAGTACCATTTACGGCTTGCCTTCTGGTACGAAAGCACGATGCCGCACGCCACATAACCTTGAAGCATGGAATCCAAGAGATCAAGTTAGCCAACCTGTCAAGCAGTACATTGAACACAGTCAGGAGGAACGCAGAGGCTATGGACTGCGATTTTTTTTCTTGGTCTTCTTGACAGGAAGACCCTTCGCTCGAAGTCTGAAACGGATCTGACGCTCGAACTGAACCGGATGATCGCAACCCTTTCATCATCGAAACGGGTGAACAACTTCAATAAATATCTCATGACAATGGTGTAGCATTGAAACGTTGCTAAACTGTATCATCATCCTCGCAATCCCGGTGTCTCTGAAGGCGTACTTGCAACGTCGACTCGGACCGGATGGGTGCGGTCCTAGCCGAGAGGGAGTGATTATCTTCTAGGAAAGACTACTCAAAGTTGCGCGCGCAGATACCGATAAGACGTTGCTTCCTATCATAACAATACATAACAATACCCATCCGACACTTCGATTGATTGGTGCGTTAGAAGAATGCAAGCGCGCCTGAACCGAAGACGCACTTACATTCCTGTCAATCCGAATCTTCCTGATCCATTTTAACGCCGATTTATCCCTAGCGATACCTAACCCGATTGAGCCGGACGACAGGACAAGGAAGTGAAAGACAACAGCCTGGGCCATTTGAGCCCACGTAGCCGGGACCGTGGAAGTACATAGAAGTGGATGGACAATAACGCCGCTCCGAGACGTACCATTGACGGGGACTTGTGCGTCGTCTGTGTTTAGGTCCCGGATATCTCGGATCATGGAATTTGGAATTACTGCGTGTGGACACGACACAGACCATGGTTGCGGGCAAAAGACTTCTTCTTGAGGCAGCACCAGAACATTCCTAACAGTTCGTTCGTTTTCCGCAACGTGGTAGGAATCCTAGGATAGCCTATAGACAACTTCGCCTCAAGAGTGGTGCTGTGAAATTGCGGGTTCCGTTGGCGTAGTACAGGTCCGTTATTGAAACATTCCGAACTGAAAATCGTCATTCTTGCATGCAGCATTCCATCAATCCACCTGTCTTTCCGAGCGACGCACGTGGAGACATGGCATATCGCCAGATCCGGAAGTTCCCTCTACAGCGGACACAGCGTTTTTAGAACGAAGCGTCATCACAAAGAAAACGCCATACACGTCGCCGTCGCTGGACTACACAGGAACGATGGGGTCACACCGCTGGCATGGGAACTCCGTCATTCCAACGTCCAGAATACCCAGCTCCTCAATATTTTGACGGAGTTATTTCATCGATGACGTGGCAACTGGCTTCAGTTGTCATACATGATGCGGCAGAGCATATGGCGGAGCGGAAGAAGCCCCACGATATGATGTGACATTGGAGACCCTCCACGGACATGTGCATACTACACAGGCCGCCACTGTTCAAGCGATGATGCCGTGTGGAATGTCAGAAAGTCCCGGCCCAGAGCAAACAGTGGTACGCACCGTCGAATAAGTTGGGATATTCAAAGGAGGTCTTTAGGTTGTCTGATCATCACCACATGTAGAACATGTGCCGTCCTCGTGATTGGCAACGAGTTGCCGGATATGAACAGGATGCAAGTGTTTGTTGGGTGTCAGCCCATGGCACTTCCCAAGTTTTTTCTTCCTTCTTTCGTTCCTTCTATATCGTACAATGGTACGAGCTGCAGAATAGCCTGCGTGCGGTATCTGTAAGACATTTTAGTTGGTCGCATCGATGAGAAAAAAAGAGGTCGATCGGATGTGGTAATATGACGAAATTGAACCCCTTCCATATATGGTAACCAACTTACGATGACCTCGTTGCTCGCTTCGTCACTTTTCCATAAATCCAAGCCAGTGTCCGTCTTTTTTGCCCTCCTCGCTCGTTTCCAAGTCTCTCCTCTCTCTTTTCGTAGACACGACTCGAACGCCATTTAGAATGCTTGCACCCATCGCTCTCCTCGTTTCTTCTCTTTTCGCTACCGCACATGCCTCCATCTATGTAGGCATACGTTCCGAGCCACTAACTGGTGCGACGTGCTAACGTTTCTTTGTGCAGGTGACGAACCCCGTCCAATCCACCGTGTGCACGGGTGGTCAGTCTTGCCAAGTGCAGTGGGTAGACAACGGGGAATCTCCTCTCTTGAGTTCCCTTGGTACCTGCGACGTCGCTCTCTACACTGGCGAATTTGTACGATCATCATCGTCGTCCTGTGATATTTCTCGCTCACTTAACGAACGATCTCCTTAGGTACTCGCTCAGGCACTCAACCCTATCGATGTTTCTGCCAGTTCATCGTTCTCATTTGCGGTGAGTTTACTTACCCGTTCCGTAGAGCGCACTCTCTCATGTTACTCCAGCCCAACCCGTCTGCAGGTCCCGATGGCCAATAGTGCGTCCTTTGCGCTTCTGGAAGTGTACTCCGTCTAATCGAATCGGACAGTTACATCGTCTTTTCTAACCAGGCCCTCAACTACTATGGGTATTCCGCCTCGTTTACGTGAGTCCCCTTTCTCCCCGTTGGGCTCTTCGAGTTTACGTATGCGCTTCCAGGTTGTCTGGTATGACGGGTACCACCCCTGGTGGTAATGGTTCATCGGCCACCCCAGCCTCCACTGCGGCCTCCACTCCTACTAGTAACACGACTGCAGGCGCCACCGGAGCGTCCTCTGCACCATCCACCGAAACTACGACCGGTGCCAATACTACGACTGCCACCTCACCCGTAACGACTAACACCCTCGCGACCACCGTCACCACTGCCTCGCCAGTCGTTACCACCTCAGGGTCGACCACGCTCACTGTTACCCCAACGACGTCATTCTCCACTGCCGTCACCACCACCAGCACTCCTTCTCCGACTACTACTGGTGCCGCCCTCCGTACGGGGTCTTCTGGTTCTCTCGCCGCCGCATTGTTCCTTGCTTGTGCTGGTGCCCTGGTTTTCTAAAATGGAATATTCTTAACAAAATGAGCGTGGGTTTTGGGTTTGGTTCTATTTCTCCGTTGTCAGAACGTTTTTTTTCTTTTTCTTTTCTACATTCGAATCAGATCACACGTTTGGACATGTCCTTTGTCACGATACCACGTTAACTACGGTCACCCATTGCTGCTGTTTTGTTGTACTTGCTATTCTTAACGTCGACGACTTAATTACGGTTTCTATGCAACGGCTCGTTTTATTTCCGCAGTGGGTTTTTTGTGCGGAGGACGGACATTCGAAGAAACTTTTGGCCTTGTGTGTGACTGGCACCTTCCTAATAAGGACCGACGCGCACGACGTCGACTTGTGCGTGCTTTTGAGACGAGTCTCGTCGATGGAACAACCCAAACAATCCTCACGCAGGCAGAAGCAAAGAGACGCACGATCCAACAGTTACAACGACGGTAATGGCACGGAACGCCTCAAGATCATCGTACGCCGTCTACCACACAATCTACCAGAAGAGGTATTTTGGCAGAGCGTGCAGACGTGGGTGACCGAGGAGACAGCGACATGGAAGATGTTCTGTCCTGGAAAACTGAAGAAACGGTGTGTATGTGTGTCTGTGGTTCTTTTGGCGGTGACGATGTATAGACATGTCGAACGTTGACTGTGCGGGGCTGGGTGTTTTTTTGGGGGGGATGGATCTCATAGGATAAACAAGGAGAGTGTACCCTCTCGAGCATATATCGCGTTCAAGAACGAGGAAGCGCTCGCTACGTTTAGTCGTGCATACGACGGGCATACTTTCAGGGATAAATCAGGTCAGTAGATATGTTCCCCCCTCCCTCCCTCCACCGTTTCCACTGACTCCCGAATCTACGCATCTCTTGCATATATACACGCCGCCCATCGCCCACGCCCATCCGACATCGATTCACAGGCAACGAATCGCATGCCGTAGTCGAGTTTGCACCTTACCAAAAAGTACCCGTCGAGAAACGCAAACCGGATCCCAGGATCAACACCATCGACAAGGGTAACGTCGCTTGCACAGTGCAATGCTCTGTGATATAGCTGACGGCGGGTTTTGATTTTATTTATATATAGATGAAGATTATATCTCTTTCCTCGAGTCGTTGAAAAAGTCTGACAAGTCAGAGCCGGTATCACTCGAGGCACTGGGTAAGTCTTCTTCGTCATGATCTCCGTCGACTATGGTACGCTGATGTTTCGTCCGCGTAGTGGCAGCCGCGCAACCTGCCCCACCACCTACGACCACCCCACTCCTCGAAGCGCTCAAAGCCGAGAAATTAGCCCAGAAAGATAAAGAGACCATTCTCCGTAGTCACGCGCACTACAAAGAGTCCGCTATCCTGGCTAAGAAAGAGGAGGCGAAGAAGAAAGCTGCTGCTACCGTGGTACAGGCGCAGGCAGCAACACAGGCTACGGGTACCACTCAGAAATTAACAAACGAAGGGGGTGGGGTCTCACAACCCATGAGCAAGAAGTCGAAGAAAGCTGCGATCGCGGCACAGAAGGCGGCAGCGCAGGAGACTCAGTCCCCCGTCAGGATTGCTGTAAAGCCGTCTCCATCTGTGGGTAGTGCGGCTGCACCGAACGTTGCGCCTTCGCCGCCTACTGCCCCGCGTTCCCATCGCGATCGTCCATCCAAGGGCCAGAAGGCGGCAGCGGCTGCATCTGCTCAGGCCAGATCAACCGAGGTTGTTAGTCCTGCACCGCCAACTTCTGCTCCTGCATCCCTTGCCAATGAGGGGGGTGCGCCAGCTACCGCTTCGCTCACTCCTACCCCTACACCAGTCCGCAGGGGACGTCCCGTGGTTGGAATAGGACGCCATCTCGAGGCTGCTTTGAATGGCGTTGTGGGAGGTGGTGGAGAAAGGAAGAGACGCGGCGAGAGGGAGAAGGAAAAAGAGAAAGAGGCAGCTTCCGTTTCCCCCCCAGCCGGCGGTAGCACAACCGAGGGAAAGAATTCGACCATAGGTTCTGTCACTGGCCCAGGTTCGAGTGCAGGTAAACGGAAGGAGCACCATCCTTCGGGTGGGAAACAGAAGGAAGACAAGTCTACTGCTGGCGGCGGCATTGGTGGAACGAGCATTCTCCAACGCAACGAAGCGTCTGATCTCATGGGAGACGCTGCGACCGTGCAACGTCCCGATACATACCCTGGTCCCCACGCCGATGCGCCGCCGTCTGGGCGCGGAGGCAGCGGTGGGAAGAGGGGCGGCAGAGGTCGTGGTCGCGGTGCTCATCGCGGTGGCTAGTATTTGATTCTGCTGAACGTAAGCATGTTAGTTTGAACGAGGGGGGTCTGCTAAGATGACATCTTCAGGTGCAACGCCCTTCAAGGATTATGCTCAGTTCATACGCTGTTCGCTGATTTGACTCTTTGGTCGCCATCTCGGCGCGTCAGCATGGACCCAACGTCACGATCGGATGGATGCGACTGCTCCGGTGATACCGAAGGAGCAATGGGCGCGGACCGCGTTGAATATCCGTCTTTCTTTGGAATGGATCGCTCATCCCTCACTGGTTTCCAGCCCATTCCATTGCGCTTGTTCCTATAAGTTCTACGTGTAGACATTCTCATGCACCATTTACGATCTTGTGCTTCCGTGCAGTCATCTAGGAAAGTGAAGGATAATGTATTCGTTCGTAAACCGTTCGTCATAGCCCGAAAAGACGAAGGAGATTTACACGACCATCAGAGACACAATTACGCGTACGGTACGGTACGCGAACGATCTAGGAACCTGTAGTTGTTCAGTAAGAAAAAACCCACACATCACCAGATGCCAGAACCCGTATCAACTAAACGGCCACATTACCCCCGAAATAGGAATGTAAGAAAGAGCGAAAAAAAAAAAAAAAAAAACCCCGACTCTCTAACGCAACCGAAGATAAACGAAAGTGCTTACGACACCTTGAAATGAGGAGACGTAGGGATGAATAAACGAAACTAGAGGACGGCTACACCGGCGAGGACCGCAGCCGCGCCGACGAGTCCAGCGAGACCAGTGACACCGTGCCTGCCCGCACCGTTGCTCTTGGAGGTACCAGTCGCAGTACTGGCGGCGGTGCTTTTGGCGGTGGTAGCCGCAGCAACGGTAGTAGTGGTCACGGCGTGAGCGGCAGGGGTGGCTGCGCCAGAACTAGAGGTCGAGCCGCCGATAGGCGCGGTGGACTGACCATCAATCTCTGCCTGAAGCGAGGAGTTGAATGTGCCCGACATTCCTGTCAAGCTATATTCATAAGGAGAATTGAGAAATAGTGGGAATGAGTTAGACAGGAAAGAACGCACGAGAATTTAGCGGAGAAGGCGAGAGCTGGATATTGTGGTTGGGAAGCATCCTTGAGGTTGAGAGACTGAACGCGGATAAAGCTGGAACAGACAATCGTAAGCGCGTCGAGATATGTAAGAACGCTCGGGATACTTACTACTCGTTGCTGTCCGGCCCGATGGTTGGGTTGGGTGTGAACGTTAGTGACGAGACGTTTGCGACGCTGACGTTGCTCGAGATAAGTTGCAAGGAAGTCTGATGCAAAACATGAGCGACGCAGGAGCACTGGGAATTTTCATACGGGACGTACTTGTTGGTTCGCATTGCCCACGTAAATGGAGAACATCGCTGTGCCAAACGAAGCGAGGGAAGGGGACGAGCCATCGTCCTGCCAGTTGATAGTTGCCTGTTGACCGCCAGTCCAGGTGGTGCTAGACGTTGGAGAGGTGATCTGTGGTAGAGGTCGTCAGTGCCGTTTAATAGTTTTCAGCCAGCCCTCCTTCACGCACGTAGACGTTGGCGAGCGCTGAGGCTGCGAGGATGAGGGAGACGACGACTGAAGTGAACATCGCTGCAAGAAACGAGTGTAGGTTTCAAAACGAATGTGGGTGAGTGAGGAGCACACAGATGGGGAGGGGAACAGATGGAAACGAGAAAAACCTGGGAGGGATGCGACGAAGAAATCCCAGGCACGGTAACGACGGAGTTCCAACTGATGGCAGCAAGACCAGACATAAAACGGCTTTGACGTGTGGAAACGCAGGCTGGTCGGCGTCAATAAGTACTTACTTAGTAGTGAAGACGGCGCTCGTTGACGTCAACCGAGTCTCGTCATAACAGGTTACCCTCGAAGACGACTCAGAGAGACGGGGTAGCGTCTCGCCCGTGTCCCAGGAGGCTTCGAGGATATCTTTTTTTCCCTTGTCGTTGGGAGAACCCAGGGGTCAAAAAGAACCCGTTCCGATCCGCTGCACATGTTACAGGCAACGGGCAACCGTGTCAACCTATGATAGGTTGGACTCTAAGGTGACTGCCCAAGTGTTGTACGTCTGGAACGAGCTTGAATGGTGGAATTGGCCAGAGAGTTGGGGCTACTCACGTGCACCCCGACTAGATAGGAGCCACCCCGGTCGCTGACGTTTGGGCAGCCGTCATGTTTCCAGCCTACTATCGCCAGCTGGCTTCTGCTGCTTTTGCGTACCCCGCGATCGACAACCATGCTCACCCATTGTTGACCGAAAAACATCGCGATGCACTCCCTTTCGAAGGTCTCTACTCAGAGGCTGCCGGAGAAGCTCTTGTGGATGACTCCATTCATACGCTCGCATGCTATAGATCGACATTCCAACTGGCCAAATTATTTGGATTGAAGAAAGGCGAGGATAATTGGAAAGCTGTCAAGGAGAAGAGAGCCAGCTTGGACTATGCGCAACTCTGCAAGATGTGTATGCAACTCTCGGGCATTCAGTGTATCCTCATAGACGATGGGTTATCTGGTGACCGTGACCTCGCAGAGGGATACAAGTGGCATGATCAATATACTTTCAGCCCGACGAGAAGGATCGTGCGTATTGAAGTGGAAGCTCAGGTGGGTGCTGTATTACTCCCTTGTCACATCGTACATAAAACTCGTCACCCCCGTTGACCTTGCAGAACATATTGTTATACCTAAGCCGCTGCTTCATACCATTCGAGGTAGACTCATCGACGGCCAGTAACCTTTTACGTGTCGTCACCGTTAACTTTGAAGAAAGGATCGTCACTTGCGCCAACGACGATGACGTTGTCGGATTCAAGTCCATCGCCTGCTACCGGTATGATGCCGTGTCTCGGGTATTTCCTCTCGATCCATTCATCGTGGTAGGACTGGCCTTGACATTGCGCCATCCGAAGCCGACGAAGATGTCGAAAAGAGTCTTCTGGAAGCTTGGACAGATTACGACGCGACGGGTGAATTCCGGCTCAAGCACAAGGCCCTCAACGACTACCTTCTTCGTATCGTTCTGCGAATTGCTGGTCAATATAAAAAACCGGGTGTGTGTTCCTCCGTACAGCAGTCACAGCCGCTGACTCCCTACATCTCAGTGCAATTTCACACTGGTAATCCCTGCGCTTGACATTCGCTTTTCATGGAACTCGCTGAATAATCAAAAAAGGTCTCGGCGACAACGATATCACGCTCACGAAGTCATCGCCAGCTCACATGCAGCCCCTCATCAAAGCTTTCCCCGACACAACTTTTGTCCTCCTCCACTCCGGCTACCCCTACTCTCGAGAAGCAGGATATCTGACTGCTGTATACCAGAACGTTTATTTGGATTTCGGAGAAATTTTTCCTTGCCTTTCGGCGGACGGCCAACGAGCCGTCGTCAAGCAGGTATTGGAGCTTTCTCCGACCAACAAATTATTATGGTCGAGTATGCACACGCCTCTCTACGAGAAACTCGATTCTGAGCATTTCTCAGCGGATGGGCGCTGGTGGCCCGAGTCATTCTATCTCGCTAGCATCCAATCTCGACAAGTCCTATACGATGTAATAGCCGGAAAATTTTATCACGATCATAACACTCATGTTGCCCACCAGGTCTTTGCAGATTGCATCCGCCGGGAAGAGCTGACGGAGAGTGAGGCAGCGGCGATTGTCGAGAAGATGCTTTTCCACAACTCCAATAGGCTGTATGGGTTGGGGTTGACTCCCAAACTTGACATCATCATGTGATGGTGATCCACGGCCTAACGTTGGAAGGGAGGACGTGCTGGCTGCACGTTCACAGTTACTAAACCGTGTTTGCTATCCGCCTTAGCAATCTGATTCGTCTAACATGGTACAAAATGGACTTCCGGACGTTTCCTAATTAGCACTACGAGCTGTACAGATAGCCTAGCTCCACCTCATGTCCCCAATTCTGAAGTTAGCCGCGACAAGTCATAGGTCAGAGCACCGACACGGTAGGTCTATCGGACGGCGGTCTTCACGCGCGTCGTAGCGTTGTTCATTCAGGCCTGCAAGTTCTGCAGCTGACTCCAAAACTAGCATTTGGTTCCATCGACGACCTCACGATTCTATATTCATCTATCTCTTGCCCCGAGGAAAGTAACAATGCACGCGGTACTCATAACGTGGTCAGACCTCCTTCCCATGTGCCTAGCGAACGAATGTCGAGCTCGTGCAATACACGATGAACCGAGCCTGAACATTTAACCTCCAATTCTCCTCCTCTGCCTGCCGTTCAGGTGGGTCATCGCTGTCCTGTTCTGTTCATTGACGCCCGTTTCCGCCAGGGCCATGATGCGAGGATGTCTGAGGGGTAGGCGCGGTACGTGGTGTGGGAGGTCTCTCGACCTCGCCAACCACATGTTCGGGGATTTGGTAACGACCAGTCTTGCAAGAGACATTCTAGAACAGTTTCTAGCAGATGGGATAGTGACTTGCGAGGACAACAACCCAGACGATGGGAACGCAATGTCCCTCGCATTAACCGCTGCGTATGACGACGCGGTGGCACACGCTTGCAACGCACCACCTGACTTGAACTCTACTCCGGAGCCTAAAACAAGATATCGGTGGGGTTGGCCGAAATTTCCTACTACGCCTATCGACGAGAACGAGCTGGTCGTTTTCCTTAACACCATAGCCGACAGTGCTCTATCTACTGCCAGGTCGATTCTCAAAGATGACTCGTTGCAACCCAAGAATCGGTTTGCCCCCGTCGATAAGAATCATGTGATCCGTCTGTCGTATGGGCCCGACGGAGAGGACATGCGTCCAGACTTCATGGTGCTGCCCTTGACCGCCTTCAGCGATGAGAGGGAGCTTGAAGTCAAAGACGCGTATGTCAACTTCACCGCCATGCTCCTTGCCGGGGAATCGAAGACCGCTAGCAATGCGAGGGGTGGCCTTATTCAAGTGCACCGGTATATGAGAGGAATCCAACATGCGCGACCGTCGCTGAGGTTTGCGATCGGCATGTCGGTAGGAAAGGATTTCATCGTTCTCTCACGAGGAGACTGCAGCGGATTGGAACGCATCGAAATATCACTGACTGACGGTCGGGGGTGCATAGAATTCATTCGCATCATCCTCGGCATCGTCTTGGCGGACAAGGAGGCATTTGGTCATAACCCCGAGATAAATATCGAGGAGAGAGATGTCAGTCTGGTCGTCCCCGAACTATCTGCAGCCAGGCCACACACCGGGAGAAACACTGCGACTTCGGGCACTGCACCTGCCACTCCGCGAACCTCTAGTGGACGCCGCTCTTCAAGGCCGAGTAATCCTACTGCTCCTAGTAATCTCGCAAGTGTTAACCAGCCTTCCGCAACATCCAGCACTGGCATCACCAGTGATAACACTGCAACTGGGTCTAAAAGAGGTCCCGACGACGAGAAGAGTCCAGGAAAGGGGTCGAAGAAACAGAAAAGGACCGCCGTATTCGGCGCTTTTGTCCCTGTTCGAGTTTACGGTCGCAAGTGCACTGGTATCTTATTTACTTCCGTTTCCATACAGGGCAAAGGAATAACTATCTACGTCGTCGTAGGGGCCGACGGTGGTCAGACGTATTCCGCTCTGAAAACGTCTTGGCAGGACGTTAATTTCGCAGACAGACATGCTACAGTTTTAGCGAAACTTTCTAGGGCTCAACCGCATCACAATGTCATCATTCCAAAGAAGTGCGCCTTACGGTGACTACATGACGAGTACTCACGATCACCGATTATAGGCTATTGGACCGTTTGCCTGAAGACCATACGGAGAACTCAACGCTTGGCTCGATTAGGGGCTTCTTAGGCGACGAAATCCAAAAGCTCCCATACCCAGTGGAAAACCGTATCCTGACTGTGACCACATACAACCTACAGCGTCCCGTGGCGTACTTTTGGAGCCCTCACGATTTCGTGAGAGGGGTGATAGGTGCATTGCTTGGTATGTAAAAAATTTTTGACTGCTGTTCCTGGTGACTGATAAACTGGCATGAAGGTCACGAATATCTCTGTGAAATAGGAATCCTTCATTGTGACGTCAGCGAGAACAACATCGTTCTTTCTCCTCGTCGGGGTGGACTGGGGACGTTGACAGGCTTTGACATGGCTGCCGTGGGACGTCCCAACATGCACCGAGATTTTACTCCACTCCCGGAAGAATCTGAGGACGAGGTAGCTGAGGAGTTAGTTGAGTCTGAATACAGACCACCTGCGCCTTTACCGGCGAGTGACGAGCAATATAAGGCACAACGCACTGCGAGTAACTGTCTTTCTATGCACTCCTTATGGCTTATGGTTATTTATAGGGTACAACACCGTACATGTCCATTGGCGTCCTTAAGGGAGACCCCCATACCCACTTTGATGACATAGAGTCCTTTCTCTATGTCCTAGTTCTTTTCTTCCTTTCATATAAGGGTCCCCTCGAGGCAGAAAAACTGAGGGAAGCGCGAGTACGGGGGTTTATTCAGCCGGTCGGAATGGGTCGGCTGCCACACGTTACAACATGGCCGGCTATGATCGAGCCATGGAGAAGCGGTACGTTCGCGGAGATATCTGTTTACAAATCAGGTCTTCTGAGCCCTCAACAATCACAACGCGGTTAGCAATGTTTAGGCTAGGTTTAAAGGTTATGGAAAACGTGAAGGCGATACTTGAAGTTTAGATTGACGTTTGTGCAGTGGTGAGACTTGAAGTGTTGTCGAAGGGAAAAATGTTGGCTAAGACTTCAAATACTTACGGATGTACAGCCGCGTCCTGAATGTCAGTCTAAATATGATGTATAGTCCGGGAAACAATGTACGGTTAAATATCAAGTATTTCCTTCGAATATAAAACCTGCCCATACTTCAAGTTTCGCCAGCACCCGAACGACGGCCTACATTCGGAATATCGACGAACAATTAGATCCCGACTTATTTTTAAAATTTAAATTAACAAAAAAAGACACATGAAAACTTGAAATATAATCAGCAGAAAATACTGATCGCCCACTCACTGTTCGTGCGTCGCGCAAGCAGTGTGCATCAGAGTATGCTAAGTCAGTACGTACTTGATGAATGGACACTGTGTTGTGCGACGCACGAACACGGGCGATCAGTATTTTCTGCTGATTATATTTCAAGTTTTCACGCGTCTTTTTTTGTTAATTTAAATTTTAAAAATAAGTCGGGATCTAATTGTTCGTCGATATTCCGAATGTAGGCCGTCGTTCGGGTGCTGGCGAAACTTGAAGTATGGGCAGGTTTTATATTCGAAGGAAATACTTGATATTTAACCGTACATTGTTTCCCGGACTATACATCATATTTAGATTGACATTCAGGACGCGGCTGTACATCCGTAAGTATTTGAAGTCTTAGCCAACATTTTTCCCTTCGACAACACTTCAAGTCTCACCACTGCACAAACGTCAATCTAAACTTCAAGTATCGCCTTCACGTTTTCCATAACCTTTAAACCTAGCCTAAACATTGCTAACCGCGTTGTGAATGCGACGATTTCATCGATGCTTGCCTCCCAAATATTCGCGCACGATGGGAACAAGTTTCCCAGTCGATATCGCGAGCCGTTTTACGTTTGGTCTGCGATTGTTGGAAGATGTTTTCTCTTCAAGGTCAGCAAGTCACCCATCGTCAGTTCATCGGGGTCCTCGAGACATGGTTGAAAAAGTATGAAGGCGAAGAGAACAAATACGATTACCCATTTGAATGATGACAGGATATTTTGTCGAAAACGTTTTGTTCAGCGTGTCATTTTCTCTGCACTACTAGATGTATGGGAGATGTTTCGGCGGGAACCTCGTTTACTCTTACCGAAATTCTCTGCAAGGATGATTGATCATTCTACGGTGCATCTGAAGCGCCGGGGAAAGTACAGGAATATGTATATGATGATCTTTGCGAGTGACGAGACATCAGCGACCGGTGATGCTCACTTTACCTTTTGTCCACGCACGTTCATCAGGCCATAGGTGGTCAGAGCACCGACACGGCAGGTCTATCAGGCGGCGGTCTTCATACACATCGTAGCGTTGTTCAACCAGGCCCGCAAGTTCGACAGGTGACTCCAATAAAAACGCACTAGCATCGGTTCCATCAACGACGTCAGAATTCTATATACATCTACTCCATGCCCCCAGGCCGAGGAAAGTAACAACGCACGCGTTACTCAGAAATCGGTGCGTCAAACATAGTCGAGCTCGTGCAATGCACGAATGAACCGACCATGAACCTTTAACCTCCAAATCTCTTCAGTTTCCTCCTCTGCCTGGTGTCTGAGGGGTACGCGGGGTACGTGGTGTGGGAGGTCTCCCATTGCGCTCAGGCAGATTGCGGAATTGTGTCCGCCAGCGATGACGTCTGTGCTCTTCAAGGACAACTGCAAAGGATTAGAACCAATCGTACACGTTAATCATCTTGCCGCTTTCGAGGTACCTCTGGAACAGGATACTTGTATCTGGCATGTGCACTAAAAAGTCATCTTTGTCCTCGCCATCATCTCTGGTGTTATGTGCGCTCTATTCATTAGTTGCAACGGACGCACAAAATTCTTGAGGATGAAGCAAGCCAGCGAGAATGGAGGCTTGGGTCGAGGGGTTAAGCGAGTGGGACTGACAACAGTCAGCGTATGATGATTAATAGCTCCACCTACTTCAGCTGGAAAGAAGGGGATGCCAGGTTAGACATTTACAGTCGAGTAAGTTCGCGAACTCTATGATTATAACATCTTACTTAGCCCCACCGCCCCAATATGTGAAGCGCCCTGCTCACCGACAATAACGAGCCTGCCTACATCGGGAGATACAGTGGCGGGGACACCGGAATACCATCCAATACCACTGATGCACAGCATTCCTGCAATCTCTGGAAGAGCGCGTCAGAAGTGTTAAGAGTCACGACTTTGTCCATCAAACGATCCCCTGTGAGTTTGAGATGCAGTTTTCTTTGACCGAGGCGCATTCGCTTCTCGAATCCATATACTAGATCTTGGAACGGTTGGAATGAACCGAGAACGATGCCCTGTATATCCAGGCTTTCGATGCATGTGCAGTGGTCAATAGCGCCTGGGCCGCGATTGGGGAACAACGTCGGCAGGTAGGCCACATGAATGTCTGCGTGACGAATGCCACAAAATACTCGGCAGAGGAGCTTGAACAAACGGAAATTTTGCTCATTGACCTCCCACATATCGGATAGAGCAAGGTGGGAGACGTTGATGAATTTCGTTCTGGTTCCAGTAAATGTTTCGGAGATGGACCCTTTGTCATCTGGGGTAAAGGAAAAAGACGCGAGCTTCGGAGCTACGATAGCTTCCAAGAATGGTATAGGATCCCCCACATCGAGTGTGAGGCGCCGGAGCGAAGGAAAATGCATGCTATCTTTCTCGAAATTCCAGTCATGGCTGGTCGTGATCAACAGCTCTTCTAATGATTCTGGGACAATGTGAGAAAGGGGCCTATGCGGTAAAGGTGGCTCCCAGTCGATCAAATTTAGGTGTTTGAGGGCAGGGGCGCATGAACACATTGCCGGCACATCATAAAGACTGGTCCCCGCTCCATCTAAGACAAGATGCCGCAGAGAAGGGAGTATTATCTGGGAGATTAAGCTGAGGGTCACCTCAGTGAAACCGAAGACATTGAGAGTGTGCCAACGGTTTGCGTGAGGGAGGAAAAAGTCCGGTTCTGGAATGACACTTCTGATGGTGAGAGTAAGAGGGGCTTCACGACTTCTCTCCAAGTACGACTTCCGCATCGTGAGCGAGTCGCATAGCATATCAATCTCACTCCACATCCTACCAGTGTCGAAGATGACGGCTCTCCAACGGCGTGAAACCTGGACAAGTGTTCTCCGCTCATATCTCAGGAGGAGGAATATCTCTACAAGCAACTCGTTTGGAAGGCGATCTATGTATGGTACGGCACTCGCTTTGACGAGCTCGTCCAACACGACTTTCTGTGCTGCTAGAGCTTTGCGGACGTCCGAAAGTTCCTGGAGAAGCTGCAGCTCCCTGCGTTTCAGGTGAGCTAGCATGGCTCGTGCGCCAGAAAGGCTTCCCATGGCGTCACCGGGCTGGTATGAATGGAAGTCCCCGAATGAGCAAGGCATCTGGGTTCAAAAAATTGAGTTTTACCTGAAATTTGGTCGGCTTGAAATGCGGTGAAGTGATAGAAATGAGCGTTTTTGGTACTTAGTCGATGATCTTGGTCGTTCGACGGAAAGGCCAAACGTTGGGTTACACTGATAAAAGGGTGAGGAACCGCAGCCTCAGCACCCACGAAGGAAGCATCATGCTACATTTTTTTACAGTACTTGAAGGTGAAGATGAGGCCACGACTCGCGTCCCTACAGTTCTTGTCAACGTTCAAAAAAGCCACAAGCCTGGGACTGGCAAGGGCCTAAAACCATCTCAATCGTTGCCGTTCCTTCAGTGTGCACGTGACCTGACGCGAGCTTGTCGAGTCTCGCCCCGCCAACTCCATGTCAACTTCAATGATGGCCCTCATACAGGTGCTCATTCAGAAAAGGAGCCCAGCCAGGCCTGCAGTCACCTCCGCAAGGCTTCGCTCTCGCCGCAGCCACGCTAGGCGGACGTATAATCCTGATATGTCCGATCCGATGGGACCCGCTGGCATGTCCATTCCCTTCTCTGCGCCAGCTTTCTTTGCCCCTGCGCTGCCGTCCGAGGAACCCGATCAAGTCTGTGCCATATGGGTACAGGGTATTGCAGTCAATATCACAGAGACTATGAAACTTTTATTCTGCGTGGTTTCAAGCCCAAGTACAGGGTATCGAGAGCAGAACCTTTGCACCCACGCGTTCTCTTCTCCAGAAGAGGGTGAAGTCGTGCCGTTCCGGACTTACCTACGAATTATGCCTCAGTCAGGCCAAACGAACCTTAGCTTGGACATAGTTAACCTTCTCGCATACCCATCGTTTGAGAAGCTGTTTACCGCGTGTACGACGAAACGGGGGACCTAGCGAAACCTGACGATCGCATCATCGTAACTGGTGTATACCGGAGCGTTCCGGTGCGGCTTAATCCCCATCAAAGAACGATGAGGAGCTTATTCAAGACATCTGGATGTCGTACATACACGACTCGGGGCTGATGGTGCGCTGGCCTTTGACCGTAGTACGCGACCGGATTATAGGCAAACGCATGCCCGGAGTTGGTGACTCCGGTAGTGGCGAGGATCCGGAATTTGAGGATGGCATTGCTGGCGGTCGTAGGAGGAGGACGAGGAAAGCCGAGCTTGAAGCCAAGCTAATCGCAATCAGCAGAAGGCACGATGTGTTTGATCATCTTGCACTTTCCCTAGCCCCATCGATGTCAAGAAAGGCGCTCTGCTTCAGCTCGAGGGGTGGGGGGGCTGGCGACCTTAGATACCGCGGGGACATCAATGTACTGCTAGTTAAAGATCCTGGTACGAGTATTTCTCAAGTTTACGCACTCTTTCTACCGTGCCATCTTGGAGACTGAAGCATTTTCGTAGTATGTTCACAAAATCACACCGGAGGGTGTACGCTTCTGGCAGGGGGTCATCAGCGGTCGGTCTTATGGCATACGTTACACGGGACTTCGATTCAAAGCATCTTGTGCCTGAGAGGTAAGAATTCCGATGACTCGATGGCAAGGGGCTTCGCTCACAGTGCTGTAGTGGGGCTCTCGTTCTGAGCGATGGAGGCGTCTGTCTGTTGTATTGATGAATTCGACATGGCACTCGGAGTGTATTACATGGAGTCATGGTCAGCCTCTCCGTAGTGCAAAGGATTTCTCAGCATTCCTGACATATGTCGATATCGAAGGAACAACGCACTGTCGATAGCTAAAGCTGGTATCATTACGACTCTCAATGCCAGGACTTCCATCCTTCCCGCCGCGAATCCCGTGGAGTCGACATATAACGTCCCCCTCGCTGTGACGCAGAAAATCGACTTTGGCCAACACTAATTTCCCGTTTTGATTTGCTTTACCTCTTCCTCGACCGGGTGGATGAGACGTTGGATCGTGAGGTGGCCTGGCATCTTGTTGGCCTGTATCTCGAAGATGCTCTTTTGACTGGGATTGAGTATGGCATTCAGGTATGTTTACGGAGCTCTACTCGAGGTAGTCCAATTGATGCCCTGTAGCCCCTTGAAGATTTAGCAGCGTACTTAGATTACTCTCGCAAACATATCAATCCCGTGCATGAGTCTCTCTGCGATTCGTCGATGCGTTCGATCCCAGAAACGAATCGCCGCTACAACTCGGCAATTGGAGAGTACGATTCGTCTGCTCCGATGCGCTTTGCCGCACATGTGGAGGCACAGGACGTCCAAGAAGCTTGTCGCCTCATGCGCGAGAATATCAGGACTAGCGCAATGGATCCACGAAGAGGCAAGATCGATATGGGTTTGCCCGATACGGGCACCAGGACAGGAGCGCGCAAGCTGTGAGACGACATGCTTTAGCGATCTTGGAGGGCAGCGGTGGTAAGAGCAAGGGCATCAGATGGGGCGAGGCTATCAAGCGCCTGGCCGAGCAGAGTACTATCGGCGTCGACGCTGCGGAATACACGGAAGTGATCAAGCCACCCGAGAATGAGGGCTTGCTAACCGTAGTGGGGGGGGGGGGCTGGAGAAGCGGACGATTGGGAAGGTCGACGGTGCATGGAAGGAAAGTACGCTGATGTCACTGAGAGTTGATGTCTGCGTATACGTCGAAGGTAAAGGTCAAAATTCAACCCGGAAGAAGTGGGCACAAGTTGCAGAGTGAAGTTCAAGCCTGAAGGTGTCGGGACTATAATCGCACTCTGTATCCGTCTCCGTGACGTATTCAGTGAAATAAGGACGGACTCGGTGTCTCTTGAACGGAAGGATTTCACCAGGTGTGTCAAGCTCAGTGTCTAGGAACTACCCGGGACCGGCTCGCTCGGTGTCATTGCTACCTCTGCCCAACTTGAATGCCTACTAGGTCAAGATTGCGCGCTCGATCACCGATTCCCGTTAACTCCTCGGACGTTTTGGTATAATGCCGCATCTCGGAATCAACGATGCTACTGTGTGGCATGCCGCTATACAGTACGAACCACGAATCACCACAGGCTCCACACAAGCGCGATGTGTTCACGGATGTTCAGGGAGAGAACTTCGGAACATCAATCGCGAGAGATATCTACACAGATGACTACGATGCACAACAAAGGGAGGTCGCGATTTGCAGAGATCGTCATAGGGACCGTCGATGGTAAGACATATTTTGCTCTGAAACATCCTGCCAGAATCTTCCCCGTGCAGATGGTCAAGCGGCAGGTTTAAAGAAACCTTCTGGGCATAAACCGCATCCCGAAGCCATCGTTCCATCAACGTGCGTATTACGGTGGCCACATGACGAGTACTCACGATCACTGGATTATAGGTTATCCGATTTCGTGGCTCAAGACCGTAGGAAGGACTCAAAACTTGGGTCGATTACGGGCTTCTTAGCCAACGAAATCCAAAAGTGCCCAGTGGAAAACTGTATCCTGACTGTGACCACATCCGACCTACAGCGTCCCGTGGCGTACTTTTGGAGCCCTCACGATTTCGTGAGAGGGGTGATAGGTGCATTGCTTGGTACATAAAAAATCATGACCGCTGTTCCCGGTGACTGATGAAACTGGTGTGAAGGTCACAAATATCTGTGTGAGATAGGCATTCTTCATTGCGACATCAGCGAGAACAACATCGTTCTTTCTCTTCGTCGGGATGGACTTGGGGCATTGATAGACTTCGACATGGCTATCGTACGACGCCCCAACATGCCTACTCCACTCCCGGAAAAATCTGCGAAGGAGGTAGCTGCCAAGTTAGTTGCATCAATATACAGACCAACTGCGCCTTTACCGGCGAGTGGCGAGCAATACAAGGCACAACGTACTGTGAGTAACTGTCTTTCTATGCACACGTTATGACTTATGGTTATTTACAGGGTACGACACCGTATATGTCCGTTGGCGTCCTTGCGGGAGCGCCCCATACCCACTTTGATGACATAGAGTCCTTCCTCTATGTCCTAGTTCTTTTCTTCGTTTCATATAAAGGTCCCCTCGAGAAAGACACACTCAAGAGAGCGTGGCTAGAGGGGTTTACTCAGCCAGTCGGAATGGGTCGGCTGTCACACGTTACAGAATGGCCGGCTATGTTCAAGGAATGGACAACCGGTAGCTTCCGGCAAATATCTAATAGCAAATTAGGTAATCTGCACCCTGCCTCTGGCGCCCGTTTCATCCAATGTTGCCTCCCACATATTCGCTCACGATGGGAACCTGTTTCGCAGTCGACATCGATAGCCGTTTCGGAGTTGGTCTCAGAGTGTTGGCTTATGTTTTCTTCTCCTGATCTCAAAGTCACGCACAGTCAGTTCATCGGTGTCCTCGACGCATGGTTGACGCAGTATGAAGGTGAAGAAGCCAACTACGAATATCCATTTGAATGATGAATAGCATATTTTGTCGAAGCCGTTTTGTTAAATTTTCGATGCGTTGTCATACATCATGCCACACCCCATGATGTTCATGCCTGTCATTTTCTTGTACTACTAGATGTGCGGCCGATGTTTCAGCAGGAATTTTGTTTACTCTTATCAAAATTCTCTGCAAGGTTGATTGATCATTCTACGGTGCGATGAAGCGCCGGGGAAAGTAGTATAGGAATATGATATATGAACGTTCATCAGGTCATAGGTGGTCAGAGCACCGACACGGCAGGTCTATCAGACAGCCGTCTTCACGTAGCATTGTTCAGTCAGGGTGACTCTAAAAATTAAAATTAAATACACTAGCATTGGCCGCATCAACGACGTCACGATTCTATATCCATCTACCTATTGCCCTGAGGAGAGTAACCATGCACACACTACTCAGAGGTTCCCGCCGTCGACTTGCTTGGAGCTACTCACGTGCACCCCGACTAGATAGGAGCCACCTGGTCGCTGACGTTTGGGCAGCCGTCATGTTTCCAGCATACTATCGCCAGCTGGCTCGCGCTGCTTTTGCGTACCCCGCGATCGACAACCATGCTCACTGACCGAAAAACATCGCGATCCACTCCGTTTCGAAGGTCTCTATTCAGAGAAGCTCTCGTAGATGACTCCATTCATACGCTCGCATGCTATAGATCGACATTCCAACTGGCCAAATTATTTGGCTTGAAGAAAGGCAAGGACAATTGGGAAGCCGTCAAGGAGAAGAGAGCCAGCTTGGACTATGCGCAGCTCTGCAAGATGTGTATGCAACCTTCGGGCATTCAGTGTATCCTCATAGACGATGGGTTATCTGGTGACCGTGAACTCGCAGAGGGATACAAGTGGCATGATCAATATACTTTCAGCCCGACGAGAAGGATCGTGCGTATTGAAGTGGAAGCTCAGGTGGGTGCTGTATTACTCCCTTGTCACATCGTACAGAGAACTCGTCACCCCCCTTGACCTTGTAGAACATATTGTTATACCTAAGCCGCTGCTTCATACCATCCGAGGCAGACTCATCGACGGCCAGTAACCTTTTACGTGTCGTCACCGTTAACTTTGAAGAAAGGATCGTCACTTGCGCCAACGACGATGACGTTGTCGGATTCAAGTCCATCGCCTGCTACCGGTATGATGCCGTGTCTCGGGTATTTCCTCTCGATCCATTCATCGTGGTAGGACTGGCCTTGACATTCTGCCATCTGGAGCCGACGAAGATGTCGAAAAGAGTCTTCTGGAGGCTTGGACAGAGTACGACACGACAGATAAATTCCGGCTCAAGCACAAGGCCCTCAACGACTACCTTGTTCGTATCGTTCTGCGAGTTGCTGGTCAATATAAAAAACCGGGTGAGTTTCACTCCGTACAGCAGTTACAGCCGCTGACGCCTTACACCTCAGTGCAATTTCACACTGGTAATCCCTGCGCTTGACATTCGCTTTTCATGGAACTCGCTGAATAACTGAAAAGGTCTCGGCGACAACGACATCACGCTGACGAAGTCATCACCAGCTCACATGCAACCCCTCATCAAAGCTTTCCCCGACACAACTTTTGTCCTCCTCCACTCCGGCTACCCCTACTCTCGAGAATCGGGATATCTGACTGCCGTGTACAAGAACGTTTATTTGGATTTCGGAGAAATCTTTCGGCGGACGGCCAGCGAGCCGTCGTCAAACAGGTATTGGAGCTTTCTCCGACCAACAAATTATTATGGTCGAGTATGTACGCCTCTGTACGAGAAACTCGATTCTGAGCATTTCTCAGCGGACGGGCGCTGGTGGCCCGAGTCGTTCTATCTCGCTAGCATCCAATCTCGACAAGTCCTATACGATGTCATAGCAGAAAATTTTATCACGATCATAACACTCATGTTGCCCACCAGGTCTTTGCAGATTGCATCCGCCGGGAAGAGCTGACAGAGAGTGAGGCAGCGGCGATTGTCGAGAAGATGCTATTCCACAACTCCAATAGGCTGTACGGGTTGGGGTTGACTCCCAAACTTGACATCATCATGTGATGGTGATGAACAGCCTAACGTTGGAAGGGAGGACCATCAGTAAATTTACCTGCACGTTCAGTTACTAAACCATGTTTGCTATCCGCTTTAGCAGCCTGAAGATCTGATTCGTCTAACATAGTACAAAATGGACTTCCGGACGTTTCCTAATGAGCACTACGAGCTGTACAGATAACCTAGCTCTACCTCATGTCCCCCACTCTTGCATCCGAAGTGTCCAGAGGCGTGTAGCGTCCGTTCCAAACATTCTGAAGTTAGCTGCGACAAGTCATAGGCCAGAGCACTGACACGGCAGGTCTATCGGATGGCGGTCTTCATGCACATCGTAGCGTTGTTCAATCAGGCCTGCAAATTCTACGGCTGACTCCAATACTAGAATTTGGTTCCGTCGATGACGCCACGATTCTATATGCATCTATCTCTAGCGCTGAAGAAAGTAACAATGCACCCATTACTCAGAAGTCGGTGCGCCAAACGCAGTATGCATAGCGTGGCCAGCCCTCCTTCCCATGTGCCCAATGAACCCATGTCGAGCTCGTGCAATGCACGATGAACCGAATCTGAACTTTTAACCTCCAATTCTCCTCCTCTGCCTGCCGTTCAGGAGGGTAATCGCTGTCCTGCTCTGACCCTTGAACCCGTTTCCGCCACGGCCATGACGCGAGGATGTCTGAGGGGTACGCGGGGTACGCGGTGAGGGGGGTCTCCCATCGCACTCAGGCAGATTGCGGAATCGCGTCCGCCGGCGATGACGCCTTTGTTCTTCAAAGGCAACCCCAAAGGATTCGAACCAATCGTACAGATTGGTCATCTTGCCGCTTTCATGGTACCATTGGAATAGGAATCAGTCGTATCTGGCATATGCACTAAAGAGTTATCTTCATCCTCGCCATCGTCTCCAGTGTTGTGTGTGGTCCGTCCATTAGCTGCAATGGACGTACTAAATTCTTGAGGATGAAACAAGCCAGCGAGAATGGAGGCTCGGAACGA
This sequence comes from Pisolithus albus, assembly GCA_024613165.1. Taxonomy (NCBI): domain Eukaryota; kingdom Fungi; phylum Basidiomycota; class Agaricomycetes; order Boletales; family Pisolithaceae; genus Pisolithus; species Pisolithus albus. The sequence continues at coordinate 135,295 of JANFAB010000022.1, forward strand.
GGCGTTAAGCAACTAGGACCAACATTAGTCGGCATATGATCAGCTTTAGCTCCACCAACGTCAGCTGGAAAGGGCATCGACCGTGTGTACGGTACAGATATCTCACAATGGTGTATCCTCAAGAGAAATGATCTTCTCTACATGGTAAGCATGTCATTGCAAGCGTCAGAACGAGCGAAGAGCAGTACCCACTCAAAAAGTGCCAAGAGCCATTCCGAAAGCAGCCCGACAGGCGGGAGCTTGTACAGATCCTGTACGCCACACAATGATAGAGTCACATGAGCATTATCAGTGGTCCGCCCGAGTCTCAATGTGACTGGCGAACATGGTAATATACCACAATTCTTATCGAATTCTAGGGACATCGCCTGTTCAACGTGCGGGATCTAAATGAGCATCGTACGGACACAGGCAACAAGTAGAAACCTTTTTCGCGAGTTAACTGATGCAGGTCCGCTGTGCAGAGGCGGACCCACGAATCTTAACGACGAGAGGAGTCCGCACTAACTTTCTTGCAGTCGAGCTGGCTGCATTCTCCCCACGACATCAGAGCATTGTCACCAAGCGGCCTAGAACACCACTTTCCACCAAACTGGTACAAGAATACATACCTGGAATGCTGCGCCCCTGTCCTGTTGGACACACGATCGAACATGTGGCCGGTCCTAGCTTTCCCCCCTAAAGAAAGTCTTCGGAGAGCTTCACAACGGTAGCACGTGACTAGGCCATCTCAGTTAGTCCAACAGCAGTATTGATTAGGACTTACCTGTGGAGCGCTACCGTGGCTGATTTATGGCTTAGTCCCACACGGGTCAGACAAGAGCGCAACGGGCGGATCTATTGTTGTACGACTGTTCTGGATAAGATCCTTGGACGCCAAGGCCAAGGGTAACACATCGCTAGAGGATGCGTCAGTCACGGGAATGTACAGATCCTACACACCTGATATGATGATAGCTTATTAATGATCCACTAGTGTCGAAATGATCTTGAACTTTAGGGACATCGCCAACTTCAAGATGTGAGAAATGCAAAAGGAACACCATATAGACGCCACAAACAGACGGTGACCTTTGTGGCGAGTTAATCGATGCCGGAACCGCTGTGCAGAGGTGGACTTACGCTACAAAGACCCACGCCCACATTCCCGCAGTTGAGCTGGCTCCATTCTCGCCACGACATCAAAGTATTGTCACCAAGCGGCCTAGAATACCACTTTCACCAAACTAGTACAAGGCTACATACCTTGCGTGCTGTGCCCCTGCTCTGATGAACCCACGATCGAACATGCGGCCAGTCCTAGCTTTTCCCCAGAAAGAAAGTCTTCGGAGAGCTGCACGAATGATATCTGGCAATGTAGTAAGATCTGGTATCGTGTCTGTTAGTCTGTAACACTAGTTTTGATGGTCAATTTCAAGCCATTCATCTCTGAATGAGTCCAACATCAGAAACTGACCCCGAAACCTCACGATTTCCACATATAAGAAGCACGAGCTGTTACTTTCTTCCTTTCGTATAAGGGTCCCCTCGAGGCAGGCAGACTGAGGGAAGCGCGAGTGCAGGGGTTTATTCAGCGAGTCGGAATGGGCCGGCTGCCACACGTTACAACATGGCCGGCTATGATCGGACGATGGAGAAGCGGTACCGTCAAGGAGATGTCACAACACAAAACAGCTATTCTGAGTGTTAGACACCGCGTCGATTTCATGGATGATTACCTCCGAAATATTCGCGCACGATGGGAACATGTTTCGCAGTCGATATCGCGAGCCGTTTTAGATTTGGTCTACGATTGTTGGATGATGTTTTCTCGTCAAAGACGCCAAGTCACCCATCGTCAGTTCATCGAGGTCTTCGAGACGTGGTTGAAAGAGTATGAAGGTGAAGAGAACAAATACGTTTACCCATTTGAATGATGACTGGGATATTTTGTTGAAACCGTGTTGTTAAAATTTCGATGCATCATGGCACACCCCATGATTTTCATACTTGTCATTTTCCCTGTACTTACTAGATATACGGCCGATGTTTCGGCAGGAACCTTGTTTACTCTTACCGAATTTTTCTGCAAGCTTGTGTTATCGTTGCGATGGGTAGGTGAAGGGTGCATGTTCAAATGGTATTCATAAGTAGGGGGTACCAGGAAATGAATAATGCTGGTTTCCGCGCATCGACGTGAAGTGGAGTAGTCAACAATGAATGGTGCCGGTGACAGTGCAGTCTGTCTATGGTGCGATGAAGCGCCGGGCAGGGATAAGTATAAGGCTAGTAATGCTCCTTGCAATCGACGAGACGTCGGTGATGCTCACTTACGTCTTATTTCCACAGACGGCCATCAAGTCAGATGGCGGTCACATCGTAGCATCATTCAATCAGGCCAGCAAGTTCTACAGCTGACTCCAATACTAGCTTTTGGTCCCATGGACGACGTCACGATTCAATATGCATCTACTCTATGCCCTGAGGAAAGTAGCAATGCACCCGTTACTCAGAAGTCGGTGTGTCAAATGTGGTACGCATGACGTGGCCAGCCCTCCTTCCCATGTGCCTAATGAGCCCACGTCGAGCTCGTGCAATGCACGATGAACCGAGCCTCAACTTTTAACCTCCAATTCTCTTCAGGTTCCTCTTCTGCTCGCCGTTCAGGTGGGTCATCGCTGTCCTGCTCTGTCCATTGACGCCTGTTTCCGCCACGGCCGTGATGCAAGGATGTCTGAGGGGTACGCGGGGTACATGGTGTGGGAGGTCTCTCGACCTCGCCGACCACATGTTCGGGGACTTGGTGACGACCAGTCTTGCGAGAGACATTCTACAACAATTTCTAGCTGACGGGATAGTGACTTGCGAGGACAACAACCCAGGCGATGGGAATGCAACGCCCCTCGCATTAACCACTGCGTATGATGATGCGGTGGCTCACGCTTTTAACGCACCACCTGACAAGTCTACTCCGGAGCCTAAAACAAGATACCGGTGGGGTTGGCGAGAATTTCCTACTACACCTATCGACAAGAACGAACTGGTCGTGTTCCTTAACAGCATAGCCGACATTGCTCTGTCGTTTACCGGGGAGATTCGCAAAGATGACCCGTTGCAACCCAAGAATCGGTTTGCCGCCTCCGTCGATAAACATCATGCGATCCCTCTGTCATATGAGTCCGATGGAGAGGAGATGCGTCCAGACTTCATGGTGCTGCCCTTGACCGCCTTCAGCGATGAACGGGTGCTTGAACTCAAAGAGGCACACGTCAACTTTACTACCATGCTCCTTGTCGGGGAGTCAAAGAGCGCTAGCAATGCGAGGGACGGCATTACTCGAGTGCAACGGTATATAGGAGGAAGCATACGTGCGCGATCGTGGCTGAAGTTTGCGATTGGCATGTCGGTGGGAAAGGATCTCGTCACTCTCTTACGAGCAGACAACAGTGGAATAGAACGCATCGAGATGACACTGACCGACGGTCGAGGGTGCATAGAATTCATTCGCACCATCCTGGGCATCGTCTTGGCGGACGAAAAGGAATTTGGTCGTAACCCCGAGATAGATATCGAGGAGAAAGATGTCAGTCTGGATGTCTACGAACTATCTACAGCCAACACCGGGACAAACACTGCGACTTCGGGCACCGCACCTGCCACTCCGCACGCCGCACCTGCCGCTCCGCCAACCTCTAGTGGACGCCGCTCTTCAAGGACGAGGAATCCTACTGCTCGTAGTAATCCCCCAAGTGTTAACCAGCCTTCCGCAACATCCAGCACTGGCATCACCAGTGATAACACTGCAACCGGATCTAAAAGAGGTCCCGACGACGAGAAGAGTCCGGAAAAGGGGTCGAAGAAACAGAAAAGGACCGTCGTATTCCGCGCCTTTGTCCCTGCTCGAGTGTACGGTCGCGAGTGCGCTGGTGTCTTATTTACTTCCGCTTCCATACGGGGCAGAGGAACAACCGTCTACGTCGTCGAAGGGGTCGACAGTGGTCAGAAGTATTCCGCTCTGAAAACGTCTTGGCTGGACGTTCATTTCGCAGACAGACATGCTGCAGTTTTAGCGAAACTTTCCAGGGCTCAACCGCATGACAATGTCATCATTCCAAAGGAGTGCGCATTACGGTGACTACATGACGAGTACTCACGATCACCGATTATAGGTTATTGGACCATAAGGAGAACTCGACGCTTGGCTCGATTAGGGGCTTCTTAGGCGACGAAATCCAAAAGTGCTCAGTTGAGAACCGTATCCTGACTGTGACCACATCCAACCTACAGCGTCCCGTGGCGTACTTTTGGAGCCCTCACGATTTCGTGAGAGGGATGATAGGTGCATTGCTCGGTATGCAAAAAAACCTTGACCGCCGTTCCTGGTGACTGATAAACCAGTATGAAGGTCACGAATATCTGTGGGAAATAGGAATCCTTCATTGTGACATCAGCGAGAACAACATCGTTCTTTCTCTTCATCCGGGTGGATTTGGGGCATTGATAGACTTCGACATGGCTATCGTACGACCCGCCACCATGCCTACTCCACTCCCGGCAAAATCTGTGAGGGAGGTAACTGCCAGGTTAGTTGGGTCTGAATACAGACCACCTGAGCGTTTACCGGCGAGTGACGAGGAGGCACAACGCACTGTGAGTAACTGCCTTTCTATGTACACATTATGACTTATGGTTATTTATAGGGTACAACACCGTATATGTCCATCGGTGTCCTCAGGGGAAAGCCCCACACCCACTTTGATGACATAGAGTCCTTCCTCTATGTCTTAGTTCTTTTCTTCCTTTCATATAAGGGTCCCCTCACGGTGGACGAACTCAAGCAAGCGCGAGGACGGGGGTTTATTCAACCAGTCGGAATGGGTCGGCTGCCACACATTACAACATGGCCGGCTATGATCGGGCAGTGGAGAAGCGGTACCGTGAAGGAGATGTCAAAACACAAAGCAGCTATTCTGGGCGCTGAACACCGCGAGGAGTTCATCACGGATTGCCTCCCACATATTCGTTCACGCTGGGAACCTGTTTCGCAGTCGACATCGATAGCCGTTTCGACATTGGTCTCAGATTGTTGGATGACGTTTTCTCTTGATAATCGCAAAGTCACGCATAGTGGGTTCGTCGGGGTTCTCAAGGCATGGTTGGATGAGTATAAAGGTGAAGAAGCCAACTACAAATATCCATTTGAATGATGAATAGCATATTTTGTCGAAACCGTTTTGTTACATAAATTTTCGATGCATTGTCATACTCATGCCACGCCCTGTGATTTTCATGCCTGTCATTTTCTCTGTACTACTAGATATCTGTACGGCCGATGTTTCTTCAGGAATTTTGTTTATTCTTACCGAAATTCTCTGCAAGGTTGATTGATCATTGTACGGTGCGATGAAGCACCAGGGAAAGTATAGGAATATGATGATCCTTGCAAGTGATGAGACGTCGGCGACCGGTGATGCTCACTTACCTTTTTTCCACGGACATTCATCAGGTCATAGGTGTCAGAGCATCGACAGGGCAGATCTATCAGACGGCGGTCTTCATACACACCATCGCATTGTTCTATTCTACGGGTGACTCCAAAAATAAATGAAAAAAAATGAGAAACTAGCATTGGTTCCACCACCAACGTCAGGATTCTATATACGTCTACTCTATGCCCTGAGGAAAGTAACAACGCACCGGGTTCATGGGGTTCTGCCCCTCGCTCCTCACGACGTGAAGGTTCCTCCTCTACTACTACATTCATCATGATCCTCATCAGTAATAGAATCAGAATCAGGGTGACGACTCGACGCCCGGGGTAATCGTAGTCATCATCGTAGTATGGCGAGCGTTGACTTCTACGCAGTTGTGGATAGTAGTACTCGTCGTCGTCACGGTATTGTTGACGACGGCTGGGGTAATAGTATTCATCGGAGTCATAGTCATACGTCCCCGCTGGCAAGGTCACAACACAAGGAACGTAAGTAGGAGGCTCACCTTGGACAATTACTGGTGACAACGGGGTAACTGAGTGAAGTGCTCCGGCTGGGGAGAAGGGTGAGTACGACGAGGACTTGTAGGCATTTCCATTACCCCATGTTCATGAGGGGATCTCAAATCAGCCCTGGAAGGAGGGTGAGAGGGTATCGCTGGTTGTCGAGCCTGTATTGGAGCGGCCGGTTGGATGACGATTGGACCGGAGGGTGGTACACCCGGCATGCGTATAAAAAGAGATGTTCCCCCGATAGAAATCGTTGGAGGAACCACCAAGTGGCCCATAGAAGCACCCATGGGGTAAGGCTCGTGTGCTGACGAGATGGGTGTATCGGCTTTTGACGTGTGGTAATGCGGGCTGGTCGGCGTCAATAAGTACTTAGTAGTGAAGACGGCACTCACAACTGTCGTTGACGTCAACCGAGTCTCGTCATAACAGGTTACCCCTCTATCTGAGTCGTCTTCGAGAAGTAGCGTCTCGCCCGTGTCCCAGGAGGCTTCGAGGATATCTTTTTTTCCCCTTGTCGTTGGGAGAACCCAGGGGTCGAAAAGAACCCGTTCCGACCCGCTGCACATGTTACAAGCAACGGGCAACCGTGTCAACCTATGATAGGTTGGACTCTTAAGGTGACTGCCCAAGTGTTGTACGTCTGGAACGAGCTGGATGGTGGAATTGGCCAGAGAGTTGGAGCTACTCACGTGCAACCCCGACTAGATAGGAGCCACCTGGGTCGCTGACGTTTGGGCAGCCGTCATGTTTCCAGCGTACTATCGCCGGCTGGCTTCTGCTGCTTTTGCGTACCCCGCGATCGACAACCATGCTCACCCATTGTTGACGGAAAAGCATCGCGATTCACTCCCTTTCGAAGGTCTCTATTCAGAGGCTGCCGGAGAAGCTCTCGTGGATGACTCCATTCATACGCTCGCATGCTATAGATCGACATTCCAACTGGCCAAATTATTTGGCCTGAAGAAAGGCGAGGATAATTGGGAAGCTGTCAAGGAGAAGAGAGCCAGCTTGGACTATGCGCAGCTCTGCAAGATGTGTATGCAACCGTCGGGCATTCAGTGTATCCTCATAGACGATGGGTTGTCCGGTGACCGTGACCTCGTCGAGGGATACAAGTGGCATGATCAATATACTTTCAGCCCGACGAGAAGGATCGTGCGGATTGAAGTGGAAGCTCAGGTGGGTGCTGTATTACTACCTTGTCACATCGTACAGAGAACTCATCACCCCCGTTGACCTTGTAGAACATATTGTTATACCTAAGCCGCTGCTTCATACCTTTCGAGGTGGACTCATCGACGGCCAGTAACCTTTTACGTGTCGTCACCGTTAACTTTGAAGAAAGGATCGTCACTTGCGCCAACGACGATGACGTTGTCGGATTCAAGTCCATTGCCTGCTACCGGTATGATTCCATGTCTCGCGTATTGCCTCTCGATCCATTCATCGTGGTAGGACTGGCCTTGACATTGCGCCATCCGAAGCCGACGAAGATGTCGAAAAGAGTCTTCTGGAAGCTTGGACAGATTACGACGCGACGGGTGAATTCCGGCTCAAGCACAAGGCCCTCAACGACTACCTTGTTTGTATCGTTCTGCGAATTGCTGGTCAATATAAAAAACCGGGTGAGTTTCACTCCGTGCAGCAGTCACAGTCGCTGACACCCTACATCTCAGTGCAATTTCACACTGGTAGTCCCTGCGCTTGACATTCGCTTTTCATGGAACTCGCTGAATAATTGAAAAGGTCTCGGCGACAACGACATCACGCTCACGAAATCATCGCCAGCCCACATGCAGCCCCTCATCAAAGCTTTCCCCGACACAACTTTCGTCCTCCTCCACTCCGGCTACCCCTACTCTCGAGAAGCGGGATATCTGACTGCCGTGTACAAGAACGTTTATTTGGATTTCGGAGAAATCTTCCCTTGCCTTTCGGCGGACGGCCAACGAGCCGCCGTCAAGCAGGTATTGGAGCTTTCTCCGACCAACAAACTATTGTGGTCGAGTATGCACACATCTCTCTACGAGAAATTCGATTCTGAGCATTTCTCAGCGGATGGGCGCTGGTGGCCCGAGTCGTTCTATCTCGCTAGCATCCAATCTCGACAAGTCCTATACGATGTAATAGCAGGAAATTCTTATCACAATCATAATACTCATGTTGCGCGCCAGGTCTTTGCAGATTGCATCCGCCGGGAAGAGCTGACGGAGAGTGAGGCAGCTGCGATTGTCGAGAAGATGCTTTTCCACAACTCCAATAGGCTGTATGGGTTGGGGTTGACTCCCAAACTTGACATCATCATGTGATGGTGATGGACAGCCTAACGTTGGAAGGGAGGACTGCACGTTCAGAGTTACTAAACCATGTTTGCCATCCGCTTTAGCAGCCTGAAGATCTGATTCGTCTAACATAGCACAAAATGGACTTCCGGACGTTTCCTAATGAGCACTACGAGCTGTACAGATAGCCTAGCTCTACCTCATGTCCCATTCTTGCATCCGAAGTGTCCAGAGGCGTGTAGCGTCCGTTCCAAACATTCTGAAGTTAGCCGCGACACTAGTCATAGGTCAGAGCACTGACACGGCAGGTCTATCGGACGGCAGTCTTCACGCACATCGTAGCGTTGTTCAATCAGGCCTGCAAATTCTACGGCTGACTCCAATACTAGCATTTCGTTCCATCGACGACCTCACGATTCTATATCCCTCTATCTCTAGCCCTGAAGAAAGTAACGATGCACGCGGTACTCATAACGTGGTCAGCCCTCCTTCCCATGTGCCTAACGAACCCATGTCGAGCTCGTGCATGAACCGAACCTGAACTTTTAACCTCCAATTCTCCTCCTCTGTCCGTTGACACCCGTTTCCGCCACTGCCGTGATGCGAGGATGTCTGAGGGGTGCGCGCGGTGCGTGGTGTGGGAGGTCTCTCGATCTCGCCAACCGCATGTTCGGGGACTTGGTAACGACCAGTCTTGCAAGAGACATTCTAGAACAATTTCTAGCTGACGGGATAGTGACTTGCGAGGACAACAACCCAAGCGATGGGAACGCAATGTCCCTCGCATTAACCACTGCGTATGATGACGCGGTGGCACACGCTTGTAACGCACCACCTGACAAGTCTACTCCGGAGCCTGAAACAAGATATCGGTGGGGTTGGCCGAAGTTTCCTACTACGCCTATCGGCGAGAACGAGCTGGTCGTGTTCCTTAACAGCATAGCCGGCAGTGCTCTATCTACTGCCAGGTCGATTCTCAAAGATGACTCGTTGCAACCCAAGAATCGGTTTGCCCCCATCGATAAGAATCATGTGATCCGTCTGTCATATGGGCCCGACGGAGAGGACATGCGTCCAGACTTCATGGTGCTGCCCTTGACCGCCTTCAGCGATGAGAGGGAGCTTGAAGTCAAAGACGCGTATGTCAACTTCACCGCCATGCTCCTTGCCGGGGAATCGAAGACCGCTAGCAATGCGAGGGGTGGCCTTATTCAAGTGCACCGGTATATGAGAGGAATCCAACATGCGCGACCGTCGCTGAGGTTTGCGATCGGCATGTCGGTAGGAAAGGATTTCATCGTTCTCTCACGAGGAGACTGCAGCGGATTGGAACGCATCGAAATATCACTGACTGACGGTCGGGGGTGCATAGAATTCATTCGCATCATCCTCGGCATCGTCTTGGCGGACAAGGAGGCATTTGGTCATAACCCCGAGATAAATATCGAGGAGAGAGATGTCAGTCTGGTCGTCCCCAAACTTTCGGGCGCTGCATCGGCCATTCCGCCAACCTTTAGTGGACGCCGCTCTTCGAGGTTGAGGAACCTTCCCGCTGCTGCCAGTAATTTTCCAAGTGTTAACCAGCCTTCTGCAACATCTGGCACTGGCACCACCGGGGATAACACTGCAACCGGATCTAAAAGAGGTCCCGACGACGAGAAGAGTCCAGGAAAGTGGCCGAAGAAACAGAAAAGGACCATCGTGTTCCGCGCCTTTGTCCCTGTTCGAGTGTGCGGTGGCAAGTGCACTGGTATCTTATTTACTTCTGTTTCCATACAGGGCAGAGAAATAACTGTCTACGTCGTCGTAGGGCCCGACGGTGGTAAGACGTATTCCGCTCTGAAAACGTCTTGGCAGGATGTTGCTCGCGCAGAGGGTCAGGCGGCAGTTTTAAAGAAACTCTCTCAGCATCAAGCGCGTGCCGATGCCGCCAACCCATCAAAGTGTGCCAATGTCGTCATTTCATCAAAGTGCGCATTACGGGGACTACATGACGAGTACTCACGATCACCGATTATAGGTTATTTGACCCTTTGGCTGAAGACCATAGAATGCTTGGCTCGATTAGGGGCTTCTTAGCCGACGAAATCCAAAGGTGCCCAGTGGAAAACCGTATCCTGACTGTGGCCACATCCGACCTAAGGCGTTCCGTGGCGTACTTTTGGAGCCCTCACGATTTCGTGAGAGGTGTTTTAGGTGCTTTGCTTGGTATGTAAAAATTTTGATTGCTGTTCCTGGTGACTGATAAACTGGCATGAAGGTCACGAATATCTCTGTGAAATAGGAATCCTTCATTGTGACGTCAGGGAGAACAACATCGTTCTTTCTCCTCGTCGGGGTGGACTGGGGGCGTTGACAGGCTTTGACATGGCTGCCGTGGGACGTCCCAACATGCACCGAGATTTTACTCCACTCCCGGAAGAATCTGAGGACGAGGTAGCTGAGGAGTTAGTTGAGTCTGAATACAGACCACCTGCGCCTTTACCGGCGAGTGACGAGCAATATAAGGCACAACGCACTGCGAGTAACTGTCTTTCTATGCACACATTATGGCTTATGGTTATTTATAGGGTACGACACCGTACATGTCCATTGGCGTCCTTAAGGGAGACCCCCATACTCACTTTGATGACATAGAGTCCTTTCTCTATGTCCTAGTTCTTTTCTTCCTTTCGTATAAGGGTCCTCTCGAGGCAGGCAGACTGAGGGAAGCGCGAGTGCAGGGGTTTATTCAGCGAGTCGGAATGGGTCGGCTGCCACACATTACAACATGGCCGGCTATGATCGGACGATGGAGAAGCGGTACCGTCAAGGAGATGTCACTACACAAAACAGCTATTCTGAGTGTTAGACACCGCGTCGATTTCATGAAAGATTACCTCTGACATATTCGCGCACGATGGGAACACGTTTCGCAGTCGACACTGCTAGCCATTGCAGATTTGGTCTATGATTGTTGGATGATGTTTTCTCGTCACGATTGCAAAGTCACCCATCGTCAATTCATTGGGGTCCTCGAGACATGGTTGAAAAAGTATGAAGGTGAAGAGAACAAATACGATTACCCATTTGATGAGTCGGATATTTCGTCGAAACCGCATTGTTAAACTTTCGATGAATCATGCCACACCCCATGATTTTCATACTTGTCATTTCCCCTGATCTTTGTAGATTTACGGCCGATGTTTCGGCAGGAACCTTGTTTACTCTTACCGAAATTGTCTGCAAGCTTGGTTTATCGTTGCGATGGGTAGGTGAAGGGTGCATGTTCAAATGGTATTCATAAGTAGGGGGTACCAGGAAATGAATAATGCTGGTTTCCGCGCATCGACGTGAAGTGGAGTAGTCAACAATGAATGGTGACGGTGACAGTGCAGTCTGTCTATGGTGCGATGAAGCGCCGGGCAGGGATAAGTATAAGGCTAGTAATGCTCCTTGCAATCGACGAGACGTCGGTGATGCTCACTTACGTCTTTTTTCCACAGACGGCCATCAAGTCATAGGTGGTCAGAGCACCGACGTGGCAGGTCTGTCAGACGGCGGTCACATCGTAGCATCGTTCAATCAGGCCAGCAAGTTTTACAGCTGACCCCAATACTAGCATTTGCTTCCATCGACGACGTCATGATTCTATATTCATCTATCTCTTGCCCCGAGGAAAGTAACGATGCACGCGGTACTCATAACGTGGTCAGCCCTCCTTCCCATGTGCCTAATGAACCCACATCGAGCTCGTGCAATGCACGATGAACCGAGCCTGAACTTTTAACCTCCAATTCTCCTCCTCTGCTCGCCGTTCAGGAGGGTCACCGCTGTCCTGCTCTGTCCATTGATGCCCGTTTCCGCCACGGCCGTAATGCGAGGATGTCTGAGGGGTACGCGGGCTACGTGGTGTGGGAGGTCTCTAGATCTCGCCAACCACATGTTCGGGGACTTGGTGATGACCAGTCTTGCAAGAGACATTCTAGAACAATTTCTAGCTGACGGGATAGTGACTTGCGAGGACAACAACCCAAGCGATGGGAACGCAATGTCCCTCGCATTAACCACTGCGTATGATGACGCGGTGGCACACGCATGTAATGCACCACCCGACTTGAACTCTACTCCGGAGCCTAAAACCAGATATCGGTGGGGTTGGCGAGAATTTCCTACTACGCCTATCGACGAGAACGAGCTGGTCATTTTCCTTAACAGCATAGCCGACAGTGCTCTATCAGCTGCCAGGTCGATTCGCAAAGATGACTCGTTTCAAGCCAAGAATCGGTTTGCCGCGCCCGTCGATAAACATCATGCGATCTCTCTGTCGTATGGGCCCGACGGAGAGGACGTGCGTGCGAACTTCATCGTGCTGCCCTTGACCGCCTTCAGCGATGAGAGGGAGCTTGAAGTCAAAGAGGCACATGTCAACTTTACTGCCATGCTCCTTGCCGGGGAATCAAAGAGTGCTCACAACGCGAGGGATGGTCGTATTCGAGTGCAACGGTATATGAGAAGAATCGAACGTGCACGACCGTGGCTGAGGTTTGCGATCGGCATGTCGGTGGGAAAGGATTTCGTCGCTCTCTCACGAGGAGATGGCAGCGGATTAGAACGCATCGAAATATCACTGACCGACGGTCGAGGGTGCATAGAATTCATTCGGACCATCCTGGGCATTGTCGTGGCGGACAAAGAGGCATTTGGTCATAACCCCGAGATAGATATTGAGGAGAGAGATGTCAGTCTGGTCGTCCCCGAACTATCTGCAGCCAGGCCGCACACCGGGACAAACACTGCGACTTCGGGCGCTATTCCGGCAACCTCTAGTGGAGGTCGCTCGTCAAGGTGGAGTAATCCTACTGCTCCTAGTAATCTCCCTTAACCAGCCTTCCGCAACATCCAGCCCTGGCATCACCAGTGATTACACTGCAACCGGATCTAAACGAGGTCCCGACGACGAGAAGAGTCCAGGAAAGGGGTCGAAGAAACAGAAAAGGACCATCGTATTCCGTGCCTTTGTCCCTGTTCGAGTGTACGGTCGCGAGTGCACTGGTGTCTTATTTACTTCTGCTTCCATACGGGGCAGAGGAACAACCGCCTTCGTCGTCACAGGGGCCGGCGGTGGTGGGAGGTATTCCGCTCTGAAAACGTCTTGGCAGGACGTTAGTTTCGCAGGCAGTCGTACTGCAGTTTTAGACGAACTTTCTAGGCATCAACTGCATCGCAATGTCGTCGTTCCAAAGAAGTGCGCATTGCGGTGACTACATCAGTAAACCGACCAAACTCTATCCGAGCCTTTATGGCTCTATCTGAGACTTTCGGGACTTTCGGTACTTAACTGAATTTTTGTAGATACACAAATGGTCACATTCTGTGAGACAGAACTTTCAATAGCATAGTTAAGACGAAAAGGGTCGAAAGTACAAATAGTCACTACTGACTATGAACACTGGTATGAGGCCAGCTACACAATGTAATTGATCAATCCGACTGAGTCAGCCAGAGTATGGAATGAAAGAAGGATTGAGGGACTACACACATGGATTGGTGGCTCTGGCTAGGCACGTCAGAGGAACAAGACGATGCCCTTTTCGACAACGAGGGTGAATGTCTCGACATCCTCGCCTTTCTCGTTCTTGACGACGAGGGACAGGAGAATGCGGCTGATGTCCAATGTTGTTTTCGCAGCTGTGGCAGGGGGCGCGGCAGATGACGATGCAGCAGGTGCAGAATCAGTCATTGGGACATCACCGTCACCTTCGACCACTTGAACTGGCTGGGTGGACGGGCCATGTGATTGGTCTTCCTGGGAATTAGCGGCATCCAGCGTCGGTGTCTCTGCAGGTATGGCAGTCAGTGTCTTCGTCGGGCAGTGGTAACTTGGCCTGCCAACCCCATTCCACATGCAAATACATACCATAGACAAAAAAAGTAGACCAGATCAGTCCCATCTACCCACCCATAGAGCTCCTGATGCTTCCGGTGCGGCTTTTACTACAATGCAGGATGTCCATGCTAAATGGCAGGTACTTCGAGAGCCGATACACTACAATACCTTTGTCTGTTTAGTCACTCTGTGTTGGACTTTTCAGCAATCATTGATTATTGTGCACACTACTGTTTTGTGACAAGTAAACCTGAATAGTCGGGAAAGTTACTGCCAAAAGAGAACAGATAGTCAAAAAAGGTGCGTGGATAGACGAAGGACCTACTTAAAAAAGTGTGCATGCTATCTGTGCATTATTGACTATCGGTGCCAAAGTAAGTACGAAAAGTACAAATAAGACTTTGTCCATTTTACTGATGTACATGACGAGTATTCACGATCACCGATTATAGGTTATTCGACCCTTTGACTGAAGACCATAGGGAGAACTCAACGCTTGGCTCGAGTAGGGACTTCTTAGCCGAAGAAATCCAAAGGTGCCTAGTGGAAAACCGTATCCTGACTGTGACCACTTCCGACCTACAGCGACCCGTGGCATACTTTTGGAGCCCTCACGATTTCGTGAGAGGTGTTTTAGGTGCATTGCTTGGTATGTAAAAATTTTGACTGCTGTTCCTGGTGACTGATAAACTGGCATGAAGGTCACGAATATCTCTGTGAAATAGGAATCCTTCATTGTGACGTCAGCGAGAACAACATCGTTCTTTCTCCTCGTCGGGGTGGACTGGGGGCGTTGACAGGCTTCGACATGGCTACCGTGGGACATCACATAGTTCAGTCAACCATAGTCCTGAAACTGGGACACCCGACATGTACATTTCGGCCTAAATGCAGGACTAGCCGATGTCGGCCGACCCTCCTAGGGGGTAGGTAGGCCGAAGTGTGGGTGGGGGGTCGGCCGACCTTGCTGGGTGGGGTAGCCAATCCTGAGAGTGGTTTCGGCCGACCTCACTGGGGGGGGTAGCCAAGTCCTGAGAGGGGGGTCGGCCGACCTCACTGAGGGGGCTAGCCACGTCCTGAGAGGGGGGTCGGCCGACCCTACTGAGGGGGGTAGCCATGTCCTGAGAGTGGTTTCGGCCGACCTCACTGAGGGGGGTAGCCACATCCTGAGAGGGGGGTCGGCCGACCCTACTGAGGGGGGTAGCCACGTCCTGAGAGTGGTTTCGGCCGACCTCACTGAGGGGGCTAGCCACGTCCTGAGAGGGGGGTCGGCCGACCCTACTGAGGGGGGCAGCCACGTCCTGAGAGGGGGGTCGGCCGACCCTACTGAGGGGGGCAGCCACGTCCTGAGAGGGGGGTCGGCCGACCCTACTGAGGGGGCTAGCCACGTCCTGAGGGTGGTTTCGGCCGACCTCACTGAGGTGGCTAGGGTGGGGTAGCCAATCCTGAGAGTGGTTAGTCCTGAGAGGGGGGTCGGCCGACCTCACTGAGGGGGCTAGCCACGTCCTGAGAGGGGGGTCGGCCGACCCTACTGAGGGGGGTAGCCAAGTCCTGAGAGTGGGTCGGCCGACCTCACTGGGGGGGTAGCCAAGTCCTGAGAGGGGGGTCAGCCGACCCTACTGAGGGGGGCAGCCACGTCCTGAGAGGGGGGTCGGCCGACCCTACTGAGGGGGCTAGCCACGTCCTGAGAGGGGGGTCGGCCGACCCTACTGAGGGGGCTAGCCACGTCCTGAGAGGGGGGTCGGCCGACCCTACTGAGGGGGCTAGCCACGTCCTGAGAGTGGTTTCGGCCGACCTCACTGAGGTGGCTAGGGTGGGGTAGCCAATCCTGAGAGTGGTTTCGGCCGACCTCACTGGGGGGGGTAGCCAAGTCCTGAGAGGGGGGTCGGCCGACCTCACTGAGGGGGCTAGCCACGTCCTGAGAGGGGGGTCGGCCGACCCTACTGAGGGGGGTAGCCACGTCCTGAGAGTGGTTTCGGCCGACCTCACTGAGGGGGGTAGCCACGTCCTGAGAGGGGGGTCGGCCGACCCTACTGAGGGGGGTAGCCAAGTCCTGAGAGTGGGTCGGCCGACCTCACTGGGGGGGTAGCCACGTCCTGAGAGTGGTTTTGGCCGACCTCACTGAGGGGGGTAGCCACGTCCTGAGAGGGGGGTAGCCAAGTCCTGAGAGTGGGTCGGCCGACCTCACTGGGGGGGTAGCCACGTCCTGAGAGTGGTTTCGGCCGACCTCACTGAGGGGGGTAGCCACGTCCTGAGAGGGGGGTCGGCCGACCCTACTGAGGGGGGTAGCCAAGTCCTGAGAGTGGGTCGGCCGACCTCACTGGGGGGGTAGCCAAGTCCTGAGAGGGGGGTCGGCCGACCTCACTGAGGGGGCTAGCCACATCCTGAGAGGGGGGTCGGCCGACCCTACTGAGGGGGGTAGCCACGTCCTGAGAGTGGTTTCGGCCGACCTCACTGAGGGGGCTAGCCACGTCCTGAGAGGGGGGTCGGCCGACCCTACTGAGGGGGGTAGCCAAGTCCTGAGAGTGGGTCGGCCGACCTCACTGGGGGGGTAGCCAAGTCCTGAGAGGGGGGTCAGCCGACCTCACTGAGGGGGGTAGCCATGTCCTGAGAGGGAGGTCAGCCAACCTCACTGGGGGGGGGGGAGGTAGCCATATATCCTGATAGTGGGGTTGGCCCATCTTATGGGGTAGACATGTCATTTCACTTTATCAGAATCTTTAAAAAAACATGTAGGATTTTCAAGACTGGTCAACATAACATAGTTGTGGGGTATTTACAAGGCAGAGGTATTTAGCTAAAGGGTAATTTGTAGCCAGGAAGATGATCCTTTTTTTCCTTGTGTTAGTGGAATGGCATCAGGAGGAATGGAGTAAGGGAATTTTTTTGGTGGGAGAGATGTATTGTTAGGCCCTTTCCCTACCCCACATTGAGCATACCTGCACTCATAGGTGATGGTTTTACCTGCAGAACCACATTCCCACTTCTGCATGGTTCCACATTGAGGGCACTGGACTGGCAAATGGCCCCCCCAAGGTCTGATATGCTTATCAGTCCACAACAATTTCTCCACCACCACTTTTTCCACTTTTTCCACTCCTTGCCCCTCAGACCTCCACATCATGGTGATAATGTTGGAATGCCTACCAAGCAGTGCACAATCATTGAGGGCAAACTTGACTGCTTTGGCAATGTCAAATCCTTGGATGACAATGCTTTCCAGTAGACTCAAGAGGTAAGGGGTAGTGGTGGCCAGCTGCAGATGTTGAGCATCAAAAAAGATCATAGATCTTGGCATGAATCTGGACAAGGTTGGGAATAGGAATCCAAAAAATATTGGAAACACTCACTTATGAGCAGCTTCTTTTAAATCATCAAAACTGTCTTGGACAGTGACTACAGAGCCACAGACATTGAATATTACATCTGCTCCCTTGACAATTTTGGTAAGGGGGTGGAACAAAACTTGGAGGCACTGGACATGGTCAGCAAAGTGATGAGTAGGAGAGTTAGCCACTTACTTCAGACACCTTAGATGCTATTGGTTTCCCATCAACCTCACCAGAAAAGAGATCCCCTCTTTCCTCATCACTATGGGTGGTGAGGAATAGGACTACCCTGGAAAATGAGGAGAGGGAATGGGCCAGGTCCATTGCTGCCTTTTCATAATCATGGAGGGATTCCTGGGTAGCTAAATTGAAGGGCAGCTGGGAGAATTGATAGCTCCCTTGGGGAAAGTATGGCTGCAGGTAGGAGTTCATGATGTTGACTTGGGCATGACCAACCTCTAGATTGTCCATATGGAGGTGGACAAGTGCTGTAGGGAGGGAGGCTACCTGGGAAGAGATGGCATGCTGGAAGCTGCCCTGGACTACAGGAGGGTGGGCAAGGATTGGTATTCCTTCAGAGTAGAACCCCTTCATGATGTGTTGTGAATATAAGTTGCAGTGGAGGATGGTGGACTTACAAAGTAAGGCTGAGGGTTAGTTTGATTCTCCCTCCAGTGGCAGGTCACACATTTGAAAGTAACACCATCTTGGGTCAGTTTGTCCTTTTCTTCTTCAGGGACTACCAGACACTTATTACATACTACCCTTCTGCAGTACTTTTCATTGCAGATCCACAGGTCTCCCCCATCTCTGCACATAACACAGAACTAAGGATGTGTCAACAGGAGTATGAGATATGGAGAGGAGCTTACTGAGTTGGTGCTGGCCTTCTGCTTGGGGGTTGGCCTCTTGGATGCAGCAGATGCCTTACCCTTTCTCTTCTGGAAGGACTGCAGGCTAACCCTGGGAGCCTTGTCCCCAGTTGTTTTCCTGGCTGTTTGCTTAGTCCGGGCCATGGTTGAATGAGTGTCTGCAGGCATGAAGTGAGCACCATGACAGAGGACAGGGATGGGGAAGGGTAAATGTCTTACCTTGAAAGCTGATGGACATGACATAACACAGGGACAGACATCAACATGCATCAAAGATGGTTGGGAGAGGGTCAGCTTACACTGAAGACTGGTATATACACAATAGTGGGGATAGACAATACACAGAAGTGGGTCAGTATGTATGTAACAGATGACAACGTCACACACATAAAACTCATACAAGGGGCTTGGTATGTAGTAAACAGATTGGAGGGAACAGCTTACCTCAAGGGCGACAGGGCAGGTGACGAAGTTGCTAAGAGGGTGTATTAGTGTTAAGACACGTGCGGAGTGCGGCGCAACATACCTCGTAATTTTTTTTTGTGTGGGTGGGGGCTGTGGGACCAACCTCGAGCGCGACGTCGCGGGTGACAACGTTACTGGAGGGTGTATTAGTGTTGAAGGTGCAAGGGAAGATCGGTATAACTTACCTCGTAAGATTTTTTAAATGCACGTGGGGGGTGGTAGGGCCTAGATCGAGGCGATGGGGCAGGTGACGAAGGGGATGTATTAGTGTTGAAGATACAACGGAAGAGCGCTACAACTTACCTCGTAAAATTTTTAAGATCCGGGTTGGGGATGGTATGGCCTGGCTCAAGGGGACAGGGAAGGTGTGGTACAGCGTCGCTCGAGGGGACACGGAAGGCGTAGAACAGCGTGGCTGGAGGCGACGCGGAAGGTGTGGCACGGCCTGGCTCGAGGCGACGCGGAAGGTGACGAAGGGGGATGTATTAGTGATGAACATACATGGGGACAGCGGTACAACTTACCTAGTAAAATTTTTTTAAATTTCGGTGGGGGTGGAACGGCCTACCACGAGGTGACAGGAGCAGGTGACGGGGTTACTAGAGCGTGTGTTAGCGCTAAAGACACACGGAGAGTGGTATGACTTACCTCGTAATTTTTTTTAGATGCAGGTGGGAGTGGTAGGACCTACCGCGGGGGCAGGCAATGGGGGCAGGCAATGGGGGCAGGCGACAGCGGCAGGTGATGGAGTTACTAGAGGGTGTTAGTGTTGAAGACACACACAGACAGCGGTACGACTTACCTCGTAAATTTTTTAAAATGCGAGTGGGGGGTGGTAGGACCTACCTTGAGGGCGACGACTAGTCTCGAGCAACAGACAAAGTTACTGGAGGGTATATTAGTCTTAAAGAAGCTCACAGAGCGCGGTAGACTTACCTCGGAAGTTTTTTTCCCTGCGAACAGTGAGGGAGGGAAGGACTGGTTGGACACGAAGTAACAACACGGGTTTCCACGGTTGAAGTGGCACGTGACCATGACCGCAGCACATGAGCCGATTTTTTTTTTTTTTTTAAGCACAGTCACGTGTGAGGCAAACAGAACCAAAGTCACCTTGTATATCAGTCGCACGCTTTCCCACAGGTTGTCTTTCTTCGTTTCTCTTTCCACCCCCATCGTTATCCTTCTGTCGCCATCGTCGTCGTCGTCTCTACCATGGGCACTGTCGCTCACCCGATGGCGCCGCCCCTCCCACCCCCTTTGGGGTCGTTGTGAACATAGTACGTTTTTTTTTTTTTTTTTCTTCGTGCTTTATGCTTATCATTATACTCAGTGACGAGTCCAGCTATTGCAACCTCCCCGTCGTCAACGCTCGGCCGACAGCCGCGTCTCCATCAAGGTCGCCGTTCTCTACAGAGGTACTACCACCCTCGAGGTAAGTGCGAAACTAGTCCATGGTATTTTTTTTTTTTTTCCTTCCCGCTGTCGACGGAGTTTCGTCCGAGGGCGTTGTTCCCTCCGGACGGTAACTCCGAATTATTTTTTCATTATTTTTTTTTTTTCCTTCGCGCATCACGCTTACCACCATCTGCAGTGAGGCCAGCAACCTCCGCACCGTCAACGTCAACGCTTGGCCATTGGCCCTACCTCCATTGAGGTCGCCGTTCTCTACAGAGGTACTACCACCCTCGAGGTAAGTGCGAAACTAGTCCATGGTATTTTTTTTTTTTTTCCTTCCCGCTGTCGACGGAGTTTCGTCCGAGGGCGTTGTTCCCTCCGGACGGTAACTCCGAATTATTTTTTCATTATTTTTTTTTTTTTTTTCCTTCGCGCATCACGCTTACCACCATCTGCAGTGAAGGCGCCCGCTGCCTCCCTGACGTCAACCCTCGGCCGACAGCCGCACCTTCCATCAAGAGGTGACGCATTCTCCTGAGGTAAGCAATATCCTATCTGTCTTGGCCGTCTTCTATACATACTAACCCCCTTCCGCATGGGGGGGGAGTAGGCTACACAGCTGCAGGTAAGATGACGCCATGGCTGGTAGGACGGATACCATCCATCCGTCGTGGTGTAGGGTATGTGAATCTGAGGTAAGCTTTGCTACGGGCCAATAATGTTTTTGATACATACCAGGACGCTTCTGTATTGTCGTTGCATGCTGCTCTGCAAGGTAAGCTGTTAATTCTAAAGTACTGGATTTGTACTGATTCCCCCAACCATCACCGCGTTGCCAGGTCGCCGTCTTCCCCCAGTACTGTCTGAAGGTAATGGGCCCTCGGTTGGACTAACCATTCACCCATAGACGCCATCTTGATGATGTTCAGGCTGCAGCTGGACATGTCTGGATGGTGACCCCTTCATTCACAGTGTACCTGGCCAGTACATTGTTGGTATGAGGGGTAGATACTATTTTTGTCTGTGCCTACTAGTGTGGGCCAGCAACTACGGTTCTGGGGGACAGTCCATGCCTACTAGTGTAGGCTGGCTTATCATACAAACATGTTGGTACTTGGGGGTCTTTTTCTTTTAACTCTTGTCTGTGCCTACTAGTGTGGGCCAGCAACTACGGTTCTGGGGCTTACTTAGTCTATGCCTACTAGTGTAGGCTGGCTTATGATAAAATGTGTTGGTACATGGGGGTCTTTTTATTCAACTCTTGTCTGTGCCTACTAGTGTGGGCCAGCAACTATGGTTCTGGGGCTTACTTAGTCTATGCCTACTAGTGTAGGCTGGCTTATGATAAAATGTGTTGGTACATGGGGGTCTTTTTATTCAACTCTTGTCTGTGCCTACTAGTGTGGGTCTGCAACTACGGTTTGGGGGCTTAGTCCATGCCTACTAGTGTAGGCTGGCTTATTATACAAACATGTTGGTACTGGGGGGTCTTTGCCACTATGGTATCTGTCTGGGTGGTTGAGGTATGTCACTTTTCTGTTTACATATTATAATGATTGACTGAACCTATTCCAGAGTCTGACTATGTCATTGTGCTATGTAAGTTGCTTGTTTTCTTGGTCCCAGGTGCTAACTGTGTCCATCTTAGTTCAGCCTTTTGGTAGTTGGTACTTGTGGGTTATTTGGTTGTAATGGAGTTCTTTTTTTCTGGATGACTTGCTTCTGCTCTGGGGGAAGGGCCCCTCCTGGACAGTTGTCAAGGAGTCTGTTCCACTTGGAACTTTGTTTTTATTTTTTATTTTGTAGTTGTACCTTGTATTCAAATCTGTTGTAGTCTTCATAACCTCATAACCCCTTGCATTTTGTCTTAGAGGGTTTTAATTGCCTTGTTTCTACCTTCATTTTTTGAAATTTAAGAGGCCTAACCCTAACCCTAAGTAATGAGTCCCATAAGGAATAAATACCAAGGCATAAGTTGGTCATTATAAGTTTCCCGGCTTAAAATTTTATGCTCTCTCCACTACATCACTGTCCCTGAGCCAACAAGTGTGCAATGAATGCCCCCTCAACCTCTTCTGATGCCCTGGCTGCCTTGGTAGATGGGATCTTGACATCTGTACTTGGGGGATGCCGACTCCCTGCATCTGTGGTACTACAAAAATGGGACCTTAGGAAGCCAAGGTAATTTGAACTGTTTACTCCTTGGTATTGGCTACATCCAGTTTGATAGACTCAGAGTTATGTCCCAATTGACTAACCTCCGAAGGGATATGTCCAAAGAAGACCTTCCTTCCGCATCTATCTCCTTGGCTGAAAACAAGTTGGCAGCCCTTGTCATTGCCCATGCAATCCTGAACCCCTGTGAGTCTGTCTGTCTGAAAATAGTTGAGGTGCAAAGTCTGAAGTCCAAAGGAAGATGTAACCGAGTGGGACATTGATAGGTTTGCCGAACCCATGCCACATGCTGCAGAAAAGACCAAGTATTTTCAATATCCCCAATGGGGGCACATCTCTGACCCTGCCACTGTTTTGGATGTCCATGGTAGAGTGATGGTTTGGTATCTCCCAGGCATCATTCCTCCTCAAAGAGTGGTGAAGCAGTCTCTTCCCCCATGTATATCTTATATTGATTCACTGGAAGGAACATCTCAATAGGATTCACCTCCCTTTAAAAGGCAGCCTTGTGAAACACTCCAAGAGGAAAAATGAGTCCAGCAAGAGATTTGGCCATAGGCATCTGCCAGGGCTTGATGGCAATGAGGACCCATTGGCTGATGCCATGTTTGGTCATGGCAGGCTTATGAACTCTCCTGCAACTTTCCAGCAGGGTCATGTGGTAATTTTTATCCTTATGGTCTGGTGGGGATTGCAAGGCTAATGCTCTCAAAGAGATTGCAGGACAAGGTCTATGAAAGTTCCAATCTCAAAATCCCTGCTGTACAGGAATGGCTTCGTGACATTTCCTATGCAGAGGAGTTCTGGAACTCCATTTCGGGATTTG
Organism: Pisolithus albus; assembly: GCA_024613165.1. Taxonomy (NCBI): domain Eukaryota; kingdom Fungi; phylum Basidiomycota; class Agaricomycetes; order Boletales; family Pisolithaceae; genus Pisolithus; species Pisolithus albus. The sequence goes on from JANFAB010000022.1 coordinate 158,491, forward strand.
TCCTGCCAGATCTGGCTAGGGTTGGAAAGGATGCCATTGCAGCCAAGGAAAACTGGGTGGTCACCCGGCCCCTGTCTGGCACTCCATGGCCTTCCATCTATGTCAGCATAGATGTCATAGTCAACCAGGAGACTCCTCCCCACCTAGACAAAGTTTCTGCACCCTCTCTGCTGGACTTGCTAGTGAGCCTGGGAACTCATGATGCCCAATTTCATATTGGGGATCTCGGCTCCATTTTTGGTTATCAACCAGGCACAATGATTTACCTTGCTGGTAAACTTCTTTGCCACTCTGTCCCCAAATGGGAAAATGGTGAACGGATAGCACTTGCTCACTACATGAAAGATGCTGTCCACAACAAATTCGGAGTGGCCAGGCCAGCTTTCACCCAACAGAAGGATCTTCTAGGTAGATTTTTACCGTCTTAGGGTAGGTACCTAGCCGAGCCTTTAGCCGATGTCAGTCGGAGTTTCCAAGTAAAAATTATGCATCTTCAGCACTGATTCCCCGTGTTTCGAATCACTCCCTTGAGCATGCAACGCAGAAAGTCCAAAGTCCTGGGCAAAAGCTCCAGTAGAGGTTCTTTATATACTTTCCAGCCCACCAAGACCAGGAGAGGAAAGCTCACATACAAGGAAGTTGATGCTAGGCACCTGTACCAACCATCTGGGAGCCAGCCTTCCACTCCAAGAACCCCAAGGACTATGGCATCATCCCAGAATCTCAACTTCTCTGACTTCCCTAACTCAGACTGGAATGATGTAGAAGATGTCCCTCCAACTAGAAGGTTCACAAAGGTAGGTGTCCTGAACTGAGAAGGGAAATCATTCAAACTTGTTTTCAGAGTCAGAATGACTTTATCAGAGAGTGGTTGCCCTGGAGAACAGAGTACCTCAATGTTATTCTGGAAGGGGAGCAACTGGCTAAGGGGGGAATTTGTGAGCAATGCTGTCAAGCAGAAGGGAGTATCCGGTGCATGTCCTGCACTGGTGTGCATGCCTGGTGTGGTCCCTGTGCTGTCAAAGCTCACAGAAACCTGCCCTTTCACAAGGTCCAAAGGTGGAATGGTACCCACTACCAGGCTACCTCCTTGATGGACCTTGGCTTCTTGTGGCATGTGGGCCATGGGGGGGGGCCATGTCCCCAAGCCCAGGAGAATCCCAATCCAGAGGAGTCTGGCTATGTATCTGGGGAAGGACCTCCAAATTACAGGTCAGTAGCCTGTACTTCCCGAGCCCTTGTGGTAATCTTTTTCCAGGAGGTCTTCCCGATCCCAAATGACCATAGTGCACACTGAGGGTATTTTTACTCATGAGGTCTCTTGGTGCAGCTGCCCTGGATCAGATCCCATTGATTTACACCTTTCTTTACTCAGAGAAAGACTTTTTCCAGCCAGCATATCTAAGCCTAAGACTGCCTTCACCTTTGAGGTGCTCAACCACTTTCTTATTGATGCTTTGGAGTGCAAGACTTCAGCTATGAGCTTCTATCAGAAGCTGAAGAGGTTCACCAATAATGCATTTCCTGACAGGGTACCAGTTGAGTCCCATTTGCCATCCATATGTTATTAGGTGACTTGGGTTAATACTTTTTTCTTGGCTTGTTAGGATAGGTACAGGGAGCTGATGAGGGTTTCTCGGCTGTGGAGGGATCTGAAACATAGGAAATGGTTTGGGTTTGGTCATGATACAGAACTGGATCCAGGAGAAGGGGGACTTGCCCTCTTCTGTCCTGCCTGCCCCCAACCAGGAATTAATTTACCTCCTGATTGGAAGGCTCGGTATGACAGGTGGGAGGCTGTAATTGATTTAATTTCCATTTCTAACCTCATTCAGCAATACTGTGACAAGGCAATATGTCATTGATGGCAACTTCACTGCACAACATATGAAAATGAACAAACCTGAGATGGATGTATCTTTGTCAGATGGAAAAGGCTACATGGTTTCAGAGATTCCCTATCAGAGTCATCTTCAACAGTCTGTGGATAACAAGGAGGTGGGGGGGCCTAAGGTCTTGACATCTCCCGTGCTGACCATACCAATAGAGGTCCACTTGCAGCAATCACAGGGCAATCAATGCTGCCAATATCAACAAGTCCAACCTTCGATCCACTGGAATTGGTGCCACAGCATGTGCTCGGCATGGTTGCTTTGTCCCACATTCAGTGGTGGACTTTCAAAAAGGGGAAAGGTGAGCAAGCATGTTGGCTGAAGATGATGCCATTGGCACTCATGCTTGGCCAGGTATATGAACACAGACTACTCCATTTGCAATGCCCTTAGTTATCATTCTGAAAACATCACAACAGCCCTTGTCATTTATGATGTAGGGTGCCAGTGGAGTGTCAACTTCAGGAGTCGGGTCAAATCTAGTTCTTCTCTATTTCTTCCCTCAGGATTGGAGATCATTCCTGCTGTGGGGAAGTTCCATTTGGCTGCACACAAGCTCTCCTGCTTTCCAAGGTACAGCCTCAACTTTGTCAAGGGTGCAGGCCACTTGGATGGAGAAATTTTGGAGACATTGTGGGCTCCATTCAATAAGATCTCCCCCACTGCCAGGTCTATGACTCAGGCACACAGGCAAGAGGTGTATGATGATCATATGAGGGATTCCAACTGGAAGAAACTTGTGGGAATAGGTGAGTTTCTTTTTTTCTTGGAGGTTGGTGAATTTACACCCCGCATCACAGTCCCCTCCTTGTTGAAAAAATACAAGACCTCCAACAAATGTCTGGAGGACATGAATCAGGCCTATGAGCAGTTGAATGCTGTTCTAGATCCAAACAAAGTAGCTCGGTGGGAGTTGGATGCTGTTAAGGCGGAGGCAGACCGTGGTGAAGCCCTGGACATTTATTTGTTGAGAGGGGACAAAGGTCAGTCTTATTCAGATGGGACAATGGATCTGTCTGATTGTTTGTAGCCCCCACATTTCATGAAGCACAGTTAAAACTTGGAAAAAATCCAGTGTCCTCCTCACCAAACCTTGGTTCTGTGGCTTGGCTGGCAGAAGGAATTAGCATTGAGAACTCACAGTGAGGCCATTGTTGACCTGAAAGTGATTTGTCTGCTGACCCAACCTGCAGGGACCAGCTAAGATATGAGCTTCGTCAGCTTCCCAGTCCAATGTCTGCTAGGCAGGAAGTCAAAACCTCTGAGAAGAGGCAGAGACTTTCTTCCAGGATTGAAAAGTTCCACAGCACTGGTCAAGCATTTTTAAAAGGCTTAGAGATAGATGGTGCTTTCATTCCCCAGGATGATCCAGCATTCTGTGCACAAGAAGACCAGGAGAAGGAGGATGGCGAGTTCTGGGAAGATGATGATACAGTCTTGGAGGCTCCAGATGAGGAAGTCCAGGAGCTGGCCTCTGAGCTGATGAGTATATGGATGCCCTCATCCATTGGAGCAGCCAAGCTTATGGAGATTGGCCTTCATGATCTTCTGAAAGAGGAGATGGAACTCAGGATTGGACAGGCTAATGATTGTCTTGACCAACTGCGGACTGACCTTGGCAGCAAGGCCATGCTGTACAGGCAGAATTTCAGGACTGCAAATTCCACTAGGGAGGGTACAAGAACCAAGAAGGAAATCCAGAAAGTGGTGGTCAGGATAAACAAGCATGTCAGAAGTTATCAGAGGGCCAGGAAAGCCATTCTCAGATTGGACCTCAATGATAACATAGGAGAAAAGTTCAAGGAAATCCAACCAGAGGATCTTGCTGTTAGTAAGGAGGTAACAGAGGAAAACAGGTTCAGCCAGGGGGTTAGTAAAATGGCTTGGTTTTGGATGGTGGATGGGGAACAGAATCTGCTGAATGGGGACAGTGGGGGGTTGATGGAAGAATGTGAGTGAATACTAATTATTTTCTCCATATATCTTGCCAATAAGATGTTGCCAGTTTATCGTATCAATTGGCTCAAAGCAAGGGCAAGAAGGGACAGATGGAGAGAAGAAGTGTCATTGGTGAGGCATGAAATGCTCTGGACAACCTTGTGGTTCCAGTATCAAAAGGAGATATGGGAGACTCGGGCTCTGCAATCCACAGAGCCAGGGAAAGAAGCTTATGCTTCAAAGCAGGTAGAGCTGTGGAGTGACTTCACCAAAAAGGCAGGGTTGATGTTCCAAGGTAAACAAATGGAATGTATTTAGAACACAGCTGTATTCATTCAGTGGGGAACTGCTCACAGTACTTAGTATCGGAATGGAACTAAAAGCCAAACATGTCAAAACAATAATACCAAAATAGTAGTCTTCCTAAAGGAGGTTAGCCGCATTTTTTCAACATCCTTCCTAAACAGGGACGGGCCGAAAATTTTCAGCTTGCCACCGAACTCCAACCAAAGTCTACTGCAATTTCCCTCCTACTCAACCAATTCTCCAATGGCTAACTGGTCTGAAGCTTACTCTGATCTCCTGGCCTCCTACGTAGGACAGTACAAAGATGCTAGGGGGGACTCTGGCCTGAGGTCAGAGATCTTGGCTGAAGTGAAGTCAAAGATTCTCCAGCATCCCCCTTCTTCATCTGTGGTATTGCCCAAGAATTTGAGAGTGGTATGGCATTTTTTTGCATAAGTTGAACATACCTTAAGTCTCTCTAGGCCATCAGAAGGGAATTTTTGCCCAAGTTGGACCCTGAAGACCGAGATGATGAGGAGAACATCATCAAGTACATCTTGGAGGTCACAGAAAAGAGGAAGGAAGATAGTGATGAGGGTGAGGATGCCAGGGAAGAGAAGGCAAGGCCTACCAAGGCTGGGGATTACAAGAAACCCTTTACAGCCTTTACTTCGGGGCAGAGGCTCTTCAAGGATGAGATGGATACTTATGATAGGGAGAGGAGGGACACCAAGGACCCCAAGACCATAGGCCAGAGGAACAAAATTATCCAACAGTGGTGGGAGTCTCTCTCCGATTCCAAAAAAGCTGAGGCTGGGAGGGCTGCGGAAAAATGGAATAAGTTGGGTGCACCTAAGGAGACTCATGATTCGTAGGTATTCCTTGTGTTTCAAGGCCTTTACTGACTTGGAGTAACACAGTTATCGGAGAAAAAACTTCCCTGGTATGGCTAGGGAGTTCATTGACATGGTGCATAGAACCATGGGCTCCCACATAGTGATGTTTGCAGCTCATGAAGCACAAGATAGTCAGATCAAGATGGCAGTGTAAGTTCCACCAAACATATCAGTGCCTGGCATGCTAATAAAGACACCTAGTTTTGAGACTCAACCTCAAGATGGGAAGAAGGCTTTCTCAGGGGCATCTGAGCCCAGCAAGGATTGGGTTCTGAAGGGAGAACAGATTTTAACTGATTATCTTTTGACTGACCCAGGTGAGTTTGTAGTGTCTCTTTCAAACCTGTAGCCAAATGAATTATTTTCCAGTGGAAGAAGAATTGAATGAGGAGAAGAAGGATACAGAGATAACCCTGGATGATGATGGGAATCCAGAAGTACCACCTTGGACTGGGCAGAAGCTGAAGGTCCAGCAAAACTTGGCTAGAGCAGTCTTCCAGGCAGCCTATGGTGGGTTCTTCACTGACATGTTGGTGTCCAGCAGTTGACTGGAGGTGAAAACATAGCAAAATTCACACAGAAGCCTAAGGCCAAGGTTCCTTGGGGCTTGCTTATCAAGTCTCCTTTGGAGTATCTTGATTCCGAGTCCATTCCTGATGGATTTGTGATGAAGGATCCTTCAAAGTGGACCAAGGCTGATATGAGGTTGCTCTGGAATCATTGGCATTCCCTGGAGGGTCAGGATAAGGTGATTGTCACCTTTATCAAATGCAAAAAGGAGGATTTGCCTCTGGGGAGGTTCTTTGATGGGAAAGCCAGATCCAAAAAAAGAGTCTGGGTAAACATTGATGATGACAGTGAAGGGGAGGCAGGGGTTGAAGACTCGGAGGCAGGGGTTGAAGACCTGGAGGCAGAAACCAGTGGGAGGCATAAGACCCTGAAAGTAAGGGTCCAGGATAACCGTGTCTCGGTGGCTTCCTCCTCCCGAATTACCCCTCATGAGTCAAGTCCTGCCTGGCATGCCAGCAGGGACAGGGTAGAATTTTTAAAGTCACTCTCAATCATGCCCAGATACCAGAAGCTTGTTGAGCTGGTGGTTGCCTTACCAGAAACAGTGAGTGGCCAACTTTCTATGATAGCTTGGTTAATAAATATATTGTCAGGAAACCCACATCAGCACTGAACCAGCCTTGCCTGAATGGGCATTATGGACTTGGGGTGCTAAGTATCTACCCGAACATATTCACCTGGATAGGGATTCCTTCTTGAAAGCACTGGCTCAACTGGAGGGGGAAAAGTTTGGTTCCTTTAATCAGGGAGGCCCAATTGTACTTGGATTGGGTCTCTTGTTGAGGGAGTGCAACCGAGCCCAGGAGGTGGAAGAGGATGATCCAGAGGTTTCCCATCTGGACTTTCTACTGAACTCTAACCTTGGCATCCAGAGGGCAGAGGATGTTTTGTGTGCAGTGGGGTCAGTAATTGCAAGATTGGAGCAGGGTTCAGTTGGCATGAACCCAGAGGAGATGGATAATCACAAGGACAAGGAGGATGCTGAAAAAAAGGCTGGTGGGCATGCAGAGGAGAGGACAGCTAGTGAGGGCAGGGGTAAGGAGGAAGAAGCACCAATCCAGGCACCTCCAAAGAAAAGGAAAAGGCAAGGAAGTAAGAATGCACAGGAGAAGGCAGCAACAATAGAGGATGGAGAGCAAAAGGTAAAGAGGGATCGGAAAAAGAGCAAGAGAGCTCTTGGAATGGGGTTGTAAATACAGCATCATTCTAATAATCTGTAATGAGATATTCCAACAAGGGAGCTAATTTGGATGCCCACACAGTCAGGAAATCATCCCCACTGAAAGAGTCACCTTTCATGATTATTCATGTTGGCAGACCCCACTTCCAGGATCATGGGGGTTCCAGGACCATGGGGCACCCCCCTGACATGTCAGCCAACCCCACTTCCAGGACCATGGCCCCCCCACAGCTGAAAGAGTCACCCTTTATGATTATTCATGCCCCCCAGCTAGGTCGGCCCACCCCACCTCCAGGACCATGGGCACCCCCCAGCTATGTCGGCCAACCCCACTTCCAGGACCATGGGGATCCCCCCAGCTATGTCGGCCGACCCCACTTCCAGGACCATGGGTCCCCCCCCAGCTACGTCGGCCGACCCCACTTCCAGGACCATGGGGCACCCCCAGCTAGGTCGGCCAACCCCACTTCCAGGACCATGGCCCCCCCCCCAGCTATGTCGGCCGACCCCACTTCCAGGACCATGGCCCCCCCCACAGCTGAAAGAGTCACCCTTTATGATTATTCATGCCCCCCAGCTAGGTTGGCCGACCCCACTTCCAGGACCATGGGGCACCCCCCAGCTACGTCGGCCGACCCCACCTCCAGGGGGGTAGGGCATTCCACGTCGGCCGACCCCACTTCCAGGACCATGGGCCCCCCCCCAGCTAGGTCGGCCAACCCCACTTCCAGGACCATGGGGCACCCCCCAGCTACGTCGGCCGACCCCACCTCCAGGGGGGTAGGGCATTCCCCAGCCACGTCGGCCGACCCCACTTCCAGGACCATGGGGCCCCCCCCAGCTATGTCAGCCGACCCCACTTCCAGGCCCATGGGGCCCCCCCCAGCTAGGTCGGCCGACCCCACTTCCAGGACCATGGGGCCCCCCCAGCTACGTCGGCCGACCCCACTTCCAGGACCATGGGGCCCCCCCCAGCTACGTCGGCCGACCCCACTTCCAGGACCATGGGGCACCCCCCAGCTACGTCGGCCGACCCCACCTCCAGGGGGGTAGGGCATTCCCCAGCCACGTCGGCCGACCCCACTTCCAGGACCATGGGGCCCCCCCAGCTAGGTCGGCCGACCCCACTTCCAGGCCCATGGGGCACCCCCCAGCTAGGTCGGCCGACCCCACCTCCAGGACCATGGGGCACCCCCCAGCTACGTCGGCCGACCCCACCTCCAGGGGGGTAGGGCATTCCCCAGCCACGTCGGCCGACCCCACTTCCAGGACCATGGGGCCCCCCCCAGCTATGTCAGCCGACCCCACTTCCAGGCCCATGGGGCCCCCCCCAGCTAGGTCGGCCGACCCCACTTCCAGGACCATGGGGCCCCCCCAGCTACGTCGGCCGACCCCACTTCCAGGACCATGGGGCCCCCCCCAGCCACGTCGGCCGACCCCACTTCCAGGACCATGGGGCCCCCCCCAGCTATGTCAGCCGACCCCACTTCCAGGCCCATGGGGCCCCCCCCAGCTAGGTCGGCCGACCCCACCTCCAGGGGGGTAGGGCATTCCCCAGCTACGTCGGCCGACCCCACTTCCAGGACCATGGGGCACCCCCCAGCTACGTCGGCCGACCCCACCTCCAGGGGGGTAGGGCATTCCCCAGCCACGTCGGCCGACCCCACTTCCAGGACCATGGGGCCCCCCCCAGCTATGTCAGCCGACCCCACTTCCAGGCCCATGGGGCCCCCCCCAGCTAGGTCGGCCGACCCCACTTCCAGGACCATGGGGCACCCCCCAGCTACGTCGGCCGACCCCACCTCCAGGGGGGTAGGGCATTCCCCAGCTACGTCGGCCGACCCCACCTCCAGGGGGGTAGGGCATTCCCCAGCCATGTCGGCCGACCCCACTTCCAGGACCATAGGTCCCCCCCCAGCTAGGTCGGCCGACCCCACTTCCAGGACCATAGGTCCCCCCCCAGCTAGGTCGGCCGACCCCACCTCCAGGGGGGTAGGGCATTCCCCAGCTATGTCGGCCGACCCCACTTCCAGGACCATGGGGCACCCCCCAGCTATGTCGGCCGACCCCACCTCCAGGGGGGTAGGGCATTCCCCAGCCACATCGGCCGACACCAGTTGGTCCAACCGGCCGACACCAACTCAGGGTCAGTCGGCCGACATCGGCTAGTCCCATGTTTAGGCCAAAATGTACATGTCGGGTGTCCCAGTTTCAGGACTAGTGGTGACTGAAGGGTCTGGGGACATCCCAACATGCACCAAGATTCCGTGCCACTTCCGAAACGATCTCAGTGGGAGCTTTTTGCAGCCGGATTCGAACCACCTGCGCGTTTACCGGCGAGTGACGAGCAACATAAGGCGCAACTTACTGCGAGTAACTGTCTTTCTATGCACACATTATGGCTTATGGTTATTTATAGGGTACAACACCGTACATGTCCATTGGCGTCCTTAAGGGAGACCCCCATACCCACTTTGATGACATAGAGTCCTTTCTCTATGTCCTAGTTCTTTTCTTCCTTTCATATAAGGGTCCCCTCGAGGCAGACAAACTGAGGGAAGCGCGAGTACGGGGGTTTATTCAGCCGGTCGGAATGGGTCGGCTGCCACACGTTACAACATGGCCGGCTATGATCGAGCCATGGAGAAGCGGTACCTTCGCGAAGATATCTGTTTACAAATCAGGTCTTCTGAGCGCTCAACAATGCGATGATTTCATCGATGCTTGCCTCCCAAATATTCACGCACGATGGGAACAAGTTTCCCAGTCGATATCGCGAGCCGTTTTACGTTTGGTCTGCGATTGTTGGAAGATGTTTTCTCTTCAAGGTCAGCAAGTCACCCATCGTCAATTCATCGGGGTCCTCGAGACATGGTTGAAAAAGTATGAAGGTGAAGAGAACAAATACGTTTACCCATTTGAATGATGCCTAGGATATTCTGTCGAAACCGTTTTGTTAAACTTTCGATGCATTATGCCACACGCCATGATTTTCATGCCTGTCATTTTCTCTGTACTACTAGATGTTTGGGCGATGTTTCGGCGGGAACCTTGTTTACTCTTACCGAAATTCTCTGCAAGGATGATTGATCATTCTACGGTGCATCTGAAGCGCCGGGGAAAGTATAGGAATATGTATGTGATGATCTTAGCGGGTGACGGGACGTCGGTGACCCGTGATGCTCACTTTACCTTTTGTCCACGGACGTTCATCAGGCCATAGGTGGTCAGAGCACCGACACGGCAGGTCTATCTGGCGGCAGTCTTCATACACATCGTAGCGTTGTTCAACCAATGCCGCAAGTTCTACAGGTGACTCCAATAAAAACGCACTAGCGTCGGTTCCGTCGACGACGTCGGAATTCTAAATGCATCTACTCCATGCCCCATGGAAAGTAACAACGCACGCGTTACTCAGAAATCGGTGCGTCGAACGTGGTGCGCATAACGTGGTCGGCCCTCCTACCCACATGCCTAATGAACCCAACATAGTCGAGCTCGTGCAATGCACGAATGAACCGAGCCTGAACTTTTAACCTCCAATTCTCTTCAGTTTCTTCCTCTGCCTAGTGTCTGAGGGGTACTCGGGGTACGTGGTGTGGGAGGTCTCCCATTGCGCTCAGGCAGATTGCGGAATTATGTCCGCCGGTGATGACGTCTTTGCTCTTCAAGGTCAACTGCCAAGGATTAGAACCAATCGTACACGTTAATCATCTTGCCGCTTTCGAGGTACCTCTGGAACAGGATACTTGTATCTGGCATGTGCACTAAAGAGTCATCTTCGTCCTCGCCATCATCTCTGGGGTTATGTGCGCTTCATCCATTAGTTGCAACGGACGCACAAAATTCTTGAGGATGAAGCAAGCCAGCGAGTGAGACTGACAACAGTCAGCGTATGATGATTAATAGCTCCACCTACTTCAGCTGGAAAGAAGTCCAATGCCACGGGAACTCTGATTGCTAGTTACCGGAAAAGTAACGAAGGATCTATGCATATGCCACTTGCACCCCGTGGGATGCCAGGTTAGACATTTACAGTCGAGTAAGTTCGCGAACTCTATGATTATAACATCTTACTTAGCCCCACCGCCCCAATATGCGAAGCGCCCTGTTCACCGACAATAGCGAGCCTGCCTACGTCGGGAGATACAGTTGGGGGGACACTGGAATACCATCCAATACCACTGACGCACAGCATTCCTGCAATCTCTGGAAGAGCGCGTCAGAAGTGTTAAGAGTCACCACTTTGTCCATAAAATGATCCCCCGTGAGTTTGAGATGCAGTTTTCTTTGACCGAGGCGCATTCGCTTCTCGAATCCATATACTAGACCTTGGAACGGTTGGAATGAACCGAGAACGATGCCCTGTATATCCAGGCTTTCGATGCATGTGCAGTGGTCAATAGCGCCTGGGCGGCGATTGGGGAACAACGTCGGCAGGTAGGCCACGTGGATGTCTGCGTGACGAATGCCACAAAATACTCGGCAGAGGAGCTTGAACAAACGGGAATTTTGCTCATTAACCTCCCATATATCGGATAGAGCAAGGTGGGAGACGTTGATGAATTTCATTCTGGTTCCAGTAAATGTTTCGGAGATGGACCCTTTGTCATCTGGGGTAAAGGAAAAGGACGCGAGCTTCGGAGCTACGATAGCTTCCAAGAATGGTATAGGATCCCCCATACTGAGTGTGAGGCGCCGAAGCGAAGGAAAATGCATGCTATCTTTCTCGAAATTCCAGTCATGGCTGCTCGTGATCAACAGTTCTTCTAATGATTCTGGGACAATTTGAGAAAGGGGCCTATGCGGTAAAGGTGGCTCCCAGTCGATCAAATTTAGGTGTTTGAGGGCAGGGGCCCATGAACGCATCGCCGGCACATCATAAAGACTGCTCCCCTCTCCATCTAAGACAAGATGCTGCAGAGAAGGGAGTATTATCTGGGAGATTAAGCTGAGGGTCACCTCAGTGAAACCGAAGACATTGAGAGTGTGCCAACGGTTTGCGTGAGGGAGGAAAAAGTCCGGTTCTGGAACGACACGTCTGATGGTGAGAGTAAGAGGGGCTTCACGACTTCTCTCCAAGTACGACTTCCGCATCGTGAGCAAGTTGCATAGCATATCGATCTCACTCCACATCCTACCAGTGTCGAAGATGACGGCTCTCCAATGGCGACCCCATGTAGTCAGATTAGTCACAACATATGAGTAGCCCGCGCGCCAAACTGCCAACACATATGGACAGCCGGTGGTGGGCCCGTCGAATTAATTAATACATAACAATTAGGTGGGCCCGAGTACCCTGAGTAACAAAAACAAATGAGCGGGCCCTTTGAAGAGGTATGTGAGGAATGCCACCGCACATGCGTGGGCCCTTGACAGTTGGATAATGCAAAATATGGACGGGCCCGAGAATAAGGATGCAGTGAATATGTATAACATATATGCTGGCCCGCGTGCGAGAGCAGATAAGACTGCGGCACTCATGGGCTGGCCCGTCCATGACGTGAAGGGAATACCACGGAAGATAAGGACGGGCCAGGCGGTGATATGAAGGTCTCACCGCGCATATCATGGACTGGCCCGTCCATGGTATCAGATGGGGGTACATCGCCCATGGACGGGCCAGGCCGTGATAGGAATGTCGTAGTGCGCAACTCATGGACTGGCCCATCCATGACATATAGAAGTGCATTACCCATGGACGGGCCAGGCCATGATAGGAAGGCCATACCGCGCAACTCATGGACAGGCCAGGCCGTGATAGGAAGGTCACACTGCACAACTCATGGACTGGCCTGTCCAAGGTATCAGGTGGGAGTACATAACCCATGGACGGGCCTGGCCATGATAGGAAGGCCATACCACACAACTCATGGACTGGCCCGTCCAAGGTATTGGGTGGGAGTACATAACCCATGGACGGGCCAGGCCATGATAGGAAGGCCATACTGCGCAACTCATGGACTGGCCCATCCATGACATCATATAGGAGTAGGCAACTCATGGACGGGCCAGGCCATGATAGGAAGGTCATAGCCCCCAACTCATGGACTGGCCCGTGCATGGTATCAGGTGGGAGTACATAACCCATGGACGGGCCAGACCGTTGTCACGCTGTAGGGAGTGTGCACTCCCTAGGGCTGAAACCCGCCGCTTTTCGGCATTCCTTCGCTGCCACAATGCTCCGACAGTCCTCAGGGCCTCAGACCGCCATATTGCGGCGATTCCCGACCGCTACGACTTCTCTAATCATCCCCATTGTTGTCTAAGGGATTCTGCTGCCTTTCGGCCACCGATACAGCCAGAATGACCGCCTCCGCCATCTAAAAATAGCTCCGCCCACCCTTGTGCCTTCCGACCGCCTCACATGCCCCTATCACCACCACAAAAGTGCCGCTTCGCTTCCAGGTTCCATTCTGAGGGCCTAGCCATGTCTTTTCCAACCGCCTCAGCCCCTGGACATGTGAAACCTGTCCGTCAGTGGTCGGAAACCCTTTCCGAAGTGTCAGCTGTCAATCCTGTGACCCACCGTCCACTCCGACGCACATTCCACTGCCATTCCGCTTCCAGACCCCATGTTTCATCCCCCAGAGTTTCTGCAGCTTTCCCTGCACTTCCTTGCTGTCCAGGCATGTCGTCCATACCCTCTCTCTTTACTTACATATTTTTCTGGTCAGTTTTACTTCGCTTTCCTTTCCCTTAGTGCGATGCATGTGATTTACCATACGTCGGCCCTTTTCTGTCACTTTTTTCGACATTTGACAGCTCCGAAAACCGCCGATTTTCACATAGCTACCGCCGCCTCTACGTTACAAGTATCACCGCTTCACTTAAAAAAAAAAATCCACCTTTTTGCGGTCACCATCTGTGTTTCTGAGCGTCCCAGAGTCCCCAGAGTCGAGTCCCTTGAGTATTTTCGAGTTCTATGAGTCCTTGCTGAGTCCACAGAGTTCTTCGAGTCTACAGAGTCTTCTACGAGTCCCCAGAGAGTCCGCTTCGAGTTCCAGAGCCTACTTCGAGTCTGTAACGGCTCGTACTTTTTCACTACTAGTTGTAGCGTACTCTTAGCGTAGTTTACCTTATTTATCCACTCTCTGGTTAGGGTTACTTAGACGTGCTTGTAGACGCTTTACTTAGTCAGCTGATTCGTCAGCATAGCCGCATTGACTCAGCGTGGATCGCTGCAGCCAATAGCATTTATCTCTCACTTGTTTGGTTTGTTCTATGACGTTCCTCGGTACAAACACTCGTAGTAGTATAAATACCGCCTCTCTTGTCATAGACACTCCAATCGAGTTCATTTGTGCATCGTCACTTTAACTCAGTTCCCTCATCCTCTACTCTTCTCAGTTCTTGGAGTAACCGAGTATAGTCTTCGGATTATAAGTGTTACACTTGAACTCGATTCTACACATACTCCCTTACTCCGCTTGTGCCCAGGCATATAGGGCAACGTATACCCAGACTCCAGGGTTAAGGAGCTTTATCTTCTTCGTTTCACTTCGTTTACGGGGCGACACCTTTAGTCCCGTCCACCTTTCGGCTGGTGGTTGTGTTGAAGAAGAACCGTAGTTAGTAGTCCCGCTATCCGTCAAGGGTAGTGTGAAGGTGCAACCCACATTAGGGGGTGGAAGCACATAGTTTAAAGTAGTTCCCCTATGTCAAGGGAGGTAGAAAGCATACTACCGTATCCCTACTAGCTTTACGATAGTTGACACAGAGTACCGCCACTGAGGGCAGGGAAAATCTCGTCAACATTCCTTGAGTCAAGAAGTCGGAGTCTTTGGCTCCTCGTATTAGGTTTTCTCCTTACCTGAAAAAGGAAGAATCACCCGCTCCCCCACTCCTGTTCGCTCGGGAAGTTACTCCCCTCGAGCAACAAATTTTCGGTACTCCCGAACCTCTCCTCCCTCGCCTTTCGCTGCTCCCTCTTCGCTCCCCTTCTCCCGACCCAAACCTACTGGGCTTCGTTCTGCACGTTCCATACAATTTACGGAATAGACGTACTATTCGCCCGCCCCCTCTAACCCCCATCATCCTCACCGTCTTCCGTCCTCATGGACCAGTTCTCCCAGGAGCAGCTGCAGTTCATGCAGCAGATGACCGCTATGATTTCGGCGCAGATCGCCAACCAGGTGGCCCACAAGGTCGCCAACGCCATCACAGGGGCGCAGCAGCCGCAGCAGCAGCAGCCCAACCCCAATAGGAACATCGACCCTACAAAGAGGGGTGTCGCCGAGCCCGGCACGTTTAATGGCTCGATAAGTAAGTTTGAAGAAGTGGAGCAAGGTCAAGGCCTTCGTGGTTACGGCCAATTATTCTACAAACCGCTCCGACTGTTTGGCGGCATGGTCTCGCATGGAGGGGCCCATTGCTGGGGCATATGCACGGGCACGCATCGACGAGTGCCTCGCCGCTCAAACGTGGCCAGCTTGGGCCGCAGTACAAGCAGAGATTGAGGCACGCTTCAGGCCGCTTCACAACAAAGACTGGGCTAAGGATCAGCTCAGCAAAATTCGTCAGGGAACGGCCAGAACCGAGGAGTTCATGGCCAAATTCAACGCACTTAGGACCGCGTCCGGGGTATCCGACGATTACGCCATCTTTATGTTGGAGAAGGCCCTTCGGCCCGAAATTCTTCAACAAATCTTCATCCAGGGACGACGCAAGTCTACTTGGGCGGAGTACGACCTGGAGGCCAGGACTCTGGGGGCCGCTTTCGAAGCGGTTAAAATTAGAACAGGTGGCTCGTCCTCTCGATGGGGACAGCAAAGTTTCAACAGACCCTCGCCCGGGGTTACGTCAGGGCAAGGCGCACCCATGGATATTGGGGCTGCACAAGGCGGATCAGGAAGCCGCCCGAAGAAAGACTTCTCGAACTATCAATGCTACGCTTGCGGCCAGAAAGGCCATATTCGTCCGCATTGCCCACAGGCCGGGAGCAAAGGCAAAGGGCGCCAGGTGCGCTCCGAAGGTGTAGACCCGCGGCTGGCCGCCATGGATGGGATGACATTCGAGCAAGTCGTCGCCCATATCAGTAAATTAAAAGAATCGGAGCTGCAGTGAAGTCGGGTCCTGCAGTCTCGGACCATTCTCGTACTGGACTAGCTTCTTTTTCTCCTTTTAGTTTTTCTTCTCGCTGTGTTTCGGTTTCGTCTTCTATCAATAGTACAAAAGAAAATACAAAAATAGATAGTACAAAAACACAAAAAAGGGTTTCGTTCTCGGACATAGTTACTGTAAATAGGTTTTCTCCTCTCTCTATAGATAGTATGGACGATGATTCGGACTCTGTACCTACTCCATCTGCTGAAGGGTCCCGAAAGGGCTCGGGACCGGACGTAAAACTGGCTCCGCTTAATTCTTCGGCATATAAAACCCCACAAAACAATGTTTCGGAAGGATCCGAGTCGGTTAGCGATGCTCAGGCGACAGTACCGCCAAAATCCCGAGTTCGCACGCTCAACTTAAAGGATCACGTCGCTGTACCTATTATTATTCGCACTAGGAAGGGTGACGCACACGCTGTGCAAGCCTTGTTGGATTCCGGTGCCACAGGTGTTTTCGTGGACGCCAAATTCATTGATCGAAAGAAGCTTCCAAAGTTGTCTCTCCCACGCGCTATGGACGTATTTAATGTCAATGGTACTCTTAACTCCGCTGGAAGGATTACGCATCAAGTACCGCTTAGAGTTCAGTTTGGAGATCACTTCGAAGAGTTAGTAGCCGATGTCACAGATCTGGGATCTCACGACATGATTTTGGGTCACATGTGGCTTGCCACTCACAACCCGGAAGTCAATTGGAAAACCGGTGAAATCTCGATGAAGAGGTGCCCTCGTAGTTGCAGGCAACTCGTGCCGAAGCCGGCCTTCGTTAGACGTATCGAAAAGGAGGAGGTCCAGGCCCTCGAAGACTGGCATAATATATTCAGAGTCGACAAGCAGGAGGCTCCTAAAAAAGATAAAACCCCTGAGGAGCTGGTTCCGAAGGAATATCATGAGTATTTAAGCGTCTTCTCTGTCCAGGAATCCGAACGCATGCCGCTTAGGAAACCTTGGGACCACGCGATAGAACTAAAGGAGTCATTCGTTCCGAAAAAGGGAAGGTTGATCCCTCTCAGCCCTGATGAGCAAACTGAAGTTAGCAACTTCGTTGATGGACAGCTTAAAAAGGGTTATATTCGGCCTAGTAAATTGCCGCAGACTTCTCCCGTGTTCTTCGTCCCTAAAAAGGATGGAAAGAAGCGTATGGTGCAGGACTACCGCTATTTAAACGAGCATACAGTCAAGAACTCGTATCCGCTCCCGCTTATCTCGCAGCTTGTTGACAAGTTGAAAGGCTGTAAATTATTTACGAAAATGGACCTTAGGTGGGGATACAACAACATTCGGATCAAGGAAGGTGACGAGTGGAAAGCCGCTTTCGTCTGTCACCGTGGAGCCTTCGAGCCGCTGGTTATGTTCTTTGGCTTATGTAACTCCCCCGCCACGTTTCAAAACATGATGAACGACATCTTCGGTGACATGGAGGACGTTCTAGTTGTATACATAGACGATCTTATGATATTTACGAAAACGGACGATGAAAAGGAGCATGACAGGATCGTGTTAGAAGTGCTTAGAAGGTTGAAGGAGAACGACTTGTTCGTCAAACCAGAGAAATGCTTATTTAAACAAAAAGAGGTCGATTTTCTGGGTATGATAGTTGGCACGAATGGAGTTAAGATGGATCCCGCTAAAGTCGCTGCTGTGTGCGATTGGCCGGTCCCCACCTCTGTTCGTGGAGTTCGAGGCTTCCTTGGCCTTGCGAACTTCTACCAACGGTTCATAAAGGATTTCGCGCAGGTCGTGTGCCCCCTTAACGACCTAACTAAAAAGGACACTCCGTTTCTCTGGTCCGACAAGTGCCAAATAGCGTTTGATACGTTAAAAGAAGCCTTCACCACCGCGCCTATACTTATGTTCCCCGATCAGGATCGGAAATTCCGTTTGGAAACCGATGCCTCGGATTATGCAACCGGAGCTGTGCTCTCGGTCAAATGCGATGACGGTCTCTGGAGACCAGTTGCCTATTCAAGTCATTCGCTTAGTGGAGCAGAGCTTAATTATATGGTTCACGACAAAGAGATGCTAGCCATCATTCGCGCTCTAGAACAATGGCGTCACTACCTTGAGGCTACTCCGTACCAGTTTGAGATTTGGACGGATCACCACAACCTTAAATGGTTTATGACGTCGCAGAAGCTTCAACCATGCCAGGCGCGTTGGGCGCAGTACTTTAGTCGCTTCAACTGTATTATCGTCCACAAACCAGGAGTTTCGATGGGACGACCGGATGCTCTCTCTCAACGTGAAGACTTAGTAGAAAATCGCGAAAATGCTAAATCTGAGGAGTCGCTATTTATCAAACCCAAACAAGTGCGCGCTGTGCGCTTAGAAAGTCCCTTCATAGAAGAACTGCGCAGTGTAACGGCCGAGGTTGACGCTGGAATGCTCGACCGACGCGACGGTTTACTGTATGACGGAGACAAAGTTTTCGTGCCTGAGGCACTTAGACAGAAGGTACTCGCTGCTCTTCACGATTCGCCCCTAGCGGGTCATCGAGGCGTAAAAGGAACTCAGGAGTTGATCACACGCTGGTTCACGTGGTCTACCTTGAAGCCCGATGTCGAGGAGTACGTAAAGCACTGTCAGACGTGTCAAGCTAGCAAGCCTAGTAACAAGCCGCCGGCAGGCGAACTCAAATCTTTACCCGTCCCTGATGGGCCTTGGAAAGATCTTACGACCGACTTTATGGATATAGGAGTCAAGAGCTCCTCTGGAAGGTCTTACGTCTTAGTTGTCGTTGATCGTTTCTCTAAGGAAGCAGAGTTCATCCCCTGCACTGAAAAGGAAACTGCCGCTAGTACGGCTCGGCTTTATTTAACTCACGTCTGGAAGCATCACGGCCTTCCCCAGTCTCTCGTCTCGGATCGCGGACCGCAGTTCGCATCTCAGTTCTCGAAGGAGTTATTTAAAATGTTGGGTGTCGAGCAGAAGCTCTCGACGGCGTTTCATCCACAGACGGATGGTCAAACAGAGCGGTTGAACCGTGAGATTCAGCAGTATCTACGGATGTATGCAAACCATCAGCAGGAACGATGGGAGGATTGGCTTCCCCTGGCTCAGTTCGCGTACAACAACTCCAAGTCTTCTTCTACTGGCAAGTGCCCCTTTGAAGTTACCCGTTCATATACACCACGGATGGGCGTCGAGCCGACGACTTCTAAGGTAGAAGCGGCGGAGGAGACCGCTAAAGACTGGCTCCAGGTGTTCCAGGAAGTGCGCGAAAGTTTGGGAAAAGCTAGGACTCGTCAGAAAACTCAGGCAGATAAACGACGATCCCCTTCCCCTGCTTACTCCGTAGGCTCGCAGGTTTGGCTGGCTACCGACCATTTATCACTGAAGGATCGGCAGAGCCGTAAATTGACCGAAAAGTGGATAGGCCCGTACGAGGTCTCGGACGTTTTACCCAACGCCGTTAAGTTAAAGTTGCCGCGCTCGATGCGCATACACCCGGTAGTGAACGTTTCACGGGTGAAACCTTATCTCGGTGCTCTTGATGGGCAACCGGTTACTCGGCCCGGCCCACAGCGGGTTACGGATGAAGGAGACGTCGAATACGAAGTCGAAAAGGTTGTTGATTCCCGCTTGAAGCGTGGTAATCTTCAGTTCCTTGTGCATTGGAGGGGATACCCGGAAGAAGATCGCACTTGGGAGCCTAGATCCGCTCTTAAGAACGCCCAGGAGGCGATAGACGACTTCTACAAACTCCACCCCGGTGCCCCCCGGAAACTTCGCTTACTCTCGACCGAGGGTCTCTTTTTCTCCGCTGTACCCGACCCTTTGACTGCTGTGCAGCCTATCTGGTCTCGTCTGGAAGTCGAGCCATAGGAGGGGATAGTGTAACGGCCCGTACTTTTTCACTACTGGTTGTAGCGTAGTCTTAGCGTAGTTTACCATATTTATCCACTCTCTGGTTAGGGTTACTTAGACGCGCTCATAGACGCTTTACTTAGTCAGCTGCTTGGTCAGCACTGCCGCCTTGACTCAGCGTGTACTGCTGCAGCCAATGGCGTTTATCTCTCTTTGTTTGGTTTGTTCTACGACGTTCCATGGTACAAACACTCTAGCTAGTATAAATACCGTCCCTCTTGTCGTAGACACTCCAATCGAGTTCATTTGTGCTCTTGCGCATTAACTCTTTCCCTAAGTCCTCTACTCTATATCAGTCAGGAGTAACCGAGTATAGTCCTTTGGATTATAAGCGTTACACAGGAAGTACGCGAAAGTTTGGGAAAAGCTAGGACTCATCAGAAAACTCAGGCAGATAAGCGACGATCCCCTTCCCCTGCTTACTCCGTAGGCTCGCAGGTTTGGCTGGCTACCGACCATTTATCGCTGAAGGACCAGCAGAGCCGAAAGTTGACCGAAAAGTGGATAGGCCCGTACGAGGTCTCGGACGTTCTACCCAATGCCATTAAGTTAAAGTTGCCGCGCTCGATGCGCATACATCCGGTAGTGAACGTTTCACGGGTGAAACCTTATCTCTGTGCTCTTGATGGGCAACCGGTTACTCGGCCCGGCCCACAACAGGTCACGGATGAAGGAGATGTCGAATACGAAGTTGAAAAGGTTGTTGATTCCCACTTGAAGCGTGGCAATCTCCAGTTCCTCGTCCACTAGAGGGGATACCCGGAGGAAGATCGCACTTGGGAGCCTAGGTCTGCTCTTAAGAATGCCCAGGAGGCGATAGACGATTTCTACAAACTCCACCCCGGTGCCCCCCGAAAACTTCGTGCACTCTCGACCGAAGGTCTCTTTTTCTCCGCTGTACCCGACCCTTTGACTGCTGTGCAGCCTATCTGGTCTCGCCTGGAAGTCGAGCCATAGGAGGGGATAGTGTAACGGCTCGTACTTTTTCACTACTAGTTGTAGTGTACTCTTAGCGTAGTTTACCTTATTTATCCACTCTCTGGTTAGGGTTACTTAGACGCGCTCGTAGACGCTTTACTTAGTCAGCTGATTCATCAGCATAGCCGCATTGACTCAGCGTGGATCGCTGCAGCCAATAGCATTTATCTCTCGCTTGTTTGGTTTGTTCTACGACGTTCCTCGGTACAAACACTCGTAGTAGTATAAATACCGCCTCTCTTGTCATAGACACTCCAATCGAGTTCATTTGTGCATCGTCACTTTAACTCAGTTCCCTCATCCTCTACTCTTCTCAGTTCTTGGAGTAACCGAGTATAGTCTTCGGATTATAAGTGTTACAGAGTCCCCAGAGCCACTCCCTTCAAGAAACCACCACCCTTTGAGTCCTTCCGCCGCTTCCAAAGTTCCACAGTGTTTTGGAGTCATTCCTGCCGATTTACAGAGTCTAAGCCGCCGCCATTCGAGTCCTAGCTCTTACTAGCCTTCGTAGCCCTTCAGAGCCGCCATATTTGCCCGCCTGGTGGCGGTAATCCGGGTTCTTCATTGCCAACTACTCCTAGACCTTAGGGGATCTTTTCCCTCATCTCCCATAGCCTTTCCGACACCCCCTTCCGACTCACGACCCCTTGGGACGAGCCTAGGCATAGCCTACAGCTTTCCCCCCCTTTCCCCTTGCGCTCTCACAAGAAGAGTTGCCCACATCATTTTGGAGCCCACCGCGAGGGGTCTGTAGATCTGGAAGGGTGATCCCATTGCCCTACCTTCCAAAATCCAAATTTCCGCCGCCTTTCACTCTTGTCTTGGTATATTTGCGCCTTCCGCTGATCCCAGAGTTGTTTCAGAGATCCTTTCATCGAGATCAGAGAGTTTTTGACAGAGAACACCGCCATATCCCATATCTGACCCCTCTCTCACCTTCGAGTTCCATAAGCCACCGATTCCCCCACCCGACCGCCGAGATCTGTTGCCAATAACCATTCCCCCGCCCCCATCAATCCTTCTGCCACTGTAGTCGCTGCCCAAGAGCTTCCTGTACCCCCAGAGTCCCCCGACATTGTCCAGAGCCTTATCCCGCCGCCAGAGACCCATCTCCGACCTACTTCCTATCCTGCTATTCCCCCCGACTCTCAATTGCGCCGCCATGGCTCTCCGAGATATGCTGCTTAGAGGGTCGAACAAAGCCCCAAAATTTTCGGGCAAAACTGAAGATATTTCGGCCTACTTTGAAGATATTGACCAGATCTGCTCCGATACTGGAGTTTCCGATGACAAGAGCAAGATCAAGTGGGCTATTCGTTATGCCGACCACCCTGAAGCAGAATTATGGTCCTCTTTAGGTTCTGCAGCTGGAGATGACTGGGAGGCATTCGCCGACGAGGTAATCAGCTTCTACCCAGGTGCCGACACCAAAGGCCGCCAGTATACCAAATCCGACCTCGAAACCTTGCTCTACTGCCAAACCCGACAGCCTATGTCATCCCTCGATGATCTTGGGAAGTATGTTCGAGAGTTCCGACGCATTGTAGCCCTCATCGGCAAGAAGAAGAGACTCCCTAGCGACTTCGTTGATGAGAAGTTCCTTGCAGGGTTTCCACCCAGTTTCCGAGACCGCCTTGCCACCCGACTGCAGCTCACTGATCTAGACCATGATGCCGACGACCCCTGGCCATTTGACGATGTATACAAGCATGCCACCTTTCTCCTGAGTGGTTCTCGTCAGAATTTTGCTCAAGTCGACCGCTCCGCCCTGTTCCCTGCCTCCTATCCCCATCTGACTCCTCTGCCAACTGTTCCAAAGAGAGAATATGCCCAAGCCGCCAGTTCCGCACCCATGCCGCCGCCACAGTGGTCGGAACCGATGTTCCGACACCCCTCTGGCTTCCACTGCTTCTTCTGTGGCGGAACTGATGGCCATAGGGCCGCCGATTGCACCCTCTGCCAGGAATATGTCCGCCAGGGCAAATGTGTACTTGTTGGCGGTAAAGTCTTCATGAAGGATGGCTCTGACATTCCCAGGACCGCTGCAGGGCGGAATTTTAAAGAGAAGATTGACAACTTCTTGGCCCTTCAAGATTCTATCATGGCTTCCACTAACTTCGCATCTACCCAGTCACCGACCGCCCACCAGTTTCCACCGCAGGCCGATGCCGCCACTCCCCAGCTTGTCAGCACAATGTACTTCGACTCCCCAGAGGTGTCAGATTCCCCTGCAGAGGCTTCGCCGCCCCCATACTTCCTTGACAAAGACCTTGAAGAGAAGGCAGACGAAGAAGAAAAGCATGCTCTTGCCAAAGCCTATGCTCAGGTCGAGGAGTTGAAGGCCGCCATCTGGAGGAAGAAAGCGGCCTGTTTCAATGCTGTACCAACTGCCCATTCACCGCTTGACCACCCTGCCACTGGTTATCGATATGCCGCCATGCCACAGTCCATGTCTAGAGCTATTTCCACCACTTCGAGACCTCATGCAGTCCCTAGACCGACCGCCGATTTGCCCTTTTGCCGCCCTGAAGCTGTTTATCGATACACTGCCACACCACAGTCCCAGTCTAGAGCTATTGCTGCTGCTTCGAGACCTCCTGTAGCCTCCAGATGGATCGCCGATTTGCCTCTTGACCGCTCTGCCACTGGTTATGGATATGCCACCATGCCACAGGCACCGTCCAGAGTTATTTCCACCGCTTCGAGACCTCCTGTAGCCCCCAGGTTGACTGCCGATTTGCCCTTTCACCGCCCTGAAGCTGTTTATCGATACACCGCCACACCGCAGTCCCAGTCTACCACTATCTCTGCCGCTTTGAGACCTCACTTAGCCCCTAGACCGACCGCCGATTCGAATTTTTGCCACCCCGACACTGGATATCTACATGCCGCCACTCCACAGCCGCAGTCTAGAGCAGTTTCCACCGCCATCACTGATTCGAAAACCCCAGCCACCCCTATGCCTCCATATCACCTTGAGAACAGTTTTGATGAGGCCGCCACCGCCCAGTATCTTGCACCGCAGTCCTCAGGTGCCAAGGCCGATATTACCGCCAGTGACCCTCTTGTTGCGAGCCGAAATCAGCCCCTTGAAGTTCGAGACACCGGTTCTAGCCGCCAACTTTTGTTCCCAACCCATCCTTGCGACCGACATCACCGCCAACCTCAAGTAACTGATTCCGACGATGAAGCAGCGACCTCTGGCCGCTGTGAATGCTGCCATCACTGTAACTGCACAGTATCAGTGTGTTCTCTTTGCATTTCCAACCTTCCTTCCCTGCCTTCAGACTACGTTTCACCTTCGTCCACAGACACTAAAGAAAATTCTGCTCCAACTTCTCCTTATGATTATACTGCGAAAAGTGCGCCCCATGATACCCCTTTCCATGCCACTTTCATGTCACCAGAAGCTCCACTTCGAAGTTCCTCTGCTAGTAGTACTTCCACATCTTCACTGACACTTTCTGGCCTTCATCAGCAAAACCATCAGTCACTGTACGGCACTGTACAGCTCGCCACAGCCCACTACAGTGCCCACAGCGCCACAGGAAAGTCCCCCCCTGTACAGTGCTGTCACAGTGCTGTACAGTCCTGTACAACTACTACGCTTTTTTGTAATCCCACTACCATTTTTTACTAATGCCACTACTACGCTTTTTTCCTAATCCCATTACTGTTTTTTGCTAATACCACTACTACGCTTTTTTCCTAATTCCACTACCGGTTTTTGCTAATACCACTACTACGCTTTTTTCCTAATTCCACTACCATTTTTTGCTAATACCACTACTACGCTTTTTTCCTAATCCCACTACCATTTTTTGCTAATACTACTACTACGCTTTTTTCCTAATCCCACTACACTTTCAAGCTAATATAACTATCACTCCATCACACAGAAATCAAATCAAATGTAGTAGTATATTCAAAGTCAAGTACTACCACATAATAGACTAATAGTACTACGCTTTTTTGCTAATAACACTACCTACTACACTTTTTACTAATAGTACTACGCTTTTTCCTAATACTACTACCCTTTTTCCTAATACTACTACGCTTTTTCCTAACACTACTACGCTTTTTCCTAATACTACGCTTTTTTCTACTACCACTACACTTGTGGGTAATCAAATGTGTGGTAGTAGTGGGCTAGTGGCATACACTACCCTATAGTAGGAATTGGCCATTGTTTGGTCGGCTTTGGCCGCTTGCGCGAAAGGCGTGAGTTTTGGTGTCCACTATATCGCGTTTTTGGGTATTTTTGTGACTTTGCAAAATTTCGAGGCATTAGTGGCTGTGCCCACTACACAACAATCCTAATCATGACTACGCTTTTTTGCTAATCAACACTACTGTACATTTCCTAGTCACACTACAAATATTTGGTAGTCCAAAAAAGCGAACTTTTACTACACTTTTGGTAATCAAAACTGTAAACATTTCACTAGTCAAACACTAATCAACACTACACTTATTTGGTAGTCAAAAATGCGGACTTTACTACACTTTTGGTAATCAAAAGTGTACACAACATTTAGCTACTCAAACACTAATCAACACTACACTTAATTGGTAATCAAAAAAGCGCCACAACACTACACTTTTGGTAATCAAAAGTGTACACAACATTTAGCTACTCAAACACTAATCAACACTACTCATAATTGGTAATCAAAAAAGCGCCACAACACTACACTTTTGGTAATACACATCTACACTACACTTTGTTAATCAAACATCACAAAACACTACACTTATTTAGTAGTCAAAAATGCGCCACATCACTACACTTTTGGTAATACACACCTACACTACACTTTGCTAATCAAACATCACAAAACACTACACTAATTAGGTAGTCAAAAAAGCAGAGTTTACTACACTTTTGCTAATCAATGGACTACACAACAATTTGCTAATCAAACACTACATAACACTACTCTTATTTAGTAGTCAAAAATGCGCCACATCACTACACTTTTGGTAATACACACCTACACTACACTTTGCTAATCAAACATCACAAAACACTACACTTATTTGGTAGTCAAAAATGCGGACTTTACTACACTTTTGGTAATCAATAGTCTACACAACACTTTGCTAATCAAACACTACAAAACACTACACTTATTTGGTAGTCAAAAAAGCGGAGTTTACTACACTTTTGCTAATCAATAGACTACACTACACTTTGCTAATCAAACACTACAAAACACTACACTTATTTGGTAGTCAAAAAAGCGCACTTTACTACACTTTTGGTAATACACATCTACACTACACTTTGCTAATCAAACACTACAAAACACTACACTTATTTGGTAGTCAAAAAAGCGCACATTACTACACTTTTGCTAATCAAAACAACTACACTGATTAGGTAATCAAAAATGCGCCACAACTCTTCACTTTTGGTAATAAAATGTACACTACACTACACTAATTGTATATTGCCTATATCTCAGCCATTTTTGCATGGATGGATGACATAAGCATACCTCTGGGGTCCTCTAGTCAGGCACTACAACTTTCATTATGACATCTTTGAAATTTAATTTTTGAGACATCCAATTTTTTCAGTATTTTGCATTTTTCTCACCCATTTTTGGGCATATTGATGAGATAAGCATATTCCCACAATCCTGTGATCCAGCCCCACAACTTTCATTATGACATTGTGGCTGTACAGTGACATCTGTGAGATGCCCCTATCTCTGTAGCACTGTGTGTCTGTAGGCCTGTAGCTCTGTGGGAGCCTGTGGGGAACTGTGACATGGTAATGTCACACAATTGTCACACTGTACCTGACTGTGCACTGTCACACTGTCACACTGTGGCACTGTGGGACACTGTGACATCACTGTGGCACTGTGGCCTCTGTGCCAAAAAGGTGGTTTTGCTGATGTTCAGACTACCCTTCCATTTGATTCTGATTGCCTCAATTTACCATACCCGCCTGTAGCACAGGAGGGCCGACCCATTCCGATGGAAATGCCTGTGGAATCTTGGGTAGACCATTCGGAGGGTGGTGACCTTCTCGCAGAACCCCCTGTGTTACCATACCTTTTCCCCCTTCTTGTTCCAGAACCCCAGCCGATGCTGCAGCGAGTGGAAGAGCTCAGAACCATGCCGCCTAGGCCGCTGCAGCCAGAGATACCTCACCACATTCAATGGCTTTTGAATATCTGCGACTCTGCCTTCGCTTTAGGTGCCTCAGACCGAAATCCCGATGAACCGACACCAGAAACCCTGGAGACCGAAGTTCTGCAGAGAGAGCGAGGAGAGGAGAGTGCGGAGAGGATAGAAGAGGTTCTGAAGATGAAGAAGCCACCCGGAGTGATAAAAGAGTGCGAGATGGAGAGTCTGCTGGAGAGCGGAGCCATTTTCCGAGCTTGCGATGACTTGGGATGCAAGGGTACTTTCGCCGCCCATATGCGCTTGCTAGTGTTGTGCTGGGCCCAGCCTCAAGCCTTGAGCCGAGCCGGGCCGGGCCCTCCTAGGCCGAGCCGAGCCGAGCCGTGGGGACGGCCTGTGGGGGCTCAGGGCCCGGCCTGGAGTTTGGAAAAGCCGCGAGCCGCGGCCTGAGGCCGTGGCTTGGTGGCTGTGCTGCAGACTCATTCGGAGGGACGTGTCGTGCACTCCCAATGTGTTCAACTACTCGGTTTACTAATGGGATGGGTACTGGAAAACTACTTTCTATCTGTAGCATCGATACCGCATGTTTTCTAGGCTTGACAAGTTCAAAGCTGGTGAGTACCTGGCCTTCACCTCGTGACCCGGAGATTGCATATGTGATAACTCTTCCGTAGTCTGTCCAAATCTCTCGCAAATTCACAGCCATGTACTACTCACAGAGAGCTTCCAATTGGTGTCTCTTGTGTCACTTCTGGGTAAACCATTCAAGAGATATTCGCATTTTGGTGTATGGAGGGGGTGGGAGACGAGTTGGTGGATATCTCAGGACTGGATTGGCCAATCGGTACAGTTTCTTTTTCCCCATATCCTCCCATGTGTATCCTATCACCACACGCAGTTTCATGTAAATTCCCCAAGTGGTCGTCACTCGGCAGCCTCCCCTTCGCCCCCATCCCCTTGCCTTGTGATTTGCAACCACCATATCTCCGTCGTTTTTGATTCATGCCTCTCGCTTTTCTGGGCTTTCATACTACTCGATCTACGCTTTAGAACGGTGTAAATTGCGTTACGATCGGCGCAGCCAGAGCGGAGGAATTCAGATTATTGTGGATGGAGGTATATCTGAACGATTTTGCCAATATCTCGGGACTGGGTGCGTGGATTCAGTCAATTCTTTTTTCTACATATCCTCCATGTTTCACTCTACCGTTTCCCCCAGTTCCATATTGGTTGCATCTGTGGTTATCATTCGACGACCTCATCTTTCCGCCACCCCCATGATGGCATGTACCCCATATTTCCCTCAGCCCTGAGCCATGCCCCTGGCTTTTCAAGGCTCGAGTACCAGTTGAAGGAGGCTCTTGGTTGGTATATATGACATCCTGTAACTACATGTATGTACTTTAATTTTTTTGGCACTACTTCTTGTTCAGGCCGGGGCCTGAGGCCGGGCCAAGCCCCCATATAGGGCCTGGCCCGGCTCACGGCTCGGCCTGACATTTCGCAGGCTGTGAGCCCTCAAAAGCCGGGCCCAAGCCGCGGCTTTCGAGCCGGGCCGGGCCTGGACAACACTAGCGCTTGCTGACAGCCTTTGCGCCGCCCATATTTGAGCAGGGTATCCCCCCACATGCTAGCCCGACTCCCGACCGCCCCAATCGCCGCCTCAGCTGTACCCATAGCCCCCCAGTCGCTGCAACTGCTGATCCCCTATCCGATGGACCGCCTCTTGATGCCTTCGTTATGCCGCAGTCAACCAGATCCTGTCGCCGCCTTCGAGCCCAGTGGCCGCCCACAAGCCCCCTGAAGTGTGGTGGTGACTGTTCCCATCGTTTCCCTTGTGTTTCTGCCTCCGATTACCGCTATGCCACCCCTCAGATACCCCCCAGCGACCTATCAGTTAGGTTCCGCTTCAAGGATCCCTGCCTAGTCAGCTTCGGAAACTCCGACCCTACCCAGCTCGATGATGAATCCCCCCTTGATCCAGAGCTCACTGGTGTCCTGTGGGATGAGTCAGATGAGTAACACCTACCTTACATCTCGTTTCTTTTTTCGTTTCCTGCCTTCTTTCACTGCCATCTTTTACCTTCGCCATTCTTACTGTACTCAGATAAAAATATTCCGAAGCCAAGCCAAAGACAAAGCCATAAAACATACACTCTAAACCGAAAAATAAATCCCGCTTTTTCTTTCCTAATCTTCCTCCACTTTAGTTTTCGTACTTACCACTCAATTATCAAAAGAAAACCATCATTTCCGCCACCAAAAATGTTTCCGCCCACCCATTCCTACTCTCTGTTGCGTTCTCTTACTCTTTACTTCCTTCCTTTACCACAGAAAATTTTGAAAACAAACTGAAGTTTCTTCGTCTTCTCTTACTTTACGTGACCCTGATACAGTTTTGGATGCTGCAGGAGATTGCGCTGTGGACTGGAGAGACATTGGAAGTAGTTGGAGAGTCGGAGGTGAATGAGGAGGATTGTATGGCGGAGGTTTCGGCGACTTTTGGCGATTTTTGGCGATTTGGAGCCTCATTGGATGGCACTAGATGGTCTACCAGGCGAAGACACACTCAGAGTCTCAAGAAAATTTTCGCGCACACCGTAGCCCCTCCCCTGACTCCACAGCGGCGCTATCATACCCTTCCGACTGCCCCTTACCCATCACCGCAGTCCCTGCGAGTTCAGTCGGCAATTCCACTACGAGTTGTGGCATTTCCATGGTGTGTGCGGTGACCTTTCATTTCCACACGAGTTTTGTTTCCGCAGTGTGCACCCGAGTCCTCAGCGCTGTAGCCCGACCCAAGCACAGCCACACCGCCCTGCCTGGCGGCATCCTGTCGGCATCTGTCTCTGTTCTTGGCGCTGTGTATCCCTGACCGAGGACGGTCAGCATTCGAAGACCCCGGGAGGTGTAGGGAGTGTGCACTCCCTAGGGCTGAAACCCGCCGCTTTTCGGCATTCCTTCGCTGCCACAATGCTCCGACAGTCCTCAGGGCCTCAGACCGCCATATTGCGGCGATTCCCGACCGCTACGACTTCTCTAATCATCCCCATTGTTGTCTAAGGGATTCTGCTGCCTTTCGGCCACCGATACAGCCAGAATGACCGCCTCCGCCATCTAAAAATAGCTCCGCCCACCCTTGTGCCTTCCGACCGCCTCACATGCCCCTATCACCGCCACAAAAGTGCCGCTTCGCTTCCAGGTTCCATTCTGAGGGCCTAGCCATGTCTTTTCCAACCGCCTCAGCCCCTGGACATGTGAAACCTGTCCGTCAGTGGTCGGAAACCCTTTCCGAAGTGTCAGCTGTCAATCCTGTGACCCACCGTCCACTCCGACGCACATTCCACTGCCATTCCGCTTCCAGACCCCATGTTTCATCCCCCAGAGTTTCTGCAGCTTTCCCTGCACTTCCTTGCTGTCCAGGCATGTCGTCCATACCCTCTCTCTTTACTTACATATTTTTCTGGTCAGTTTTACTTCGCTTTCCTTTCCCTTAGTGCGATGCATGTGATTTACCATACGTCGGCCCTTTTCTGTCACTTTTTTCGACATTTGACAGCTCCGAAAACCGCCGATTTTCACATAGCTACCGCCGCCTCTACGTTACAAGTATCACCGCTTCACTTAAAAAAAAAAATCCACCTTTTTGCGGTCACCATCTGTGTTTCTGAGCGTCCCAGAGTCCCCAGAGTCGAGTCCCTTGAGTATTTTCGAGTTCTATGAGTCCTTGCTGAGTCCACAGAGTTCTTCGAGTCTACAGAGTCTTCTACGAGTCCCCAGAGAGTCCGCTTCGAGTTCCAGAGCCTACTTCGAGTCCCCAGAGCCACTCCCTTTGAGAAACCGCCGCCCTTTGAGTCCTTCCACCGCTTCCAAAGTTCCACAGTGTTTTGGAGTCATTCCTGCCAATTTAGAGAGTCTAAGCCGCCGCCATTCGAGTCCTAGCTCTTACTAGCCTTCGTAGCCCTTCAGAGCCACCATATTTGCCCACCTGGTGGCGGTAATCCGGGTTCTTCATCGCCAACTACTCCTAGACCTTAGGGGATCTTTTCCCTCATCTCCCATAGCCTTTCCGACACCCCCTTCCGACTCACGACCCCTTGGGACGAGCCTAGGCATAGCCTACAGCTTTCCCCCCCTTTCCCCTTGCACTCTCACAAGAAGAGTTGCCCACAACACACCAAAGGTGTTTGGCAATGTGAGCATGGACTCAGAAGCTGAATGATGAAGAACGGAGAAGCCTAGCCCTAATGCGAAGAATGACTGATATTGCCAGCAGTCATCCATCGCACGAGAACCATCCTTAACGTTAGGGAAGAAACCGCTCGAGCGCCTGAAAAAACTTTTTGAGTGCTAGTTTACGGCATTCCGATTTTTCGAATATCTCTGTCAATTCTAAAGATATCGACACCATTCCCACGCTCACAGGAAGCTCTCGACCACGCCATCCTTCCTACCAAATTTGGTAACGATCCGCGCACTCCACGATTTTCTGCATCATTTCTACCAACGAACGCCCATTTCGCCAATATTTATTGTAATGGCCACCTCCTCGACTGTCTCTTCGCTTGTGTCCTTTGCTAGGGAGAATAACTATGAGTACCTGCCAGGAATCCCCACTAGCTCTCGCCCCGAAGCCTCCTGGTTCATCCCTCCCTCGTCCATGACCTCCCATCCTATCGCTTTGGGACAGCGCATTCTTCTCGTCAGTCAGACGTCAAAGAAGACGTTCTTTGGTCGCCTCAAGTCTGTCGTCAGGCTTGAGAGGTCTTATGTGGTTGTTTCGGTCTCTCCAGTTGAAAAGGATTATGGATTTTTCCTTCCTGCCCCCTGCAACGTCTATCTCTCAATCTCGTCTTTCGTTCTCCCAAAATTGCGACAGCTCCAGTACCAATTACTATCATCTACACTATCTGATCGCATTCATGACGATTTTGAGGCACTTCTCCCTGCCCTCATTGGAGAAGATGGCCCCTCCTCCTCCTCATGCCCTCCAGAGCACTAGTTGCACCTGGTACAGGTCGCTTTGCAGAGAGGAGAGAGGGGGGAAAGTTGCGAAATCCTAAGCCCTGACTACCCTGGAGACCCCCAAAGTTGGCCCCTGGCAGAAATCCCCACAGTTCTTCTTTCGGACGCGCAGCATATCGCCCCAATGAATCTGGATCTCAGATCTAGGAGTCAGAGTGACTCATTTGCAGTCATACCCCCTTATTCAGCAGTGACCAGTGCGCTTACTCATCCCCCTTTCTGTCGCATTATTCATCCATTCCTTAATGACTCATTCTATTTCAAATGATTTGTGATATTCTTTGTCATGCTGACTGATTTTACTTACCAATCGCTTACTGTCCTTACTCAGCCTTGCTCGGCCTTACCAATCCTTTACCAATCATCTTACCAATCACTTACAAACCCCTTACAAAGTGTTTCCCTCTATTTACTTCAGGCTGCGCTACCTTTTGTATATAAGTACCAATACGTCGCAGCAAGTAGCATACAAGCAAGTAGCCCCCCCTGCATAGGATACCATCCCCTTTGTAAAGAGACTACTGCCCAATCATTATCAACGTTATCTGCCTTATTGTCGTCGCTCTAAGGCCCTTCATTATCTTCTTTATCCTTGCAGTATCTGAGGCTCCATTAAGGGTCTATTTACTGTTATTCTTCATCATCTTACGTCGCTTCTGGGCTCTGAGTAGCCCAAATATCTTCGCTTTTCTGTCATTCCCCTGCCCCCCTCTCGTCAGGAGCACTGTTCCCTTCTGCCCTAGTCCTCTAGGTGTGCAGAACCCCTCCCCCATTTCGCTATAACCGATCCCTCAAGCCAAAGTCCGTGCAGGTAAACCACCAACTCGGCATTTGTCTTTGTGGTGGTTTTGTGGTGTTTTCGCCATAGATCCACACGTCGACTCACACCGTCATAGGAAGGCCATACCGCGCAACTCATGGATGGGCCAGGCCGTGATAGGAAGGTCACACCACGCAACTCATGGTCGGGCCCGTCCAAGGTATCAGGTGGGAGTGCGCAACTCATAGACGGGCCAGGCCGTGATAGGAAGGTCACACTGTGCAACTCATGGACTGGCCCATCCATGACATCAGATAGGAGTGCGCAACTCATGGATGGGCCTGGCCATGATAGGAAGGCCATAGCCCCCAACTCATGGACTGGCCCGTGCATGGTATCAGGTGGGAGTACGTAACCCATGGACGGGCCAGACCGTCATAGGAAGGCCATACTGCGCAACTCATGGATGGGCCAGGCCGTGATAGGAAGGTCACACCACGCAACTCATGGTCGGGCCCGTCCAAGGTATCAGGTGGGAGTGCGCAACTCATGGACGGTGTGGGCAACTCTTCTTGTGAGAGCGCAAGGGGAAAGGGGGGGAAAGCTGTAGGCAAAGCCTAGGATCGTCCCAAGGGGTCGTGAGTCGGAAGGGGGTGTCAGAAAGGCTATGGGGGACAAGGGAAAAGATCCCCTAAGGTCTGGGAGTAGTTGGCGATGAAGAACTCGAATTACCGCCACCAGGCGGGCAAATATGGCGGCTCTGAAAGGCTATGAAGGCTAGTAAGAGCTGGGACTCGAATGGCGGCAGCTTAGACTCTGTAAATCGGCAGGAATGACTCCAAAACACTGTGGAACTTTGGAAGCGGTGGAAGGACTCAAAGGGCGGCGGTTTAGACTCTGGAAATCAGTGGGAATGACTCTGAAACACTGCGGAACTTTGGAAGCGGCAGAAGGACTCGAAAGGCGGCGGTTTATCGAAGGGGTGGCTCTGGGGACTCGATGTAGGCTCTGGAACTCGAAGCGGACTCTCTAGGGACTCGTAGAAGACTCTGTAGACTCGAAGAACTCTGTGGACTCAGCAAGGACTCATAGGACTCGAAAATACTCAAGGGACTCGACTCTGGGGACTCTGGGGCGCTCAGAAACACAGATGGTGACCGCAAAAAGGTGGGTTTTTTTTTTTCTAAGTGAAGCGGTGATACTTGTAACGTAGAGGCGGTGGTAGCTATGTGAAAATCGGCGGTTTTCGGAGCTGTCAAATGTCGAAAAAAACGTGACAGAAAAGGGCCGATGTATGGTAAATCACATGTATCACAGTAAGGGAAGGGAAAGCGAAGTGAAACTGTTCGGAAAAATATGTAAACAAAGGGAGAGGGTATAGACGACATGCCTGGACAGCAAGGAAGTGCAGGGAAAGCTGCAGAAACTCTGGGGGACGAAACATGGGGTCTGGAAGCGGAATGGCGGCGGAACATGCGTCGGAGTGGGCGGTGGGTCACAGGATTGACACCTGGCACTTCGGAAAGGGTTTCCGACAGCCAACGGACAGGTTTCACATGTCCAGGGGCTGAGGCGGTCGGAAAAGACATGGCTAGGCCCTCAGAACGGAACCTGGAAGTGAAGCGGCACTTTTTGTGGCGGTGATAGGGGCATGTGAGGCGGTCAGAAGGCACAAGGGTGGGCGGAGCTATTTTTAGATGGCGGAGGTGGTCATTCTGGCTGTATCGGTGGCCAAAAGGCAGCAGAATCCCTTAGACGACAATGGGGACGACTAGAGAAGTCGTAGCGGTCGGGAATCGCCGCAATATGGTGGTCTGAGGCCCTGAGGACTGTCGGAGCATTGTGGCAGTGAAGGAATGCCGAAAAGCGGCGGGTTTCAGCCCTAGGGAGTGCACACTCCCTACAACGGGCCAGACCGTCATAGGAAGGCCATACCGCGCAACTCATGGACGGGCCAGGCCGTGATAGGAAGGTCACACCACGCAACTCATGGTCAGGCCCGTCCAAGGTATCAGGTGGGAGTGTGTAACCCATGGACGGGCCAGGCCACGATATGAAGGTCATAGCGCACAACTCATGGACTGGCCCGTCCATGACATCATATAGGAGTAGGCAACTCATGGATAGGCCAGACCGTCATAGGAAGGTCATAGCGCACAACTCATGGACTGGCCCGTCCAAGGTATCGGATAGGAGTAGGCATCTCATGGACGGGCCGGCTGTGATAGGAAGGCCATAGCGTGCAACTCATGGACTGGCCCGTCCATGACATCAGATAGGAGTGCACAACTCATGGACGGGCCAGGCCGCGATATGAAGGTCATACCGCGCATCTCCTGGACTGGCCCGTCCATGGTATCAGGTGGGAGTACATAACCCATGGACAGGCCAGGCCGTCATAGGAAGGTTATAGCGCGCATCTCATGGTTGGGCCCGTCCAAGGTATCAGGTGGAAATTCATAACCCCTGGACAGGGCCGGCCATGTGCACGGGTAAAACTCTGCAATTCACCCCAAGACTGGTCTCCAGCACTTGGCCGAGGGCCATATCAGTCTTGGGATGGCCAGAGGTGATATGAAGATCCCCGCGCAAAGGATGGATTAGTTCTGCCGCAATATCAGCTGCGCGACATAACTTAAGCGCTCCGTGATATTTAATTTAACTATGATCGGCAGCACTAGCGCTCATTTGGGGACCCACCAGGGTATCGTTTTGGATGGCATAATGGACATGCTTGCGATTCTGCGATTAGAAGTAGCGCAGAATGACAAATGGGGGCGTTTTAAAGGAGGCCAATATCCGGCGCAAATGACTGAAAGCAAATAGCTGACGACATCACATAACGTAACGCGGCAGACCATCATAAAATTTTCAATCATCAACTCGGATCCCACGATAGATTCACCGAAAGCGACAAATGTCTGAAGTACCTCATGGCTGGCATATGCAGTTGATGGAAAGGGTGGCCGAATATATGCAAAGCCGATTTTGGGAGGAAGTGTTCACTGGACAGTGCACCATCCCCCATATATCGATTCCAGTACCGTTGGTTTGTCATGCAGATCGCATGATTCAGGTAATTGAACAGGCATATCGGCATCAACGTGAGTGCAGAAATCCCCAGAAGACACTCTGCTCATTACAGGCAAGTTACGGTCCAAGGAGCTCAGCGCCGAAAGACGCATGATATCGTGGCATCGTTGCAGTACGATGAAATCAGAGATCCAACTGCTCTATTAGATGGAGATGGAAATATCAAGCTCTGGTATCTCCCAGGAGCCATAGACCCTGCACATCAGGTGATTAACTCTGCGTATGGCAACATTTCCAGACGTTCATATATATCGCAGAAAAATATATGGGATTCGCTTAATTTATTGAGAGGGCCATTGGAGGAAAGTGTAAGGTTGGGCTTGCCTTAGTTCACACCCGTGAACTGTACCGTATGGTATTCGCAGTGTAAAATTTTTAAGACAATGATGTCCTTAAGTCACTACGACGATTTTTATATACTAGACATGCAGGCATGTGATACCGGAGTATCACATGCCTGCAGATGATTACAGACATCTAAATTAGGGCACGGCCCCTAACACCCTCCCCCTGTAGAGCCGACTTAGGCTTGTAAGACAAGAAGAAAAGAAAAAGCAAAAGGAAAAAAGAAAAAGATAGGGAAGACCCTATGTACATTCACGCGAGATGTTGAATCTCGCAGCACTACCAATCCAAGGGTTACGCCTCATTTTAGTAATGCAGAGCAAGGTACAAAAGGTGTTGAACCCTTCATACCACAACTCGAACTGAGGGGTTGCGCCCTCGAGAAGACGATCCAGCACCCGATGTAGCATCCCTTCTACATCGGAGCCGGCTCGTCCCTCATCTCGCCCTCCTCGGGCTCGTCATTTTGTTCGGGAGTCCTCTCCCGCGAAATTCGACCTTCCACCCCCAGGTAGTTGGGCAGGTCATAGATAACTGCAGCGGAGCAGAAGTCCCTAACGATAGGGAGCTCTACTGAACTTTGTTAATATTAGCCCTCTGCGTCGCTGACTGTGCGAGCCTCGTAGGCTGCAATGCGCTCGGTAGCAATCCTGAGGGTCCTAGCCTGGTGCTCGACCCACTCCTTCGAGCGGTTCTCCTTCAATACTGGAGGGTCGTTGATTGCCGCCCTCAGAAGATCGAGGGTGGCTCGCACGTTGGGGTCTCGTTCCCCCCCATTATCGACAGCACAGGTAATATACTCTCTACCCGCTCTCCTGGCCCAAACAAGGGCATCGTCGGCATCATGAGGAGTGATGCCATTAGCCACGAGGTATGCGGTGATATCAGCCATACCGGCTGAGCGAGTGAACTCCCCTTCCCAGGGGACACGAGTACCATCATGAGGGGCCACCTTGGCACAATCCAGAAGGGCTCTGTAGCGACCCTTCGCAGCGAGGAGACAAACTAGCTCCCGGAACCAGACCATCCGGTCATAGCTCCCTCTGGGGACTGGAGCCAGTCGTTCGTAGAGGAGGAATCCTCGTACTAATTGTGCTGTGGGAGGACTGATTTCCCACTCGTCGTCGTCGGGGCGCTCACTGACACCTAGCACCCCAGGGAACATTCTCGAGAGCTCGGAGCTCTCATCTGAACCGCTGTACCCATTCTGGTACTCATGAATAAATTTAACCCAGTCAGCGACTGGGGCTTCGAGGCTCGGAGCCTCTCGTGGTAGTTCGGGGATCCCCCCTTTTCCCTTCTTTCCGGAGGTTCGACCTCCTCCTCTAGGATTAAACGCTTGACCCCTTGGAGGGGGTCGTTCTTGATGAGCAGGGGCTTGGGGAACCCCAGGGTTTTTGACCATCAGGCGGTCACGGAGAGGCACGATGGGTCTCTGACCCATCTCTGGCAAAGGAGCGGCAGGTTGACCCCCTATCCACTGTTGTAAGGCTGGCTGTCCACCGACGGGTTGTAATGCGAGGGCTTCTCCCTCCCTCCTTGCCCTTTCCTTGTCTCGTAGCGCCTCTCTACTCTGGCGCGCTTTCTGGGAGGCCCAAACAGGTGGCCTCCATTCTTTAAGTGCGAGGTTCATGACCTCATTCATGACCAACCTGCACTTCTTCCACAGGTTGATGTAGGTGATCAGCTCCTGCGCCCTACGGACGCAAGGAGCGTTCTCCTCAGGTTCTTCGTACGCTTCGGCGTACAGCTTGCGGATTTCCTCCATGGTGTTAATGAGTCTAATGGGACCCATTATCCCCCTGTCCCATCTGGTAACTGATGCGACGAGATTTCCTCGTCTGAGGGGAACAGGAGGGGGGGTCCCCTGGCGAATGTTGGCGAGGGCGGCGCCAAGCCTCTCATCATCGTAGGCGTAGAGGTTGTCGTTGATCCTCACAAAGAGGATCGACCTCACGCCATCCCTGCCTTGCCCAAGGACCCGTACTCTGTACGGGTTCGGGCATGCGTTTGATGAGACGTGCGGTCTCATCAGCCAGAGTGACAATAGCAGGCATGATACCTGCGTTGGACAAGGCCATGCCTTGGGAGAGATGAAGTGCGTATGCCACGCAATGGTCACAAGCGCCGTGATGGCGCAAGAACAGGAACTGGGGGTGGCACTCCCAGTAGGGACAGGAACGTTTGTCCCGGCGACGCTCACACTTGAGGGATGACGAGCGTGAGGGTGATCATGGCCATTTCTGGCCACTACTGACCGTACGCAGACTGCATCGGTCGACGGGGGACGGGGAATATGAGCGTGATGGCGAGCCATCGGGAGACGCGTTGTAAAGTTTAGAGATGGGGACCTGGGAGGGTTTACCTGAGGTTTCGAGAGTGGTCAGTTCGACCAGAGGGGGCTGAGAGCTTGGTGGGAGGGTCAAAGAATTCAGAAAAGACCAGGAAACGCGCCCTAAAACCCAAAGATAGTCGAGATAACGTCTAAGGAGGGTCTGATAATGGAGAAGATATAAATCCGAGTCCCTCGGGCTCGGAATTCCGTCTTTTCGTCTCTGGTAACTCGTCTTGTTCTTCTTCTAAGTAAGTACAAGCTACTTGAAGTCGTGAGTGGCTTACATAAGCCACAACACGACCACACATTACTCGAAAATACTAAATAAAAAGTAGAAGAAAAATATAGTAACAAAAGTAAGGTAGAAACAATGAAATAAAGAAAATCACCTAGTAGGGAGATTGCTCTCCCTACATCCGAGGGGGGCTTTGAATGTTGACTGTCCCCAGTCATCTCATACCTAGCTGTACCATAAGGCAAGACAGGGTATCAACCCTCGAAACGAAGCTCTAAGTGAAAGGGGCAAAAATGCGAACTCGAAACAAAAGAAACCACATAAAAAAAACAAAAGGACTACTCAGCTGCCATCTGCCATGGTACATGCACCATTCACCTCGAAATCGAGAGAGGGGGAACCCAGCTCGAAGGGGTCTGAGGCTACCTCGAAGGGCTCGAAGGGGTTTCGAAGCGAGCTGAAGGAGGGGAAGCAGGCTCCCAGCAACTCGAAGCTACCCTGAGGGTCTTGAGGGTTGCTTGAGGGTAGCCCGAAGGGTTTCGAAGGCGACTCGGAGGGTTTCGAAGGCCACTTGAAGGGTCTCGAAGGCAAGTTTAGCCTCTGGATCAAGCTCGAGGGTCTCGGAGGTGCTCGGAGGGGAATGGGTTACCTTCACACTCAGAATCCGACCCTCACGAGTAGCTGAATGGTCTCGAGAGGCAGCGAGGGGCTGACTCGAAGGGGGTTTGGTCGCTCTCGAACCTGGTAGCTGACCCTCGACGACTTCGGGGCGAGCTCGAGAAGGAGTGGGGGTCTGGGAACTCAAAGGAGAAGCCTGTACCTGGGTAGCTAGACCTCTGGGGCCTTGAGCGAGGGCCCAGAAGTCCAAATGAGCCTGTATGCTGCGCCCGAGCGCCTCACGAGGGATTTCCTCACCTGTAGGCAACACGACTCGACCTCCAGCTATCTGACACCTTCCTGCAGCCAGATACGAAGTGCAGGTTCTGCACCGAGCTCGAATGTGTCCTTCTCGACCACAGAAGAAACAAAAACTAAACCTTTGAGGGTGTGTCTGGTGCCTCGAAGCTCCTCGAAAGGCTGGGGGTGCCTCACTCGAGCCTTCGCACTCTCGATGGGGTGGCACACCCCTTGACGCTCTTGAACGCGATTCAGAAGGGGCAGGGGTAGGCTTCGACGTCGAGGTCGAGGCCTCTCGAGGCTGAGGCGAGCTACCTTCGGATGCCACGAAGCGAGGGCAGAGTCTTGAGGGCGTCTTGAGGCGAGGGGGACTCTTCGATATGGGCTCAGGATGCTGGGCGACAGTACCCGAGGGGTGCTCGAGGTGCGACAAGTGCCTCGAAGCAGTCTTCGAAGGGGGCTCTGGATGCAGCAAGTGTCTCGAAGGGGGCTCGAGATGCGAAGAGTGTCTCGAAGGGGGCTCGAGATGCGAGGGATGTCTCGATGAGGTCTTCGAAGGAGGGCTGAGGTGTGAGGGCCATCTATACAAGGTCTCGAGAGGTGGACTATACCTTGACGAGGGCTCGAGGCGAGGGGAATACCTCGAAGCGGTGCTCGAGAGTTCGTGAGGATGAGGGTGAGAGGTTGAGGATGAGCCGAGGTCTCGACGCTTGCTCGAAGACAACTGAGCACGAGGGGAACGATCCTCCATACCATCCCAACGATCCACTGAGTACAAATGTGACCATCGATCTTCTCTCGAGGCACGAAGCGAGTTCGAAGGCGAGCCACCAGCCTGCTGAGCGTGGTCACACCTAGCTGGTTGTGCCTCAGGGTGCCACGAGCCTGCATTAGTGACTCGGAGAGGGTGTGAGCCACTCGAAGCGAACTCAGGAGTGGGAGGGGGGTTCTTTGAAGTTCAAGGGGATGCCTCGAAAGGGGGACGAGAGAGAGGCTTCGTGCTCGAGCTTCCCTGGGAGTGTCTTCTAGAATGAGACCGAGAGCACTCCACAGGGGCATCTCGAGGGTTTCTGTCCAAGGGAGAATGCGAGCGCCAGGGTAAATTCTCACCTCGCTCATGAGTAGGACCTCTCGAAGGGTCCTTCGAAGTTCGAGACAGTCTCTCGAAGCCTGTGGAGGGTTCGTACCAAACCTCACGAGATGATGAGCTTCTCGAAAGAGACTCTAGGCGAGGCCGAGGGCTGCTCAAGACTCGCATGTAGCCTACATATGCCGGTCGATCCTCGAGCTGGTCTCGAGACCTTCTCGAATACTTATCCATAGCTGGTAGTAGCTGTGAGGATAGAATGAAAATATATTTCACAAATGACACCGATTATTAGAGGTAATAGGCACAGGAAATGGCCAATGAGCGAATCGAGCGTCTGCCGGAGGGTCTCGAAGGGTACTTCTGAGTCTCGATTTCGCCTCAATGCGACCTGGAACGTCTAAAGGAAGTCGGAGAGAGGTGGCAACGAACCACGAAGGGGGGGAGAAGGGTGCAGGGAACTCGTATGATGCGTCTCGAAGTGGTTTCGACCACCAAAAACTGAATTTAGTGACTGCTGTGACTCGAAGCTTATCCTTGACTGCACAGCCTCACTGGACTGCAAAAATGCGCAGATAATGATTGGAAAATGACTTATATTCGTCTATAAACGAAGTTGCACGTCTAAAGAAGCGTCTCATGTTTCGAAGGTCTCGAAAGCGTCTGATAGTAATTGCGAAGCGTCTCGGGGAATCTCGGAGCGTCTAGTAGGTGATACGAAGCGTCTAATCAGAGTCTCGAAGTGTCTATAAGGGCGTTCGAAGCAGTCTCGAAGGGATCTCGAAGCGTCTCGAATGGGTCTCGATGGGGTCTCGAAGCGGTCTCTAAGCAGTCTCTGGTGACTCAGGATGACAAGGAATACTTTCCTACAACTCCGAAGGGCACGAAAATGCGAGGGAAAGTGCCAGGGAGCAAAGCTGTGGCAGGGGTGGCAGGACAGTGGCGCGTTGGTGAACAACCACTGGGCGGAATTTAACGAAACTTCGGGAGACAGTAGAGGACGTCTAGGGCCGCTGGGAGATCAAAGAAACAAGAGATTCCGCGCACCCTATCCCGAGTTATGCCAAATCTCGTCCTACTAAGCCTTTCTCCACCAAAAGCAAGATATCTCTTGAACCGTTGAGGTGAACGCGTCGAAAACGGTATCGTCCGAAAGCCCTGGTCGAGTAGATTCAGGATCTCGAAAAGCGAGAGGGTAGGCGCGTCGGTTGTCAAGAAATCGCGTGCTCAAGCACGAAGGTAGGGGGAGGAGGGGTTACCAAGCAACACAGCCCCCTCGCGGTGGGCTCCAGATGTAAAGTTTAGAGATGGGGACCTGGGAGGGTTTACCTGAGGTTTCGAGAGTGGTCAGTTCGACCAGAGGGGGCTGAGAGCTTGGTGGGAGGGTCAAAGAATTCAGAAAAGACCAGGAAATGCGCCCTAAAACCCAAAGATAGTCGAGATAACGTCAAAGGAGGGTCTGATAATGGAGAAGATATAAATCCGAGTCCCTCGGGCTCGGAATTCCGTCTTTTCGTCTCTGGTAACTCGTCTTGTTCTTCTTCTAAGTAAGTACAAGCTACTCGAAGTCGTGAGTGGCTTACATAAGCCACAACACGACCACACATTACTCGAAAATACTAAATAAAAAGTAGAAGAAAAATATAGTAA
The DNA here is from genome assembly GCA_024613165.1 of Pisolithus albus. NCBI lineage: Eukaryota > Fungi > Basidiomycota > Agaricomycetes > Boletales > Pisolithaceae > Pisolithus > Pisolithus albus. The sequence continues at coordinate 200,775 of JANFAB010000022.1, forward strand.
CAAAAGTAAGGTAGAAACAATGAAATAAAGAAAATCACCTAGTAGGGAGATTGCTCTCCCTACAGCGTCAGAACGCGCGGGGGATCTGCCTCGCCGGGGCAAGGGAGATTGGGACGGGGTGGGGCTAATAGAGCCTTGTGGGCTCGGGGGGTCTCTGCGATGGTGATCGTGGTGGGACATTGTATCTACTAGAACGTTATGAGCATTAAGGAAAAAGAAAAAGAAGAAGAAGATGGAGTATTGTAAAAAGAAAATCACGTGATCAGTAAAGTTAATGCACGTGAAACGGTGAAAATGTGATCGGAGGAAAGTATATACTCTAATTAAATTTGGTAACTATGCTGTGCTCAAGGCCGACAGTATTATTGATGGTATTATTTTTATTTTTATCTTTTGTTTGTTTTTATTTTTGTTTTTTCTGACTTGTCCGTTTGCTTCCAGTAGTAGTCTCCCGACTACGTTTAACCACTTAGTGGTTACCGTACGCCTACGCGTACTATTTCGCCCTTCGGGGCAACTGGCGTATACTTTGTATGCCCTGGAGCTCGAGGTACCTGTCGAGGGCCTCAAGCTCCTTACAATTAGACACTGGCTCCCATGTCGTGTCTCCGAGGTTCCATCTCATTCCATCTCACAAGGAACTCTACCTTGTTATTCGTCCACCGGTAAGCCGTTATCTCATCTACTAACCACTCCTCTTCGTCGGTCATACCGACATCGTAGAATGCGTGCGCATAGTGCCTCGGGAACAGAACATCATCATTCTGTTCATATCTTCGCAATAACCCGATGTGGAACGTTGGGTGTATGCACTGCTGGTGCAATTGTTCTGGCAGGTCCAGAGTGTAGGTATCGTTCACGCTGTCACAGCGCAATACTTTCATCGGACTGATGAATTTTGGCACAAGCTTTCGTGCACGTCCCTTCGGAATGCTCAAGTTCTGAGTAGAGAGGTAGACGAGGTCCCCCTCTCGAAGGCTGAAGCCTTCCTTTCGTTTCTTATTCGCATGGTACGTCTGTATTACCCTGCTTTCAATGATGGCATCATGGGCCATCTCAAGATTTTCTAACGCTTGTTTTATGAAGGTTTTTACTCCCGGTGCCATTGAGGGCGTCCCCCCTCTGATACGTTGCATTACCTCGGGCATATACCCATAATTTAACTCGAAGGGTGCAAACCCTGTCGAGCTACTTATGCTCGAGTTGATCGCGAACTCGACCATTGGCATCTTCGATGTCCAATCCGTTTGGTCTGGTCAGACCATGGCTCGTAGCATCTGCGCTACATTTCTTATTGCTCGTTCAGACGCTCCGTCTGTTTGTGGATGGAACGCCGTCGACATTAGGAGTTTCGCTCCCAACATTCTGTGTGTTTCGCGCCAGAAAGTCGACGTGAATTTCGTGTCTCGATCTGAGACTATCATCTCTGGTAGTCCGTGTAGTTGGACGACTTCCCATATGAACATCCCTGCGAGCTCTGATGCTCATATCGTCGTAGTCACCGGTACTAGGTGTACCATCGACGTTAGATGGCACAGAACCACCCACAGGTAGTCGTGCCTGTCGTTTGGTGGGAAAGGTCCCACAAAGTCCATTGCTATCGACCCCCAGGGTCTTCTCAGCACAGGCAGACTGTGCAATAGACCCTTCGGTCGCTGATTGTCGTTCTTTGTCATCTGACATATCGGACATGTTCGACAAAACTTGTCCACCTCCCGGCCGAGTTTCGGCCACCAATACCATCTGCGGATATAATCCGCTGTCCTCTGGGACCCAAAATGTCCCAGCGTCCTGTGTGCTTGATCGATTACCCTGGCGATAGTATCATCGCCGTCGTACCTTGCATGGGGAAGGCATAGCACCTTCTTGTTGAACATGCGCCTACTCAGTGCAGCATGGGAACTAGTTACTACATAGGTAGAACAACACTTAGTCCATTTACGGTAGACAATAGCTACAACTATTTAGGTAGTTGTCACACGTCACATCACACTCACCCTGTGGTATATAAAGGCAGCCTATGGCGCCCTAAAAATACAATCACTTTTGCCTTCCTTAACTCGTCTCAACTCGTTACTACTTAACCGAAGGTGAGTCCAGTGGAGCTGGCCTCTGTGCCATGCACCGTTCCTCAACAGGTTATGAGCCCCGATGAGCAGCCCTCTCCAGCACCATTCTTGGCAGCGTTGAGGAGCACTCTGGCTCGCCTTAGTGGCGCCTTAATTGGCTGCCTCGTTGAGAACGTTGAGCGCCTTCATGGCTGCTCATTGGCAATGGCCTTCAGCTGAACATCTCGTTCGCTGGGCCAGGCTTTTCACCCTTTGTCGTCGCACCTCACAGTGCTGACTTTGTCTTTGCTTGCAGATACCATGTCTAGCGCATTGACCAACCTCGTCCCCGTCTTTACCGGCGCCAACTGGCAGGAATGGTCCCCAGCAATGGAGGCCTTCTTGATGTCTCAAGGTCAGTGGTGGGTTCTTAACAAGACCCGCCCTGACAGCGATGACAATGCTGGCGACTGGGACGACAGCAACTCCCAGGCTCTTGGGAACATCCGTCTTCGCCTTGCGCCTCCTGTGCGCATTCAGGTGTCGACCCATTCGACTGCCAAGGCTACTTGGGATGCTCTCAAGGCTGAGTATGGCAAGCCCGGTATCGCCACGGCCTATGCCGACTTCAAAACCTTGATCGAGACTACTGTCCCCGGTGACCAGCACCCCGCTCCTGCCCTGACCAAGATCATGGCGCACTTCGCTAAGCTCGCCGATGCCGGCTTCGAGCTCTCTGCCCCGGTCCAGGCAATGATCGTCCTCGCCAAGCTCCCTCCCACCATGGAGGTAGTAGCTCAGCTGCTTAACCAAGCCAGCAGCGAGGCCGACAGCATCAAAGACCTGAAACCGGACGGCATCGTACGTGCCGCCACTCTAAGTTGGGAGCAGAGGAACTCCCGTCGCAAACCACACGCCTCCGCCAACAAACTTAGCGCTGTTAAGCGCAAGCAGGGCGACCCCCACTTCTCGCAGCAGCAACAGCAGCAGCAGAAGCCCTCCGGCTCTGGCGGCAACAATGTGCCGAACCAGGAGAAGGGGAAGAAGAAGAACAAGCGTGGTAAGCGTGGTGGGAAGAAGCGTCAGCACGATGACGAGGAGGCCCACATGGCCTCCATGGTTGTGACCACTGGCCCTGAGCCAGTGCCTGACCCTAGGAAACTTGCGCACACCATCGGTGCAGCGCAGTATGGTCCTCCCGGCTTCCCCCAGACGGTTAAGGCCTTCGAGCTGGCCCATCGCATTGGCATAGAACCGACCCCTCAGCGGGTCAAAATATTAGATTCCTGTATCCCGTCACCCTTCGCTCAGTCTGCCCCAGAGGCAGGTCCGTCTAAGCGCCCTCGACTTGAGGAACGCAACCCGTCCCCCGATGTTGAAGACACCATCTCCATCGGTACCATCTATGACGGGGATATTGATGCCGATATAGCCGAAGCGGCTGGCATCGACTTGACCATGGATAGGTTAGTCATCCCCTCCGGTTCACTTAAGCAGGACACTAACTCTGCTTTCGCTTGCAATTCTGCGCGGTATATAGCGAGTAGTAGTAGCATGTATTCTATTTCTCTGAATACTACTTGTGTCCATGCGCTCTCGTTTGCGATGTGTGTGAACTGTAAGGGTAAATGCAAGCATGACGACCCCGAATGGGTGCTCGACTCTGGTGCTTCCAACCATTTCACGAACGACTTAGATGATTTCGTTGATTATGAGCCACTCAAAGGGGATCAACAACTCCCTATCCAGACTGCGAATGGAGCCTCCGTTGCGACTGGGAGAGGAACTGTCCTCGTTTATTCAGGACTACCAAATGAGCGCCAAGGAGATCTTGTGCGGCTCTATCCCATTTACTACATGCCGGATTTACGGGGCTGGCTAATTTCACTAGGTGTGCTCCTCAAACAAGGTGCTGTCGTGCGCGGTAACTCGTCGCATCTGACGATATATAGCCCTGATGGAAATGCATACCTGACCTGCATCCCCAGGGAGAATAAGGACACTATTTTCGTGCTGAAGTCGCCTGCTGTGCTGACTGAAGCAACACTCTGCATGGTAACCTATGATACTATGCACCGACGCCTGGGACACCCCTCCAAGGACGTCCTGCGCCAAGCGCAGAAACATACTAGGGATTTCCCTGAGATCGAGTTACCCACCAAGGACGAGATATGTCCTGGTTGTGCTCTGGGCAAGATGCCTAACAGAGCCTTCCCACCGAATGAGCGCAGAGCTTCGCAGCCGTTCGAGTTAATACACTCTGATCTGAAGTCCTTCCCCATTGCATCTTACCGCAAATTTAAATATGTGATTGTCTTCTTAGACGATTTTTCATCACATGCATGGACAGTAAATCTGCGCACTAAAGATGCTGCGATTTCCGCGACCAAAAATTTTCTGCAGATGGTCTGCGTTCAATATAATGCCTACGTTAAAGGCTGGATGTCCGATGCAGGGGGAGAGTATAAATCTGAAGCCTTCGATCGAGTTTTACAGGAGAAGGGAATTCGTATATTCCAAAGTGCGCCTCGCACCCCTATGCAAAATGGTCGCGCAGAGAGAATCATGCGCACCCTCATGGACAAGGCCGAGTCTATGAGAATCGAGGCTTGCCTCCCTGACTCCTGGTGGGAGTTCTCTTTCTCACATGTGACCCATGTATACAATAGGTCACCGATGCGCCGCATTAACTGGCGCACCCCTTATCAGTTGATAAATGGGGAGGAACCATCCATTGACCACCTTCGAGTCTTTGGATGCGGTGCATATGTGTATTTGCCTGCCGAGGCTCGTGCCAACAAAATGGCTGCGAAGTCTGAACTAATGACCTACATTGGTGTCGCTCCAGGGAATGAGCGCAATTATTTATTCATGCGCCCCTCCAATGCCGTATTCACTGCGGCACATGCAACTTTCGATGAGAGCGCGTTCCCTCGCTGCTCCTCGACCAGATCTCGCGTAAGACAACCAGTCCGCGATGATCATGAGCCCACTCATGAGGCCCCTGCACCACCTGAGGATGACCCTCCTCGTCCTTCGCGCCCCACTCAGGGTAGACAGTGCACTGAGACTCCAGTGGAGCAGGAACCTGTTCCTCTGCCGCCGAGAACACCTTCTCCGGCTCGAAACCCACCACCACCCCAGGAACCTCGCCGCCCCCGTAAGGAGCGCAGGCCCCCTGTACCTCCAGCACCAGTGCGCCCCCAAAGGGAGCGCAGGCCTCCAGTTCGCCCAGGAAATGTCTATGGCGAACGGCGCCACCCTGTCGAACAGTTCAGGGATATAGAAAATGAGCGCCGTTGGAGAGAAACAGTTGGCAAATCGTCAGGATCTCGCCCTGTGCCAGGAGGATTCCCGGAACCACCCCCTGCTCTATCCCCCAGTAGTGAGGATGACGTCGAGCGGATATGCCAGGAAGGGGGAGTAGACCTGGCAAATTTCCTCCTCGCCAAAGCAGTCCCCTCTAGTGAGCCTCCCAAACTTAATGTGTGGGAATGGTCTTACCGCGACATCGCTCGCCTACCCAAGGCTGAGCAGCAGCAGTGGGAAACTGCATGTCATGAGGAGCTTGACATGTTCCGAAAGCGGAAGGTCTTTGACCTCGTAAGCCGCCCAAGGGGGAGAAAGGTGATTAAAAACCGTTGGGTATTCGACGTAAAGTCCGATGGCCGGAAGAAAGCTAGGCTTGTCGCCAAAGGCTACTCCCAGGTCGAAGGTTTAGACTTTGACCAAATCTTCTCACCAGTAGTGCGCTACGAAACCGTGCGCCTTATGTTCGCGCTTGCTGCGCTTGAAAACTGGTACATCTCAGCTCTCGATGTCAGGAGCGCCTATCTATATGGCAAACTTGAAGAAGAAATCTACATGGAGCAACCTGAAGGCTTCGCAGTGCCTGGGCAAGAGCAGAAAGTGCTCCACTTAAAGCGCGCCCTCTATGGCCTGAAGCAGGTTGGCCTGGCCTGGTGGCGAACACTAGATAAATCCTTAAAGGAACTAGGTTTTGAGCGCCTCAAGTCCGATGCTGGACTCTTCCTCTACAAGAGGTAAAACACAGTCGTCGCCATTATATATGTGGATGACGCCCTCTTCTGTGGCCCTAGCAAGGCTGTAGTCGATGAGGTCAAAGCGCTGTTCATGCGCAAGTGGGAATGTAGAGACCTTGGAGAACCCAAAGAGTTCCTCCGGATGTCCATCAAGCGCCAAGGCCGCAAGATCTATCTCGATCAATGCGCCTATCTCGACAAAATCGTTGAGCGCTGTGGACTCCAAAATGCCAAACCAGCAAAGACTCCACTACCCACTGGGTACTACGCCCTACCAAACGACGAGCCTGCTGACCCAGAGCTCAGAACTCGTTTCCAGACAGTGATTGGGTCACTACTCTATATCATGTTAGGCACCCGTCCTGACATTGCATATGCCGTGACGGCTCTATCGCAACATTCTGCGAATCCGTCCAAAGAACACCTAGACAAAGCGCTGTATATCTGCCGCTACCTACTTGGGACAAGAAACTATTCCCTCGTTTTCAATGGTGATTCTGGCCTAGGCATCACTGCATGTACAGATTCAGACTGGGCCTCTGACCCTTCCACTCGCTGATCGCAGACAGGCTTCTTCCTGAAACTTGCTGATGGCATCTTCAGTTGGACATCACATGCCCAAAAAACAGTAGCCCTGTCATCCACTGAAGCAGAATACATGGCGCTCAGTGATTGTAGCCGCCAAGTAATCTGGATTCGAAACTTGCTCGGGGAATTGGGATATAAACTGAAACCCATTCCGATTTGCGGTGACAACCAGGGAGCCTTGTTTATGGCTTCAAACCCTGTGACCGAGAAAAGGTCCAAGCACATCGATGTTCGCTACCATTATGTACGCGAAGCCGTGGCTGACAGCAAAGTCGCCCTGTTCTTCATCGATGGTGCAGAAAACCCTGCAGACATGTTCACCAAGAACTTGGGTCGAGACAAATTTGAAAAGTTCAGGGCACAACTCGGGCTTGAAATCTATCAGGCTGACGACTAATCTGGCTGCACTTAATTGTAGCGCCATCCTATGCTTGCGTGCTTTAACCAGCGACTTAGCAAGGGGGAGTGTTGAACACGCGCCTACTCAGTGCAGCGTGGGAACTAGTTACTACATAGGTAGAACAACACTTAGTCCATTTACGGTAGACAATAGCTACAACTATTTAGGTAGTTGTCACACGTCACGTCACACTCACCCTGTGGTATATAAAGGCAGCCTATGGCGCCCTAAAAATACAATCGCTTTTGCCTTCCTTAACTCGTCTCAACTCGTTACTACTTAACCGAAGGTGAGTCCAGTGGAGCTGGCCTCTGTGCCATGCACCGTTGCTCAACACTTCTCTCCTCCATGATTTCTCGTGTATAGAAGGCCATCTTCCCCTTCGAACTGAGGAAAGGTGATGGCTGTGCCATCACTTTTGCGAGTACAGGATCACTTCTATATCCTGCGCGGATAGCATTCAGGAAGCCTGGTGCTTCTCCAAATGTTATTGGGGAGGCTTTAGAGGCCTCGGCAGATTCGAGTATCGTAGGGTCTTCCTGCGCACTTGCGCTAGGGGATTCCTTGTTACTCTGATCTGCGGCTGAGGTCATCTCTTTAGCCTCTTCATATCTTTTCTTGACCTTTTCCTTCAACTGGTTACTCTTCTGAGGGGTACTTCCCTCTCTCATTGCTGATAACTTCAGCTCTCGCCACCTGTCTTGAGGGAGGTCGTCCCCCTCTGGGTCCAGACGTATATCTGCATCGGCCCATTCGACTTCATCATTGGGAGCTATGTCCCCTCCTTCTTGCTCGTAGTAACGAGAAAGGCAATCCGCTACGCGGTTCTCCGTGCCTTTTGCATAGACGATGTTTGCGTCGAATCATGACATGTAGTCCAACCAGCGGACTTGTCGACTCGACAGTTTTCGTTGGGTTTTGAGGTACCCCAACGCCTCATGATCGGTGATGATCGTAAACTTGAAGCCGAGGAGTTTATCCTCCCATTTCAAGAGCGCTTCGATTATTGCGAGAGTTTCTCGCTCGAATGTTCGATAATTCTGTTGAGCATCGCTCAACTTTTTTGACATAAATCCTGCTGGTCGGCAGGTTTTCCAGTCGGGCCCCTACCCGTATAACGCACCCACTCCATAGAGTGATGCATCACACACGAGCCATATTGGCTCTTCTTTTCGCGGATCAATAGGCCGCAGGATCGGATACTTGCACGCAAGATCCTTGATTACTTGAAAACACCTGTCGTGGATTTCCCTCCACTGAAACGGATGTTCATTCCATTGTATAGCAGTCAGGGGCGTAGTGTATGCCGATATGTCTGGCATAAACTGTGCTAGGTATTCCACTAGTCCTACGAACCTTTGGACTTCGTTTAGATTCTTAGGAGTCCTCCAGCTCCTAATTCGAGACATTTTGTCTCTGTCGGCGTGGACGCCCTTAGCGTCTATTATGTGCCCTAGGCAGTCCAGTTTTTCTGCATAAAGGTCGCACTTCTCCTTCTCAAGGTAGAAGTCGGCCTTTTCTAGTGTTTCAAACACTATTCTGAGGTGTCGTTCGTGATCCTCAATTGTATCACTAAAGATGAATATATCATCGAGATAGACGTACACAAAACGTCCTATGTGATCTCTGAAGATCACTGTCATAAGACGTTGAAACGTCGCAGGGGCATTACAATCTCCCTGCTGCATTACTTGACTTAAGAAAGTCCCATATATCGTCGAGAAGGCCGTCTTCCAGACATCTTCGGGTTCTATACAAACTTGTTCATATGCGTTTGATAAATCAATCTTTGAGCGATACTTCGCTCGTGCTATGTCCATTCGTATCTGGTCCTGATCTGGGAAGGGGGTGACGTCCTTCACAGTATTTTCGTTTCTCTTGCGGCAGTCAATGACTGTCCGCAGCTTTCCATTTTTCTTCAGGATGCATAGCATCGGAGCAGCCTGTGGGACGCTTTTCAGCACCCACCGTTCTGCGTCCGTATATAGTCGGATTTTATCCGACAACTGTTGTTTCAGCGCGTCAGCGCACCGTGGCAGGTGGTACACATACTGCTTTCCTTCATCTATCAGGGGGATCCTGTGGTTTACCTCCCATAGTGGAGGCAGTTTCGGGATCACCCCGCTGAAGAGAATTGAAATAAGAGTGACTGGGATGGGTGGTGAAGTCTGAGGGGGAATTCTTCCCAAGGGGCTTCTCTAGCCTGGAGGAAGGCTGTCTAGGGACGTCTGATGCTGTCTGAGGCTGTCTAGACACTGAGAGAGGCACTCGAGGCCTTCTCGAACTCGAACCCGAACTCTCGAAACTCTGAAATGCGACTTGTTATTTTTTTGTAAGTAGCTACAGTAAAGTCTAAGTACGTGTGTGCTTATATAAGCTACTCACGTGTCTGAACTCGAAACTAAGTAAACAGTAATGTAAATGAGCAGAAACAAAAAAAAGGAAAACAAAAACTATAAAATAAAAGAAATACCCTGGTAGGGGGTACTCACTCCCTACACCGCTAAGCCTGTGCTTATACTGTTCGAACCATTGGTTCCGTAACTGAGGTATATCCTCATTGCTCAACAACTTTTTTGGCTTTATTATTGCGAGATGTTCCTCGCTTTTCATTGAGCCCCTTGGCTCTTTTACTCTATCGGATCCCCTCCCCCCTTTAGAGCCCTCGCGAGACTGAGGCCTCGCAGGGTGCGTGAGTCAATGCTTAGGACGGGATTTACCCGTCATCAGAGCCTCAGGCTCTGTGAGAAGAGGCACGCATTCCGCTGCTATCTGTATCGTCTTCTCTGCGAAGTTTAAGATCGCTTTAGTTTGTCTTAGGAAGGGAATTCCTATTATACAATCATAGCGGTCAATATTCGCTACATCGAAGTATATCTCTACTTCATAGTTTCCAATGCGTATTGTGGATATTCCACCATGAGTAATCTTCGACCGGCTGCCTATGCAGCCTAATTGCAGCATCAGCTGCTGTTCGAGGGGAAACACCCTCATCTTCGTGACCTTGGCGAATGCCGGGCTCACGAAATTACCCATACTCCCGGTGTCTATCATCGTATATGCGGTACATCCGTTAATTATACTTTGCAATGTTGCGCACGTTCGCAACTCAGGACTTATTTTGGGACGAGATCCCACTACATTATTCGTATGCATAGCATACCGAAACGATCGTGTCAATGACTTCGTCACCAGCTCGATCTTTGTAGTGAGATCCATTGCTGCCAATCGTGCGGTATGATGATATTGTCCTTCGTCGTTCGTGATAATCACATCACCATGGGGGGTCACCACTATCATATCGTCGGGATATATTCCGACACGGCGATTAGTTTCAGTGGTTCGTTGGAGGCGAACCTCCATTGCTTCCAGTGCTCTTCGCACTTCTGGGGCCATGCCACTGTGTTCCCCCAGTATTTCTAATATATCTGCGATCGTCTGAAGCCTGTCGGCTTCCAAGGACCATATCCGGTCTGCCATGGTTCGCATCGCATAATGCGTGCGATCCATGTTCATTCCGTGTCCCTCCATCTGCGCTCGGTCGCAATCTTCCCAGCCGTGGTCGTACTCTCTACGAGCCAATTGCTCTGGGTATCGCAACGCTACGTTCAGCATAGTGTCTCCGTCGATTGCCAACTCGGATACGTGCTCTATTCTCTGAGCACATTCTCAGCATGAAGGTTCTTCATGGATTGCACCGTAGATGGGAGACCAAATCCATCGATTTCTCGTAGACATGGTATCTACCGCGCTAGTAAACTCTATGGGATCTTCCATTTGGGAGTCCATATCTTTGTCTGTTATCCTCAGAGACGCACTCCACAGAGGTCCCCCTGTACTTCCCATTACCGATGGTTGATATTCCATCGTATTGTCTCGGTTGATCCATACCTTACCCCACAGGGTATTTACTATCACCATGTCGGGGTAAATCCCGACGTCACTTTCCGACATGCTTTGGTGGCGTATGTCAAATATGGCATTGTCCAGATGCTCTTGTAGCTCTTGACTGCGTCCTGGCAGATGTCGCATGTCCTCTCGTGCCAATATCATTTGTCGTAGGGCGTTCATATGATAGCCCTCGCGGACTCTGAGATGGAATGCCATCGTCTGCAATGCAGCCCGTACGTGATTCGTACTACCATTCGCATCCGAGAGTCGTATGCGGTTTCCTTCTCCTACCCCTCTGTGGTATTCACGCCTAGCGTGTTCTTCCGGTACATTAAGTGCTCGTGCAAGGGACTCATCCCTACTAAGTAGCCCTTCTGCTACATGGTCGACTCGATGTCGACACTCATCGCATGTTCCTTTGTGCACTGCTCCATATGTTCCGGACCATTCCCACTTTTCCTCCCGAGGTTCTTCCTCATAGGAGCTTTCTCCATTTGCATCTGGGAAATTGCTTCCCGCCTCGGAGACCTGGTCTCCTTTTGACAAGTCTTCGTCATTATATACAATGTGCATCATAGCGCAAGTTACCTCCTCATTGGAAGCAACAGCTTCGTCTTCTTCGTGTATAGTGCCGAAGTATGCGACGGGCTCGTCGTCGTCGTCAATCTCTGAGTACATTTCGTACTCGTCGACGATTTCTACTTCGTCACAGTGTGATCCTTCCTCGTGATCACTAGATTCGTTGTGACTGGGTTCACCTTCAACGACTTTTCCCTCGTCGGGTTCCTCCGACTGATCTTTTACGAGGGTATCACGTCCCTCTTCCTCTTGGATGTCTACGGCATATAACCGCGGCTTAACCGCCACTTTGTTCTTGTCCTTTCGAGGATGAGGGCAATCTGGGGCCATATGGCCCACTTCCGAGCAGTTGAAGCATGTTATCCCCGGCATGAACCTTCGGGGCTGCCGTCCTTTCTGCTGCGAGTCGTCTCGCTCCTTATGATGGTACTTATGGTCACCATCCCTACGGTGGAACTGTCCACCCTTCCTTCCAGCATCAGCGCCTTTTGGTGCAAAGTTTGCCTTACGTCGATATAATGTATTTCCTTTCTGGAAGTACTTATAATTGTCCTTGTTCATGGAGCTACCTGCGCTCCTGTTTCCATGTGGGTGTGAGCCACTTCATCCCTGGGAGGTCTTCCCTCCAGAGCCGGCGTGGCTCGTTCTCATATGCATATTCACTGCTTTCTGCGCAGTTTCCATGTGCCTTACTTCTTCAAGGATCTCCTCGATCGTTGAATGCTCTGCAGATATTCCGCGAGCTTCGAATATCGATTTAATTATAGAGTGCGGTAGCCCCCCCAAGAACTTCCTCCTAAACGAGTAGTCGTCCGGAGGCTGCACCATTCGGTGTGCACGACGCTTCAAGTCGTTATAGTACACAAGGGCTCCCTTGTCATATTCGAACCTAGTTCGATCATACTTGTCGGCAGCGTTCTGCACTGACGCCTCGTGGATGAATCGCTTGAATAGTCCACATATGAGTTCTTCGAAAGTCCAGTGGGGTACTTGTCGATTCGGGGAGTCGACTTCTTGGTCATACCATTGGGAGGCTAGACCCTCCAAGTACAACCCAGTGTACAATACGCGATCTTCATCGCGATCAGGGCCGGTGACCTTGAATGTACGAAAGTACTTTAATATCTGGCCCAGCCAGTCGTCGAACTTATCCAGGTCATCCTGGCCTCCGTACTTCCCGGGCTTAGGCAGGTTCATCGCCTTCACTTCAGGTCCAACCTGTCCTGTCGGTAACCCGACTTGCTCCCAGATATGCTGTGCGTATTTGTTTTGCATGAAATCCATATACCTCGTATTGCCTGGGGTGAATCCCCTCAGATAGTTCGGTCGGTTTCCCTGGACGACACGTCGTCCCCCAACTATGGGGATTCTCCCATATCCTCGAGGATCGTCCTCGTCCTCTTCATCCAGATCATCACCACCAGGGGGTCCTCCTCCTGGAGGGCCACCATCAGGGGGACCACCCCCAGGGAATCCCTGACCAGGGAAGTTTCCCCCATAGTTATTTCATTCGGGAGGGCCGCCTCCATCTTCATTTCGGCCGTACCGATTCTCGGCCGCTTCAGCTCTATCGTTTCCTCCAGGGGTATTATCCCTGTTTTCTCCGGCAGCGTTTCTGGCTGCAATAGTACGATCTCGAGCCATCTGGTGGAGTATCGCAGCCCCCCACTCGTTTCCGAACATCTGTCAGATTATATCCGAGTCTCGCCTCGAGAAGTATGCAGGGCGATCTGGCATGTTAGGAGCGAATCCACCCCTTCTGCCGAGAGCATCAGCTCTTTCAAATGGGAGGTTCTCCCTCCTTACTGGCATTCCTGGCCAGAAATGAGGGATTGTCCCCTCTCTCTTAATCGTAGGTTCGACGTCCGGAGTAGTCGTCCTGCTCGCACTCTTGGCGGTGAGTGCCCGCTTATACCTTTCTAATTCTTCTGCGTGATGTACGCTGGGGTTTACCCTGTGATTGTCAAAGCCTTCGGGGCCATACCCGTAGTCCAGCCATTGTTGCTGCAGACTTTCGAGGAAGTCGTTCATAGCCTCGAAGGCCATGCGAGGGTCGATTGGGGCATCCCTCTCATTCGTCTCTCTCCTCGAAGGCTCCTCGCCTTCTTTGAATATCTCAATTGAAGGACTCTGAGTCCTTCGTACTAGCACGGGGTCGGAAGACATTCGTGAGTTATCTAGCTCAGTGCGCTGAGGAGTAAGGGGACTCATCGAGTCTCTGGCTACCTCATTCCCCTCTCTCGCAGCTCGTTCGATGCTGCTCCCCAAAGTTGTTGAGGTATTCAACCCTCCGGGCATATGCGCACCCAGCGCTACAGATCCAGGCTGTCTGGTGCTCGTCTCTTGGGAGGCGCTTCTGGCCAGCGGCTGCCTGTCCTCCGTGTTCCCATCATTTCTTTGGACCTCGGATGGTCCCTTTTGCTTTCGACGACTATTGTCATCTAGAGGGGGATCCCCTCCGTCAGGCAGCTTGCTCTGGCCCGACTTTACTGTGCGAGCATATGCGCGGGTAGCCGTGCGGCTCATTGCGAATACTTTGACGAGAGTTCAAAAAATTGTAAGGTTGGGCTTGCCTTAGTTCACACCCGCGAACTGTACCATATGGTATTCGCAGTGTAAAATTTTTAAGACAATGATGTCCTTAAGTCACTACGACGATTTTTATATACTAGACCTGCAGGCATGTGATACCGGAGTATCACATGCCTGCGGATGATTACAGATATCTAAATTAGGGCACTGCCCCTAACAGAAAGTGTCAGGAAATCGCGCAACCACGCATGGAGAAATGATCAGCTGCTATTCTGCGAAAGCGCGGATCTCTTGGGAAGCATAGACATCTCGCCAGGATGGTACCAGCAGGGACATGGGGTAAGTTATCATCCTGTTTGAAGATATATATGGCTGACTCGCGGGTAGCCCCCCAACTTCCACCCGGAAGTATCCAGACTGTTAAAGTCGGGTCGGGAATGCAATGGCGTGTGGGAATGGGTCCATCAAATGGGGGAATTTCATGCGCTTTTATCCGGTACGCTTGCTGTTATCCATCCACGGATGTATGCTACAGGGCGAGAGGCACTCATCCGCCTCGACACCGAGGCAAAACGATGGGAAGACACGGATATGTCTTCCATATTACCCAGCTGGAATTCCGTCTACAATAGCCTGTCGATTATGGTCAATCGTGCGACCCCTTATCACACAGACGTGAATGGATGGGAGTCGTGGCTGGACATGCTAGTCACGGTGGGGGACTATCCCCCCCTCGATTTCGTCATTCCAACATTGAACCTACGGTTACGCTATAATCCAGGCACCATCATTGCTCTGTCGGGATCCGCCTTAGAACACGGGGTTGGACATAATGAGGGTAATCGCGCATGCCTTGCATATTATATGCGGCAAAATGTGCATCAATCGGTTGGCGTTCCGTTATGCCCACCCTCCAACATCAGAGATTTACAGCCCCTGGTCATTGTTAATTCGTAGGTACTTACTGGAATATATGGACGGCAGCTCAACCTCGCCCATGATACGCCGCCAAAGTGTGATAAATATCCTGCAAAATATACACGTCCTTATCCTAGTATACGCCTATCTCTACACTATGTCTGGCATGCCAACGAGTCTAGACAGGGCGGCCCACTGCGCAAGCAGGTGTTTCACCTCCCCCTCCTTCCCCTCAATCTGCTCCGTGACTTCCCGCAAAGATTTCATGAACCTGTCGACTTTCGCCTCTGTCCATCCGTCGATCTGGTCACCCATTGAAGGATGTCTAGGTGGCCATGCGTGCTAACGTACGGTGAGAAAATTTACATTGAAAAAATTTGTGGTTACCTGGAAGTACTCGTAAGCAATTTTGAAAATCTTTCCGCCCCTCAATTTTTGGAAGTCCCAGGCATACTGGGAAGAACCCTGCAGCCACCATGGAAAGACAAACCCATCATACTTATTGGGCATTCTTGGCGTCCAGTCTGGAATGTAACTGCCGAGTTGGTCCACCATTCGAAAGGTGCCCAGTGGAATACTTCCCATCTCCTCCTGAAATCTGTCCTTGTCCCCTTGGCAATGCAGGTATGCGTGGAAACACGCAGGAAGTGTAGGCGGATAGCTCTCCCGCGATTCCGTCACTAGGACCAGGTGTTCAAGTTCTTTCTGTAGCGGCGTCGGTAAGCTTCAATTCTATGCGAGAGATTTAAGAGCCCACCAAATCCAGGCAGAGTTGGAGAACCACTCGGCCGGCCAGTCTGATACTCGCGGCATGCCCAACAAATGAAACGCGGCGCACTCTATCTGTAACCCCCAGTATATGGTGGCCATCTCGATGACTGACTGTCTGGACGGGTAAGGTGGACCACCAGTATATGCCTGTACGTCGAACCCCGCTTGGGGGTACCACGATACCTCCAGCAAGTCAATCATGTCAATCGTATATTCCCCCAGCTGCATGTACTTCACCCAATGTCTGAGGAGCTCTCGAATGTCAGCTGCAATCCGCTGCATCGCCCGAACAATATGGACGTCAAGCTCCTGGTTATAAGGGTAATGCGCAGGTGGTGGGTTTTCAAGAAACCTCGATTTGAACTCTTGGAGCGCGTGTAAAACTAACGGCTAACATTAGAAACAAACAAGTGCGAATTGAAAATATGCGCCATAATCCTCTGTGTCCGTGGTGGCCAACCCTGACTGCACCAGCTCCTGACGCTCGTCATATGTGGGTGTAGGGCCTACGTGATCATTATTAGCCATATCCGTGAAATAAAATATGAGACCTCAAATACCCCTCATCCCAGTATCAAACCTTTCTCTTAGCCGTCCCCGTTCCGGATCTCCGAAGTCAATCCTACGGCCGCGGTTGGGTTCGTCTCCTTGATCTACGTGTAAGTCTGCCAGGTACAATAGCGCGCTTAGGATGGACTCTCATAGGATGGGGTTATTAACGCTAACCTCTAAATGGAGAGTGGGGTGCTGGACCATCCGTGCTTGGCAATGAAAGCTGCACGTCCACTTCAGCGACTTGAAATGAGGGGGGGACCCAATCACGGGGTGGAGATGGGGGCATCGGAACTTTGGCACGCTTCATTGTCTCAAAAAGAGAGAGAGATGGCGGTGAGGTCGGCGATTGGACTGCTTTACTCCCTGAGCTTTCGGCCATCTCCATTTCCCCATCTTCTTCGGGCAGGGGGACCCATTCTTGGGGTGGAGACAGCGGTGCAGGAACTTGAGCGCGCCTCATTCTCTCGTACAGAGAGAGGTCAGGCATCGTCGACAGGGACCGCACGACAGTTTCTCCCAAACTCTCCCTCACATCCATCTCCGTGTCTTTTTGGGACGTGGGGACCCAATCGTGGGGTGGCTATGGGGGCTTGGGAACTTTGGCGCACTTCATTCTCTCAAAAAGAGAGGGAAATCGTGAAGAGGTGGGCGATTCGCACGCTTTACTCCCTGAGCTTGCCAATTGCATTTCCCAATCTTCTTCGGGCAGGGGGATCCATTCTTGGGGTGGAGACGGCGGCGCAGGAACTTGAGCGCGCCTCATTCTCTCGTACAGAGAGAGGTCAGGTATCGTCGATGGGGACCACGCGACAGTTTCTGCCGAACTCTCCCTCATATCCATCTCCGTGTCTTTTTGGGACGTGGGGACCCAATCGTGGGGTGGCGATGGGGGCTTGGGAACTTCGGCGCGCTTCATTCTCTCAAAAAGAAAGTGAGATCGTGACGAGGTTGGCGATTCGAGCGCTTTACTCCCTGAGCTTGCCAACTCCATTTCCCGATCTTCTTTTGGCGGGGGGACCCATTCTGGGGGGGGGGATGGTGGCGCAGGAACTTGAGCGCACCTCATTCTCTCATACAAAGAGAGGTCAGGTATCAGAGATGGGGACTGCACCGCAATTTCTCCAGAAGTCTCCCTCGCATCCATCTCCATATCTTTTTGGGATGTAGGGACCCAATCATGGGGGGGTGATGGGGGCCTGGGAACTTCAGCACCCTTCATTCTCTCAAAAAGAGAGAGATGAGGGGATGGGGATGGGGATGGGCATCGGACCGCGGTACTCATCTCGGCAGGTGGAGAGGGCGATTCGTCCCCATACAAGCTCAGAGCCTCAATGCTTGGACACTTTTTGGATGCCGTCCGACCTTGAGAACTGGCACTATGGTGTGAGTCGACGTGTGGATCTAAACACCTTTGGTGCGTGACAACGGATGTCCTCGGGTTGAACCGAGGAAGTCCTGGACGGGTGCTGAGGTGAGATGGGCACGATGTCCACTGTGAACAGGTTGGACATATCAAAAGGGTAAACGTAGATGGATCTCACCCTGGCGATAGAATCTAACTTTGCACTGCTGCTGCTCTGACATGTTTGATTGAAATGAGAAAATTGATGGATTACTCCACGGGTTCATTGATAATCCTGACCGTGAGAATAAATGTGGCAATCGGTTGTCGTGCCTCGAGGCACACCCGGGATCACCATAACAATTTGAAATGTAATCGCGGAGGCTTGGTTTCAACATTTTACAGGAAACGCACGGTATATACAATTGCGGTGTTAGGTATATTTACTGGTCAGATGCGTCTTCTACTAGAATTGCCTGCCTTCCACAGTTTCTGTTCGACTTCTGGACAAACTTCATCGTTGGTCGATGGTCTAAGGCAGGGTAGGTGGTAGATAGATGTGGTGCCGTTGGTGGAAACAAGGAAAACAAAGTGTTGAGCACAACGCGTTGTGAGTCGACGTGTGGATCTATGGCGAAAACACCACAAAACCAACACAAAGACAAATGCCGAGTTGGTGGTTTACCTGCGCGGACTTTGGCTCGAGGGATCGGTTATAGCGAAATGGGGAGGGGTTCTGCACACTAGAAGACTAGGGCAGAAGGGAATAGTGCTCCCGACAAGAGGGGAGCAGGGGAACGACAGAAAAGCGAAGATATCTAGGCTACTCGGAGCCTAGAAGCGACGTAAAGTGACAAAGAATAACAGTAAATAGACCCTTAATGGAGCCTCAGATACTGCAAGAATAAAGAAGATAATGAAGGGCCTTAAAGCGATGACAATAAGGCAGATAACGTCGATAATGATTGGGCAATAGTCTCACTACAAAGGGGATGGTATCCTATGCAGGGGGGCTACTTGCTTGTATGCTACTTGCTGCGACGTATTGGTACTTATATACAAAAGGTAGTGCAGCCTGAAGTAAATAGAGGGAAACACTTTGTAAGGGGTTTGTAAGCGATTGGTAAGAGGATTGGTAAAGGATTGGTAAGGCCGAGCAAGGCTGAGTAAGGACAGTAAGCGATTGGTAAGTAAAATCAGTCAGCATGACAAAGAATATCACAAATCATTTGAAATAGAATGAGTCATTAAGGAATGGATGAATAATGCGACAGAAAGGGGGATGAGTAAGCGCACTGGTCACTGCTGAATAAGGGGGTATGACTGCAAATGAGTCACTCTGACTCCTAGATCTGAGATCCAGATTCATTGGGGCGATATGCTGCGCGTCCGAAAGAAGAACTGTGGGGATTTCTGCCAGGGGCCAACTTTGGGGGTCTCCAGGGTAGTCAGGGCTTAGGATTTCGCAACTTTCCCCCCTCTCTCCTCTCTGCAAAGCGACCTGTACCAGGTGCAACTAGTGCTCTGGAGGGCATGAGGAGGAGGAGGGGCCATCTTCTCCAATGAGGGCAGGGAGAAGTGCCTCAAAATCGTCATGAATGCGATCAGATAGTGTAGATGATAGTAATTGGTACTGGAGCTGTCGCAATTTTGGGAGAACGAAAGACGAGATTGAGAGATAGACGTTGCAGGGGGCAGGAAGGAAAAATCCATAATCCTTTTCAACTGGAGAGACCGAAACAACCACATAAGACCTCTCAAGCCTGACGACAGACTTGAGGCGACCAAAGAACGTCTTCTTTGACGTCTGACTGACGAGAAGAATGCGCTGTCCCAAAGTGATAGGATGGGAGGTCATGGATGAGGGAGGGATGAACCAGGAGGCTTCAGGGCGAGAGCTAGTGGGGATTCCTGGCAGGTACTCGTAGTTATTCTCCCTAGCAAAGGACACGAGCGAAGAGACGGTCGAGGAGGTGGCCATTACGATAAATATTGGCGAAATGGGTGTTCGTTGGTAGAAATGATGCAGAAAATCGTGGAGTGCGCGGATCGTTACCAAATTTGGTAGGCAGGATGGCGTGGTCGAGAGCTTCCTGTGAGCGTGGGAATGGTGTCGATATCTTTAGAATTGATGGAGATATTCGAAAAATCGGAATGCCGTAAACTAGCGCTCAAAAGTTTTTTCGGGCGCTCGAGCAGTTTCTTGCCTAACGTTAAGGATGGTTCTTGTGCGATGGATGACTGCTGGCAATATCAGTCATTCTTCACATTAGGGCTAGGCTTCTCTGTTCTTCATCATTCAGCTTCCGAGTCCATGCTCACGTCGCCAAACACCTTTGGTGCGTGACATCGGCCTTACCAATCCTTTACCAATCATCTTACCAATCGCTTACAAACCCCTTACAAAGTGTTTCCCTCTATTTACTTCAGGCTGCGCTACCTTTTGTATATAAGTACCAATACGTCGCAGCAAGTAGCATACAAGCAAGTAGCCCCCCTGCATAGGATACCGTCCCCTTTGTAGTGAGACTATTGCCCAATCTTTATCGTCATTATCTGCCTTATTGTTGTCGCTTTAAGGCCCTTCATTATCTTCTTTATCCTTGCAGTATCTGAGGCTCCATTAAGGGTCTATTTACTGTCATTCTTCATCACTTTACGTCGCTTCTAGGCTCTGAGTAGCCTATATAACTTCGCTTTTCTCAGTCTCCCCCTGCTCCCCTCTCATCAGGAGCACCTTCCCTTCTGCCCTAGTCATCTAGGTGTGCAGAACCCCTCCCCCACTTCGCTGTAACCGATCCCTCGAGCCAAAGTCCACGAAGGTAAACCACCGACTCGGCATTTGTCTTTGTGTTGGGTTTTTTTTGGTGTTTTCGCCATAGATCCACATGTCGACTCACATCTGGAGCCCACTGCGAGGGGTGGTTACATTTGGCTCGAAATCCATCTCATATTCTTCATAAATGACTCCTACATCGTCTGCCCTATCGAAATCTTCATCATCGCCGATAACCATCCATTCCACCTCGTCGCGACTCGCCTTTTCGACCGCCAATTCCCCTCGGAATAATCCCCGTACTTTCCCACCATGTCTTCGACTACTGCGAACCCACTTATGCCAGTGCAAGCTCAGGCAGCTGCAACTGTTAATTCTGCTCGTTCTGTACTCACTATGCCACTTCTTGGAACCAAATCTTCCCCAGAACTCTTCCAGGGCGACTGCTCTCGAGTTCGAACCTTCCTTGACCACTATGAGCGACTCTGTGCCTTCCATAACATCACTTCGGACCATGATATGGTCGCCTCAATCCTCCCTTACTGCAATACTCGTGTCAGAGAAATCATTGAAGGAATGCCTCACTTTCATACCCCCAACTGGGCCAGATTGAAGGCCAGTTTGCTTCGCTACTTCGATGCCGACATCTTCGACGAAAGGTTCTTCGAAAGGGATCTGAAATCTCTTGTACTGCGATTCAGGAATCAGCCTATCATGTCTCTCCACGATTTCCGAGCCTATAACCGAGAGTTCACTCGAGTTGGAGGCTGGATGAAGCACAAGGGAAAGCTCACTGAACATGAACATGATCGCTACTTCTGGGCTGGTCTTTCTCCTTTGTTTCGAAGCTCTGTAGAGGGTAGATTGAAGCAGAAGGACCCCAACCTCGATGTCAGCATACCTTTCCCCTATGACGAAGTCTGTAGAGCTGCAGAAGAGGTGCTGCGTCGAGATCGGTTCGATGCAGATGACCTTGACCTCCTCGGTCCTCGATCCATATCCAGTCTTTCAGAGAAGGAGAATATCCCTCCACAGCAGCATGATGCGAGGGGAGGGAGTGTTCGACCGCTTCTACCACCCCAGGATGCCAGGAGAAACTTGGAGACACTGGAGAGGGAGGGAAGCATGGCTCAGAAGCAGGATGAGGTCGAAACCCTGATAAAATCCTTATCTCGTATGTCATGTCACTGCGCCCAAAGCCCCTGTCTTTGTTCCTGTCGATGTCCATCGTCGTGGCTTTGATGGGAATGATGATGATGCCATCATGCCAGACTCGATTCCCAATGGCATAGATGGCGCCTTTGGTCTTCCAGAATTCCATTCTATCCCTACCATCACTGTTGCCCCACCACCAAGCCCGCCATCTTCGAATCTTCTTCGTACACTCCATGACGAGTTACAGGCTGCTGAGCCAAGTGTTGTGGATGATGATCCCTCTGTAGCTGCTCTTCGTCGACGAATTAGGAGGGAGGAAAGTCAGTCCCTCATGGCAATTCTTACTAGATTCACTCATCGGAATCCCCACTTCTTCCGACTCTACTTCGACTCGGATTATGCCCTTGCTGGTGCAAGGGGCATCGATCAGAATGACCATGAGTATCAGGACTTCATCCTCTTGCATACCTATCTAGTTCAACGCCTTCCTGGAGCTTCCTGGAATGATTGCCTTGACTTTACTGGCTCGACTTATGCTTGCTTCTATCCCGACCCTCACCCTGATCCTGCAGATCGAAATCCACCTCCCAACGACCCCATCCTATCCCCTGATCCTCCTGACGAACCAGATCTTCCATCCTCACATTCTCAGTGGAATATGTGGTCCTCTGAAGCCGATGCTCCTCCAGATAATCCATCCCTGCATCCTCAGTCGAATATTTTGTCCTCTATGGATGAAGGTCCTCATCATCCTCCTTCCCCTCATTCGCAAATGAATATTCTGCCTGCTGAAGCCCCAAATCCTCCACCTTCACCCATTACCGAGCTCGCCTATCTTGAAGTGCCTGCTACCGATCTATCCGAGTCTTCACTGTTGTTTCAGGTCGAAGATCCACCTCCTGATCCTGATCCTCCGATCTCCTACCCAAATCACTCATCTACTCCCTCGGAAACACCACCTATCCATGCCAATCACCGACCTTACCCACCTATTCCTGATTCCGACTCCTTTCGCTTTCAGACTTCATCCTGGTCGTCTGATGAGTCTATTTTCTGAATTTTCCGATATTACTTACCATTTTTCCTATGAATCATATGCTTCCCATGCTTCTCCTTTTATTTCTTATGCTACTCACTTCGACCGAGAAGTCGTTAAACTCCTAAATCCACAGACAATTCTTCGTTCTCATACTCCTGTATCACCACCTACTATGCCTGCCTCGGTTCGCTGCTTTGAAAAATCTTTTTACTGTAATTTTCCGTGTTCTCCTTCGCCTTCCAGACCCCTAACTTCTCCAGACTCGTTATCTATTCAAAATAACAAAAAGCCACAAAAAATCTTTTTTTCCTTATCTGATTTCCTTGATTGGTTACGTTTTAGACGATCTCTTGTTACAGATACAGAAAACCCAGATACCGACAATGTACGCTCAGTATATGGCGCTTATAAATGTGTTGATCGCAAGGTCAAACCCGTTCCGGGCGTTTATCCAGAAGACGCACACGTTCACCGCCGTTTCCCGGAAGACCCCCTTAAATCCCTTATTCCACTCACGCCTCACCCCCCTACTTTTGTTCCCACGAAGAAGCTTACCAAGGAATGCCTGCACTCCATGAAATTAAATGCCGACAACTTCCTGTGGCCAGAAGAGGAAAAACTTTTTTGCCACATAATGAAGCTAAACGAGCATGCGCTTGCCTTTGACGAATCGGAACGTGGCAACTTCAGATCTGATTACTTCTCACCTTACATAATCCCTGTCCTGCCCCACGAGCCATGGGAATATCGTAACATTCCGATCCCACCCGGTATCCGAGACCGAGTCATACAGCTTCTTCGGGATAAGATTGCAGCCGGACTCTATGAACCAGCTCAGTCCTCCTATCGCTCAAAATGGTTTTGTGTTATGAAGAAGAATGGAAAGATCCGAATTGTCCATGATCTGCAGCCTCTCAATAAGGTTACAATTTGGGATGCTGGTGTTCCTCCTATCTTGGACGACTTTGTGGAGCCGTTCGCTGGCCGGCAATGCTATACTGTGTTTGATCTATTCTCTGGCTTCGACGCACGCCAACTTCACCCCGATAGCCGAGATCTTACCTCATTCCTGACACCACTTGGCTTGCTACGCCATACTGCCATGCCTCAAGGCTACACCAACTCGCCATCGGAATTCCAGAATTGTGCAGCATTCATTCTTCAGGACGAAATCCCTCACATCGCCAACGTTTTCATCGACGATCTGCCTATCAAAGGCCCTGCTACATGTTACGAAGATGCCAATGGCCATGCCGAAACATTAGCCGAGAATTCTGGCATCCGGCGCTTCATTTGGGAACATGCCAATGACATACATCGGATCATGCATCGATTTGCTCATGCCGGAGGAACGTTTTCCGGTTCCAAATCTCAGATCTGCCAACCTCGTGTCACTATTCTTGGCCAAACCTGCCATCCTCGTGGTCGTTCCCCTGACGACAGCAAGGTGAAGAAGATTGTGAATTGGCCAACGCTCCTTACGCCCAAAGATGTACGGTCGTTCCTAGGCCTCTGTGGTACCGTTCGTATCTGGATTGCGAACTACTCGCAGCTGGCTCGGCCGCTGGTCGACCTCTATCGCAAGAATGCTCCATTCGAATGGGGAGAGCCCCAACAGGAGGCGTTTGACGCCTTGAAGCTCGCCGTTTCGACTGCTCCTGCCCTTCGCCCCATCGACTACTCATCCGATTCCCCTGTCGTTCTTTCCGTCGACACCAGCAATGTCGCCATAGGATTCATTCTTTCACAGTACGACTCAGAAGGACGCAAATGCCCTGCTCGCTATGGTTCACTCCCTATCAATGAACGAGAATCACGCTATAGCCAGCCTAAGCTGGAGCTTTACGGTCTTTTCAGAGCACTACGACACTACCGCCTCCATCTTTACGGTGTTCGTAACCTATGGATCGAAGTCGACGCCAAGTATATCAAGGGTATGCTTAACGACCCAGATCTTCAGCCCAATGCAACGATCAATCGCTGGATCGAAGGTATACTCCTCTTTGACTTCAGGTTGATCCATGTACCCGCTATCAAGCACTGTGGTCCTGATGCACTCTCTTGTCGTCAACCTACCGAGGAAGACTACGAGGAGGGCCGTATTGATGCAGAAGAAGCTGACGATTGGTTAGAGAATGTTCTTTTCTTTGCAGAAACTCATCCCCTTCCTTATGATGCCATGACGCTCCCATCGTTCCTTTCCAATGATACGACCCAAGACGCCCAGTTACGCCAAATCCTACACTTCCTTCGCACTGCCGAACTTCCCATTTTCCCTTCCAACACCTCTCGAAAGCGATTCATTCGCAGATCCTTGCAGTTCTTCCTCCGTGGAAGCCATCTCTTCAAACGTCGAGGTTCCCATACCCCTGTCAAAGTTGTCTTCGACCCAGATCTCCGTGTACAGATACTGAATCAAGCCCATGAAGAACTCGGTCACAGAGGCGTCTTTGGAGTCTTTCAGACGGTCAGAGAGCGCTTCTATTGGCCTCAGATGTACAAGGATGTCGCCCATCACGTTCGCTCGTGCCATGCATGCCAGGTTCGCAGCACTCATAAGACCGAAATCCCCATCACGATCTCTGCATCCCCCCGAATCTTCATGAAGGTTTACATTGACATCATGCTCATGCCCAAAGCCCGTGGCTATCGCTATCTTGTTGCTGCTCGAGATGATCTTTCCCTCGCAGCAGAAGGCCATGCTCTCAGACATGCCAATGCGGATAATCTCGCCAAGTTCTTTTGGGAAGAGATACTCTGTCGATATGGAATGGTCTCTCAGATTGTCACTGACAATGGCAGTGAGATCAAGGGTGCCTTCGAGAAACTCATGCAGCGCTACTCTATCCCTCAGATTCGCATCTCGCCCTACAATTCTCGAGCTAATGGAGTTGTGGAGCGAGGTCACTTTATCATTCGAGAAGCTATCATCAAGGCTTGCGAAGGCGATCTCAATCTCTGGCCTACCAAGGTCCATCATGCTTTCTTTGCAGACAAAGTGACGACTCGACGGTCTACTGGATTCAGCCCCTACTTCCTCCTTCATGGTCTCGATCCCATTCTCCCATTCGATCTCTTTGAATCTACGTATCTCGTTGAAGGATTTTATTCTGGAATGAGCTCAGAGGAGCTTCTTTCACTTCGCATTCGCCAATTGGAGAAGAGACAAGACGATATCCATGCCGCCTTTACTACCCTACAGAAGTCACGCCTACGATCCAAAGACCAGTTCGAAAGAAAGTATGCCCTATGCCTTGCAAAGTCATCATACCAGCCTGGAGACCTTGTCTTGGTTCGCAACAGCCAGGTTGAGAAGGAGCTTGATCGAAAATCGAAGCCACGGTACCTTGGTCCCTATGAAGTTGTTCGTCGCACCAAGGGAGGCTCCTACATCCTCAAAGAACTCGATGGCACTATCTCTAGACGAGGCATTGCTGCATTCCGACTCATTCCCTACTACTCACGTGACACTCCTTTACCTGACGATATCCTCCTCAGTGGAGACAATGAGCCAAGCAATGACGATGATGACGAGAACGAAAATAATGCTTATGACTCTGATGAATTCTCATGATTTCCTTCACTACTTTTCATCTATCTCCAGCCACTCCTTTCAGATTCTTTTTTTCCTTTCTTTGTTTCACCTGTTTGTGTTTGCTGCATTGGTCGCAATCGGGGACGATTGCATTTCTTGTTGCTGGCGGATGTCACACACCAAAGGTGTTTGGCGACGTGAGCATGGACTCGGAAGCTGAATGATGAAGAACAGAGAAGCCTAGCCCTAATGCGAAGAATGACTGATATTGCCAGCAGTCATCCATCGCACAAGAACCATCCTTAACGTTAGGCAAGAAACTGCTCGAGCACCCGAAAAAACTTTTGAGCGCTAGTTTACGGCATTCCGATTTTTCGAATATCTCCGTCAATTCTAAAGATATCGACACCATTCCCACGCTCACAGGAAGCTCTCGACCACGCCATCCTGCCTACCAAATTTGGTAACGATCCGCGCACTCCACGATTTTCTGCATCATTTCTACCAACGAACACCCATTTCGCCAATATTTATCGTAATGGCCACCTCCTCGACCGTCTCTTCACTCGTGTCCTTTGCTAGGGAGAATAACTACGAGTACCTGCCAGGAATCCCCACTAGCTCTCGCCCCGAAGCCTCCTGGTTCATCCCTCCCTCATCCATGACCTCCCATCCTATCACTTTGGGACAGCGCATTCTTCTCGTCAGTCAGACGTCAAAGAAGACGTTCTTTGGTCGCCTCAAGTCTGTCGTCAGGCTTGAGAGGTCTTATGTGGTTGTTTCGGTCTCTCCAGTTGAAAAGGATTATGGATTTTTCCTTCCTGCCCCCTGCAACGTCTATCTCTCAATCTCGTCTTTCGTTCTCCCAAAATTGCGACAGCTCCAGTACCAATTACTATCATCTACACTATCTGATCGCATTCATGACGATTTTGAGGCACTTCTCCCTGCCCTCATTGGAGAAGATGGCCCCTCCTCCTCCTCATGCCCTCCAGAGCACTAGTTGCACCTGGTACAGGTCGCTTTGCAGAGAGGAGAGAGGGGGGAAAGTTGCGAAATCCTAAGCCCTGACTACCCTGGAGACCCCCAAAGTTGGCCCCTGGCAGAAATCCCCACAGTTCTTCTTTCGGACGCGCAGCATATCGCCCCAATGAATCTGGATCTCAGATCTAGGAGTCAGAGTGACTCATTTGCAGTCATACCCCCTTATTCAGCAGTGACCAGTGCGCTTACTCATCCCCCTTTCTGTCGCATTATTCATCCATTCCTTAATGACTCATTCTATTTCAAATGATTTGTGATATTCTTCGTCATGCTGACTGATTTTACTTACCAATCACTTACTGTCCTTACTCAGCCTTGCTCGGCCTTACCAATCCTTTACCAATCCTCTTACCAATCGCTTACAAACCCCTTACAAAGTGTTTCCCTCTATTTACTTCAGGCTGCGCTACCTTTTGTATATAAGTACCAATACGTCGCAGCAAGCAAGAAGCAAGTAGCCCCCCCTGCATAGGATACCGTCCCCTTTGTAGTGAGACTATTGCCCAATCTTTATCGTCATTATCTGCCTTATTGTCGTCGCTTTAAGGCCCTTCATTATCTTCTTTATCCTTGCAGTATCTGAGGCTCCATTAAGGGTCTATTTACTGTCATTCTTCATCACTTTACGTCGCTTCTAGGCTCCGAGTAGCCTATATAACTTCGCTTTTCTCAGTCTCCCCCTGCTCCCCTCTCGTCAGGAGCACCTTCCCTTCTGCCCTAGTCATCTAGGTGTGCAGAACCCCTCCCCCACTTCGCTGTAACCGATCCCTCGAGCCAAAGTCTGCGAAGGTAAACCACCGACTCGGCATTTGTCTTTGTGTTGGTTTTTTTTTGGTGTTTTTGCCATAGATCCACACGTCGACTCACACCGAGCAAGGCTGAGTAAGGACAGTAAGCAATTGGTAAGTAAAATCAGTCAGCATGACAAAGAATATCACAAATCATTTGAAATAGAATGAGTCATTAAGGAACGGATGAATAATGCGACAGAAAGGGGGATGAGTAAGCGCACTGGTCACTGCTGAATAAGGGGGTATGACTGCAAATGAGTCACTCTGACTCCTAGATCTGAGATCCAGATTCATTGGGGCGATATGCTGCGCGTCCGAAAGAAGAACTGTGGGGATTTCTGCCAGGGGCCAACTTTGGGGGTCTCCAGGGTAGTCACACTGCAAGCATTGCACAATTTTTCTTAGAAAAACATGGTGAAAAAATTCAAGGAAGAGATACTATTTTTTTATCAATATTATTGAAACAAAAAGTCTCAAAAAATATTTTATTTTCTTTGCCTGATCTGTCCATAAACATGAATTAATAATATTATCCATGTCCTTTGCTTTGAACATTCTGCCTCAATTTCCTAGATTTTCTTTACAGAATAATCAGGTAAATATATTGTTTGTTTCTTCCATTTTCTTTACATTTTCTCAGGTATAATAGCCAATTATTCATGTACAAGATACTCTAAGGATCTCAAAAAGTTTCATTTGACAAAACACTGAGTTATCATGGTATTTTTTCCCCTTCAGAATATCCAGTGGATATGTTATGCATTTTCTTCAAGAACATGTAGGAAACACCAAGGTATCCTCTATCAGTATAGCAAGCAAAATACCAAATCTTTCTCCCTTGAAAACAACCAAATAATACATAATAAATTTGGATAACAGGAACATATAGAATGTTTCAACAAGATATATCATGATTTTCCTTGAGAAAAAATGCATACAAAAAAAACAGAAGGAACAGACATTGTTTTATTGCAGATAAAACCATGCCAACAAAATGTTACACTTTCTTTGCATGACTTACATTACCAATAAACATGAATTGATTGTGACTAGTCTGCTCCCACTTTGTGTAGCTGTAGCCATTCAATTTGTCTGCATGCCCAGCTAGCATGTTCTGTATGCCCTCACCATTCTCTGCCTCCTGGTCATGGGCTGTTGGCCATCATAGGGTGCCACCTGGATCATATAGAGTAAGTCATGGCTCCTTGGTGTTGCTGCCCTGGCCATCTGTGATGCCACTAGTACTGCTTGCATTTGGGGTATCTGCATCTGTACTACCTCCATAGCAATATTTTATGAGCCTTCAGGCTGCTTGTCCTCAATGTCATTCAAGTTCCTGGGGATGCCATTCATGTGGAGTGTCATGACCATGCCTTGCCCGACCTTTTCCCACGCCTCTGCACCCTTTCCGATGCCATCACCATCTGTGTTTCTGAGTGTCCCCGAGTCCCCAGAGTCGAGTCCCTTGAGTATTTTTGAGTTCTATGAGTCCTTGCTGAGTCCACAGAGTTCCTTCGAGTCCACAGAGCGTTCTACGAGTCCCCAGAGAGTCCGCTTCAAGTTCCAGAGTCCACTTCGAGTTCCCAGAGCCACCCCCTTCGAGAAACTGCTGCCCTTCGAGTCCTTCCACTGCTTCAAAAGTTCCGCAGTGTTTTGGAGCCATTCCTGCCGATTTCCAGAGTCTAGACCGCCGCCCTTCGAGTCCCAGCACTTACTAGCCTTCGTAGCCCTTCAGAGCCGCCATATCTGCCCGCCTGGTGGTGGTAATTCGAGTTCTTCATCGCCAACTACTCCTAGACCTTAGGGGATCTTTTCCCTTGCCTCCCATAGCCTTTCCGACACCCCCTTCCGACTCACGACCCCTTGGGACAAGCCTAGGTTTAGCCTACAGCTTTCCCCCCTTTCCCCTTGTGCTCTCACAAGAAGAGTTGCCCACACCGTCACGATCTTATCCACTTGTAGATATGTCCTTTATCTTTTCCATTCCTCCGCTGTTAGCCTTCATTCTGTCGTGAAGTTTTCTGACACTTACTTCCCCTTGAAAATTCCCCTACCTCCATATGTTAGTTCCGACATCCCGATACTGTACCGCCTCAGTCCCGCTGTAGTGTATAAATACCCGTATGGTACCCCGATGTCCCCTCAGTATGAATATTGACATAAGTTCTCCATTCTGAGATTCTGTCCCTTGCCTCTGAGTCCCTCCGATCTCTCTGTACTTAGCCCACCTCCAAAATACGAGGGCCAAGCTTGTACAAGGGGGCAGCACACGAGCTGAACCCGACACCCTCCTCCGACCCCTGCTCCGCTCCACTAGTCAGAACCTCTGTCGGCCCCTTCCGGCCATCCCCCGCTCCGCTCCGCTAGTCAGAATCTGTCAGCCTCCTTCAGAAGGCCTCTAACTCGGTCCCTACCAATCGGACTAGTGTTGGACTTTGAATCCCCGATGTCAGTCTACCTTCTAGTACCCTTTCGGGACCCTTTCGCCCCTGTGAACCCTTGGAGTGAGGCCCGAACTTGACATGGAGTGCCTGCTGCTCCTCAAGTGGCAATTTTGGTGCACTAGGCAAGTCATTCATCATGCTTCCATCACACACTGTTTCAATGGTAGGTCTTCATGGACCATCTTGTTGCTCATTTAGCAGTGAGCACCTGCCCTCAAACTTGGCTGCTCTTAGGCTTCACACATGACTTTGCAGTTCATCCAGTTGCCAATCAATTCTTCAAGTGGCTTCTCAGTAGGTACAGCTATTGGGGTAGGGTCTCAAAACTTAGTTGCTAGGTAGTTGAATGTGTTATGTGACACCCTCAGCCTTCAAAGCTTGAGGACAAGTTGGACTGGAACCATCTGGTAGAACAGCATTTTGATTTGGGCATCTCTTCCCTCCCACAATAAACTTTCATCACTGAGTTCCTGGCTTGAGAGGATACCCTTCATGGCTGCAACTCACTCAAGTAATATCCCACCACTGTGGCTTCCCAAAAAACTCCACCCAAGCTTCATGCCTTCCTACCATGCCATCTACCCCTATTTCTGCCTGCAAAAATCCTAACCCCACCCCTAGTCCCATGGGGAGAGCCTAGCCCCATCTACGTCGACCTCAGTGCTCCCTCCACATGTAACATTTTTGCTGACATGGTTTTATCCATGATAACACAATGCCTGTTTCTTTTTTTTATTTTATTTTTACACATGTTTTCTCAAAGAAAATCATGATATCATTTGTCACTGCATTCATGTGGGTTTCCACTTCCATTTAGTGTTGTGCTGGGCCAGGCCTCAAGCCCTGAGCCAAGCCAAGCCATGAGAACAGCCTGTGGGGGCTCAGGGCCTGGCCTGACCTTTGAGAAGCCATGATAGTACTGTTGCTGTGAACCAACCACATCAAATTGAAGTGGTAGTTTGGCCACACTTCAACTCACCAAAGTGCAACAAACTGAACTTGAACAAAGTCACTAAGACAGTCATCCAATCATGTTGTTGCCCTATCTAAACCCATTTTGGTATGACCTGCCAGTTCAGTACAGTTTGATATTGACTTCATTCTACTTCACACTGTTGAACTGACCAAACTGACATAGCATCTGAATCAAAGTGAACTTAACTCAACTTGGGCTTGGTTCAATGGCAACACTAAGCCATGAACCACAGGCTCAGGCTGTGGCCTTGTGGCTGTACTAACTGGTGATTACTGAGTGATTATATAGAGTACCATAGGGGAGGTGCTGAAGATCAGCCAAAGTGACTTGCTGTATGATCTGTCAGCATCACCTGTAGACTATCACATGTACATACTGATGGGAACTAGCAGCTCTCTGGGACTTTGAATGAACCCTTGTCACTCTCCCTTTAACCACAAATCAACTCCACTTCTCAAGCTCTCAACTGACCCACCCTAGAACATTGGCTGCAGGGCAGATCTCTGTCTCCTTATGCCTAACAGAGTGCAGCTTCAGTTTCCAGTAGCATCAGTTTGTCAAAACCCTCACCCTCAGTTCAGGTGATGTTCTCTCCAGATGGGAAGGGCAAGGTATATCCCACTATGTGTTGAGTGTTTTATTCTCGGACTGACACTTAGATTAGTGTACTGGACTTTAGCAGCGCAGACACCAGGATTGTCACGTGACGCGTGGATGCATAGATGCTATGATAGTGGTTTCTTTTCTTTCCTCAGTCCATTATCCAATGACTGAGGTATGTTACGATACGGTACATGCTGCACCGGGACTGACGTAGCTCGGGCAGCTGCTTTCTCTGTTTCTAGGTTCGTGACCTTCGTTGTAGATTACTTAGTCCATTATCCAATGACTGAGCTGCTTTCTCCGTTTCTAGCGAATAGGTTATGAGCCCCGAGCTGGCCCTGTAGAAAGGCAAGTTCAACTCGATAACACATAGAACAGAAGGCAGGTTGGATCAGAGAGACATATGCACGAGACCGAGGTGCATATAGGCACTCTCGCAGACTGCGTCATGGGGAAATTCGAAAACGTTCCTGAGCTGCAAGGAACTGAGAATTATTATGAATGGCGAAGGCAGATGGAGCAACTGCTCCTGGGGCAAGGAGTGTACAACCATGTCAGCACCGGCACAAATCCGTTCGACTACCTCAGATATGCCTCAACT
Source organism: Pisolithus albus (assembly GCA_024613165.1). Classification (NCBI taxonomy): domain Eukaryota; kingdom Fungi; phylum Basidiomycota; class Agaricomycetes; order Boletales; family Pisolithaceae; genus Pisolithus; species Pisolithus albus. The sequence goes on from JANFAB010000022.1 coordinate 233,406, forward strand.
TGTCTGACACCTATGCTTCCAGTAGCTCCCACTGCAGCCAAACAGGAAGCAATTCGATCCTGGTTGAAGGACGATGGCACAGCAAAGTCGATCATCCTGAGGAAAATTAACTCATCAGTCTTGACACTCATCCCCGACAGCATTGATATTACCGCATGCGAGGTCTGGAGTACACTGGCAGAGCTCTACAATCGATCGGACATGTCTCTTCAGTTCTCTATACGTGCCCAGATAGCGTCACTTCAGATGAAGGGAGCAGCAGACGCAGAGAGGTATGTTGCAGTGCATATACATGCTAACGACAAGCTCGCTCGCATGGGGGCGAGACCGTCCGATGCTGATGCGATATATGCACTCTTGTGAGGGATGCCGAGAATGGGAATGTGGCCGATGATTTGAAGGGGTATCGAAATGGATCTGGAGTGCAGCGAGCAGTTGATGAGAGGGTCGCCTAGCTTTCTAACACCAGCGACAACCGGAAGTAGTCTCATCTCCCAGTCAGGGTGGCCGCCTCTCAACACCCCAGTGACACCAACAAACCCTTTTGCTCAAGTATGGCAGTCAACGAACCCTTTCCTCACCTCTACATCACGGCCGATGCCACAGACCGCTCAAGTGTTCGGAACTGGAGCCTACACTTTCAAACATGCCACTCAGACGATCATAAAGGAGGCCATACAGATGATAAACAAATCTTCGACTTCGGCACCTGGTCCGGGTTCGGAGTATGCAAATGCAGCGATGCCTGGAAGGCGAGGGGAGGTTAATCCTGCAACCGGTCTGAGGAAAACAAGGAATAATCCCAGTGGCATGGCATGCACCACACCCATATGTGTAGGTCGAAAGAGGACAGACCACGACTGGGACAATTGCTTTCAGCCAGGAGGGGGGAAAGCTGGACAGGCACCTTGGCAGTGGGCAAAGGCAGCCCCAATGGGACAGGTAGCAGTGATGGTAACGACACCAACGACCTCCTTGATGCAGTCAACAATGGAGGGAAACACACAGTCGGCTGCTAATGTACCATTGGCTGCCGCAGCAATCTCATGTCCACCAAGTGATGCATTCTTTCACAATCTTTCTTGTGCGGTCATGGAGGAGATTTCAGAGGGAGGCAGTTCGAGCGAGAGTGTAAGCCTCACCTCTCTGGTAACCTCGGAGTCCTCTACCATACTCGATTCCGGAACGACGACACATCTCATTCGAGACTCGTCACTTTTATGGATGTTCACCCATGACTCGAGCGTGTCAATGAAAACTGCCAATCAAGGAAGTCTAGACACAAAGGGATATGGCGATTGCGTAGCGATCCTCAAGCTCGGAGGTCGTCGAGTTTGCTTGAGACTGGAACATTGCCTTTACGCTCCAAATGCAGTTGTTAACTTGCTATCGGTCGGCCACATGGTGGAACATGGCTGGGAGGTACAATTCTGGGGGAAACCTAGTCGGTGTGAGCTGGCACACGAGGAGGTCGTCCTTGGCAGTGTTGAGATGAGAGCACAGCTGTGTTTTCTCGACATTGAGTTCATTCGACCTAGTTCTGATGGACAAAATGTTGTCGAACTGCCAAGCTTCACAGCTTTTGCACCAAGCCCACTCACCTGGGACCTGTGGCATGCCATGCTAGGACACGCAGGGGTGACATTGCGAAGTATCTCCCTATCACGACAAGAGGTGCACAGGTTACCTCAACAGCGGTTCAAACTCGGTGTGAGGCATGCATACTGGCGAAGCACCCACACAAGCCATATCCGACCTTCTTCATGGAAAACTCACAGAGGAAATCTATATGAAGCAGCCGAGGGGATTCGAGAAATACAGTGCTGCGGGGATACTCTTGGTGTGTTCACTCTTGCGCTCACTGTATGGACTCAAGCAGGCCACGTTCGACTGGTACACCACACTGTGTAAACTTCTTAACGAGCTCGGTTTCACCCGGTCCGACGTGGATCTGGCCGTCTTCATCTTTGACAGGGCTGGGGAAGATGGACGACAGGTGGTCTGCATAATCGTCTGGCATGTTGACGATGGCCTCGGGGGTTCGAACAACAGGTATTTTCTTGACTGGGTAAAGGGAAAGATCGGGGAGCGGTTTGGCATCAGCGACCTCGGGCCTGTCTCGTTGTACCTCAGAATCGAGATTGAGAGGAGGCGGGAGACACGGGAGGCTTGGATCCACCAGGAGTCTTACATCGACCATATCTGCGAGGAGTATGGGCTTGCTGATGTGAATCCAGTGTCACTTCCGATGGACCCCAATCATCCCTTCGGTCAGGACAGCGATGTGCACCCCGACATCCTGAACTTAGCACATGCCTACCGAAAGATAGTTGGTGAGTTAACTTATTTGGCAACGTGCAGCCAACCAGATATAGTGCAAGCCATTCAGCAGCTGGCACAACAGTGTGCTCGCACAGAACCACGTCACTATGCTGCGGCGAAATGTCTACTGCGCTATCTGAAGGGAACAAAGTCCTGGTGTATCCGATACGGGAGTCCAAGTGTTGATCACAGTGTGCACGCCTATACTGACTCGGATTGGGCAACGTGCCCAACAGATCGCATCTCAGTGACAGGATACATCTGGTTCTTTTACGGGGGCCCAATAGCACACATCTCTAAGAAACAACAAACACTAGTGCTGTCGTCTACCGAAGCAGATCTCTGGATTCGTTCGGCATTCGAGTCCTTAAACCAACAGGTCGCTCTCTCATTCATCGTGTATGCAGATAATACAGGAGCTATATCATTGTCTTCCAACCCACTTAATCACTCCCACACTAAACACGTGGATGTGTGCTATCACTTTCTTCATGAACACATCACGAAGGGGACGTTTACACCAAAGTGGATTCCAACCCATTGAAATGTCGCTGATGTTCTCACCAAGCCTCTTCCTCGTCTGTCTTTCCAGGTCCATTGAACAGGTCTGTCGCTGGTGCCACACTGAGGGGGTGTGTTGAGTGTTTTATTCTCGGACTGACACTTAGATTAGTGTACTGGACTTTAGCAGTGCAGACACCAGGATTGTCACGTGATGCGCAGATGCATAGATGCTACGATAGTGGTTTCTTTTCTTTCCTCAGTCCGTTATCCAATGACTGAGGTATGTTATGATATGGTACATGCTGCACCGGGACTGACATAACTCAGGCAGCTGCTTTCTCTGTTTCTAGGTTCGTGACCTTCATTGTAGATTACTTAGTCCATTATCCAATGACTGAGCTGCTTTCTCTGTTTCTAGTGAATACTATGGACATCTTTCCAAGTTGTGGTTGAGTAGTCAAACATTTTCATTCTTACCTGCAGTGATGAGGCTGATAGCATATCTGCTAGTTTTTGCCTGTTCATAGCTACTCGGGAAGTGCCGCTGGCGGCGGCTGAAACCTTGCTTGCAACACGATCACTTTCCTCTTCGATAGCTGGGGGCCAGGGCAGCATGTGAAAGAGTGTTGTTGTTACTATGTGAGGTAAGTCTCCTAGTATATGTTTGTGGCTGCAGGCAGAGTTGCAAGTCGTGAACTTTTGAGCGTTCTCTTCTGTTGTACAGCCAGCTACGGACATATTATAGCCTACCATCTTATTGTAGTCTATCGAAGTATTTTACAGTAATTCATGTGTTGTATGTGTGCAACAAAGTGTGGAGATAAAATACAGCAAGATTTTCTCTACGGCGTGGTCAGCGCGGAGAAGGGCTGTAGCTGCAGGCCCGAATGGCTGAGGCTCACATGTGACTTATGTCAGCATGACGTCCAGAGTTCACCGCTGTAGAAATATTACCTTGCTTGGCAAGGGTTCTACCGCACCCATAAATGCCGTGGGAACCGTCCTATGACGGAAAATATTGCCATTCTCGGATAGCTCCCACACCACACCAACTCATTCCTCGTCACAGGGCACGAGTTGAGACCACGGTAATATATTCAGATATAAAGGTAATATTCAGACAGTATATTCAGACTGCCAGGAGTTCCGGCATGTGAGTCTTCAAAAATAATGTCTCGTCAAAATCTCTCAAGAGTCTTATGGTATCCCGCCCTGAGCTCCTCGACAAAGCTATGTAAAGATTGAAAAGATTTAGACCACCGGTAGGTGGTTTCGCGATGTCGACAATGACATGAGGGATGGTTTGCCCCTGCGAGCGGTAATCAGTGAAAGCGTAGGCAGCCATCATGGGGAATTGACGTCGTTTCACAGTGCGTGTAACCTGGGCACTGTCTTCCATCCTTTGCTGAATTCGGTAGGATTTGGTAACAGGTTCCACAGGAATGACAGAAGGTTCCAGTCCTCGCAGAGCAGATGTCCATGTGCGATGGAGTCTGACCAGAAGGAATGCAGGGAGGTGCTTGAGATGGATAACACTGTTGGTAATTGTCAATGGAGGCTCCTGAGGATGTAAAATGATGTCAACTACAGTTCCACGAGCGCCGTTTGTAATGTCAAGATCCGTTTCCACATTCTGGGTCACCATGACCTTCGAACCCAGGCAAAGTTCTATGGTGTCTGGTAAATCACCATGTCGACGAGATCCCTGTCGTTGCCCCTTGGCGCAATGAGTACTGAATGCATAGCGCCCCTGATAGAGTCCTCTGGACTGCATCGGAAAACCATGGCCACTGTCTCGCGAGCGTGTTTGTGGAGTGCCACCCTTTACGCTTCGAAACAGACGAGAATGTACCCTACCAAATTTGCTAAGATTTGACCGGGACTCCGTGTACACCGGTTCCACGTACAATCATGTACTCTTTTCTTTACATGCTAGGCCGTATATACAGAAAAATAAGTTCTAAGTTGTACTGTTCGGTCAGCTCGTTTCCTTCATCGAATGTGGAAAGCTCACCAAAGACTGGAACTTCTGGTATTGGGGGTGACACCTATCACCAAATCCTTGCACTGGTAATACTGCGGCTGCTCGTTGGGATAATCGGGGCTGATGCTCTCAATAAGATTACTGCTCATGGCACGAGGCTAATGGCAGAGCGTCGATCAGCTCAGACAAAGGCCTCCCTCTCTATATATATAGGTTGCGGAAATGCAAAAAAACACGATTCAGTTGGTCTAAGGCTCCGTCCTGCGTTCTCTTTCCAACATTCCGCCACCCCCGATGAGATATTTCACTCGCAAAGCTGCTAGTAATGTATGTCGTCCGTTCGCTTGCTCTTTCTTTGTGCTTACCCACACCTGCATCCGTTGCAAGCTCGCCCTTTCGATGCCTGCCGCCGTACGTTTTCCAAAGGACTTACCCTGCAACATGCCCATAACACAGCGCCATAGGAGATAGTGGCGATCAGAAATGAAGACATGCTGAGCCAATTCATGGCTAGGGCCTCTTGCAATGATGGAATCGCTTTGGGTGTCAAGTCCTTTCACGTCAATTTCACAGCTACCATTACAGGTTTGGGGTTGCTTCGGAAGTGTATACTATTACTCCAGAATATTGAAGACCTGGAGTTGCACCTCGTCAAACTTTCTCCCTCTTCTTGGATCCATGTTCTTCGCCGTGTCTGTAACGGCCCGTACTTTTTCACTACTAGTTGTAGCATACTCTTAGCGTAGTTTACCTTATTTATCCACTCTCTGGTTAGGGTTACTTAGACGCGCTCATAGACACTTTACTTAGTCAGCTGATTTGTCAGCATAGCCGCATTGACTCAGCATGGAGCACTGCAGCCAATAGCATTTATCTCTCTTTGTTTGGCTTGTTCTACGAGGTTCCACAGTACAAACACTCTAGTCAGTATAAATACCGTCTCTCTTGTCATAGACACGCCAATCGAGTTCATTTGTGCATTGTCGCATTAACTCTTTCCTCAGCCTCTACTCTTCTATCAGTCAAGGAGTAACTGAGTATAGTCTTCGGATTATAAGCGTTACACTTGAACTTGATTCTCACATACTCCCTTACTCCGCTTGCACCCAGGCATATAGGGCAACCGTACCTGGACTCCAGGGTTAAGGAGCTTTGTCTTCTTCGTTTCACTTCGTTTATGGGGCGACGCCTTTAGTCCCGTCCACCTATCGGCTGGTGGTTGTGTTGAAGAAGAACCGTAGTCAGTAGTCCCGCCATCCGTCAAGGGCAGTGTGAAGGCGTAACCCACATTAGGGGGTGGAAACACATAGCTTAAAAGTAGTTCCCCTACGTCAAGGGAGGTAGAAAGCGTACTACCATATCCCTAGTTACATCGTATGATAGCTGAGACAGAGTACCGCCACTGAGGGCAGGGAAAATCTCGTCAACATTCCTCGAGTCAAGAAGTCGGAGTCTTTGGCTCCTCGTATTAGGTTTTCTCCTTACCTGAAAAAGGAAGAATCGCCCGCTCCCCCGCTCCTGTTCGCTCGGGAAGTCACTCCTCTTGAGCAACAAATCTTCGGTACCCCCGAACCTCTTCTCCCTCGCCTTTCGCCTCTCCCTCTTCGCTCTCCCTCTCCCGACCCCAACTTACTGGGCTTCGTTCTGCACGTTCCATACAATCTACGGAACAGGCGCACAGTAATTCCCCCTCCTCGTCTTCCCGTGGTCTTAACCGATTTCCGCCGAGATGGACCAGTTCACCCAGGACCAGCTGCAGTTCATGCAGCAAATGACTACGTTGATCACGGCGCAGGTCGCCAACCAGGTGGCCCAGCACGTCGCCAACGCTGTGGCAGGAATGCAGCAGCAGCAGCCAGCAGGCGGAGGGGCCGCCGTTAACCCAAATCAAAACGTTGACCCCACGAAACGGGGCGTCGCTGACCCAGGAATGTTTGATGGGTCAATTAGCAAGTTCGAGGAATGGTGGGCCAAGATGAAGGCCTTTATCATCACGGCCCAGTCAACTAGTCCTCGGGCAAGGACCCTGATGGTCTGGTCCAGAATGATGGGCCCAGTTGCCGGAGCATACGCGCAGGCGCGTATTGATCAGTGTCTCCCAACCGGCACGTGGCCAACCTATGATGAACTGGTGGCAGAAGTTGAGGCGCGCTTCAGGCCGCTTCACAACAAAGACTGGGCTCGGGAGCAGCTCAGCAAGATTCGTCAAGGCACGGCCAGAACTGAGGAGTTCTTGGCTAAGTTTAATGCTCTAAGGACCGCATCCGGGGTATCCGATGATTACGCCATCTTTATGCTGGAGAGGGCCATCCGCCCCGAAATTCTTCAGCAAATCTTCATCCAGGGTCGCTGCAAGGAGATGTGGGCGGAGTACGACGTCGAGGTTAGAGGCCTCGGTGCTGCCCTGGAGGCAGTCAGAATCAAGACTGGTGGCGCGTCCTCTCGATGGGGACAAAACTTCTCACGACCCTCGCCCGGGGTAACATCAGGGCAAGGCGCTCCCATGGACATTGGGGCAGTGCAAGGCGGATCGGGAAGCCGCCCTAAAAAGGACTTCTCAAATTATCAGTGCTACGCTTGCGGCCAGAAAGGCCATATACGACCGCACTGCCCGCAGGCCAGGAACAAAGGAAAGGGGCACCAGGTGCGCTCAGAAGGTGTTGACCCGCGGCTGGCCACCATGGACGGTATGACGTTTGAGCAGATAGTTGCTCACGTCTCTAAGTTAAAAGAATCGGAGCTGCAGTGAAGTCGGGTCCTGCAGGCTCGGACAATGTTGGTACTGGACTAGTTTCTTTTTCTCCTTTGAGTTTTTCCTCTCGCTGTGTTTCGGTTTCGTCTTCCATAAATAGTACAAAAGAAAACACAAAAGTAGAAAATACAAAAACACAAAAAAAGGTTTCAGACATAGTCACTGTAAATAGGTTTTCTTCTCTCTCCGTAGATAGTATGGACGACGATTCGAACTTTGTACCTACTCCGTCTGCTGAAGGGTCCCGAAAGGGCTCGGGACCAGACATAAAACTGGCTCCACTTAATTCTTCGGCATATAAAACCTCCAAAAATAGTGTTTCAGAAGGATCCGAGTCGGTTAGCGATGCTCAGGCGACAGTACCGCCGAAATCCCGAGTTCGCATGCTCAACTTAAAGGATCACGTTGCTGCACCTATAATTATTCGCACTAGGAAAGGTGACGCACACGCTGTGCAAGCCTTGTTGGATTCCAGTGCTACAGGTGTTTTCGTGGATGCCAAATTCGTTGATCGAAAGAAGCTTCCAAAGTTGTCTCTCCCACGAGCTGTGGACGTATTTAATGTCGATGGTACTCTTAACTCCGCTGGAAGGATTACGCATCAAGTACCACTTAGAGTTCAGTTCGGAGATCACTTCGAAGAGTTAGTAGCCGATGTCATGGATCTGGGATCTCACGACATGATTTTGGGTCACACGTGGCTTGCCACTCACAACCCGGAAGTCAATTGGAAAACTGGTGAAATCTCCATGAAGAGGTGTCCTCGTAGTTGCAGGCAACTCGCGCCGAAGCCGGCCTTCGTTAGACGTATCGAAAAGGAGGAGGTCCAGGCCCTCGAAGACTGGCATAACATATTCAGAGCCGACAAGCAGGAGGCTCCTAAAAAGGACAAAACCCCTGAGGAACTGGTTCCGAAGGAGTACCACAAGTATTTAAGCGTCTTCTCTGTCCAGGACTCCGAACGCATGCCGCTTAGGAAACCTTGGGACCATGCAATAGAACTAAAGGAGTCGTTTGTTCCGATAAAAGGAAGGTTGATCCCTCTCAGCCCTGACGAGCAAACCGAAGTTAGCAACTTCGTTGATGGACAGCTCAAAAAGGGTTATATTTGGCCTAGTAAATCGCCGCAGACTTCTCCCGTGTTCTTCATTCCTAAAAAGGATGGAAAGAAGCGTATGGTACAGGACTACTGCTATTTAAACGAGCATACAGTCAAGAACTTGTATCCGCTCCCGCTTATCTCGCAGGTTGTTGACAAGTTGAAAGGATGTAAATTATTTACAAAAATGGACCTTAGGTGGGGATACAACAACATCCGGATCAAGGGAGGTGACGAGTGGAAAGCTGCTTTCGTCTGTCACCGTGGAGCCTTCGAACCGCTGGTGATGTTCTTTGGTTTATGTAATTCCCCTGCCACGTTTCAAAATATGATGAACGACATCTTCGGTGATATGGAGGACGTTCTAGTAGTGTATATTGATGATCTTATGATATTTACGAAAACGGACGATGAAAAGGAGCACGACAGGATTGTGCTAGAGGTGCTTAGAAGGTTGAAGGAGAACGACTTGTTCGTCAAACCAGAGAAGTGCTTATTTAAACAAAAAGAGGTCGACTTTCTGGGTATGATAGTTGGCACGAATGGAGTTAAGATGGATCCTGCTAAAGTCGCTGCTGTGCACGATTGGCCGGTCCCCACTTCCGTTCGTGGAGTTCAAGGCTTCCTTGGCCTTGCGAACTTTTACCGACGATTCATAAAGGATTTCACGCAGGTCGCGCGCCCCCTTAATGATCTCACTAAAAAGGACACTCCGTTTCTCTGGTCCGACAAGTGCCAAGTAGCATTTGACACGCTTAAGGAAGCCTTCACGACCGCGCCTATACTTATGTTCCCTGATCAGGATCGGAAGTTCCGTTTAGAAACCGATGCCTCGGACTATGCAACCGGAGCTGTGCTCTCGGTGGAATGCGATGACGGTCTCTGGAGACCAGTTGCCTATTCGAGTCATTTGCTTAGTGGAGCAGAGCTTAATTATACGGTTCACGACAAAGAGATGCTAGCCATCATCCACGCTCTAGAACAGTGGCGTCACTACCTTGAGGCTACTCCGTACCAGTTTGAAATTTGGATGGATCACCACAACCTTAAGTGGTTTATGACGTCACAAAAGCTTCAGCCATGCCAGGCGCGTTGGGCGCAGTACTTTAGTCGTTTTAACTGTGTTATCGTTCACAAACCAGGAGTTTCGATGGGACGACCGGACGCTCTCTCTCGCCGCGAGGACTTGGTAGAAAATCACGAAAACGCTAAATCTGAGGAGTCGTTATTTATTAAACCCGAACAAGTGCGCGCTGTGCGCTTAGAAAACCCCTTCATAGAAGAACTGCGCAGTGTAACGGCCGAGGTTGACGCTGGAATGCTCGACCGACGCGACGGTTTGCTGTATGACGGAGATAATGTTTTCGTGCCTGAGGCACTTAGACAGAAGGTACTCGCTGCTCTTCACGATTCACCCCTAGCAGGTCATCGAGGCGTAAAAGGAACTCAGGAGTTGATCACATGCTGGTTCACATGGTCTACCTTGAAGCCCAATGTCGAGGAGTACGTAAAGCACTGTCAGACGTGTCAAGCTAGCAAGCCTAGTAACAAGCCGCCGGCAGCTGAACTCAAATCTTTACCCGTTCCCGATGGGCCTTGGAAGGATCTTACGACCGACTTTATGGACATAGGAGTCAGGAGCCCCTCTGGAAAATCTTACGTCTTAGTTGTCATTGATCGGTTCTCTAAGGAAGCAGAGTTCATCCCCTGCACTGAAAAGGAAACTGCCGCTAGTACGGCACGGCTTTATTTAACTCACGTCTGGAAGCATCACGGCCTTCCCCAGTCTCTCGTCTCGGACCGCGGACCGCAGTTCGCGTCTCAGTTCTCGAAGGAGCTATTTAAAATGTTGGGTGTCGAGCAGAAGCTCTTGACGGCGTTTCATCCACAAACGGATGGTCAAACGGAGCGGTTGAACCGCAAAATTCAGCAGTATCTACGAATGTATGCAAACCATCAGCAGGAACGATGGGAGGATTGGCTTCCCCTAGCTCAGTTCGCGTATAACAACTCCAAGTCTTCTTCTACTGGCAAGTGCCCCTTTGAAGTTACTCGTTCGTATACACCACGGATGGGCGTCGAGCCGACGACTTCTAAGGTAGAAGCAGCAGAGGAGACCGCTAAAAACTGGTTCCAGGTGTTCCAGGAAGTGCGCGAAAGTTTGGGAAAAGCTAGGACTCGTCAAAAGACTCAGGCAGACAAACGACGATCCCCTTCCCCTGCTTACTCCGTAGGCTCACAGGTCTGGCTGGCTACCGACCATTTATCGCTGAAGGACTGGCAGAGCCGGAAGTTGACCGAAAAGTGGATAGGCCTGTACGAGGTCTCGGACGTTTTACCCAATGCCGTTAAATTAAAGTTGCTGCGCTCGATGCGCATACACCCGGTAGTGAATGTCTCACGGGTGAAACCTTATCTCGGTGCTCTTGATGGGCAACTGCTTACTCGGCCCGGCCCACAACGGGTTACGGATGAAGGAGATGTCGAGTATGAAGTTGAGAAGGTTGTTGATTCCCACTTGAAGCGTGGAAATCTCCAGTTCCTCGTTCATTGGAGGGGATACCCGGAAGAAGATCGCACTTGGGAGCCTAGATCCGCTCTTAAGAACGCCCAGGAGGCGATAGACGATTTTTACAAACTCCACCCCGGAGCCCCCCGGAAACTTCGTGCACTCTCGACCGAAGGTCTCTTTTTCTCCGCTGTACCCGACCCTTTGACTGCCATGCAGCCTATCTGGTCTCGCCTGGAAGTCGAGCCATAGGAGGGGATAGTGTAACGGCCTGTACTTTTTCACTACTAGTTGTAGCGTACTCTTAGCGTAGTTTACCTTATTTATCCACTCTCTGGTTAGGGTTACTTAGACGCGCTCATAGACGCTTTACTTAGTCAGCTGATTCGTCAGTATAGCCGCATTGACTCAGCATGGAGCACTGCAGCCAATAGCATTTATCTCTCTTTGTTTGGCTTGTTCTACGAGGTTCCACGGTACAAACACTCTAGTCAGTATAAATACCGTCTCTCTTGTCATAGACACGCCAATCGAGTTCATTTGTGCATTGTCGCATTAACTCTTTCCTCAGCCTCTACTCTTCTATCAGTCAAGGAGTAACCGAGTATAGTCTTCGGATTATAAGTGTTACAGTGTCCGGTTCAAGAAGCTACAATTCTTTTCCAGTAATTGTCCTCTTGACGTCTTGGCTCCCTTCCTCTCTGCAGCAAGCGCCATGCGATTGTTGCAAATACTCGTTGGCTGTGGAAGCGGACAATGCCACTTGAAGGGTCGTGCATTGCCGCTTTTGACAGATGTGACCACAGGTAATGCTTGCATCACAAGTGTGGTAGACAACAACCCGGTGGAGAGGGTTGCCATCGTTGATGTTGGTATTTGTGATAACCTAGCCTTTCCATTCACGATAAAATCCTTGTTGGCCTCGACATCTACCATCACGACCCTCCACATCGACTTTGATCCAGATGACCGTGACATCTTGAGGCAGCTGCATGAAGTCGCACCAGAACTCACTGCCCTCAAGCTCGTGGAGAGGCAGCGCCCTGCATCGGTCGGTTCTCTCTACATACTTACTGATTAATACTAGCTCATATGCGCTGTGAATTTCAGGGCTGATTTGTGCAACGTCGTCATCCGTGGAACGATGCATCCACATGGAGCATCGACTTATCCCGCTTCAGCCATCTTCATCGCTTTCTCTTATGCACAGCGGCTGCTCTGGTGGATGAGGATGATGGGGAGAGCAAGGAAAAGGAACTTCTCAGCGTGTGGACCGCAAAATCAGCAAGGTTAGATTATATCACACTTTGGTACCTGGCAGACTCGGCAGCAGACATTCTGAGGTTGTGGAGGCGTAGTTTTGCTCGTGGCTGGACGGTCCTTGCACATGCTAGTTCCCCCTCATGGGACCAATTTTTGTAGTCTTACACCCATACGGAGCGCATCTGCTCACAGCGGTAACGATTTTCTGTGCATATCCTTGCCTAACGCAAGCATCCGGTCCGTGGTTAGAACATAGTTCGTGCGGCATTTCTATGCTCAACTACAGTGAGAGGTGCCATAGCAACTGTAGCAACAAAGAAGAAGCATGCAATTTGGTAGTGACACTTCAGTGTTCCAATAACTGCAACCCAGGGACAACTATCCAAGTAACCATTCAACTAGCATTCCCCCTGGTGAAACGCCGTCGAAGACGTGGCACGAGAAACCAAAGAAGTTGCGATTGTCACAGCGTCGAATGGTGGGGAAATGTGGGCTGTGTGACATGGTATTGTCACACTGTACCTGACTGTGCACTGTGACATTGTGCCACTGTAGGAAGCTGTGTGGCACTGTAACCTCTGCAAAAAAGATGGTTCTGCTGATGGAGGCTGTTATGGGACATCCCACTGTCCTCAGAGGTGTATATGGGATGTCCCATCATAGCCCCTGAGGCTGTCATGGGACATCCCACTTGCCTTCAGAGATGCAGATGGGATGTCCCACAATAGCCTCCAAGGCTGTTATGGGACATCCCACTTGCCCTAAGAGGTGTGGATGGGATGTCCCATCATAGCCCTTGAGGCTGTCATGGGACATCCCACTTGCCTTCAGAGATGCGATGGGATGTCCCATCATAGCCCCTGAGGCTGTCATGGGACATCCCATTTACCTTCAAAGATGCAGATGGGATGTCCCACAATAGCCTCTGAGACTGTTATGGGACATCCCACTTGCCCTCAGACATGCAGATGAGATGTTCCATCATAGCCTATAATGCTTGGTGTGGGCCATGTCCCAACAGCCTTGGAGTGAGGTTTGTATGGCATTTTGTGACCTACTTTCCACCCACTGTGCTACAGTGCCATAAAGGCTGTGTTCAAATATATGACCACCCTTTCTTGCCTTATATGAGGGGGGAGCTGACTTTCATACCATAAATTACTTAATTTTCCACAAAACAATGATCTTCAACATGAGGAATTAGAAGAGATTATGGATGTTTCCCCAGAATGACCTGCTAAAAAATCTCACTGCTAGCTTTATGTGTGCATTGAGGCAGTGATATTGGCTCATAATGATAGCCATACCCTCCCCAGAAGCAGGGGTATCAATGTTAATAAGGCTGCATTTTTAGGTCAGGGACCCCAGACACCTAAGGCAATGATGGGATAGCCCACCCATTTGTGGGCCCGGTGTAAAGATTGAGGAGAGAGGGTGAGGGGAGAGGTCCAAGGAGTCTCCCTCTGGATTTTCAGGTCCTAGTTCGACCCAGGGGGCTTGGATTGCCTGGTAGGGAGTCAGAGAGGGGAGAAAAGACTTGGAACGCGCCCTAAAGGTCCCAAATAGTCGAGATAATCGTCTGGAGAATGTCTGATAAGGGGAAAACAATAATCCAAAGGCTCCGGCCTTGGATTTCCATCTTACTTCGTCTCTAAAGTGGCTGTTATTTTTTCTAAGTAAGTACAGTACATGCTAAGTACGAGTCTGGCTTACATAAGCCAAACTCGTCCAAACACTAAGTAAAAAAAAGGTAAAGTAAAAGAATAGAAACAGAAACTAAGATGAAAACAAAGAAATACAGTATTTACCATGGTAGGGAGGATGCCCTCCCTACACCGGGTCCATCCCTTTGGGCCCAGGACCATGCCATTCCCTGGGACATGAAAGGATGTCCATGGGATACCATGGTCTGAGAGGCATTTAGCTTGAATGTTTTGGAGAAACTATTCAGCCAAAATGCCTCCAGAAAAGGGTTACCTGAAGTGTCATGGCTGCTCATTGGCAACGGCCTTCAGCTGAACGTCTCGTTCGCTGGGCCAAGCTTTTCACTCTTTGTCGTCGCACCTCACAGTGCTGACTTCGTCTTTGCCTGCAGATACCATGTCTAGCGCATTGACCACCCTCGTCCCCATCTTCACCGGTGCCAACTGGCAAGACTGGTCTCCAGCGATGGAGGCCTTCTTAATGTCTCAAGGGCAATGGTGGGTTCTTAACGAAACCCGCCCTGCCGACGACGATGACGACCAGAGCAACTGGGACGACAAGAATGCCCAAGCTTTGGGCAACATCCGTCTTCGCCTTGCACCCCCAGTGCGCATCCAGGTGTCGACCCACTCGACTGCCAAGGCAACTTGGGATGCCCTCGAGTCCGAGTATGGCAAGCCCGGCATCGCCGCGGCCTATGCCGACTTCAAGACCCTGATGGAGACTACCGTCCCGGGTGACCAGCACCCCGCTCCTGCCCTGACAAAGATCATGGCGCACTTCGCTAAGCTCGCCGATGCCGGCTTCGAGCTTTCTGCCCCGGTGTCACGCACCAAAGGTGTTTGGCGACGTGAGCATGGACCCAGAAGCTGAATGATGAAGAACGGAGAAGCCTAGCCCTAATGTGGAGAATGACTGATATTGCCAGCAGTCATCCATCGCACAAGAACCATCCTTAACATTAGGGAAGAAACTGCTCGAGCGCCTGAAAAAAACTTTTTGAGCGCTAGTTTACGGCATTCCGATTTTTCGAATATCTCCGTCAATTTAAAAGATATCGACACCATTCCCACGCTCACAGGAAGCTCTCGACCACGCCATCCTTCCTACCAAATTTGGTAACGATCCGCGCACTCCACGATTTTCTGCATCATTTCTACCAACGAACGCCCATTTCGCCAATATTTATCGTAATGGCCACCTCCTTGACCATCTCTTCGCTCGTGTCCTTTGCTAGGGAGAATAACTACGAGTACTTGCCAGGAATCCCCACTAGCTCTCGCCCCGAAGCCTCCTGGTTCATCCCTCCCTCGTCCATGACCTCCCATCCTATCGCTTTGGGACAGCACGTTCTTCTCGTCAGTCTGACGTCGAGGAAGACATTCTTTGGTCGCCTCAAGTCTGTCATCAGGCTTGAAAGGTCTTACGTGGTTGTTTCGGTCTCTCCAGTCGAAAAGGATTATGGATTTTTCCTTCCTGCCCCCTGCAACATCTATCTCTCAATCTCGTCTTTCGTTCTCCCAAAATTGCGACAGCTGCAGTACCAACTACTCTCATCTACTCTATCTGATCGCATTCATGATGATTTTGAGGCACTTCTCCCTGCCCTCATTGGAGAAGACGGCCCCTCCTCCTCCTCATGCCCTCCAGAGCACTAGTTGCACCTGGTATAGGTCGCTTTGCAGAGAGGAGAGAGGGGGGGAAAGTTGCGAAATCCTAAGCCCTGACTACCCTGGAGACCCCCAAAGTTGGCCCCTGGCAGAAATCCCCATAGTTCTTCTTTCGGACGCGCAGCATATTGCCCCAATGAATCTGGATCTCAGATCTAGGAGTCAGAGTGACTCATTGGCAGTCATACCCCCTTATTCAGCAGTGACCACCTTGCTCGGCCTTACCAATCCTTTACCAATCCTCTTACCAATCGCTTACAAACCCCTTACAAAGTGTTTCCCTCTATTTACTTCAGGCTGCGCTACCTTTTGTATATAAGTACCAATATGTCGCAGCAAGTAGCACATGACAAAAGAAGCAAGTAGCCCCCCTGCATAGGATACCGTCCCCTTTGTAGAGAGACTATTGCCCAATCATTATCGACGTTATCTGCCTTATTGTCGTCGCTTTAAGGCCCTTCATTATCTTCTTTATTCTTGCAGTATCTGAGGCTCCATTAAGGGTCTATTTACTGTTACTCTTCATCACTTTACGTCGCTTCTAGGCTCCGAGTAGCCTAGATATCTTCGCTTTTCTGTCGTTCCCCTGCTCCCCTCTCGTCAGGAGCACTATTCCCTTCTGCCCTAGTCTTCTAGGTGTGCAGAACCCCTCCCCCATTTCGCTATAACTGATCCCTCGAGCCAAAGTCCGCGCAGGTAAACCACCAACTCGGCATTTGTCTTTGTGTTGGTTTTGTGGTGTTTTCGCCATAGATCCACACGTCGACTCACATCTGGAGCCCACCGCGAGGGGTGGTTACATTTGGCTCGAAATCCATCTCATTTTCTTCGTAAACGACTCCTACATCATCTGCCCTATCGAAATCTTCATCATCGCCGATAACCATCCATTCCACCTCGTTGCAACTCGCCTTTTCGACCGCCAATTCCCCTCAGAATAATCCCCATACTTTCCCACCATGTCTTCGACTACTGCGAACCCACTTATGCCAGTGCAAGCTCAGGCAGCTGCAACTGTTAATTCTGCTCGTTCTGTACTCACTATGCCACTTCTTGGAACCAAATATTCCCCAGAACTCTTCCAGGGCGACTGCTCTCGAGTTGGAACCTTCCTCGACCACTATGAGTGACTCTGTGCCTTCCATAACATCACTTTGGACCATGATATGGTCGCCTCAATCCTCCCTTACTGTAATACTCGTGTCAGAGAAATCATCGAAGGAATGCCTCACTTCCATACCCCCAACTGGGCCAGATTGAAGGCCAGTTTGCTTCGCTACTTCGATGCCGACATCTTCGACGAAAGGTTCTTCGAAAGGGACCTAAAATCTCTTGTGCTGCGCTTCAGGAATCAGCCTATCATGTCCCTGCATGATTTCCGAGCCTATAACCGAGAGTTCACTCGAGTTGGAGGCTGGATGAAGCATAAGGGAAAGCTCACTGAACACGAACATGATCGCTACTTCTGGGCTGGACTTTCTCCCTTGTTTCGAAGCTCTGTAGAGGGTAGACTGAAGCAGAAGGATCCCAACCTCGATGTCAGCATACCTTTCCCCTATGACGAAGTCTGTAGAGCTGCAGAAGAGGTGCTGCGTCGAGATTGGTTCGATGCAGATGACCTTGACCTCCTTGGTCCTCGATCCATATCCAGTCTTTCAGAGAAGGAGAATATCCCTCCACAGCAGCATGATGCGGGGGGAGGGAGTGTTCGACCGCTTCTACCACCCCAGGAAGCCAGGAGAAACTTGGAGACACTGGAGAGGGAGGGAAGCATGGCTCAGAAGCAGGATGAGGTCGAAACCCTGATAAAATCCTTATCTCGTATGTCCTTAAACGATCCAGATTACTCATTGCTCTATTATCGAGCCATCAAGATGGATCCTGATGCTGCAAAGGTGATTCGTCCCCCAGCACTCCACTCCACCCCTGTTCCTAGCTCCACTGCGCCCCCTGTCAGTCTGAATTCATCCCAGGCACGCCCCCAGAGGAAGCCCATCGTCTGCTTTGGCTGTGGAGTCACTGGACATGGTCTAGACACCTGCGATGCGATCAATGATCTTATCAAGAAGGGTTCTTTGGCTAGAGATGACAACCATCATGTCATATATTCCAATGGGCAGCGCATCTACAGGAATGGTGATGAAACGATCTTGCAGGCTTATGAGAGATCTGTGAAGCCGACCCAATCCTCCAGTAGTGTCCACTTTGTTATCCATGAAGAAGCCGATGAATTTCTTGGAGCAGAGATCTATGAGTTAGAGGATGACGCTGTTGTTGCTGCTGCAGAAAGAAATGCGAAAATCTCGAAGGATAAGCGAAGGGAAGTCTTCAATGGAGTGCTCCTCCCACCTTGGAACCATGGGAAGGGCAAAGAGAGGGAATTTCCGAAGCAATCTACCTCATCGACACCTGCCAATCAGCCTCAGCCACCATCAGCCCCACACTCTGATCGCCTATCAGCCCCACAATCTGATCGCCCATCAGCCCCTATCCATCATCCATCAAATCAATCTTATCCGACACCTGTCACACAGCCACCTGTCAATGTCTCTGCGCCCAAAGCCCCTGTCTTTGTTCCTGTCAATGTCCATCGTCATGGCTTTGATGGGAATGATGATGATGCCATCATGGAAGATGAATCCATCAATAAACCTTCGCAACAGGCCTCTGAGTCCCCTGCTGACAAGGGGAGGAAACCCAAGGCCCCTGCTGCCATGACTTCACCATTATCTCAATCAGCAGACCCAAAGGCTATTGTGGATCGCATTCTGGCTACCCCTATGACTCTTTCATTGGGGGAAGTGATAGGAGCATCAAGGGATGTATCTCATCACCTTCAGGAACTCATCAGATACAAGCATCAACCCATCACTCAATCTGTCAGAACTGTCGATGGGACACCTCCCATCAGTTCTTATCTCGCTTTGACATCCAGCCCCTTAATCACAATTAATCTCACCTGTAATGGTCGACAGGTGACAGCTGTCATCGACTCAGGCTCCACCCTTAATGTGGTCAAATCGAGTATAGCACGATCTGTCATTCAGATGCCCATCGACATCTCAAGATGCATCAATATGAAGGATGCCAATGGTGGAGTATCAATGCTCACTGGTCTAATCAAAGATGTACCGCTCTTCTGTGGTGCTGCTAGGACCTGGACCAATCTATTTGTTGCCCCTGATGTCGATGCAGGCTGTGATTTGCTTCTAGGCCACCCCTGGGCACATGGGAATGCTGTTAGCATCGTTGAGAGAGGCTCTGGTACCTTTGTAGTCTTTGGATCAGACAAAGATCATCCCCTCGAGCTCTGTGTCACTGAAGGGACTGCTGAACCGACTGCTACTGCTCTCATGGCGACTCTCCAGCCCTCCAGCTTCAAAGAAGACTCTGGGACCTTCGCAGATGAAGCATCCAATTCTCCTGCTACTGAATCACCTATTACTTTCGCATCACCTTTGCCACCTTATGAAACTCCCCCTTCGACTCCCCTGCATCCAGACTCGATTCCCAATGGCATAGATGGTGCCTTTGGACTTCCAGAATCCCATCCCATCCCCACTATCACTGTTGCTCCCCCATCTAGCCCGCCATCTTCGAATATTCTTCGTACACTCCATGATGAGTTACAGGCTGCTGAACCGAATGTTGTGGATGATGATCCCTCTGTAGCTGCTCTTCGTCGACGAATTAGGAGGGAGGAAAGTCAGTCCCTTATGGCAATTCTCACTAGATTCACTCATCGGAATCCCCACTTCTTCCGACTCTACTTCGACTCTGATTATGCCCTTGCTGGTGCAAGAGGCATCGACCAGAATGACCATGAGTATCAGGACTTCATCCTCTTGCATACCTATCTAGTTCAACGCCTTCCTGGAGCTTCCTGGAATGATTGCCTCGACTTTACTGGCTCGACTTATGCTCGCTTCTATCCCGATCCTCGCCCTGATCCTGCGGATCAGAGTCCACTCCCCAACGACCCCATCCTATCCCCTGATCCTCCTGACGAACCAGATCTGCTGTCCTCGCATTCTCAGTTCAATATGTGGTCCTCTGAAGCTGATGCTCCTCCAGATAATCCATCCCTGTACTCTCAGTCGAATATTTTGTCCTCTACGGATGAAGGTCCTCTTCATCCTCCTTCCCCTCATTCACAAATGAATATTGCGCCTGCTGAAGCCCCAAATCCTCCACCTTCACCCATTACTGAGCTTGCCTATCTTGAAGTGCCTGCTGTCGATTTATCTGAGTCTTCGCTGTTGTTTCAGGTCGATGATCCACCTCCTGATCCTGATCCTCCGATTTGCTACCCGAATCACTCATCTACTCCCTCGGATACACCGCCTATCCATGCCAATCACCGACCTTACCCACCTATTCCTGATTCCGACTCCTTTCGCTTTCAGACCTCATCATGGTCTTCTGATGAGTCTATCTTCTGAATTTTCCGATATTACTTATGATTTTTCCTATGAATCATATGCTTCTCCATATGCTTTGTATGCTTCTCTTTTTATTCCCTATGCCTCATATGCTTTTCCTTTTACTTCTTATGCTACTCACTTCGACCGAGAAGTCGTTAAACTCCTAAATCCACAGACGATTCTTCGCTCTCATACTCCTGTATCACCACCTACTATGCTTGCCTTGGTTCACTGCTTTGAAAAATCTTTTTACTGTAATTTTTCGTGTTCTCCTTCGCCTTCCAGACCCCTAACTTCTCCAGACTCGTTATCTATTCAAAATAACAAAAAGCCACAAAAAATCTTTTTCTCCTTATCTGATTTCCTTGATTTGTTACGTTTTAGACGCTCTCTTGTTACAGATACAGAAAACCCAGATGGTGACAATGTACGCTCAGTATATGGCGCTTATAGACGTGTTGATCGCAAGGGCAAACCTGTTCCGGCAGTTTATCCAGAAGATGCACACGTTCATCGCCGTTTCCCGGAAGACCCCCTTAAATCCCTTATTCCACTCACGCCTCACCCCCCTACTTTTGTTCCCATGAAGAAGCTTACCAAGGAACGCCTGCACTCCATGAAATTAAATGCCGACAACTTCCTGTGGCCAGAAGAGGAAAAACTTTTTTGCCACATAATGAAGCTAAACGAGCGTGCGCTTGCCTTTGACGAATCGGAACGTGGCAACTTCAGATCTGATTACTTCTCGCCTTACATAATCCCTGTCCTGCCCCACGAGCCATGGGAATATCGTAACATTCCAATCCCGCCCAGTGTAGGGAGAGTAACCTCCCTAGTAGGTGATTTCATTTATTTCATCATTTCTACTTTAGTTTTTCTTTTTATCTTTACTCTACCTCTTCTGCTACTTAGTATTTGCACGAGTTTGGCTTATGTAAGCCAGACTCGCACTTAGAGGAGTGTTGTACATACTTAGCAACAACAACAGCCGCTTTACCAGAGACGAAGAGACGGAATTCCAAGCCCGAGAGCCTCGGAATATTACTTCTCCTCTATCAGACAGCCATTAGACGTTATCTCGACTTCGTTTGGGTTTCAGGGCGCGTTTCCAGTCTATTCTTTCTGCTCTTTGACTCCCTACCAAGCAACTCCAGTCCCCTTGGGTCGAACTGACCTCACTCATCACCCCAGGAGACCTCAGGTAAACCCCTAGGCCTCCCATCTACCATCTTTACACCGGTATCCCAGACTGAGTCATACAGCTTCTTCGGGATAAGATTGCAGCCGGACTCTATGAACTGGCTCAGTCCTCCTATCGCTCAAAATGGTTTTGTGTTATGAAGAAGAATGGAAAGATCCGAATCGTCCATGATCTGCAGCCTCTCAATAAGGTTACAATTCGGGACGCTGGTGTTCCTCCTATCCTGGACGACTTTGTGGAGCCGTTCACTGGCTGGCAATGCTATACTGTATTCGATCTCTTCTCCGGCTTCGACGCACGCCAACTTCACCCCGATAGCCGAGATCTTACCTCATTCCTGACGCCGCTTGGCTTGCTACGCCATACTGCCATGCCTCAAGGCTACACCAACTCGCCATCGGAATTCCAGAATTGCACAGCATTGATTCTTCAGGACGAAATCCCTCACATCGCCAATGTTTTCATCGACGATCTGCCTATCAAAGGCCCTGCTACACGTTACGAAGATGCCAATGG
Source organism: Pisolithus albus (assembly GCA_024613165.1). Classification (NCBI taxonomy): domain Eukaryota; kingdom Fungi; phylum Basidiomycota; class Agaricomycetes; order Boletales; family Pisolithaceae; genus Pisolithus; species Pisolithus albus. The sequence continues at coordinate 255,354 of JANFAB010000022.1, forward strand.
CCATGCCAAAACATTAGCCGAGAATTCTGGCATCCGGCGCTTCATTTGGGAACATGCCAATGACGTACATTGGATCATGCATCGATTTGCTCATGCTGGAGGAACGTTTTCCGGTCCCAAATCTCAGATCTGCCAACCTTGTGTCACTATTCTTGGCCAAACCTGCCATCCTCGTGGTCGTTCCCCTGACGACAGCAAGGTGAAGAAGATTGTGAATTGGCCAATGCTCCTTATGCCCAAAGATGTATGGTCGTTCCTAGGCCTCTGTGGTACCGTTCGTATCTGGATTGCGAACTACTCGCAGCTGGCTCGGCCGCTGGTCGACCTCTATCGCAAGAATGCTCCGTTCGAATGGGGAGAGCCCCAACAGGAGGCGTTTGATGCCTTGAAGCACGCCATTTCAACTGCCCCTGCCCTTCGCCCCATCGACTACTCATCCGATTCCCCCGTCGTTCTTTCCATAGACACCAGCAATGTCGCCATAGGATTCATTCTTTCACAGTATGACTCAGAAGGACGCAAGCGCCCTGCTCGCTACGGTTCACTCCCTATCAACGAACGAGAATCACGCTATAGCCAGCCTAAGCTGGAGCTTTACGGTCTTTTCAGAGCACTACGACACTACCGCATCCATCTTTACGGTGTTCGTAACCTATGGATCAAAGTCGACGCCAAGTATATCAAGGGTATGCTTAACGACCCAGATCTTCAGCCCAATGCAACGATCAATCGCTGGATCGAAGGTATACTCCTCTTTGACTTCAGGTTGATCCATGTACCCACTATCAAGCACCGTGGCCCTGATGCACTCTCTCGTCGTCAACCTACCGAGGAAGACTATGAGGAGGGCCGTATTGATGCAGAGGAAGCTGACGATTGGTTAGAGAATGTTCTTTTCTTTGCAGAAACTCATCCCCTTCCTTATGACGCCATGACGCTCCCATCATTCCTTTCCAATGATACGACCCAAGACGCCCAGTTACGCCAAATCCTACACTTCCTTCGCACCACCGAACTTCCCATTTTCCCTTCCAACACCTCTCGAAAGCAATTCATTCGCAGATCCTTGCAGTTCTTCCTCTGTGGAAGCCATCTCTTTAAACGTCGAGGTTCCCGTACCCCTGTCAAGGTTATCTTCGACCCAGATCTACGTGCACAGATACTGAATCAAGCCCATGAAGAACTCGGTCACAGAGGCGTCTTTGGAGTCTTTCAGATGGTTAGAGAGCACTTCTATTGGCCCCAGATGTACAAGGATGTTGCCCATCACGTTCGCTCATGCCATGCATGCCAGATTCGCAGCACTCGTAAAACCGAAATCCCCATCACGATCTCTGCATCCCCCTGAATCTTCATGAAGGTTTACGTCGACATCATGCTCATGCCCAAAGCCCGTGGCTATCACTATCTTGTTGCTGCTCGAGACGATCTTTCCCTCGCAGCAGAAGGCCGTGCTCTCAGACATGCCAATGCAGATAATCTCGGCAAGTTCTTCTGGGAAGAGATACTCTGTCGATATGGAACGGTCTCCCAGATTGTCACTGACAATGGTAGTGAAATCAAGGGTGCCTTCGAGAAACTCATGCAGCGCTACTCGATCCCTCAGATTCGCATCTCGCCCTACAATTCTCGAGCTAATGGAGTTGTGGAGCGAGGACACTTTATCATTCGAGAAGCTATCGTTAAGGCTTGCGAAGGCGATCTCAATCTCTGGCCTACCAAGGTCCATCATGCTTTCTTTGCGGACAAAGTGACGACTCGACGGTCTACTGGATTCAGCCCCTACTTCCTCCTTCATGGTCTCGATCCCATTCTCCCATTCGATCTCTTTGAATCTACGTATCTTGTTGAAGGATTTTATTCTGGAATGAGCTCAGAGGAGCTTCTTTCACTTCGCATTCGCCAATTGGAGAAGAGACAAGACGATATCCATGCCGCCTTTACTACCCTACAGAAGTCACGCCTACGATCCAAAGACCAGTTCGAAAGAAAGTATGCCCTACGCCTTGCAAAGTCATCATATCAGCCTGGAGACCTTGTCTTGGTTCGCAATAGCCAGGTTGAGAAGGAGCTTGATCGAAAATCGAAGCCGCGGTACCTTGGTCCCTATGAAGTTGTTCGTCGCACCAAGGGAGGCTCTTACGTCCTCAAAGAACTCGATGGAACTATCTCTAGACGAGGCATTGCTGCATTCCGACTCATTCCCTACTACTCACGTGACACTCCTTTACCTGACAATATCCTCCTCAGTGGAGACGATGAGCCAAGCATTGATGATGACGAAGATGACGACGAGAACGAAAATAATGCTTACGACTCTGACGAATTCTCATGATTTCTTTCACTACTTTTCATCTATCTCCAGCCACTCCTTTCAGATTCTTTTTTTTCTTTTTTTTCTTTGTTTCACCCATTTGTGTTTGCTGCATTGGTCGCAATCGGGGGCGATTGCATTTCTTGTTGCTGGCGGATGTCACGCACCAAAGGTGTTTGGCGACGTGAGCATGGACCCAGAAGCTGAATGATGAAGAACGGAGAAGCCTAGCCCTAATGCGGAGAATGACTGATATTGCCAGCAGTCATCCATCGCACGAGAACCATCCTTAACGTTAGGGAAGAAACTGCTCAAGCGCCCGAAAAAAACTTTTTGAGTGCTAGTTTATGGCATTCCGATTTTTCGAATATCTCCGTCAATTCTAAAGATATCGACACCATTCCCACGCTCACAGGAAGCTCTCGACCACGCCATCCTGCCTACCAAATTTGGTAACGATCCGCGCACTCCACGATTTTCTGCATCATTTCTACCAACGAACGCCCATTTCGCCAATATTTATCATAATGGCCACCTCCTCGACCGTCTCTTCGCTCGTGTCCTTTGCTAGGGAGAATAACTACGAGTACTTGCCAGGAATCCCCACTAGCTCTCGCCCTGAAGCCTCCTGGTTCATCCCTCCCTCGTCCATGACCTCCCATCCTATCGCTTTGGGACAGCACGTTCTTCTCGTCAGTCTGACGTCGAGGAAGACATTCTTTGGTCGCCTCAAGTCTGTCGTCAGGCTTGAAAGGTCTTACATGGTTGTTTCGGTCTCTCCAGTCGAAAAGGATTACGGATTTTTCCTTCCTGCCCCCTGCAACATCTATCTCTCAATCTCGTCTTTCATTCTCCCAAAATTGCGACAGCTGCAGTACCAACTACTCTCATCTACTCTATCTGATCGCATTCATGATGATTTTGAGGCACTTCTCCCTGCCCTCATTGGAGAAGATGGCCCCTCCTCCTCCTCATGCCCTCCAGAGCACTAGTTGCACCTGGTATAGGTCGCTTTGCAGAGAGGAGAGAGGGGGGGAAAGTTGCGAAATCCTAAGCCCTGACTACCCTGGAGACCCCCAAAGTTGGCCCCTGGCAGAAATCCCCACAGTTCTTCTTTCGGACGCACAGCATATCGCCCCAATGAATCTGGATCTCAGATCTAGGAGTCAGAGTGACTCATTTGCAGTCATACCCCCTTATTCAGCAGTGACCAGTGCACTTACTCATCCCCCTTTCTGTCGCATTATTCATCCATTCCTTAATGACTCATTTCTATTTCAAATGATTTGTGATATTCTTCGTCATGCTGACTGATTTTACTTACCAATCGCTTACTGTCCTTACTCAGCCTTGCTCGGCCTTACCAATCCTTTACCAATCCTCTTACCAATCGCTTACAAACCCCTTACAAAGTGTTTCCCTCTATTTACTTCAGGCTGCGCTACCTTTTGTATATAAGTACCAATACGTCGCAGCAAGTAGCATAGAAGCAAGTAGCCCCCCTGCATAGGATACCGTCCCCTTTGTAGAGAGACTATTGCCCAATCATTATCGACGTTATCTGCCTTATTGTCGTCGCTTTAAGGCCCTTCATTATCTTCTTTATTCTTGCAGTATCTGAGGCTCCATTAAGGGTCTATTTACTGTTACTCTTCATCACTTTATGTCGCTTCTAGGCTCCGAGTAGCCTAAATATCGTCGCTTTTCTGTTGTCCCCTTGCTCCCCTCTCGTCAGGAGCACTGTTCCCTTCTGCCCTAGTCGTCTAGGTGTGCAGAACCCCTCCCCATTTCGCTATAACCGATCCCTCGAGCCAAAGTCCGTGCAGGTAAACCACCAACTCGGCATTTGTCTTTGTGTTGGTTTTGTGGTGTTTTCGCCATAGATCCACACGTCGACTCACATCAGTCACGGTTTCCATAACTAATTGTTGGATGAGCTGGCGGGGCGGGAGGATGATACGATGTAGGTTGAGCCAAAATAGGGGTAGGACGAGAGGTGGCCATTAAAACCTATAGCAGCATTATTTCACCCCTTGTAAATATGCCAAAGGCCCTGTATCAGGTCAGGGCGATAGATTATTCAGATTATAAGAGCCTAGCTTGACTTAGTTTGGTGAAGGTGAAGGTGAAGTTGAGAGGACCACAGAAGTATGCTTACATCAGCGAGATCTTTATTTTTGGATGAGATATAAATGGAAAACTAAAATTTTCTCAAGTCTTTTTGATGGCCTGGCCCGTCCATGAGTTGCGCACTCCCACCTGATACCTTGGATGGGCCCGACCATGAGTTGCGTGGTGTGACCTTCCTATCACGGCCTGGCCCGTCCATGGGTTATGTACTCCCACCTGATACCTTGGACGGGCCAGTCCATGGCCTTCCTATCATGGCCTGGCCCATCCATGAGTTGCCTACTCCTATCTGATACCTTGGACGGGCCAGTCCATGAGTTGCGCAGTATGGCCTTCCTATCACGGCCTGGCCTGTCCATGGGTTATGCGCCTCATCTGATGCCATGGATGGGCCAGTCCATGAGATGCACGGTGTGACCTTCATATCACCGCCTGGCCCATCCATGGGTTATGCGCTGCTGCCTGATACCTGGGGACAGGCCCGTCCTTATCTTCCGTGGTATTCCCTTCACGTCATTGACGGGCCAGCCCATGAGTGCCGCAGTCTTATCTGCTCTCGCACGTGGGCCAGCATATATGTTATACATATTCACTGCATCCTTATTCTCGGGCCCGTCCATATGTTGCGTTATCCAACTGTCAAGGGCCCGCGCATGTGCGGCGGCATTCCTCACATACCTCTTCAAAGGGCCCACTCATTTGTTTTTGTTACTCAGGGTACTCAGGCCCACCTATTTGTCATGTACTAATTAATTCGACGGGCCCACCATGGGCTGTCCATATGTGTTGGCAGTTTGGCGCGCAGGCTACTCATATGTTGTGACTAATCATGACTACTATATGTGCAACGGCGTGAAACCCGGACAAGCATTCTCCGCTCATATCTCAGGAGGAGGAATATCTCTGCAAGCAACTCGTTTGGAAGGCAATCTATGTATGGTATGGCACTCGCTTCGACGAGCTCGTCCAACATGACTTTCTGTGCTGCTAGAGCTTTGCGGACATCCGAGAGTTCCTGGAGAAGCTGCAGCTCCCTGCGTTGCAAGTGAGCTAGCTCGGCTCGTGCGCCAGAAAGGCTTCGCATGGTGTCGCCAGCCTCGTACGAATGGAAGTCCCGAATGAGCACGACACCTGGGTCCAAAGGACCTGATATTTGGTCGGCTTGAAATTCTGTGAAGTGATAGAAATGAGCGTTCTTGGTACTTACTCGATGATCTCGGTCGTTTGACGGAAAGGCCAAACGTTGGGTTACATAAAAAGGTGAGGGTATCACGATAAACCTCAGCCCCAGCATCCCACGAAGGAAGCATCATACTACACTTTTTTACAGTAAGGTGAAGATGAGGTCACGACTCGCGTCCCTACAGTTCTTGTCAACGTTCACAAAAGCCACAAGCCAGGGACTGGCAATTGGGGCCTGAATGAACCATCTCAATCATCTCCTTCAGTTTGTCTTTGTGTTGGTTTTGTGGTGTTTTTGCCATAGATCCACACGTCGACTCACACCGGTCCAGGCAATGATCGTCCTCGCCAAGCTCCCTCCTACTATGGAGGTTGTAGCTCAGTTGCTCAATCAAGCAAGCAGCGAGGCCGCCAGTATCAAAGAACTGAAACCGGATGGCATCGTACATGCTGCCACTCTAAGTTGGGAGCAGAGGAACTCCCGTCGCAAACCACACACGTCTGCCAACAAGCTTAGCGCTGTTAAGCGCAAGCAAGGCGACCCCCACTTCTCGCAGCAACAACAGCAGCAGCAGAAGCCTTCTGGATCTGGCAGCAACAATGCGCTGAACCAGGAAAAGGGGAAGAAGAAGAATAAGCATGGTAAGCATGGGGGGAAGAAGCATCAACACGATGACGAGGAGGCCCACATGGCCTCCATGGTAGTGACCACTGGCCCTGAGCCAGTTCCTGACCCCAGGAAGCTTGCGCACACCGTCGGTGCAGCACAGTATGGTCCTCCCGGCTTCCCCCAGATGGTTAAGGCCTTCGAGCTGGCCCATCGCATTGGCATCGAACCGACCCCTCAGCAGGTCAAAATATTAGATTCCTGTATCCCGTCGCCGTTCGTCCTGTCTGCCCCAGAGGCAGGTCCATCCAAGCGCCCTCGTCTTGAGGTACGCAACCCGTCCCCCGATGTTGAAGACACTGTCTCCATTGGTACCATCTACGACGGGGACATTGATGCCGATATAGCCGAGGCGGCTGGCATCGACTTGACCATGGATAGGATAGTCATCCCCTCGCGTTCACTTAAGCAAGACACTAACTCTGCTTACGCTTGCAATTCTGTGTGGTATATAGCGAGTAGTAGCAGCATGTATTTCATTTCTTCAAATGCTACTTGTGTCCATGCGCTGTCCTTTGCCATGTGTGTGAACTGTAAGGGAAAATGTAAGCATGACGACCCCGAATGGGTGCTCGACTCTGGTGCTTCAAACCACTTCACGAATGACTTAGATGACTTCGTTGATTATGAGCCACTCAAAGGGGATCAACAACTCCCTATCCAGACTGCGAATGGAGCCTCCGTTGTGACTGGGAGAGGAACTGTCCTCGTTTATTCAGGACTACCAAATGAGTGCCAAGGAGATCTTGTGCGGCTCTATCCCGTTTACTACATGCTGGATTTACGGGGCCGGCTAATTTCACTAGGTGTGCTCCTCAAACAAGGTGCTGTCGTGCGCGGTAACTCGTCGCATCTAACGATATATAGCCCTGATGGAAATGCATACCTGACCTGTGTCCCCAGGGAAAATAAGGACACTATTTTTGTGCTGAAGTCGCCTGCTGTGCTGACTGAAGCAACACTTTGCATGGTAACCTATGATACTATGCATCGACGTCTGGGACACCCCTCCAAAGACGTCCTGCGCCAAGCGCAGAAACATACCAGGGATTTCCCTGAGATTGAGGTACCCACCAAGGACGAGATATGTCCTGGTTGTGCTCTGGGCAAGATGCCTAACAGAGCCTTCCCACCGAATGAGCGCAGAGCTTCGCAGCCGTTCGAGTTAATACACTCCGATCTGAAGTCCTTCCCCATTGCGTCTTACCGCAAGTTTAAATATGTGATTGTCTTCTTAGACGACTATTCATCACACGCATGGACAGTAAATCTGCGCACTAAAGATGCTGCGATTTCCACGACCAAAAATTTTCTGCAGATGGTCCGTGTTCAATATAACGCCTACGTCAAAGGCTGGATGTCCGATGCAGGGGGAGAGTACAAATCTGAAGCCTTCGATCGAGTTTTACAGGAGAAGGGAATTCGTATATTCCAAAGTGTGCCTCGCACCCCTATGCAAAATGGTCGCGCAGAGAGAATCATGCACACCCTCATGGACAAGGCCAAGTCTATGAGAATCGAGGCTTGCCTCCCTGACTCCTGGTGGGAATTCTCTTTCTCACATGCGACCCATGTTTACAATAGGTCACCGATACGCCGTATTAACTGGTGCACCCCTTATCAGTTGATTAATGGGGAGGAACCGTCCATCGACCACCTTCGTGTCTTTGGATGCGGCGCATATGTGTATTTGCCTGCCGAGGCTCGTGCCAATAAAATGGCTGCGAAGTCTGAATTAATGACCTACATTGGTGTTGCTCCAGGGAATGAGCGCAATTACTTATTTATGCGCCCCTCCAATGCCGTATTCACTGCGGCACATGCTACTTTCGATGAGAGCGTGTTCCCCCGCTGCTCCTCGACCTGATCTCGCGTCAGACAACCAGTCTGCGACGATCATGAGCCCACTCATGAGGCTCCTGCACCACCTGAGGATGACCCTCCTCGTCCTTCGTGCCCCACTCAGGGTAGACAGCGCGCTGAGACTCCAGTGGAGCAGGAACCTGTTCCTCTGCCGCCGAGAACACCTTCTCTGGCTCGAAACCCACCACCACCCCAGGAACCTCGCCGCCCTCGTAAGGAGCGCAGGCCCCCTGTACCTCCAGCACCAGTGCGCCCCCAAAGGGAGCGCAGACCTCCAGTTCACCCAGGCAATGTCTATGGCGAATGGCGCCACCCTGTCAAACAGTTCAGGGATATTGAAAATGAGCGCCGATGGAGGGAAACGGTTGGCGAATCGTCGGGATCTCGCCCTGTGCCGGGAGGATTCCCGGAACAACCCCCTGCTCCGTCCCCCAGTAGTGAGGATGACGTCGAGCGGATATGCCGGGAAGGGGGAGCAGAACTGGCAAATTTCCTCCTCGCCAAAGCGGTCCCTTCAAGTGAGCCTCCCAAACTTAATGTGCAGGAATGGTCTTACCGCGACATCGCTCGCCTACCCAAGGCTGAGCACCAGCAGTGGGAAACTGCATGTCGTGAGGAGCTTGACATGCTCCGAAAGCGGAAGGTCTTTGACCTCGTAAGCCGCCCAAGGGGGAGAAAGGTGATCAAAAACTGTTGGGTATTCGACGTAAAGTCCGATGGCCGGAAGAAAGCTAGGCTTGTCGCCAAAGGATACTCCCAGGTCGAAGGATTAGACTTTGACCAAATCTTCTCGCCAGTAGTGTGCTACGAAACCGTGCGCCTAATGTTCGCGCTTGCTGCGCTTGAAAACTGGTACATCTCAGCTCTCGATGTCAGGAGCGCCTATCTATATGGCGAACTTGAAGAAGAAATCTACATGGAGCAACCTGAAGGCTTCGCAGTGCCTGGGCAAGAGCAGAAAGTGCTCCGCTTAAAGCGTGCCCTCTATGGCCTGAAGCAGGCTGGCCTGGCCTGGTGGCGAACACTAGATAAGTCCCTAAAGGAACTAGGTTTTGAGCGCCTCAAGTCCGATGCTGGACTCTTCCTCTACAAGAGGAAAAATACAGTTGTCACCATCATATATGTGGATGATGCCCTCTTCTGTGGCCCTAGCAAGGCTGTAGTCAATGAGGTCAAAGCGCTGTTTATGCGCAAGTGGGAATGCAGAGATCTTGGAGAACCTAAAGAGTTCCTCCGGATGTCTATCAAGCGTCAAGGCTGCAAGATCTATCTTGATCAATGCACCTATCTCGACAAGATCATTGAGCGCTGTGGACTCCAAAATGCCAAGCTGGCAAAGACTCCACTACCCACTGGGTACTATGCCCTACCAAACGACGAGCCTGCCGACCCAGAGCTCAGAACTCGTTTCCAGACAGTGATTGGGTCACTGCTCTATATCATGTTAGGCACCCGTCCTGACATTGCATATGCCGTGATGGCTCTATCGCGACACTCTGCGAATCCGTCCAAAGAACACCTAGACAAAGCGCTGTATATCTGCCGCTATCTACTTGGGACAAGAAACTATTCCCTCGTTTTCAATGGTGATTCTGGCCTAGGCATCACTGCATGTACAGATTCAGACTGGGCCTCTGACCCTTCCACTCGCTGATCGCAGACAGGATTCTTCCTGAAACTCGCTGATGGCATCTTCAGTTGGACATCACATGCCCAAAAGACAGTAGCCCTGTCGTCCACTGAAGCAGAATACATGGCACTCAGTGACTGTAACCGCCAAGTAATCTGGATTCGAAACCTACTCGAGGAATTGGGATATAAGTTAAAACCCATTCCGATGTAGAAATGGATAGATAGGGACCTGGGAATATGATAGAGGTCTCCCTGGGGGTGATGAGAGTGGTCAGTTCGACCAGAGGGGGCTGAGAGCTTGGTGGAAGGGTCAAAGAATTCAGAAAGGACCAGGAAATGCACCCTAAAGCCCAAAGAAAGTCGAGATAACGTCTGAGGAGGGTCTGATAATGGAGAAAATGATACTCCGAGTCCTTCGGGCTTGGATTTCCGTCTTTTCGTCCCTGTAACTCGTCTTGTTATTTTTTTAAGTAAGTACAAAGTATTCTAAGTGCGAGTCTGGCTTACATAAGCCAAACTCGTGCAAATACTAAGTTAAAAAAAAGGTAGAGTAAATATAAAAACAAAAACTAAAGTAAAAACAATGAAATAAAACAAATCACCTAGTAGGGAGGTTACTCTCCCTACATCCGAGGGGGGCTTTGGATGTTGACTGTCCCCAGTCATCTCATACCTAGCTGTACCATAAGGCAAGATAGGGTTTCGACCCTCGAAATGAAGCTCTAAGTGAAAATGGCAAAAATGCGAACTCGAAACAAAGAAAACATATAAAAGAAAACAGAAGGACTACTCAGCTGCCATCCACCATGGTACATGCACCATTCACCTCGAAAGCGAGAGAGGGGGAACCCAGCTCGAAGGGGTCTGAGGCTACCTCGAAGGGCTCGAAGGGGTTTCGAAGCGAGCTGAAGGAGGGGAAGCAGGTTCCCAGCAACTCGAAGCTACCCCGAGGGTCTCGAGGGTTGCTTGAGGGTAGCCCGAAGGGTTTCGAAGGCGACTCGGAGGGTTTCGAAGGCGACTTGAAGGGTCTCGAAGGCAAGTTTAGCCTCTGGATCGCGCTCGAGGGTCTCGGAGGTGCTCGGAAGGGGATGGGTTACCTTCACACTCATAATCCGACCCTCACGAGTAGCCGGTTGGTCTCGAGAGGTGGCCAGAGGCTGGCTCGAAGGGGGTTTGGTCGCTCTCGAACCTGGTAGCTGACCCTCGATGACCTCAGAGCGAGCTCGAGAAGGGATGGGGGTCTGGGAACTCGAAGGAGACGCCTGTACCTGGGTAGCTAGACCCCCTGGGCCTCGAGCGAGGGCCCAGAAGTCCAAACGAGCCTGTAGGCTGCGCCCGAGCGCCTCACGAGGGATCTCCTCACCTGTAGGCAACACGACTCGACCTCTGACTATACGACACCTGCCTGCAGCCAGATACGAAGTGCAGGTTCTGCACCGAGCTCGAATGTGTCCTTCTCGACCACAGAAGAAACAAAAACTAAACCTTCGAGGGTGCATCTGGTGCCTCGAAGCTCCTCGACTGGCAGGGAGGGCCTCACTCGAGCCTTCGCACTCTTGATGGGGTGGCACACCCCTTGACGCTCTTGAACGCGATTCAGAAGGGGCAGGGGTAGGCTTCAACGTCGAGGTCGAGGCCTCTCGAGGCTGAGGCGAGCTACCTTCGGATGCCACGAAGCGAGGGCAGAGTCTTGAGGGCGTCTCGAGGCAAGGGGGACTCTTCGATATGGGCTCAGGATGCTGGGCGACAGTACCTGAGGGGTGCTCGAGGTGCGACAAGTGCCTCGAAGCAGTCTTCGAAGGGGGCTCAGAATGCAGAGGGTGCCTCGAAGGGGGCTCTGGATGCGGCAAGTGTCTCGAAGGGGGCTCGAGATGCGAAGAGTGTCTCGAAGGAGGCTCGAGATGCGAGGGATGTCTCGACGAGGTCTTCGAAGGTGGACTATACCTTGATGAGGGCTCGAGGCGAGGGGAATACCTCGAAGCGGCGCTCGAGAGTTCGTGAGGACGAGGGTGAGAGGTTGAGGATGAGCCGAGGTCTCGACGCTTGCTCAAAGACACCTGAGCACGAGGGAAATGATCCTCCATACCATCCCAACGATCCACTGAGTACGAATGTGACCATTGATCTTCTCTCGAGGCACGAAGCGAGTTCGAAGGCGAGCCACCAGCCTGCTGAGCGTGGTCACACCTAGCTGGTTGTGCCTCAGGGTGCCACGAGCCTGCATTAGTGACTCGGAGAGGGTGTGAGCCGCTCGAAGCGAGCTCAGGAGTGGGAGGCGGGTCCTTCGAAGTTCGAGGGGATGCCTCGAAAGGGGAACGAGGAAGAGGCTTCGTGCTCGAGCTTCCCTGGGAGTGTCTTCTAGAATGAGACCGAGAGCACTCCACAGGGGCATCTCGAAGGTTTCTGTCCAAGGGTGAATGCGAGCGCCGGGGTAACCTCTCATCTCGATCATGAGTGGGACCTCTCGAAGGGTCCTTCGAAGTTCGAGACAGTCTCTCGAAGCCTGGAGAAGGTTCATACCAAACCTCATGAGATGACGAGCTTCTCGAGAGGGACTCTAGACGAGGCTGAGAGCTGCTCAAGACTCGCATATAACCTACGTATGCCGGTCGATCCTCGAGCTCGTCTCGCGACCTTCTTGAATACTTATCCATAGCTGCTAGTAGCTGTGAGGATAGAATGAAAATATATTTCGCAGATGAAACTGATTATTAGGGTAATAGGCACAGCGAATGGCCAACAAGTGAATCGAGCGTCTGCCGGAGGTCTCGAAGGGTACTTCTGAGTCTCGGGTTCGCCTCGATGCGACCTGGAACGTCTAGGGGAAGTCGGAGAGGGGTGGCAACGAACCACGAAGGGGAGAGAAGGGTGGAGGGAACTCGTACGATACGTCTCGAAGTGGTTTCGACCACCAAAAACTGAAACTAGTCACCGTTGTGACTCGAAGCTTGTTCTTGACTATGCAGCCTCACTGGACTGCCAAAACACACAGATAACAATTGGAAACGTCTGATATTCGTCTATAAACGAGGATGCACGTCTAATGAAGTGTCTCGAAGGTCTCGAAAGTCTCGAAAGCGTCTGGTGGCAACTGGAAAGAGTCTTGGGGGCTCCCAAAGTCGTCTTGAAGTGTCTAGTAAGGGTTACGAAGCGTCTAGTAGGAGTCTTGAAGCGTCTATAAAGAGTCTCGAGCAGTCTCGAGGCGTCTGGTAGGGATCTTGAAGCGTCTCGGATGGGGTCTCGACAGGGTCTCGATAGGGTCTCGAAGCGGTCTCTACTGACTCGGAATGACTGGGGAATACCTTCCTACAACTCCGAATGGCACAAAAATGCGAGGGAAAGTGCCAGGGAGCAAAGCTGTGGCAGGGGGGGAGGACAGTGGCGCGTTGGTGAACAACCACTGGGCGGAATTTAACGAAACTTCGGGAGACAGTAGAGGACGTCTAGGGCTGCTGGGAGATCAAAGAAACAAGAGATTCCGCGCACCCTATCCCGAGTTATGCCAAATCTCGTCCTACTAAGCCTTTCTCCACCAAAAGCAAGATATCTCTTGAACCGTTGAGGTGAACGCGTCGAAAACGGTATCGTCCGAAAGCCCTGGTCGAGTAGAATCAGGATCTCGAAATGCGAGAGGGTAGGCGCGTCGGTTGTCGAGAAATCGCGTGCTCAAGCACGAAGGTAGGGGGAGGAGGGGTTACCAAGCAACACAGCCCCCTCGCGGTGGGCTCCAGATGTAGAAATGGATAGATAGGGACCTGGGAATATGATAGAGGTCTCCCTGGGGGTGATGAGAGTGGTCAGTTCGACCAGAGGGGGCTGAGAGCTTGGTGGAAGGGTCAAAGAATTCAGAAAGGACCAGGAAATGCACCCTAAAGCCCAAAGAAAGTCGAGATAACGTCTGAGGAGGGTCTGATAATGGAGAAAATGATACTCCGAGTCCTTCGGGCTTGGATTTCCGTCTTTTCGTCCCTGTAACTCGTCTTGTTATTTTTTTAAGTAAGTACAAAGTATTCTAAGTGCGAGTCTGGCTTACATAAGCCAAACTCGTGCAAATACTAAGTTAAAAAAAAGGTAGAGTAAATATAAAAACAAAAACTAAAGTAAAAACAATGAAATAAAACAAATCACCTAGTAGGGAGGTTACTCTCCCTACACCGATTTGCGGTGACAACCAGGGAGTTTTGTTTATGGCTTCAAACCCTGTGACCGAGAAAAGGTCCAAGCACATCGATATTCGCTACCACTACGTACGCGAAGCTGTGGCTGACAGCAGAGTCGCCCTATTCTTTATTGATGGTGCTGAAAACCCTGCGGACATGTTCACCAAGAACTTGGGTCGAGACAAATTTGAAAAGTTCAGGGCACAACTTGGGCTTGAAATCTATCAGGCTGACGACTAAATCTGGCTGCACTTAATTGTAGCGCCATCCAATGCTTGCGCGCTTTAACCAGCGACTTAGCAAGGGGGAGTGTTGAACACGCGCCTACCAGTGCAGCGTGAGAAGTAGTTACTACATAGGTAGAACAACACTTAGACCAAATACGGTAGACAATAGCTACGACTATTTAGGTAGTTGTCACACGTCACGTCACACTCACCCTGTAGTATATAAAGGCAGCCTATGGCGCCCTAAATGATAATCGCTTTTGCCTCTCTTAACTCGTCTCAACTCGTTGTCACTCAAACCTAAGGTGAGTCCAGTGGAGCTGGCCTCTGTGCCATGCACCGTTGCTCAACAGTTCAGTTCATCGTGCATTGCATGAGCTCAACATGGGTTCGTTAGGCACATGGGAAGGAGGGCTGACCACGTTATGAGTACCCCGTGCATTGTGACTTTCCTCGGGGCAAGAGATAGATGAATATAGAATCGTGAGGTCGTCGATGGAACCAAATGCTAGTTTTGGAGTCAGCTGCAGAACTTGCAGGCCTGAATGAACAATGCTACGATGTGCATGAAGACCGCCGTCTGATAGACCCGCCGTGTCAGTGCTCTGACCTATGACTTGTCGCAGCTAACTTCAGAATGTTTGGAACGGATGTCCGCTATGCCGCTGGACCCTTCGGATGCAAGAGTGGAGACATGAGGTAGAGCTAGGCTATCTGTACGGCTCGTAGTGCTCATTAGGAAACGTCCGGAAGTCCATTTTGTACTATGTTAGATGAATCAGATCTTCAGACTGCTAAAGCGGATAGCAAACATGGTTTAGTAACTGTGAACGTGCAGTCAGCACGTCCTCCCTTCCAACATTAGGCTGTCCATCACCATCACATGTTGGTGATGTCAAGTTTGGGAATCCCAACCCATACAGCCTATTCACTGTAAAAAGTAAAAGCACTATATTTCAGCGTCCATGACACTGAAATGGACAAAATCAGCATCTGTGACACTGAAACAGTGGACGCGTCTTTTCAGCGTCATTGTTTGACAGTGATTTTACGTGTCACAAAAAATAAATGTTTGATTTTCAGCGTCGGGGAGAAAATCAGCATCATGAACTGACTTAGCATGGTCCACGAGAGATGCTTAGTCAGCAGGTACAAGCGTGTCTGAAGTGGGGTACCGAGTGCACAAATTGACTTATCTAATAAAATCAGATTCATGTTTTTATTTATTTATTTCTCGAGTCCTGGCGAAATTATGTAATGCGGCGCTGCTGTCCCTACAAACAGCGTGACGGTCACGCTCACGTGTTTATCGCGAGCACCCGTTCTTTGCTTCCTCCCATCTCTTTCCTCGACGTGCCATTTGCAGCAAGAATGGACCTATTGCTCTCCGGGTCTCGAGCACCTGTCCAGGCTGTATCCAGTATATTCGCCACATTGCAGTGCCCCATACCAACAGAAACAAGTTGGTATCTGGTAAGGCTGAACGAGTCCTTGTGTTTCTTGCAAGATAGGCTACTTTCTTGGGGTTCTCGCGTACGTCTCAAGATATCATCATGTTTCTATTAGAGGACTGACTGGCTCTATGATATGTGCAATATGAGTCCCTATATGCACTGTTTAGCCGCAACCATATTCAAGTCTGGGGCCAGATCTGGTGTGGCAAGTATGGATTCGAGTTAGAGAACATGAGAGGTTGTCCTTCTGAGTCCACCGACCTTGCCCGGTATCTCTGTTTCTGCCCAGACCACTGGCTGATGGAAGAGTTTTCCGATCTCCAGGTCGCTTACTCATCAACTTCCTACGTGTACTGCATACCCTTGTTGGTCACTGACGTGTCCCAGGCTTGGTGAATACCTTTCTATTAGTGCCGTGTTTTGCATCATGCACTTAATTTCTCTGCAGAGAGCACTATGTGTCCTTGCAGTCATTCCCGTGCTGTTCGAGACATCGCTTGCCGTGGTACTGGCCATTGACTATGGCACCAGCCGAATGAAAGCGTCTTTGATGAAACCAAGGGTTCCGTTTGATGTCCTGCTGAATAAGGACTCTAAGAGAAAGATCCAGTCCTCGGTTGCATGGAAAAGAGATGACAGGCTCTTTGGAACTGACACGGCGAATCTTGTACGTCTCAATTTTCATCTGCGTGACACTTGCCATTGACCTAGCGTGTGCAGGCTTCCCGTTTCCCATCGGATTCATTCTCATCATTGAAGCTTCTCTGGGGCATGCCCCGAAGGTGAATGTATGCGGTGACGTTTGCCACAATGGTACTCCACAACCCTGCCGCTACAGTACTTCGCCACTGGACGCCCATGCGAGAGATATTCCAAGGTGTGCAATGTCCCCACTTCCAGTGCCTCATATTCCCTGCCCCACCGCTATGTCATTCTGCCTGTAGCTTACCCATATATGCGATATTTTGAGCCGCATGGGGTTCTTGTGCTTGATGCCTCACATTCCCCCATCGTACTGCTATGCATTCCATGTGCCGGACCCCACTGCAGCCTGCCGCCTGTCCCAGGAGTGCAGACGTATCCCCCTGCATCATGTATAGGATAGGATAGTACATGACTGTATTCAATCTGGACGGAATGAAGTCGATCGTAAACTGTCAGAATTGATGCTGTGGCAATGAAAAGCAGCATATAAATTATTTTTGTTCAATGATCTCGACACTCTTGTTCAATGCCGGTGATGATTTTATTCAATGTCCTGGACGCTGATTTTTAGTAGGCCGGATGTCCACTTCAGTGTCATGTTAAGATGCTGAAATTCAATGACGGACGCTGATTTTTAGCTGTCCTGATGCTTACTAAGAGTGTCTTAGACACTCATTTTAAATGTCCTGACTTTTCATAGTGATTGGAGTTGTGGAAAAGCACCTTCTCGACAATCGCAGCTGCCTCACTCTCCGTCAGCTCTTCCAAGACCTGGTTGCCGATGTCTCGTCACTCGCAAGGATCATCATATTCCTATACTTTCCTTGGCGCTTCATCGCACCGTAGAATGATCAATCAACCTTGCAGAGAATTTCGGTAAGAGTAAACAAAATTCCTGCCGAAACATCGGCCGTACAGCTAGTAGTACAGAGAAAATGACAGGCATGAAAATCATGGGGCGTGGCATGATGTATGACAATGCATTGGAAGTTTAACAAAACGGTTTCGACAAAATATCCTATTCATCATTCAAATGGATATTTGTAGTTGTCTTCTTCACCTTTATACTCATCCAACCATGCCTGGAGAACCTCGACGAACTGACTGTGCATGACTTTGAGATCAGGAGAAGAAAACATAAGCCAACACTCTGAGACCAACTCCGAAATGGCTATCGATGTTGACTGCGAAACAGGTTCCCAACGTGAGCGAATATGTGGGAGGTATTCTTGGATGAAACGGGCACCAGAGGCAGGGTGCAGATTAGCTAATTTGCTATTAGATATTTGCCGGAAGCTACCCGTTGTCCATTCCTTGAACATATCCGGCCATTCTGTAACGTGTGACAGCCGACCCATTCCGACTGGCTGAGTAAACCCCTCTAGCCACGCTCTCTTGAGTGTGTCTTTCTCGAGGGGACCTTTATATGAAACGAAGAAAAGAACTAGGACATAGAGGAAGGACTCTATGTCATCAAAGTGGGTATGGGGCGCTCCTGCAAGGACGCCAACGGACATATACGGTGTCATACCCTATAAATAACCATAAGCCATAAGGTGTGCATAGAAAGACAGTTACTCACAGTGCGTTGTGCCTTATATTGCTCGTCACTCGCCGGTAAAGGCGCAGGTGGTCTGTATATTGACGCAACTAACTTGGCAGCTACCTCCTTCGCAGATTTTTCCGGGAGTGGAGTAGGCATGTTGGGGCGTCGTACGATAGCCATGTCGAAGTCTATCAATGCCCCAAGTCCACCCGGACGAAGAGAAAGAGCGATGTTGTTCTCGCTGATGTCGCAATGAAGCATTCCTATTTCACACAGATATTCGTGACCTTCATACCGGTTTATCAGTCACCAGGAACGGCTGTGAAGATTTTTTACATACCGAGCAATGCACCTACCACCCCTCTCACGAAATCGTGAGGGCTCCAAAAGTACGCCACGGGATGCTGGAGGTCGGATGTGGTCACAGTCAGGATACGGTTTTCCACTGGGCACTTTTGGATTTCGTTGGCTAAGAAGCCCCTAATCGATCCAGGTTTTGAGTCCTTCCTACGGTCTTGAGCCACGAAATCGGATAACCTATAATCCAGTGATCGTGAGTACTTGTCATGTGGCCACCGTAATACGCACGTTGATGGAACGATGGCTTCGGGATGCGGTTTATGCCCAGAAGGTTTCTTTAAACCTGCCGCTTGACCATCTGCGCGGGGAAGATTCTGGCAGGACGTTTCAGAGCAAAATATGTCTTACTGTCGATGGTCCCTACGACGATCTCTGCAAATCGCGACCTCCCTTTGTTGTGCATCGTGGTCATCCGTGTAGATATCTCTCGCGATTGATGTTCCGAAGTTCTCTCCCTGAACAAATCGCGCTTGTGCGGAGCCTGTGGTGATTCGTGGTTCGTACTGTATAGCGGCATGCCACACAGTAGCATCGTTGATTCCGAAATGCGGCATTATACCAAAATGTCCGAGGAGTTAACGGGAATCAGTGATCGAGCGCACAATCTTGACCTAGTAGGCATTCAAGTTGGGCAGAGGTAGCAATGACACCGAGCGAGCTGGTCCCGGGTGGTTCCTGGACACTGAGCTTGACACACCTGTGTACCTGGTGAAATCTTTCCGTTCAAGAGACACCGAGTCCGTCCTTATTTCACTGAATACGTCACGGAGATGGATACAGAGTGCGATTATAGTCCCGACACCTTCAGGCTTGAACTTCACTCTGCAACTTGTGCCCACTTCTTCCGGGTTGAATTTTGACCTTTACCTTCGACGTATACGCAGACATGAACTCTCAGTGACATTAGCGTACTTTCCTTCCATGCACCATCGACCTTCCCAATCATCCACTTCTCCAGCCCCCCCACTACGGTTAGCAAGCCCTCATTCTCGGGTGCCTTGATCACTTCCGTGGATTCCGCAGCGTCGACGCCGATAGTACTCTGCTTGGCCAGGCGCTTGATAGCCTCGCCCCATCTGATGCCCTTGCTGTTACCACCGCTGCCCTCCAAGATCGCTAAAGTCCCCTTCAGCATGTCGTCTCACAGCTTGCGCGCTCCTGTCCTGGTGCCTGTATCGGGCAAA
This sequence comes from Pisolithus albus, assembly GCA_024613165.1. Classification (NCBI taxonomy): domain Eukaryota; kingdom Fungi; phylum Basidiomycota; class Agaricomycetes; order Boletales; family Pisolithaceae; genus Pisolithus; species Pisolithus albus. Next base: position 274,778 of record JANFAB010000022.1, read on the forward strand.
CCCATATCGATCTTGCGTTTTCGTGGATCCATTGCGCTAGTCCCGATATTCTCGCGCATGAGGCGACAAGCTTCTTGGACGTCCTGTGCCTCCACATGTGCGGCGAAGCGCATCGGAGCAGACGAATCGTACTCTCCAATTGCCGAGTTGTAGCGGCGATTCGTTTCTGGGATCGAACGCATCGACGAATCGCAGAGAGACTCATGCACGGGATTGATATGTTTGCACGAGTAATCTATGTACGCTGCTAAATCTTCAAGGGGGTACAGGGCGTCAATTTGGACTACCTCGAATAGAGCTCCGTAATCATACCGGAATGTCATACTCAATCCCAGCCAAAAGGGCATCTTCGAGATACAGGCCAACAAGATGCCGGCTAGCTCACGATCCAACGTCTCATCCACCCGGTCGAGGAAGAGGTAAAGCAAATCAAAACGGGAAATTAGTGTTGGCCAAAGTCGATGTTCTGCGTCACAGCGAGGGGGACGTTATATGTCGACTCGACGGGATTCGCGGCGGCAAGGATGGAAGTCCTGGCATTGAGAGTCGTAATGATACCAGCTTTAGCTATCGACAGTGCGTTGTTCCTTCGATATCGACATATGTCAGGAATGCTGAGAAATCCTTTGCACTACGGAGAGGCTGACCATGACTCCATGTAATACACTCCGAGTGCCATGTCGAATTCATCAATACAACAGACGCCTCCATCGTTCAGAACGAGAGCCCCACTACAGCACTGTAAGCGAATCTTTGCGCCATCGACTCATCGGAATTCTTACCTCTCAAGTACAAGATGCTTTGAATCGAAGTCCCGTGGAACGTATGCCATAAGACCAACTGCTGATGACCCCCTGCCAGAAGCATACACCCTCCAGTGTGATTTTGTGAACATACTACAATGCTTCAGCCTCCAAGATGACATGGTAGAAAGAGCGCGTACCTGAAGAACTTGAGAAATACTCGCAGCAGGATCTCCAACTAGCAGTACATTGATGTCCCCGCGGTATCTAGGGTCGCCACCCCCGCCACCCCTCAGGCTGAAGCAGAACGCCCTTCTCGACATCGTCCGTGTCGATGGGACTAGGGAAAGAGCAAGATAATCATACACATCGTGCCTTCCGTTGATTTCAATTAGCTCGGCGTCAAGCTCGGCTTTCCTCGTCCTCCATCTATGACCGCCAGCAATGCCATCCTCAAATTCCGGATCCTCGGCACCACCGGGCTCACCAATTCCGGGCGTGCGTTTCCCAATAGTTGGGTCGCGTACTACGGTCAAAGGCCAGTGCACCGTCAGCCCCGAGTCGTGTATGTACCACATCCAGATATGTCTTGAATAAGCTCCTTATCGTTCATTTACCCACGCCAGAACGCTCCGGTATACACCATTTACGATGATGCGATCGCCAGGTTTCGCTACGTCCGCCATTTTGTCGTACTCGTGGTAAACAACATCTTAGACGATGGGTGCGCGAGAAGGTTGACCATGTCCAAGTTAAGGTTCGTTTGGCTTGTCTGACGCAATAATTGGTAGGTGGGTCTCGCACAGCACGACTTCACCCTCTTCTGGAGAAGAAAACGCGCGGGTGCAAAGGTTCTGCCCTTGATTATGGCGTACTTGGGCTTGAAACCACGCAGAAAATCTCCGAAAAGTTTCACAGTCTCTGCGATATTGACTGTAGTACCCCATGTGGCACGGACTTGATCGGGTTCCTCGGACGGCAGCGTAGGGTCAGAGAAAGTTGGCACAGAGAAGGGAATGGACATGCGGGTGCCATCGGATAGGTTACCACTCATATCGGGATTATACGTACCTCCTAGCCCGATGAGGGGTGGTCGTGGGGAGAACGAAGCTTGGCAGCGGTGGTTGGGCTCCTTTCCTGGATGAGCACCTGTACGAGGGCCACGAAGTCGACAAGGAGGGTTGGCGGGGCGAGACTCTCGCACCAGGTCACGTGCACACTGAAGGAGATGATTGAGATGGTTCATTCAGGCCCCAATTGCCAGTCCCCGGCTTGTGGCTTTTGTGAACGTTGACAAGAACTGTAGGGACGCGAGTCGTGACCTCATCTTCACCTTACTGTAAAAAAGTGTAGTATGATGCTTCCTTCGTGGGATGCTGGGGCTGAGGTTTATCGTGATACCCTCACCTTTTTATGTAACCCAACGTTTGGCCTTTCCGTCAAACGACCGAGATCATCGAGTAAGTACCAAGAACGCTCATTTCTATCACTTCACAGAATTTCAAGCCGACCAAATATCAGGTCCTTTGGACCCAGGTGTCGTGCTCATTCGGGACTTCCATTCGTACGAGGCTGGCGACACCATGCGAAGCCTTTCTGGCGCACGAGCCGAGCTAGCTCACTTGCAACGCAGGGAGCTGCAGCTTCTCCAGGAACTCTCGGATGTCCGCAAAGCTCTAGCAGCACAGAAAGTCATGTTGGACGAGCTCGTCGAAGCGAGTGCCATACCATACATAGATTGCCTTCCAAACGAGTTGCTTGCAGAGATATTCCTCCTCCTGAGATATGAGCGGAGAATGCTTGTCCGGGTTTCACGCCGTTGCACATATAGTAGTCATGATTAGTCACAACATATGAGTAGCCTGCGCGCCAAACTGCCAACACATATGGACAGCCCATGGTGGGCCCGTCGAATTAATTAGTACATGACAAATAGGTGGGCCTGAGTACCCTGAGTAACAAAAACAAATGAGTGGGCCCTTTGAAGAGGTATGTGAGGAATGCCGCCGCACATGCGCGGGCCCTTGACAGTTGGATAACGCAACATATGGACGGGCCCGAGAATAAGGATGCAGTGAATATGTATAACATATATGCTGGCCCACGTGCGAGAGCAGATAAGACTGCGGCACTCATGGGCTGGCCCGTCAATGACGTGAAGGGAATACCACGGAAGATAAGGACGGGCCTGTCCCCAGGTATCAGGCAGCAGCGCATAACCCATGGATGGGCCAGGCGGTGATATGAAGGTCACACCGTGCATCTCATGGACTGGCCCATCCATGGCATCAGATGAGGCGCATAACCCATGGACAGGCCAGGCCGTGATAGGAAGGCCATACTGCGCAACTCATGGACTGGCCCGTCCAAGGTATCAGATAGGAGTAGGCAACTCATGGATGGGCCAGGCCATGATAGGAAGGCCATGGACTGGCCCGTCCAAGGTATCAGGTGGGAGTACATAACCCATGGACGGGCCAGGCCGTGATAGGAAGGTCACACCACGCAACTCATGGTCGGGCCCATCCAAGGTATCAGGTGGGAGTGCGCAACTCATGGACGGGCCAGGCCATCAAAAAGACTTGAGAAAATTTTAGTTTTCCATTTATATCTCATCCAAAAATAAAGATCTCGCTGATGTAAGCATACTTCTGTGGTCCTCTCAACTTCACCTTCACCTTCACCAAACTAAGTCAAGCTAGGCTCTTATAATCTGAATAATCTATCGCCCTGACCTGATACAGGGCCTTTGGCATATTTACAAGGGGTGAAATAATGCTGCTATAGGTTTTAATGGCCACCTCTCGTCCTACCCCTATTTTGGCTCAACCTACATCGTATCATCCTCCCGCCCCGCCAGCTCATCCAACAATTAGTTATGGAAACCGTGACTGATGTGAGTCGACGTGTGGATCTATGGCGAAAACACCACAAAACCAACACAAAGACAAATGCCGAGTTGGTGGTTTACCTGCACGGACTTTGGCTCGAGGGATCGGTTATAGCGAAATGGGGAGGGGTTCTGCACACCTAGACGACTAGGGCAGAAGGGAACAGTGCTCCTGACGAGAGGGGAGCAAGGGGACAACAGAAAAGCGACGATATTTAGGCTACTCGGAGCCTAGAAGCGACATAAAGTGATGAAGAGTAACAGTAAATAGACCCTTAATGGAGCCTCAGATACTGCAAGAATAAAGAAGATAATGAAGGGCCTTAAAGCGACGACAATAAGGCAGATAACGTCGATAATGATTGGGCAATAGTCTCTCTACAAAGGGGACGGTATCCTATGCAGGGGGGCTACTTGCTTCTATGCTACTTGCTGCGACGTATTGGTACTTATATACAAAAGGTAGCGCAGCCTGAAGTAAATAGAGGGAAACACTTTGTAAGGGGTTTGTAAGCGATTGGTAAGAGGATTGGTAAAGGATTGGTAAGGCCGAGCAAGGCTGAGTAAGGACAGTAAGCGATTGGTAAGTAAAATCAGTCAGCATGACGAAGAATATCACAAATCATTTGAAATAGAAATGAGTCATTAAGGAATGGATGAATAATGCGACAGAAAGGGGGATGAGTAAGTGCACTGGTCACTGCTGAATAAGGGGGTATGACTGCAAATGAGTCACTCTGACTCCTAGATCTGAGATCCAGATTCATTGGGGCGATATGCTGTGCGTCCGAAAGAAGAACTGTGGGGATTTCTGCCAGGGGCCAACTTTGGGGGTCTCCAGGGTAGTCAGGGCTTAGGATTTCGCAACTTTCCCCCCCTCTCTCCTCTCTGCAAAGCGACCTATACCAGGTGCAACTAGTGCTCTGGAGGGCATGAGGAGGAGGAGGGGCCATCTTCTCCAATGAGGGCAGGGAGAAGTGCCTCAAAATCATCATGAATGCGATCAGATAGAGTAGATGAGAGTAGTTGGTACTGCAGCTGTCGCAATTTTGGGAGAATGAAAGACGAGATTGAGAGATAGATGTTGCAGGGGGCAGGAAGGAAAAATCCGTAATCCTTTTCGACTGGAGAGACCGAAACAACCATGTAAGACCTTTCAAGCCTGACGACAGACTTGAGGCGACCAAAGAATGTCTTCCTCGACGTCAGACTGACGAGAAGAACGTGCTGTCCCAAAGCGATAGGATGGGAGGTCATGGACGAGGGAGGGATGAACCAGGAGGCTTCGGGGCGAGAGCTAGTGGGGATTCCTGGCAAGTACTCGTAGTTATTCTCCCTAGCAAAGGACACGAGCGAAGAGACGGTCGAGGAGGTGGCCATTATGATAAATATTGGCGAAATGGGCGTTCGTTGGTAGAAATGATGCAGAAAATCGTGGAGTGCGCGGATCGTTACCAAATTTGGTAGGCAGGATGGCGTGGTCGAGAGCTTCCTGTGAGCGTGGGAATGGTGTCGATATCTTTAGAATTGACGGAGATATTCGAAAAATCGGAATGCCATAAACTAGCACTCAAAAAGTTTTTTTCGGGCGCTTGAGCAGTTTCTTCCCTAACGTTAAGGATGGTTCTCGTGCGATGGATGACTGCTGGCAATATCAGTCATTCTCCGCATTAGGGCTAGGCTTCTCCGTTCTTCATCATTCAGCTTCTGGGTCCATGCTCACGTCGCCAAACACCTTTGGTGCGTGACATCCGCCAGCAACAAGAAATGCAATCGCCCCCGATTGCGACCAATGCAGCAAACACAAACGGGTGAAACAAAGAAAAAAAAGAAAAAAAAGAATCTGAAAGGAGTGGCTGGAGATAGATGAAAAGTAGTGAAAGAAATCATGAGAATTCGTCAGAGTCGTAAGCATTATTTTCGTTCTCGTCGTCATCTTCGTCATCATCAATGCTTGGCTCATCGTCTCCACTGAGGAGGATATTGTCAGGTAAAGGAGTGTCACGTGAGTAGTAGGGAATGAGTCGGAATGCAGCAATGCCTCGTCTAGAGATAGTGCCATCGAGTTCTTTGAGGACGTAAGAGCCTCCCTTGGTGCGACGAACAACTTCATAGGGACCAAGGTACCGCGGCTTCGATTTTCGATCAAGCTCCTTCTCAACCTGGCTATTGCGAACCAAGACAAGGTCTCCAGGCTGATATGATGACTTTGCAAGGCATAGGGCATACTTTCTTTCGAACTGGTCTTTGGATCGTAGGCGTGACTTCTGTAGGGTAGTAAAGGCGGCATGGATATCGTCTTGTCTCTTCTCCAATTGGCGAATGCGAAGTGAAAGAAGCTCCTCTGAGCTCATTCCAGAATAAAATCCTTCAACAAGATACGTAGATTCAAAGAGATCGAATGGGAGAATGGGATCGAGACCATGAAGGAGGAAGTAGGGGCTGAATCCAGTAGACCGTCGAGTGGTCACTTTGTCTGCAAAGAAAGCATGATGGACCTTGGTAGGCCAGAGATTGAGATCGCCTTCGCAAGCCTTAACGATAGCTTCTCGAATGATAAAGTGTCCTCGCTCCACAACTCCATTAGCTCGAGAATTGTAGGGCGAGATGCGAATCTGAGGGATCGAGTAGCGCTGCATGAGTTTCTCGAAGGCACCCTTGATTTCACTACCATTGTCAGTGACAATCTGGGAGACCGTTCCATATCGACAGAGTATCTCTTCCCAGAAGAACTTGCCGAGATTATCTGCATTGGCATGTCTGAGAGCACGGCCTTCTGCTGCGAGGGAAAGATCGTCTCGAGCAGCAACAAGATAGCGATAGCCACGGGCTTTGGGCATGAGCATGATGTCGACGTAAACCTTCATGAAGATTCAGGGGGATGCAGAGATCGTGATGGGGATTTCGGTTTTACGAGTGCTGCGAATCTGGCATGCATGGCATGAGCGAACGTGATGGGCAACATCCTTGTACATCTGGGGCCAATAGAAGTGCTCTCTAACCATCTGAAAGACTCCAAAGACGCCTCTGTGACCGAGTTCTTCATGGGCTTGATAGCCTGAGTCGATGACAGCTGTCACCTGTCGACCATTACAGGTGAGATTAATTGTGATTAAGGGGCTGGATGTCAAAGCGAGATAAGAACTGATGGGAGGTGTCCCATCGACAGTTCTGACAGATTGAGTGATGGGTTGACGCTTGTATCTGATGAGTTCCTGAAGATGATGAGAGACGTCCCTTGAAGCTCCTATCACTTCCCCCAATGAAAGAGTCATAGGGGTAGCCAGAATGCGATCCACAATAGCCTTTGGGTCTGCTGATTGAGATAATGGTGAAGTCATGGCAGCAGGGACCTTGGGTTTCCTCCCCTTGTCTGCAGGGGACTCAGAGGCCTGTTGCGAAGGTTTATTGATGGATTCATCTTCCATGATGGCATCATCATCATTCCCATCGAAGCCACGATGATGGACATCGACAGGAACAAAGACAGGGGCTTTGGGCGCAGTGACATTGACAGGTGGCTGTGCGACAGGTGTCGGATAAGATTGATTTGATGGATGATGGATAGGGGCTGATGGGCGATCAAATTGTGGGGCTGATGGTGGCTGAGGCTGATTGGCAGGTGTTGATGAGGTAGATTGCTTCGGAAATTCCCTCTCTTTGCCCTTCCCATGGTTCCGAGGTGGGAGGAGCACTCCATCGAAGACTTCCCTTCGCTTATCCTTCGAGATTTTCGCATTTCTTTCTGCAGCAGCAACAATAGCGTCATCCTCTAACTCATAGATCTCTGCTCCAAGAAATTCATCGGCTTCTTCATGGATAACAAAGTGGACACTACTGGAGGATTGGGTCGGCTTCACAGATCTCTCATAAGCCTGCAAGATCGTTTCATCACCATTCCTGTAGATGCGCTGCCCATTGGGATATATGACACGATGGTTGTCATCTCTAGCCAAAGAACCCTTCTTGATAAGATCATTGATCGCATCGCAGGTGTCTAGACCATGTCCAGTGACTCCACAGCCAAAGCAGATGATGGGCTTCCTCTGGGGGCGTGCCTGGGATGAATTTGGACTGACAGGGGGCGCAGTGGAGCTAGGAACAGGGGCAGAGTGGAGTGCTGGGGGACGAATCACCTTTGCAGCATCGGGATCCATCTTGATAGCTCGATAATAGAGCAATGAGTAATCTGGATCGTTTAAGGACATACGAGATAAGGATTTTATCAGGGTCTCGACCTCATCCTGCTTCTGAGCCATGCTTCCCTCCCTCTCCAGTGTGTCCAAGTTTCTCCTGGCTTCCTGGGGTGGTAGAAGCGGTCGGACACTCCCTCCCCTCACATCATGCTGCTGTGGAGGGATATTCTCCTTCTCTGAAAGACTGGATATGGATCGAGGACCAAGGAGGTCAAGGTCATCTGCATCGAACCGATCTCGACGCAGCACCTCTTCTGCAGCTCTACAGACTTCGTCATAGGGGAAAGGTATGCTGACATCGAGGTTGGGGTCCTTCTGCTTGAGTCTACCCTCTACAGAGCTTCGAAACAAAGGAGAAAGTCCAGCCCAGAAGTAGCGATCGTGTTTGTGTTCAGTGAGCTTTCCCTTGTGCTTCATCCAGCCTCCAACTCGAGTGAACTCTCGGTTATAGGCTCGGAAATCGTGCAGGGACATGATGGGCTGATTCCTGAATCGCAGCACAAGAGATTTCAGGTCCCTTTCGAAGAACCTTTCGTCGAAGATGTCAGCATCGAAGTAGCGAAGCAAACTGGCCTTCAATCTGGCCCAGTTGGGGGTATGAAAGTGAGGCATTCCTTCGATGATTTCTCTGACACGAGTATTGCAGTAGGGGAGGATTGAGGTGACCATATCATGGTCCGAGGTGACATTATGGAAGGCACAGAGTCGCTCATAGTGGTCGAGGAAGGTTCGAACTCGAGAGCAGTCGCCCTGGAAGAGTTCTGGGGAAGATTTGGTTCCAAGAAGTGGCATAGTGAGTACCGAACGAGCAGAATTAACAGTTGGAGCTGCCTGAGCTTGCACTGGCATAAGTGGGTTCGCAGCGGTCGAAGACATGGTGGGAAAGTATGGGGATTATTCTGAGGGGAATTGGCGGTCGAAAAGGAGAGTTGCAACGAGGTGGAATGGATGGTTATCGGCGATGATGAAGATTTCGATAGGGCAGATGATGTAGGAGTCGTTTACGAAGAAAATGAGATGGATTTCGAGCCAAATGTAACCACCCCTCATGGTGGGCTCCAGATGTGAGTCGACGTGTGGATCTATGGCGAAAACACCACAAAACCAACACAAAGACAAATGCTGAGTTGGTGGTTTACCTGCGCGGACTTTGGCTCGAGGGATCAGTTATAGCGAAATGGGGAGGGGTTCTGCACACCTAGACGACTAGGGCAGAAGGGAACAGTGCTCCTGACGAGAGGGGAGCAAGGGGACAACAGAAAAGCGACGATATTTAGGCTACTCGGAGCCCAGAAGCGACGTAAGATGATGAAGAATAACAGTAAATAGACCCTTAATGGAGCCTCAGATACTGCAAGAATAAAGAAGATAATGAAGGGCCTTAAAGCGACGACAATAAGGCAGATAACGTCGATAATGATTGGGCAATAGTCTCTCTACAAAGGGGACGGTATCCTATGCAGGGGGGCTACTTGCTTCTATGCTACTTGCTGCGACGTATTGGTACTTATATACAAAAGGTAGCGCAGCCTGAAGTAAATAGAGGGAAACACTTTGTAAGGGGTTTGTAAGCGATTGGTAAGAGGATTGGTAAAGGATTGGTAAGGCCAAGCAAGGCTGAGTAAGGACAGTAAGTGATTGGTAAGTAAAATCAGTCAGCATGACGAAGAATATCACAAATCATTTGAAATAGAATGAGTCATTAAGGAATGGATGAATAATGCGACAGAAAGGGGGATGAGTAAGCGCACTGGTCACTGCTGAATAAGGGGGGTATGACTGCAAATGAGTCACTCTGACTCCTAGATCTGAGATCCAGATTCATTGGGGCGATATGCTGCGCGTCCGAAAGAAGAACTGTGGGGATTTCTGCCAGGGGCCAACTTTGGGGGTCTCCAGGGTAGTCAGGGCTTAGGATTTCGCAACTTTCCCCCCCTCTCTCCTCTCTGCAAAGCGACCTGTACCAGGTGCAACTAGTGCTCTGGAGGGCATGAGGAGGAGGGGGGGCCGTCTTCTCCAATGAGGGCAGGGAGAAGTGCCTCAAAATCGTCATGAATGCGATCAGATAGTGTAGATGATAGTAATTGGTACTGGAGCTGTCGCAATTTTGGGAGAATGAAAGACGAGATTGAGAGATAGACGTTGCAGGGGGCAGGAAGGAAAAATCCATAATCCTTTTCGACTGGAGAGACCGAAACAACCACATAAGACCTCTCAAGCCTGACGACAGACTTGAGGCAACCAAAGAACGTCTTCTTCGACGTCAGACTGACAAGAAGAACGTGCTGTCCCAAAGCGATAGGATGGGAGGTCATGGACGAGGGAGGGATGAACCAGGAGGCTTCGGGGCGAGAGCTAGTGGGGATTCCTGGCAGGTACTCATAGTTATTCTCCCTAGCAAAGGACACGAGCGAAGAGACGGTTGAGGAGGTGGCCATTACGATAAATATTGGCGAAATGGGCGTTCGTTGGTAGAAATGATGCAGAAAATCGTGGAGTGCGCGGATCGTTACCAAATTTGGTAGGCAGGATGGCGTGGTCGAGAGCTTCCTGTGAGCGTGGGAATGGTGTCGATATCTTTTAAATTGACGGAGATATTCGAAAAATCGGAATGCCGTAAACTAGCGCTCAAAAAGTTTTTTTCGGGCGCTTGAGCAGTTTCTTCCCTAACGTTAAGGATGGTTCTTGTGCGATGGATGACTGCTGGCAATATCAGTCATTCTTCGCATTAGGGCTAGGCTTCTCTGTTCTCCGTTCTTCATCATTCAGCTTCTGAGTCCATGCTCACGTCGCCAAACACCTTTGGTGCGTGACACCGACTTTCTCCATCGTTAGCAGACGAGGAGAGCAGCCCAATGGGAATGCTTGGTTTTGAACTGACCGTGTTTGGTCTGGATCATCAGAATCCTGACTCTGCCCGTGACCATTTGGTTGGTGTCCTCAATGATCTCCGTAATCGCCATACCTTTCCTCCAGTCAACGTACGAAGGGGAGATACCACTTCGGCTTTAGACTATGCCTTCATCTCCCTTTCCTCATCCGTGCCTGGCCCTCGTCCAGATCTACTGGAGGACCTTCGCCTTCTTCTTAACACTCTACCTGATTTGCGGGCAACCTGGAGGTTGTGCAACGGGCCGGACCGCACCCGTCGTTTGTTCTTTGCGTTCTCAACGGATAATGAGGCTCAATCTATGCTTACCCCCCTTCGTGAATGGTTCCACGCTCGACACATGCCTATCATGGCAGAGTGGACTACCCATCCTCCTTCTACTTCGCAAACATGTATTAGCTTTGACCTTTTCAATGGCGATGATGTCGATCGTGTCATGAGGGAACCACCCTTCATACGAGGACGCACGTTACACCCTGGTCGTCCGCGCTTCGTTGTCCCTCTATATGGTGGAGAGGTAGCTATTGGTGGCATAGCCGGCCTCGGGACTGGTCCTCCACGCAGGCCTTCCTCCATGATAACAAGAATGGTCTCCCCACAGATTGGTTCCTTTACGGGGTCTCTGTCGGCAAACCGACCCTATTGTTTTCCTTTAACACTCAGGGTGCACCACCCAACCCAGTTTCTCGGCCCATGCCTTTTTCCACCTCCAAAAATGTTATTCAGCCTCAGTTGGACTACTTTCGTTCGGAGTTCGGCCAGTTCACGTCCACACTCAACACTATGTTTGACCGTATTTCCCAAGCTGAACAGCGTCTCGAACAGAATAATCAGACTTTACTGGGAATGATGTCAGCCCAATACTTACTGGGCGACTATCGTATGAACCTCCTTCTTCTTACCAATGAACAAGACCGTTTGGATGCTCAACGCGATCGCTATCGCGACCAGCTTGCCACTAATCTCGACCCTCCCACAGGCCAGCGTCTACAGGCAGCTCTTGAAAGTGCTGACAGTCATCGCTCCGAAGTTATGGCCGAGATTGAACAAGTTCGCAAGGAGACACAAGCCATACGCCTTTCCCTTACTGCCCATGACCGTCTGGCACTCCCTCTTTCACCTTCTCCAGCCGTCCTGCCTTCTTCAACCCCTGTTGCACATCCATCCCGTGTTAGGTCTCCGTCCCCTGACGATATGGCGGAATCCCGTGCTTTGCCCCGGCCCCATCTACAGTCGGTGGCTGATTCACGATGGGCTCCCTCTGATTCAGATTCCGTCTCTCACAAGGGTAAGCAACGCACTTCAGATAACATGATCGAGGTACGATCTTCTTTATGCACTCCTTCCCATTCTTTGACAACGAAAATTAGTAAGGAGTGCCATCTCCCCTCTGTGAAGGGTGCTTGCCATTTCTTGGCATTCATGACTGTCGCATTTTTACTTTGGGTTTCCTCTAATTTTCTTCATGATATGTTTCCTGGTTTGGCTATGCTTCTCTTCCTTGTATTTTCCTCATTTCTACTTTTGTCGCTTTCTGCCCGGCGCTCCCTTTGCAGATCTTCTCACACCTTCTCACTCATATTAGCTATCCTCTTTCTTGCTCGCATGAGTATGGCATCATCTATTCCTTTCTCTGCTCTGTCTGTAAATTCTAACGGTCTCGGTGACCCACTTAAATGTCATTCGATTTCTAACATGATTTCACACTTCAATCCTACTGTATGGCTGATCTGCGAAACTAAGTCTCCCCATCCTATGGCCTCCCGGGTTCGTGCCCCTTCTTATCATGCTTTTGAGAACCCTGGGCTTTCCGCTTCCTCCCATGGAGGCAAATGGGGAGTTATTTTGGGTGTTTCCTCTAATATTCATTCTCAACAGGTATCTCTTGAGCCCTATCCTGCCCTGCAAGCCCGTGTTCTTGCAGTTGATCTTGTTATGCCAACCCCCTCAGGACGTGGCGTTCCCCATCGCATTATTGGTATTTATGCTCCATGGGATCCCGGAATACAATCTCCTTTCTGGCAGCAACTTTCTGCCGTGTGTTGGATGGCACCCAAATCATGGTCTATGATTGGCGACATGAATATGTCCCTTTGTTCTTCGGAGGTGTCTTCCCCTGTTTTTTCAGCACTCCCCTCTTCTGCCTTTCGCACCTTTCTTTCCTCCACGAGTGGCATTGATGTCTGGTCTCTGCAAGGCGACAATGACGCTCGCACACACTACACCTTCAGTAACAATCATGGTCACTCCATCATTGATAGGGCGGTTCATTCCTCTCCCCATATTAGCTTCGCTGACATTTCAGTACTTGGCGATTTCATTGGCGCTACGGATCACCGCCCTATACTTCTCCGTCTCCAGATTCTTTATGACCCAATACCTCCGCCTCCACCATCTCGTGACACCTCCCCTTCTCCCTCCTATCCCTATCCACAGATCTCCACCCGTTTCAGGTGCCCTTTCAAAAATGAGCGATACCGCCTCTCCCAATTTGCACAGCAGGTGGATAGCCTACTTCAGGATTCTCATCATCCTTTTGGTTCCATTTCCGATGATGAGGGGTTTGACCATAGGTACCGAGCCTTGACTGACATCCTAGGTAAAGCTGCTGCCACCTCCTTTCGGCCTCTATCGCGTCAGCCCCAGCACACTGCAGAACGTCACGTTACTAGTGACAGGATATGGGACTTACTTCTTCAGCTGCGACGCATAGGGCGCCTGATCTCTGCATGTAAACGTGGCTATCTTTCCTCATTCCAGTCCGCCAACCCATGGGTGTGGGCGTTCTATGACTCATACTGTCGGTCACCCCTATACATTCCTGCGCCATTGCTTAATATACCATCCTTCCTTACCTTTCTTCAACGCGCTCGTGGTCGCTTGCAAAGTTACGGTACCGTGCAGAACGTGAGGAACTCTGGAGAAGGATGTCCTCCAGAGCGGGAGTACTTGTCTCCTCTGTGGCTCATGGAGCCTCGGCTAAAACCCTTTTTCGCGACGAAAGGTCAGCCAAGCCGGGACCACCTCTTGCTTTGTCAGCCCTGGACGATGACTCTGTTTTGTTTACGGACCCCACTCACATCGCTGACATATCTCGACAGTACTTTTCCCGCCTTTATTCCCACTCTCCTCACCTCCCTTCTGAAAAGCCATGGATAACCACCCCCTCTGCACTTGCGATTCGTCAGCGTGTACTGGCGGACCCACTCCCATGGCCATGTCTTCTATCCCTTGACTCCGTACGCACTCTCCTGCGCAAAGGCAAGCCCAGGCCAGGGCCAGGCCCTGACGGTTGGGAGAAATGGTGGTTAAAAGCGCTGTCTGACTTCGCCCTATCAGCGGTCCTGGATCTCCTCAATTATGAGGTGGTCCATGGCCATTTCCCTGCCTCCGTCAAACCCACATACCTTTCTTCCATTCACAAGAAAGGCCTGCGTCACCAACTGTCCAATTATCATGGGGTTTGTTGCAGCAATCTGCTTCTCAATTTACCATTTGCATGGCTTAATCACCTCCTGGTCCCCTATCTCGCCCAGCATCAGGTCTTGCCACAGGGTCAGGTCGCCACACAGCCTGGTGTCCAGGGTCGCGACCTCCTGTCCTTTTTATCTCAGCTAGAGTCGTGGTCTGCCTGTAGTTCACAACCCCTCTATGTCCTCCGACGAGACCAGATGAAAGGGTTTGACCGTCTTGAGCCCCAGGGTTTTTATGACACCATCCACACCTTCGGTCTTCCATCATCCATCATTGACTTCGACAGATCAGCTCAGCTTAACGTCCCTTACTATATTCGTACCGCTTATGGTCTCGCCGACCCCATTACCGTGTCCGGAGTTACCAAGCAGGGTGGCCCCCTTTCGCCCCTGAAATCTATGCTGACGACGGCTCTTGGAAATCACTGGCTCTTTGATGTCTCCAGCAATACCCATTCCGGTGTTTACGTTTCCTCCCAACAACAGCGGGCAGCTGACCCTCACACTCCTTGGGATCTCACTGTAGTCCCTATTTCCATGTGTGAGGCAACTGACGACTCTCTGTTGATAACCCCATCCCTCTCCCACTTGCAGCACTCTTGCCTCTCCATGGAGCACTTTCAATTGGCGTATGGTTGGCTAACCAACTGGGAGAAGTCTTGCACATTCCTCATTAATGTACCTGCGTGCCCGGCATCAATTGACCTTCCTTCCGTCGATGCTTCCTCCCAGGATTCCCAGAGCATCATCAACCATGGTGTACGAGTAGTGTCTTCTCATATTGAGTTCCTCCGCATTCCTGTTAATGACCATGTCACACACTTTCACTGTATCTCCAACATCATTGACAACTTCACCTTTCCAAATCTCCCCGCCCGTCTTTCCCTAACTGTTCTCAGAAGATTGATCTCTCAATGTCTTACTTCCCACATTCGTCCCTTGCTCTCTCTTCAGTCCCTTCCTCCCCACCTCGCCCACCAACTTGACCTTAAAGTGGCGCACAAGGTCCATCAGTATCTCGGTTTTCCCTATCACTTCAATTCCCACTTGCTGTATCTTCCTATAGCCAACTTTGGATTTGCGTTTCCATCACTCCAACTTATGAATTTGTCCCTATCGATAACTGGCCTTCTTCGCGACCTTAACCATCACATCCCCGTATTCCGCACTATGGCGCAAGTGACACTTGCAGATTGGATGTGCTCAATGAATGCGTGCCGCTATCCCTTCACAGCTACCCTCCACAAACCTTGCCACCTTCACTCCCCTTCCCTACCCCTCACTTGGCATGTGGCAGCCGAGTCATTACAGCAGTTGCAGATCAGCCTGCCTCCCTCTGATTGTAGCTTCTTGTTTAACGGCGACGTTTCCATCCGTCATTTGTCTCGTGCCTGTCCCTCGTCCTTCCCCATCTCCCATTATGCTATTACCCGCATAGCGAATGCCAGCTTTTCTCACCTCAAACATCTCGCTCAGTCACCATCCCATCCTCCTTCCACATTTGACACTCCCTTCTTATTGCCCCTTTTCACCCCTTCCCATGTCCGATACGAATTATCTGCTGCAGAGGCACAACGGCTTATTGAATGGGTTTCCTCTCTAACTGTTCATTGCGTCTTTCATCTCTTCATAGGTGACCACTCCCTGCTTGCGAACGACTCTCTGTGCATCTCTTTATTGCTCCCTCCGTTATGGCATCGTACACATGCTGAGTGTGTTATTCGCACCCTCTTTCACTCCCTGTCCCGGCCTCAACTTCCCCCCGGTCTTCATGCCTCGGACGGTTCTCTCCTGCCAGTTGATCCTCGTCCCCTTCAGCCTCGTGCTCTTACCTTTTCTTCCATCACCCCCTCTCACACCTTAACTGCAACTCTTGATTTCTTCGGTTGCAGCGCTTCTATAGTTCACGCTGAACTCTACGGACTCATCGCCTCCGCCCTTGCCCCTTCTGTGGCGTCTGACATTACTTTGTTAACTGATCATCAGAATGTCCTACGCACACTTGGGCCTGACCTACATACTCCTTCTCTCCTGCACTCGTGGTCCACCCTTCCAGCGAGGTTTTTGTATCGCTGGTTGTGCGATATTATCAGCTCTTCCCCCGCAACTTTCCATCTCCGGTTTACTCCTGCTCACAAGCACGTCGCATCTATTGATTCGCAGGCCAACGACGTTGCTGACCGCCTCGCGACGAAAGCTCAGGTCCACCCCCGTCCTCTACCAGTCCCGGTTCCCACCTTTGCGTTTGATTCCTTCTTTCTCTACACTACCCACACCGGACTTATTGAGTCTGCTTCTTCTCCCATTATACATCATTTATTTGCTGGTCTGGTTTTGTCTTCTTCTTCCTTCCTGCCTATTATGCTGCTCCTGCCGTCTTTATACGACCCCCTTCCACCGCCCTCTTACCGCTACACCAAAGCCCCCTCGGCCTTCTCCGCTACAGTTCAGTTGTATGCTCGCTCTTCTCAGCTGGACACAGCCGCAGTTCGTTTTGAGCGTCACAACGAGTCCACACCCTATTGTCGCTTTGGATGCTTGTCACTCGAGACCGCCCATCATCTTTTCGTCTCCTGTTACCGCTTCCAATCACTATGAGATAGCTATAGTCGACACGTTTGTCAGCAAACTCAAAACCTTCTGTCTCAGGTCGAAACCATAGCTTCCCCTGGCACAACGCGGCGGTCAATATTTAACACTAGGGAAAACGTAGTGGAAAATGTGAAGACGAAACTTGAAAATGTAACCAACATTTTGCTGTAGGCGGAGCTTTAAATATTATTATTGGCCTGCACGTCGGTGAAAATGACAAGTTTGCTTGATTGTATAGTCATGTCCCAAATGTCAGCACGAATTTTAAGTACCAGCGCTGCTAGAATGTATGTGAGAACTTGGAGTTTGCCCTTCACATTTGAGCCGCAGTGAAACTTATTGTTTGTCGGTTGCCGGAACAACAGCTTAACCTTAAAATTTTGACCATCATAGAGAACCGGATTTATTTTTTAAATTTAAACGGAGGGAATATGCTATCCAAAACTTGAAGTTTCCTTCAGGTCAAAACTGATTGCCTGCTCGTCGCCCGCTCATCTCCCTGACCAGTGCGCACACTTTTATCCATCCTGGCCGCCATCCAACTAGTCTGCATCTGTAGCTAGGTTAAATTATTACATAGGTCGAGACTCCAAAAAAATTGAACAAGAATATACCGACGTCAGGCAGCAACAAGTTTCATCCAAGGGAATGGTTCTTTTGAAATCTGGAGCGACTCCCTCTGACGTTCAGTGAGTCGGGAGATCCACGTGTCATCGTACAATGCCATGGGTAAACCTTTTACTGGGATTCGAGAAGACATCGGGTTATCAGGTGCACGCTTCCTAGGAAGGGGTTTTGAGCCTTGAGGGCAAAAGATATCCTGGTCAAGAACTCGCTGGAGATCCACAATCTCTAGCTCCTTGTCGATATTCTTCTGCCATTCCAATTTCTTCACTCGGAGTACACTCTCGATGCCATTTTCCACAGAACTCTCCTCTGAGCTCATACCGTGCTCACCCAGAGAGACGATGAGTCGTTGAAGCCACTTCCAACTTCGTAGATCATCATCGGGGACTTCTGATTTCATCGCAACAATGCCGTCGAGAACCGCTTTCCTACGACGATATTTCTAGAAATACAGGTTTATTAAAGGGATGGGCACTTGAGCATGCAATACTTACGTTTCGGCGGTGCGTGGTCTGTCTACTCTCTTTCCCTAGTCTTTGGCTCTCTTTCACTAGTCGCGCCTCCTGTTCCGCAGGTGTTTCGATTGATCCTGTGGCTGTCAGCTTTGGTTGTGCGTTCCTCCACAAAGTTCGCAACCGCTTGTAGCGTTCCTGCAGTATTTCTTCAATATAGTTGTCGTCTTTGCAGATGGGCCATGTTTCGTGGACGCAGCACAGTTGAAGCTCCCGAAGGAGGAAACCGAGAATGAAGGTGTTCCACAATGACTTGTGATTTCGTGCCAAATCAAATGCGATATTGTCCGTATCAGGGCCAGGCCCATCTTCATGCTCATAGGCACGGACGTCAACAGCATTTGCTGGTTTATGTGTGATGAAATCGATGTCCTGTGTGATCCCAAGTTTTTCCCGAAAAAGACAACAGACTTCTGCCTATATAAAAGAGGTCAGCGCATCAATGAGTAAAATAAAGTTTCCCTTACCAAGATGAAATCACGGTGGTAGCTAGGCTCCGTCGCCTTTTCAATCTGAAGTTTGTAGTTTTCCTGCCTTCTTCGCCACGGGGTCCGCCTTGATCGTGGAACAGCGCCCACCGCAAAGTGGCTCCCATTCTCGAAAAGGGTTTTAAGAGTCGTCTCGACGCTTCTAGTGACGGCTTCAACCATTACGGATACTGGTGGTGGGTCGGGCTGGTCATTCTGAGTGTTGCGTGCTGCCTTTTCTCCGGTCCCTTCTTCATGCCCTTCAGATAGCGTGAATTCGGGGTCAGAGCCATTATCCTGTATGAGATTTATATCCATTCACCCTACATTATATAGACAGTCTTACATCAATATCGACTCCGATGAGTCGTGTTCGATTTGACACCCCTCGGCTTTTCCTAATTCGCTTAATGGCATCTAGATGCAGGGTAGATGGTGTAGCCCGAGGGTGGGTTAAATGTGGTTCTGCCGAAGAGGCTATCTCGGCGTCGAGATGTTTCCCAGGACGAACCTATCTCAGCACTTGAGTAACATCAACCTATCCTATACAAAGGGTAACTCACGGGTTTCTTGAGCCGTGCATAACGCTGCTCGATGTTGGCAAGCTCTCTCTCTTTCTCTGCCTGGCATTTATGTTAGCGTTGAGCACGGATCATCTGGGTTCAGCCTACCTGTAGCATTGAACCCAGCCTGGTGACCTCTTCTCGTACATGGGTTTCGATTTCAGCCATTTTGGCAGCCTGCAGCTTATCAATATGAGATTGCACGCTGGACTAGGAGGTGGCACTTTAGTACTTGGTGACGGATGAGAATTTGCATTAGTGATTCACCTCAAACTGCTTTTGCAATTCTTCGAGCTGCGTTTCATACTGTTGAGCAGTTCGCTCTTGGACACTCTGGACCTGCTGCTTCGATGTTAGGGAGTACGAAGGTCGCACACGTCTCAGAGTTACCTGAAGCGCCTCACGCAGCCCTGACAACTCATTCTCCCTTTGCTTTAAAACAGACTGCAGATCACTAACCACATCGTTTTGCTTACTGCGGTTAGTGGTAGGGAGTATATCATTGACGAATAGACATACCCGTCCTTGTTGCCGTACCCTTTTTTGAAGTTTGTTGATAACTTCCTCCTTCTCGTATAACGCTTGTCGCAATGATCGGGAGAAATCAACTTCTTCAAAACGACACTTGGATGTCGGTAACGGTGCAACCTAGTCATTAAATAAGCAGACACCACATGATTTGAGCTGACACACACGTTGCCTTCTATTGATATGCCCCGGTTTGTGGGAGTGTCCGGTTCCGTACGTTTACCGGTACTTGCATTTGACGTTGACATATGTTCCGGTTCCGGGGTGTTATGCTGACTGAGAACATGTAGCTTCTGTACATCGATGTCACGTTCTGATTCCAAGACCATATGCCGACCGGCAGCATACACCATTGAGTCAGGGGGAACCACCGAGGTCGGGGGGTCTGCTTGTGCGTGAGCAGCGGGGGGGAGAGAGTCGAGCTGAGACTGAGCCAGAGTGGTGGTTCCAATAGTATGATCACCAGGATCACAGGTGGGTGTCATGTCTTCATCGAAGAGATTACTTTCGCTGATGGTCTGGGCATCCTCCAGGTGGTTGGGGGAGCGCCATGAGTGCCAAGGGTTGTTGAACAATGCGTTGGGAAACATGTGGGTGATCGGGCAACGTCGCACACCATCTCCACTTTGGTTGCATCCTTCCTCGTCCTAAATACCTAGGAGTTGCCAACAAAAAGACAACCTTGCACGTTTATCACTAGTATTAGTGGTTGTCGGTGTGACATAAAATCACCGCACAACAATAAGGCAAGTAGTTCGCCTGACAATTGCCTAGCATCTTCCGAAAGTTAATTAATGTTGGCAGTGTTGCGCGATAACAATAGATACTTCAGACTGAGACGTCGTTAAGGTAGCGCTGGATAATAAGGAGGAAGCGACCAGAAAAAATGCAACAAACTAAGGGAACACTTAAATTCCAAGGGATCTTTATGTTCTCGTCTTCAATCTTAACCCCCGAAGTCCTCCCAAATATGCCAGCATTGAAATCGCAACCAGTCCCCCCATTTTACGATAATGGGCCTTACTTCATACCGCTTTTGACCTCTCAGGTGGAGATAGCTCCCCACCCAACGCGGCGCGTACGAGTTACCACATCTGAGTCGATGACTCTGACAGCGTTGAATATTCTCTCGCGAACTAGTGTGGAAGTCGGAGAGAAGATTCCCAAGGCTACTGCCCCTAGAGCGAAAACGCCTATTGCGGAAGACAGAGCGACGACTCCTGGAGTAAAAACGCCCAGGGCGACAACTCCTAGGGAGCAGACTTCTAGGGGACCGACACCCGCACCCACAAACAAACAAAAATCAGTTACCATCGAAGACCCTCCCTCCAATTCCGAACGTTCAGAAGGCTCACCTACGCCATCAGAGTCAAGCTTATCATCTCTTGAATCCGAACCGGGTGCAAGTGACAAAATCCCTAAGCCGAATGGTGAAGCAGGTCGGCCAGGCCGCGGAGGTTACAACTTGGAGGAGCAATTGAGTTGGGGCGAAGACGGCTTCAAAAGTCTAAAGGTGAACTTATATCGATCTAGATGATACCAGCACTCATCTGACATCCACCAGCGGTTTGTAAATAAGGTTATAAAGAAACACTTGGATACTACCAAATGCCGAAGCCGGCAGGATCGCAAAGCACTGAACACTGTATGCGAGCTGGTAAGTTTATTCCACCATCAACAATAATAACTACTCACCACGAAATGTGCAGGCCACAGCCGCGTTCCCAGACTTAGACAGCTTCCAAAACTGTTGGCCTGTTCTTGATCTGATTCAAATGCACCTGAAATATTTGTCTTCGAGAGCTCGGCAGAAGCAGAGAATCGGTACCGATAGTTCGAGTGCGGTAGCAAAGGGTGAAAAGGGAAGGGACAAATTGCCTAAATCAAAGTCACCCGTGCCATCAAAGAAGTAGCATATGTAGAACATACACCAACCCTACGTATCAAATCACAGTGAAATGCACGGTGAAATGCACTACGCAGATCCCCTGTGAACTGGGAGTAAGAAGCGGCAAAAACAGAGTGTAGACGTCGCACCAGCTACTCTGTCCTCGCATCAGAAAGACCTCTACATTACTTCCTGTGTTACTTTCGGTCATTTCTTCGATTACATTTAGCGTTAGCGTTCACGTTGATCATTATGGTTAATGACTACTACGACTACTGCTACGACCATGCCAATGACTACGTTGAAGACCGAAAATGAGAAGGAAAGAGGCCGTGAGAAGGTCGTGACTGCCTTGATAAACTGAACCGTTTGACTGAGCACGTGATCGTGAGTTCGCTTCAGTTTATAGGCATTTCAGACTCCGTCGACTCATCTTTTTTCTTCCCCGCTTAGACTACGACTTAGCATGTAGTAGTGTTGGTGCTAGGGATATTGAAATAGGCTCGTAAGAGCGGTAGATCTTGTGCCGGGCAAGCCAACATGTAGTGTGAAAACTAGCAAACCAAGGCCAAGGCTTACAAGGGGGTCATGTTTGTTGCTGAATTCCCTACGCTATGTACTTGCGTTCAACGGGAGAGGCGAGTCGTGCGTAATTGTCTTGTATTGTGCGGCTTTTACTGAAAAGTAGGCCGCATAGGTTTCAACCCACCACTCGAACTCCGTCACCCCATATACCAACCGTGACGCCGCCTGTCCAGAATGTCCAGTCGAATATTCAACATTACCCCGAGGATGCTTCACCCGCAAGCATTTAACTGGCTTAAGCGGTTTGCGGAGGGTTCCGTCTTGATGCACACGGCACTGGACAACATCGCATGCACCCTTGGGTCCGATTATGACAACGACGAGTGGATGGACCTCACCCACCATATGGTGATGGAGCCGGAGTCCTGGCATGATATCGAGAAGCTATTTATGCACAAACTGGGCATCGAAGGGTCGTCTCACGGTGCGTATCTTTTTTTTTTCTTGTATAATTTTTAATGAACCGTGGTTTTCTGAATCTTCTTGTCGGGGTTGCACGCTCCAGCATCCCAAGTATCGACTTTGTCGGGTAATCAGGCATCCGTTTCTGGTACGTAGTCCGATTTCACTTTGATGTAGTTCTCTACATATCCTTTGTAGAAGTACAAGCTTCTCCGCCCCCAGCCTCGATTGTATCGGGTGAGACCATTCCGGTCGTATAAATGCTAAGTTCCCATAGAATAACTCCCTGCTATAGCTGGCCCTTTACTTCAAGACCCATCTGCATGGTGCCTTATGATGGACTGGGCCCAGGACAAGATTGGGTTCGGCGAGTTGGATGATAGCATGCGGGCATATGGGTCTCGTTATATCTACGAGGAGTGGAAGCCCCTTATTGACGAGGTGTTCATGCGGTCAGACCCGGGAGCTGACAATGTCGTATCCGCCCCCCTTATCATGCAAAGGACGATGGAATCGCGGGGCGTTAGTTTGACAGCTGGTGCTGCTTCTGTCCCATCGGCTTGCAATGCTTCGACTTTGCCTCCAGGTGCAACCCGTCGTCGTTCACCATGTTGTAGAGAACCTCGGAAAAAGTGTCGCAAGGCGGCAGCAAGCATTTTTCTTGACGTAGATGCCGAGGATGAAGACGAGGATGGGGAAGAGGACGAGGACGAGGAGGAAAGCGAAGAAATCGGATCCACTCATCGTCCCCAGCAGGTAGGACCCTCGGGCAAAGGTTCTTACCAACGGAATATCGATATCCTTTGCGAACGGTTCGGTCGCGAGATACCGGAGGGGGGGGCCTTCAGTGGTCCTTCAAGTAGGCAAATACCGGCTGGTATTTTTCTGCCGCCTCGAAGAAATATCTACATAGTCGACTTTTACTCAGGTGTGTTGAATGTTCTCATTTGTGTATCGGTTTTCAGACGACACTATCATATAGCCAGTGCGAGAATGTTCGCCTTCGAGTATATCAAGCTGCGAGGATTTGAGATCACGACATTACCGTGGCTTCCTCACCGGTTGTATGTGGAGGCGTCTTGTCCTCTTGAGGTGCAGCAGAATCTCCCTCCTTCTCATCGTCGATGCCACAAAGATATTGTTCTCCTGCCCCCGCAGGAGGGCACGTCAATCATGGTATTCAAAGCTCGGCAGATACTTCCAACCCGAAATTGGGTTCGAATTCGAATCAAGAAGTCTCCGTATAATGGCAATGTTGGGTATGTCGAGGAGAGCACCGAAAGCGATGCCGTCGCGCTCGTCGCCCCTTGTCACATTCCCTACGATCTTCCAGAGGAATCAGGCGAAAGGGTATTATTCGACGTTGAGCTGGCTAGGATGGCAGGCCTTGACCCGGTGCCCATCCTATCTCCCCGTGGTACTGAGATCGGATATAGCTGCTGTGGGGAAGAATTCGTATACGGACTGCTCAGGCTGACGTTACCGGTCGATACCTTGGAGCTACTTGATCTGCCGCATCCGGATGACATCAGGTTTCATGTAGCAGCTGAATTTGACCTCCCGTTTGTTGAAAGGACGCTGAATCTCTTTTCAGCGCAATTTTGGCAAGAGCAGGACACCGTAGAGGTACATGAGGGGGAGCTCAGGAGCAAGAGGGGGGCGCTAGTTGATGTGAATTGGCACAAACGATCCGCCACTGTTTTGTGTGACGATGATACTTTCGAGTGCAACCTGCACGAGCTACGCAGGGTGTTCAAGATAGGAGACACGGTGGAGGTTATAGCGGGCCCATTCTGTGGGGAAACAGGCTGCATTGTCGCTCAGCGCACCCGCACGATTGTCCTCGTCACCATGCAGGCCAACAGAACCTCGGATAATGTGAGTTATTATCGTCATTTTCGTCACTCTCGTCCTAACAAACTCAGATCGAAGTGTCCAGGTTCGTTGTGCAGACCCACTTACAAGAACATGTATTGTCTCTTGGCCCTGGAGGCGATGACCCTCAAGTATTCCATTCCCTTTCGAAGGACGAAGCCCTGCCTGGTGATCTCTTTGAGGCGCATCGTGGCCCTTACGCTGGCCGGAGGGGGATCATCGAGTGGATAAGCCCTGACGGTAAGGTTTGGGTGTCTGACCGCGGAAAGGGACAGAGCAAAGGTAGTGCATTGGCGGATGGGCAAACCCCCGCTCCCGGTCGGAATATGGTCGCTATGGATATGTCTGATCTCGTTATCGAGCCAGCCCTGAATACCCTTACCTTTTCAAAGGATAAGGGGTATAATGTTGCAGTGGGTGATACTGTGGAGGTGGCTAGGGGACAGTGGTGTCACTCCGAAGGCCTAGTGAAGGCGGTGGATTTGACTAAAACTAGCCTTGATGTCATGCGTACAGCGGACGGGACTCAGGTGGGCCACCTCATCTTCCATCTGAAATCTCGCTCAGTCTTTGTCTAGATCAATGTTCCCATTACTTTTGTCCGCAAAATCAAGGAGCGCTCAGACTACGGGTTGTCAAACTTTGTTGGTCGTGATGTCTGGATTATAGCTGGCGACAGGAAGGGTAGCTGGGCTACACTACGATCTCTCGGAAGAACGTCCAGTTGGGTTGGATTATTCGGTCAACTGATCGAGATGAAAAATAATCAGGTCGCAACGCCGTGAGTTTCTTTTTCTCCAACACCATCCCCTCTGATTTGTGTCTCAGAACAGGTGTGCTACTCAATGGCACATTGTTACCTCCACATTTGCGGTGGTCTCTGAAGTCTCTTCACAGCCACTCGTTTATCACTCCAGTTGTCCCTCGTTTTGTTACCCCACTGCCGTCCCCTGGCCCTTCTGGTGTGGGCCTTTCCGATACGCGGTCAGTTACTCCGGCCGATATTACGCAGACGCAGACCCTTGATTATGGTATGCCGCTTCGTTATTGTACTACAACTCTGACATTAGTATAGGCGATGTTCCCTGGCTTTTCGAATCCGACTTCTGCGATTTCAAGTCCTACCATTTGGGGTTTAATGTCAGTGTCAGTTTCACTCAAGTGTCACTCGGCAAACGTGTTGTCCGGATGGTATGTCCCGACCGATTCTCGGGTCAAAATGGCGTTGCTCCACCTGGTTCTGTCTGTGTTACGGTGACAGGGCATAATGCAGGCTCAGCTATGCGACGCCTCACCATTCCTGCTCGGTACCTCACGCCAGCCAACCCTACTGCTAAAAATCAGCTGTGTTTGGTATTAAAAGGGCCCCAAGCAGGAAGTATCGTGCGGATAAAGAAATGCCAGAGGAACTCTAAATCGGTTGTGGTAGAGGACGACGCTACTATTTCCTTTTCTGATATTTGCGTCGCATTTGAGTACTCTCGTGCATAGTTTGGGGTTTTAATTTACGATGACAATAGTACTGCTGCCGTGTTAATGTCCCTTGACGCCCGTAACTGTTGTGTGCGTGATATAGAGTCACATAACCCAACCTTTTCATTCCCTATTGTCAGGCGGTGATTTGTCCAGGTAAGGCTCCTTTTTCCTATCAGGCATTGGTTTAACAGTCACTTAATAGGCACTTGTTGTTGTCGTCGTCATAGTTTGTAGGGATATGAGCGTCTCGTTTGTTATTGTGGGGTGCGTCTCATTCGTTATTGTTGGGTGCCAACATGATAGCATCATACAACCCGTCCAACCAGTAGAAATACCACCCGTCCGTCCTGACTTTTCTGCCACACCAACCATCAGCTACTCCAGACCTATCTAATATGGGCCTTGTCCAAAGTCACTTCGCAGGCACGCTGGTCGCCCCTCTGAAACGTGCAGGTGACGAGATGCTAGTTCGAGAAGGACGTTCTGTCCCCAGTGATCTCGGTCATACCGTGCAGGTAAGAATCTAAGTGGGTCATTCAGAAAATCTATGGTGATCCCGGGTTTAGGATTTTGCGCTTGGTCGTCTGCCCAATCTTTCCCGTACGACTTCGTCAGTTATCCCGACACCATCCTCCCATACTGTACAGGTCAGGATCTCGACACGAGCAGTGTGCTACTAATAATACGTCACTCAGAAGCGCAAATTTTGTGAGGACCAGGATTCGGTAGCTGGCCCTCCTTGCAAGGTTTCCCGTAGTACGTCGCCAGTCGCCCAGACACCCTCTCTGGTAAGATTTCGACATCATTATGTGCACTACTAATAAATCATTCAGCCGATCCCACCTTCTCCACCGGTTATCCCGTCTCTGAAGCGCAAAATCAGCGAAGATCTGGCACTTGGCCCACCTCCCAAGATTCCTCGTACCAGTTCGCTGGCCGATCTTGCCGGTCTCTCCCCGGAGGGAACAACTGCTTCATCTGGAAACTTCCTAATGAGCTCCTTGGGCAAATCGCGACCTTCCTTCCTTCAAACTCGCTCCTGGCACTTACTCAGGTGTGCCAGTTGTTCAGGGAGATTGTTGCACCGCATTATTTTGTGCTGCTCGAGTTCAATACCCCCCGAAGTAGCTATTTATCCCTGGACGACAAAGGGTGTGAGGCACTATCGGTTCGGCTCCGGACAGAAGCATTCGTCGTCCCGAATTCCCTCTACCTTTCTGTTTCGCAGACGACACAAGACTACCATTTGCATGCCCTGCAAATGTTCTTCAAATCGCTGGCAGGTAGCAAGGTAGTCTCCCGAGTGCACCTACTTCTGTACTCGGGGCCCGACAACCCGACTCTTTCATTCGTACGCCTGTTGGAAAGTATACGAGGGTCAGGATGCAAGGAATTGACCTGCCACGGCTCGGCGTGGGGGGAAGGGATGCGAATCTGTCGTGCTGAGGTGACTCCCATCTGCAGCACCGAGCTCCAGTGCTTAGAGTTGTCGTCGTCTCTTTTCTTCGCCCCACTGTCCATCGCCTTTACACTGACTACTTTACGTGATGCACCATTGGTCAGCCTTAGACTGACCAACACGGGACTTAAAGCCGTACAGTGGACGAGCTTGCTCAGGAATTTGCGGTTCAGGTGTCTTCGCTCACTGGTGGTAGAGGCCATTTGTCCCACCCGCAGTCTGGTAGAATTTTTGTCCCGCCATCAAGTGGATACCCTCACTATCATTGGTGTCACGGCTCGACTCAGTCCTCTGCCCCGCAGCCCATTGCGACGCACTCGCCCCATGACCCTGCTTCCTTCTCTGACTAGACTGGACGGTTCTCCTTCCCATATCCTCTCTCTTTTTCATTACGCTTATATTCCAGGCACTCTGGAATATCTTAGGGTTCGCCTTGGGGTGTCCAGCTTCATGGACTGTTTTCTATCAGATGTTTTGTCGTGCGCCGAACATCTGTCTGGAGTGGGTGAGCTGTTTGTTCGAATTCCTGCCGAGGCGGATCTCCGTGCCCTGGCTTTACCACAGAAGAGCTCTCGAACGTGCCCTGTCAAGATCAGGGATCTCACTCTTCGTATCCTGGGCTCCAAATCAGACGACAGTGCAATTGTTTGTAGCCTTCAGCAACTTGATATCCATGACTGACGGCTGACGACCTTTCCAGTTACACTGTGCGCAGTGGTTATCCACTTTTTCGGAAATCAAGGACCTCTACTTGTGTGCAGACAGTTCTAGATCCGATGATGAATTGGAGCATCTACTTCGGTCGTTTTCTCCACCATCCAACCATCTCAAAATAACTATTTTAAGGATGTAGATCAATCACCACTTCTGCACAAGAATACGTATTTACACAAGAAATGGCTGGTAGTTTACTGGGTACACAGTCCGTATTCAAATACATATGCCTAGTCCTGTAAGGATGTATAGTGAGTACTCACATGCAAGACAACAAATGCTACCTACCCGACACAATGAGAGCACGACTACAGCATCCTTGGAGACTGCCCATCGTGCATAGTGGCTAGCGACCCATGAAATTTCCACACATTCCAGTTCTGCATCGAGGGCGGACGAGTACATTTTTGCCGGGAAGTGTGGATAGGCGGCGTACGGATCAGTCACATTTGAGGGTAGGGCGCGCTGCCTCCAAACTGCAAAATGGAGTGAGCTGTCATGCTCGTATATATATATAATGCACCCAGGGACAACTGGCGAAGCCCGATTCCCGTTCAGATAAAAGAGAATGAGTGAGTTTCCCAGGTGTGTGGAACATCGGCTGTAGACAATCCCCCAAGCGGACTTGACAAAGGCACGCAACACTGCTTTGCGCCAGTGAATGAGCTCTTCCAGATCTTGTGGTACGTGTGTCGCACTCCATGTCTCTGGTAACCTGACCCCAACATCATCAATCGAATCCAAATCCAGATGACTACGTGTATGATAGGCTTGGTCGAGGATGATCTTACACTCCTGTATGGCAGGTGGACAGTTCGGGCGAGATAGCCAGGCCCATAGTTTTGCTCCCTTGAGGTAAGAATGCAACATAGTGCTTTCTTGTTCACCTTCAAAGAACTAAGGGCGGATTTCACGGAGGAATTAAGGTACTTACCAGCCTTATGATTACTGGGAAGACGCTGTACTATTCCAATCAACCGTTCAAATGGGAACGTCCACCAGGAATGTACTGGACCAAAGAGGATAAGGTAGTTGTAAATGTGGAAAGCGGCATGATGGTTTGGTCGAAGATTGAAGTTGGGGTGGATGCTAGTTAGGTTCCCCACATAGTGTGTAATGCATGAACGATATGCACGTGCCCGCTCAATGGTCATTGTCCGGGAACATGAAAGATACACAGCAGAAACGAGGTCCATAGTATGATCAAGGACGGATTGGAGGTCTGACCCAGAATTACCGGCTCCCCAAAGGCTGATGAGTGCGATCGGTATGTAGACAGTGATGAGTGATCGCCACTCATCTGCTTTGATTGTGCCTGCAGCTTGGTCTCCAAAGTTCTTACGCACCGACCCGAACCATGAGGGCGTCGAGCAATTGCAGATAACATCACGGATGCGTCCCAGAGCTTGTTCCATGCCAAATTTTGGGGTACCTTTGTTAATTGCAGAAAGGGGCTGCTCATGACGCTGTAGAAATTCTCAGTAACAAGTTTCGTAGACCATAGGAGTTCACATACCCATCGAACGAGCACTGCCGCATAGTCAGCCTTATATAGCCTTGTTTTCTTTGAGGGAATACAACCTAACGTCTGGCATACGTATTTCAAGGCAGCTGTGTTCTTCCTGAGAAGCGCTTCTCGAAGACGAGCCATGAAGGCTGAGACCTCAGCAATATCATCTGCAGATGGCACCTGAGCGACTAAAAGTGCATGAATGGCAGAAACCTGAGCAGCCTCCCTCGTAGTCATGCGCAATATTGTAGCTATCTCAGGATCAAGCGGCTCAAAATTATAGGGGAAGGCGGGGGGATTTACTTGAGATGGGGGAGTACGGTCATTTGTGAGGCCGTGGAGACTGCGTACGTGGTGCTGTACAAGGCCTTCTAGGATGCAATGCATCGAATCAATGACGAGCTGGCGTGTAGGATCCCAGTAAGGTAATCGCCAGAGTTCGGAATAACAAACGCCATGTTCTTTGAAGAGCTTTTCACGCTCAGTGGTCGTCGGGGCATCTCTCCACTTTTCAGCATAGCGACGTAGCCTGTCCCTATCTCTGGGTGTCCACTTTTCGAAGTCCATTCTACCATAGTTGGCTTTGTGGTAGCAATTGCAGGCACTACAAAAAAAGTGACTGCCAGTTCAAGATTGCTAATACCCTGACAAAGGTGCGTCATAAACTTGTTTTCACAGAGACTACAGGGGACTCACGTCTGCTCCTCGCTTTGTGACCTGGAAGCTGAGGGACCCTCCAAACTGCAATTTATTACTCTGGTGGTTCAGGATGTGTGGTAACGACGACTTATTCTGTTGTTGTTTTGGTAACAAGGGCAACGACCCATAGTTCTCACATTTATCTCAAGTAGTAATGCTACCTGACGTAAGGCACTAGCAGGGGAAACTCTACAACAGATGCCGGAACTGCTCCCACACGCCAGGCATGGGCTTGGAGGATGTATCAGACAAAGTACACGTACACAAGACACTGACATCGGCCACAAGTGGATGGAAAACGAGCCAAGGACAAAAAAAATATACAGCAGAGCTTGCAGGATGGTTCGAAGCGGGCAACCGCGGGCGCGCAGGAGTTACACCGGACCAAGGACAAAAAAGAGCTTTACAGTTGAGAGTGGGACTCCTCCCATGCGCCAGGCATGAGCTTGGAGGATGGTTCGACATTCGCAACTGCAGGCACGATAACGGAGGAGTTACGCCGGACCTTAGCGTTAATGAACAAACAGTTTCAGATCGGAAGTAAAGAAAAGAAGCTTACTAGATGTGTTTCTGCAAGAGGCCGTTCAATGACATTGAGTGTAAAGTCAATAGCCTCCGCAAGCCCAAGCGCTATCTGGTTGGAGAGACTAGCTTCCAACTGAAAAGTGTGCTTCTTTACATGGTATTGAACCGCCTTGTGGATGCTTTCCTTCAACCCCGGGGGAATACGGAAACCCAACAGTGGGCGCGGAACCGACACCGCTGGGAATCACATCATTCTGGTCAGATCTCGTGCACAGGGACTAAAAAAAAAAAGAAAACAAGGGCTCTCACCCACAGGCTCTGTGGGGCGATCACAATGGATTGATTGCATAGGTGATGAGCAATCAACCACCCCAGGGGTGACGCTATCCAAAATCACCGCATTTTGACGGACGAGGCGGGAAGGACTGGAAGAAGAAGCATCTTGAGAGGTAACTGACGCATTTCCCAGCAGGAAAGACGGGGCAATAGACTTGGACTTCGTTCCATCATTCCCACCTACATTACACGATACGGTAAGACATGAGGAGTAAAGAACATACGCTGCGTACCCGTACTTTGAGACTGTGCATGAATGGATTCCATAGGAAGTAAGTGGCCCACAGCAGTGTGGAAGCTCGAGTCCTATGAACGGCATCAAACCAAGCAACCGTAACCATGATAATTACATACCCCATCTGTTGAACCAGCATTGTCTAAAATCATAGCCTTGCTACGAGTGATGCGGGTAGGCGAAGAGGACGACGATTTGTTGTCCCCAGACTGGGACCGGTAGGGCTGAAATCTAGAAGCGGTACGGAGGCGTTTTGCACGAAGGGAGCTGGAATGAGATGTCATGGCGGTCTGGAATCATACGTGGAGGAACCACCGTATTATAATGCATGGAAGGCATAACAAATTGATAGACTACTCACTAGCGCCTGTGAAACGACACAAAAGGACCAAGTCGGTCGCCGCCCGACAATAAGCCCTTAAGATGAAATGGCCCCGTTGAGGCCGAACACTGCCTTCACATTAATCACTTTAAACCATTGACTTGAAACGAATAGCTATAACTCACATTGGTAGTAGCTCATCGACAATAACAGTACCAGAAGAGTCACCGGGCGACAATAAGCCTTGAGCCGCATCGATAATGACGTCGCTGGATCAAATGTAATAAAATGAACAAGGACCAAAATTACAAGATATTACAAGACAATACAATAGCACCCTAGATACCCGTCATTCTGAACATGATAAATAACTGGAAATGACAGACACGACGGCAGCAGCAGTCATGAAAACCATACTGTCAGCCAAGTCAGTTCCAAAGTATGTCTTGGAAAAGCGCCTTTCAGCCCACCAGGACGGGATACTGTGTCTGGCAGTTTCGAATGGCGGCCTCCTAGCGAGCGGAGGTAAGCGATAATTCTATGGTCTAGAAAATCACTTACGTCGATAGGCTTCGATGGACTACGAATGTGGGACTTACAAAATAAGGTGGAACTTCGAAAGCCCAGCCAGACACGTAATCCCCGGGACCCCATCACCTGTGCGGCTTGGGTGACTCTCAAAGACGAGATAAGCGACATACTGTGCTGCGGCACAGGGCTTGGGTATCTCTTGCTCTGGAAGCAAAATGAGACGCAAACGACACCTGAATTCGAAGAAACCTTGGCGAGACGGGTAGGGACAGGTCAAGAGATCATGGCAATCAGCTGGTGTAAAAAAAGCGATCGACTCCTCACTGCAACTTACGACAAGAGAGTCCAGCTCTGGACACTGGGTACAAAGTACACCTTGACCAATATTTTCAGCGTTGAACTACCAGCCACTGTTCCACGTGCCGTATATTTCCATGGTGCTGATGTCCTTGTGTTCGGGATGTACGACGGAGAAATGTGAGTAATCAGCAGAATGACGAATAAGACATGGCTCACTCAGGTCACAGACACACACTACGCGGAAAGGATGGCGTAATTCTTGCGACAAAGACCATTGGCAGAATGATGTAAGTACAGGACTATAAGTATATGCGCGATACTCACAGGAATACCTTCAGAGGAAACGCGGCCATTGATGCAGCTCACACCGGCTTTGTCATTGACAACGCCGTGAACGGGTTCAGTCTTCATAGGTTGGAGGATGGCGTTTGCACTAGAACATACGATACAAATCCCAGAAAAGGATTTCCAAAACAAGTAGCAATTGCAGAAGGGGGATCGACGGTTGTAGGCGGAAGTGACGACGGATTAATCTACGTGTTTGATAAAGCATCCAGTGAACAGGTTCAAACACTACAACATTCCACCAGCGGACGAGTGCAAACCGTCACTGTAAGCCGAGTTTTAATCACGGACAGGACAGCAACTGACAAACCGACACACATACCAGACGTATGACGCGGGTGATACTCACTACATCCTTGGAGCAACATCGAGCAACGAAAACAGTATCTCAATTTCTATATGGAAAAAACCAAAGTCACCTTCCAGGCGACAACCTAAAAAAAGGGGGGGACCAACGGTATTGTCTATCCTGCGGTCAGTTTGGCAAACCATACCACACCTTACAGCGCTAGCCGCAATTGTGATATTTGCGTTGCAAATGAGGGTGAGTAGGGAACTTTTCATCGAAAGCGCCTGACGACAACACCAGGGCAAGGACCAAGCTGCAAATCCCTTGTCAGTATGGGAAAGTAAGCTGACACCGACCTACCCAATCCAGCCAAGGGGAACATTACGCACCGATAGGGACCAAGCGGAAAAAGACGTCGAGGGAGGAAAGATTCTTGATGGACATTGGTCGGAACGTAAGCCATGATAATAGTGCACAGGAGTAGGACATCAGCGGACGCGTATTAGAACGACAATTGATCGTAGGCAAGGTCACTGTAGTTGGCAACGAGGCAAGAAGATACGAAGGACTATGAAATGGCAATAATCAGAAAGTGTCCTCGTAGATCAAATACTGCTAACCTGGCCATGTTGCTTGTTCGTGCTGTTTTGCAACCAATGTACATTACGAGCATTGTAGTCGGCGATGACACCACGGGCAAGATCGAAGAGGTGACTACAAAACGGCGATGATCAACATATCTTCTTGAACCGGTCTTTCGTGTGACTTACCACTGTAGCGCAATACGTATAGATTCGTATAGTATTAACAGCTGATTGCATTGCAAAAGAGCAACGCTCGTCATGCAAAGTTGGCAGCGACACGAGCCCCGTCCTACCATCTTGAAAAGCTAGTAATCTCAGTAACACTTTTTTTATTTTTAACTTAGTGCTAAATGTGCTAATACATAGTAACAAGTAGGTTTGACTTGAGAAACGGTAAAAGGGAACCGATGACAATGGTTCGGTGAGGATGATGAACGAAGAGAAAAGAAGTACAGAAGCGGAGTCCGATGGCCTTATAAACTGAAACAAACTCAGCCGGGAAACGCTGAATCCGCATCGAGCTGCGTCGGAGTTTTAAAAAAACGTGCGCACTGGTCAGGGAGACGAGCGGGCAATGAGCGGGCAATCAGTTTTGACCCGAAGGAAACTTTAAGTTTTGGATAGCATATTCCCTCTGTTTTAATTTAAAAAATAAATCCGGTTCTCTATGATGGTCAAAATTTTAAGGTTAAGCTGTTGTTCTGGCAACCGACAAACAATAAATTTCACTGCGGCTCGAATGTGAAGGGCAAACTCCAAGTTCTCACATACATTCTAGCAGCGCCGGTACTTAAAATTCGTGCTGACATTTGGGACGTGACTATACAATCAAGCAAACTTGTCATTTTCACCGATGTGCAGGCCAATAATAATATTTAAAGCTCTGCCTACAGCAAAATGTTGGTTACATTTTCAAGTTTCGTCTTCACATTTTCCACTACGTTTTCCCTAGTGTTAAATATTGACCGCCGCGTTGTGTGGGGAGGACTGTTCGCATGATGCGCAGTCGTCCTGGCCGGCAGAACGTGCCCATTTCCCTGACAACGTCCGACGTTATCTCATTCGTATCACAGGTGGTCTCTTCACAGATGACGCATCCATATGGCCACAATCTCTATTGCACTTCTACCTCGGTTCGATGCCTACTATTTCAACCCTGTCTTGCACCCACCACTACCGCCTTCTTATGCGTAAGGTCACAAGTCTGTGGCACGAACAGTGTATCTTACTGGCCGGTCGGATTTGGGGAGAGTATAAACGCGCACGAAGCCAGCAACCCTCTATGCCCCCGTTGACCTCTACTGATCTTCCACATCACTTACGCTATCTCCTACCGTCTTGATTTCTTGTGTACTATACATTTTGTCTCCGGGCTGACAAGGTATTGATTACAAATACCTGAGTTACCTTTTGTAACGTAGTCAGCTAATCCTATCCTATCCTATCCTCTCAACCCGGGCTACAACTTTGGTTCGCACTGTGGCTGTGCCACATTATGTAATGTGCAGTTTTCGAACTCCGACAGCAGAGGCTGCCTGCGACAATTTTCATTAGGGGTATTTCCTTATTTGGACAGTGGTAGTTACCGTGATTTTTGTAAATTGCTAAGTGATAGTTGCCAGGCCTATTTGGTCTAAATTAGCTGACACGGCTCCCCTATCACATGTGAGTTTCAGGTTGACTATGGCAATCCTGTCAACAAACTCACCCGAATATCCTAAGCTTCAAACCGTGCCTCCGACATACCGAAAAAAATCGAACTGGTACCGTGAGAAGATGGATACCCTGGTCGACAACAACACCCAAGACCTGCACTGGCCCCTCAGCATGCCTGAGAGCAGGTGCCTGCTTGAAGCCATTTTTCCAGACCACGTGCTGTTCCCACATACCTCCAAATGCTCGAGCATGACTCACCTTCTTGACTCATTCTGGGGCCAGGGCATATACAAAAGAAATAATCAACGCGAGCCAATTGAGCAATGGCAACAGTTTCCATCTTGTCAGGGGAAGAATGCAGAGAAAGATATGGTGGGGTTTTTCAACGATGTTTTGAGAGCAGCGGTGGAGGTGATTGGAGGATTCAATGTACGACGGTAGGATATCTATCACTACTTACTATGCACCAACGTGTATTGACGATGGCCCTCAGAAAATGGCATGCCGATGGTGCCACTGTGCCATTGAAAGGCTCAGATGCAAACTGAAAACCTGACTTCATACTCCTACCGTCGTCAATTGTGGATTTGTCCAGAGAGCTTGACTGGAGGGATGTCATCGTCTTCGGGGAGATGAAGAGCAGGAAGACTACCGATACACTGAGAAAGTCATATATTGAAGGAGTGGGAAAAACTGCACTTCTCCTCTATGCTCAGGATGGAAGGCATTCGGCACCTTACCTCCGAATGCTGGGTCACTACATTGTCCTCACCTTCTTTGATCGAGGAGGATCTCTTTCGACTGCAGCGTTTGACATCCACAATAATCCCGATTTTTTCTTGCGCATTTTACTCGGTATCTCCACCGCTCCAATTGAAACTATTGGGTTTGATGAAATGGTATTCTGGGACCGTGACGACAAGAAAAAGAAGGTGTTGGTTGCATGGAAGGGGAGTAGCAGCAAGGACGACAAAGGAAACCCAACTGTGTCTTTGGAACAACTGATCTTTATTTCAGATACGTTACACGGCCGTGGCACAACCGTCTGGGCCAGCTCGATGAAGGATCCTACCTCTCTGACGGCTCGAAGGCAGATTGTTGTAAAGGACTCTTGGATCGACCCCCTCTGGAAATTCACGGAAGGGAGTATGTTAGCCAAACTCAACGATGCGAATGTCGAAGGTGTACCCCGGCTCATACATGAACAACAGGTCCAAGGGCCTCATCCCTCATGTGCCGAGATGAAGGTCAATATGTCAACGCACTTCCTTCGTAGACTCGTCTCGCAGTCAGGTGGTCGTCAGTACCAACTTCGTGTACTCTCCCGCCTTCTGACTGAACCACTCGGAATACAAATCATGGCATTCTCTTCTCTCGCACAGCTGTTGATTGCATTCCTTGATTATGTGCAAAGTGCGTTCCCATTGATCATCCCTCACTGTCCGCATTGCTTATACTTCCTAAGTCCACAAGGATGCTATTGTCAAGGCGAAAGTCCTGCACCGTGATATTAGTTTGTTGAATCTCCTTCTCGTCATTTGGGATGCCTCTCATGGTGACAGTCACCGCCTAGACTTTCTCGACCACTTACCACCAGAGACCCATGAGCATCTGCAAGCCAAGATTCAGGAGATTCCCTGTCGAGGATTTCTCGCAGATTGGGGGTATGCCATACCAATCGATGTCCCCCAAACTGAAGCATACACTACTCCTGAGCCCGAAGGATCCTCCACATCACCTTCTACTCCTCATCACGATGCGCCACCAACCTCTCCTATATCACCTCCCAACACTTCCACTTCGGTTGATAACTCAGTCCCCGTTCAGATCCCTGTTCCAAGTGAGGGGACGGATCAGGTTGCTTACATCGCACTGTCAGAACTAAAAGATGTCCACGAAATTATGCTTTCTATGGGGAGAGACCCCTTGCCTGATCGGTCCCAACCATCGGTTGACACAAACCCCCTCTACCACACCGTAAGTTCCATACAACAAATGACAAAGGGGGCAACTAGTAAAGCCTGTATAGGGAACATGGTCCTTGATGGCCACAGAACTTGTGATGGCAGGTGCTGCCAAACCTATCGCGCATACGGCAGGTCATGACCTCGAATCATTGTTTTACATCCTCTTCGGCATTTGTGTGCTCTTTGATGAGCCCCACTGGCCCAAACCCGAGGCGAAACTCACAGAGTGCTTCGATGTGTATTTTAACACATTCGAGCCAAGCTTGCTGAAAACGACGACCATCCAATCTAAAATGGGCTGGTCATACAACATTATCCAACATATATCTCCTTACTTTCGGCCCTTGGTCCCCCTCCTCAACGTTTTGCGAGAAAGGATTGTCCTGCCGATGGACTTCGTAGACGACTCATTTCGCTCCAACGGCCCCATCACACATGACGAGATGAGTCAAGCACTTCTCCAAGCGCTGTGCTCACTCGACGACCAGTTTTGGGTTCCCCATGCCTCACCAGCTCATGCCAAGGAACCAGCCGATTACAATTCCAACCATGACGTTAGGGCACTTGGGTCAATTGCTTCTGAACCTGATGGGTCTTCGGAGCTCTCGGATGCGAGTCAATCCGCACACACGCCATGAATTTTACGTCCCTTGCCCATTCGTCAATCCAGCGGGCCCAGTTTTAGTTCAAGTGCCAGCTCAAGCAGCATTTACCACAGACAACTTTCCAACGACGCAGATTCAGAAACCCGGGCTTCGAAACATTCACGACTCACTTCGGACTGCCGTTTCAATGCAAGGAGTAGTCCAGGACCTGCAGCAACAGGTGGCCTTTCTCGCCAATTTGCGGCCACTGCACCCTTGCCCAGATGTAAAACCTAGTTGATGCCCGCTCAACTCCATTTGTTACAAGTCCTGCATGTCGATTTTAGCTCTGTCCTCCGTGTATCCATTATTACCACTGATTGTATCAGCCACGTTTCCTCCACTTTGAGGCCAGAACTCGAGTAGCTAGTAGAACGTAACTACTAGTAGAATATGACTGGTTTTGAAGTGTTTTACAAACAGTGGCTCCAAATGTAAGATTAGGTCATTTGCCACCAAGTCATTTTCATCCACGTGTCTGAGTAGCTATCTGCTACTTAAGTTGGTAGTCGCGCTGCAGCACAGACTCCCTGTCCCCGGTTCTCTTCATCACCTGTCAAGCTGAGGTTGCTGCTATCATGCCTCCCAAACGAAAAATAATCTACGACGACGACTCAGATGATCACCCTGGGACCATCTCTCCCAATGTTAGCATGCAATACACAGTGCCAGAGACGGGTTTAGAAGAGCCTACAGGCAATCTTGGTATTTTTCGTACAGGTACTCTTTCACTGCTAATCTGACAGTTGTTAGGTACGTCTGAGATGCGGGGAGCAGTCAGACGTTCTTCCCGCAGTGGGAAAGGCACCGGGGGCCAGCTTGTGCATATGAAGAATCTTGAGCACATGCAAACCACTGCAGCTTTCAGACCAAAACGCCTCCACGACCTTGATGCTGCAACTGAAGGAGATGGAGTCAACCTCATGGCACCCAGTCCGCCACCTCCCACCCCTCGGGCCATCCCCAACAAATCACGACCGAAACCTCGACTCAAGACTAAGACTGGAGGCCCGATGGCTGCCAGGCTTGACTTATCGCCGCCATCTAACATTCAACCCTCGTTCGGCATGGCAGCGCTGAATCACCAATTTGGATTTA
Source organism: Pisolithus albus (assembly GCA_024613165.1). Classification (NCBI taxonomy): domain Eukaryota; kingdom Fungi; phylum Basidiomycota; class Agaricomycetes; order Boletales; family Pisolithaceae; genus Pisolithus; species Pisolithus albus. Next base: position 313,699 of record JANFAB010000022.1, read on the forward strand.
GGCTACCCGCTGCTGGTGAGGTCAATAGCATTATCAACCGTGGATCCCAGTGCGATGTGAGTTCGCCATCAATGTCTTCTGGTCCTCCGTCTTCCCGTGCAAGCTCCATCTTCTCTGCTGATGCTTCCCGGGCTTCTACCGCCCCCACCTCTCATGCTTCCTCTGTCTGTTCATTGTCACGAGGGAATCAAGAGAACCACCAGCATGCGCACGGTCACTCTTCCCTCCTCAAAAGGCTGGCTCTCGCATCTCAATCCGGTATTGAAGCCCCTCACCGCATCTCTCGTGTGACACCTCAAAATGATATACCCCAATCCCGAGCACCACATCTCATCCAGCGACCCTTGCACCTTGGCCTGCAGGAGGATCATAGACAGTCAACCACCCTGGAGGTTCCTTCCCTGCGACTTGAAGAATCAGACAATCCAGGTTTCCCTCCACCATGTCCCGCAGGCTTGCGGCGTACAGTGTCGTTCTATGACACCCCTCTTGATGGAATCAGACTCTGCAGACATACACTTTCCATGGTACCCGATGAAGATGAAAACCATGATCCTGCTGGTGAGGGGAACTACAGTGACCCTCCTATCGACGAGGCATCGCCAAGTGAGGACGATCGTTTTGCAGAATCTGTCCTTCGGGGAGGCAAGTGTGCTAATATTCTCAGATCTCTTGCTAAAATAGACTATCTTAGACAATGCACATGCACAGATGCGGAGCCAAGCTCGTCCTCCTTCCTACACTGAATGTAAGTAGCTTAGAGCCGGATGTTGATGTACTCACAGTTGGCCAGACTCAGGTCCAGTGGAACATAGTTCAGATACCAATGGTAAGTGTGGTCACATTTAAGACGTGTAGTTAATGCCTTGCCCACCAGACCAAGGCTATGCGAATGCCAACACCGAAGATGTAGTAGCTGCCCACTGACAACGAAATCATGCGCCACGCGTGCCCAGCAATTCTCAATTACATGTTATTCGGGAACAGCAAGCTTCTGCTTCATCTCAGCTTCCTCAGACTCAAGGCATGACTCATCCACCCTCTGCTACGTCGCAGTCGCTGGGGGGGATCAACCCACCCACCCCACCAGTTGGTCCTGCAACCCAGGGGGCCGAGCCATGGCAAATCCAGTTCTACAAACCAGCGGTTCAAGATGTGCTCGAACGCGCGAAGCAGTTCTCTTACTGTGACGCGGCTTCCATTAATTCTTTTCCGCTCTGTGCACATTTCAATATAAAGGCCGTTGAATACGTGGAGGAAGCGATCAGTGAAAGACGATCACAGGGCTTGCCGGTCACAGATGGTAAGTTTAGCAGCATTCTTCACTTCTGTACTCCTCAATAATAGCCCTCATTTTTCAGGCTGGTGGCCTCACCATGCGAATGATATTTGTAAGCTAGTAAGTAGTATTCAACTTTCACTCACTTGAGGGTATGATCCGACACACTTGGTAGCTGTGGGAGAGCCTTGGGAATTGGCATTCGGCATTGAGGAAGAAGGCCCGTATATATGTCACCCAGCGCTACAAGTGGGATCCCGAGAATCATCGTGAAGTAAATTCGAGTATCGTGAAGGACCTTCTTGGAGACTGTGGAGTGTTCCTAAGGGATGGCATAGATGAGAACATGAGTCGTGCACACTCCTCATTGTCCCTACTTAGACAAATTGTCAGGGATACACGAACAACCTCGCCCATCCTGCACTTGCTGGTCTTATCATTGACTTTTTTTATACTAGTAGTTCCTCGTCTCTCGGCAAACTATTTCCAGAAGTCTTTTCGGCCGAGGTACCAAGGGTTGCAGTTGCTATTGCTGCTACAGCGGTAACACTTCCTTGGATTTCAACTTCGACCACTGCGCGCTTACTATTTTCAAAGCTCAAGGTCATCCTCGACGAGATGGTCTCCTCGCAGAGTGAGGTTAACTTCAGGGTCAGTACTTATACCCCGGTCTACCTCGAAATACTTGGCTTGATGAAGAAATGTGATACCTCTGTGATTCACGCTGAAAAGACGAAGTCCCTTCGAATTAATTGGGCTACCCTTGGAAGGTGAGTACTCGCTATTTGATTACACCTGCCGAGTACTAATATTCTGTAGCAGCTGTGCAGTAGAGCGCGAACCTGTCACAATGGCTGCAACCGGTTTTGATGTTGACCTCGATTAGCTTGTATCTTACCTCGCCATGCTACCAAATTTTGAAGTTAGCTTCCAGATCTTGCCCATGCATGATGCCCTGTAGTAGACGTTTTGTTCCTACTATAGTATTTGAAATAGGGCAATGTTTTTTAGCCAGACCGAAGTTGGAGTTCCCATCTGCCCATGGTCTGTCACAGCTACAGTTGATGACTTTGACAGCCTATCACAGACCTGTGATAGTTCTGTCACATTATGTCATGGACTCCTATCAGTAGTAGTACAGTAGTAAGGGTAGTGTGGCTAGTCTAGGACAGTCCTGGACAAGTCTAGCCAGTTAGGTACCTTGCTGGAAGTGGCTGGAGGACCTGGGACCCTGTCCAGCTCTGTCCAGCTCTGTCCAGCTGAGGGTCAATTTACTGATGTAAGGCAATGACTTAGTGATCCCCTCTGCATAGCTGAAATTACATCTTTGTAGGATCAACTACCCGCTGGTGCCACGATCGTTCCCATTGTCCTTGCATCCGACAAGGCACCAGTCACCCGAATGACTGGCGATATCAAGATGCATCCTCTATTTCTCACCATTGCAAACATTAATTCGAAGGTCCACATGAAGGCGACATCACATGCATGGGCGTGCATCACATATACACCAACACTGGATTTTATTACAAATTCTGAATTTCATTCGGTCTTGGAGGCATGCATCTGGCATCGCTGCGTTGTAGGGAGTGTACTCTCCCTAGGGCTGAAACCCGCCGCTTTTCGGCATTCCTTCGCCGCCACAAAGCTCCGACAGTCCTCAGGGCCTCAGACCGCCATAATGCGGCAATTCCTGACCGCTACGACTCCCATAATCATCCCCACTGTTGTCTATGGCATTCCGCTGCCTTTTGGCCGCCGATACAGCCAGAATGACCGCCTCCACCATCTAAAAATAGCTCCGCCCACCCTCGTGCCTTCCGACCGCCTCACATGCCCCTATCACCGCCACAAAAGTGCCGCTTCGCTTCCAGGTTCCATTCTGAGGGCCTAGCCATGTCTTTTCCAACCGCCTCAGCCCCTGGACATGTGAAACCTGTCCGTCAGTGGTCGGAAACCCTTTCCGAAGTGTCAGCTGTCAATCCTGTGACCCACCGTCCACTCCGACGCACATTCCACCGCCATTCCGCTTCCAGACCCCATGTTTCATCCCCCAGAGTTTCTGCAGCTTTCCCTGCACTTCCTTGCTGTCCAGGCATGTCGTCCATACCCTCTCTCTTTACTTACATATTTTTCTGGTCAGTTTTACTTCGCTTTCCTTTCCCTTAGTGCGATGCATGTGATTTACCATACGTCGGCCCTTTTCTGTCACTTTTTTCGACATTTGACAGCTCCGAAAACCGCCGATTTTCACATAGCTACCGCCGCCTCTACGTTACAAGTATCACCGCTTCACTTAAAAAAAAAAATCCACCTTTTTGCGGTCACCATCTGTGTTTCTGAGCGTCCCAGAGTCCCCAGAGTCGAGTCCCTTGAGTATTTTCGAGTTCTATGAGTCCTTGCTGAGTCCACAGAGTTCTTCGAGTCTACAGAGTCTTCTACGAGTCCCCAGAGAGTCTGCTTCGAGTTCCAGAGCCTACTTCGAGTCTGTAACGGCTCGTACTTTTTCACTACTAGTTGTAGCGTACTCTTAGCGTAGTTTACCTTATTTATCCACTCTCTGGTTAGGGTTACTTAGACGTGCTTGTAGACGCTTTACTTAGTCAGCTGATTCGTCAGCATAGCCGCATTGACTCAGCGTGGATCGCTGCAGCCAATAGCATTTATCTCTCACTTGTTTGGTTTGTTCTACGACGTTCCTCGGTACAAACACTCGTAGTAGTATAAATACCGCCTCTCTTGTCATAGACACTCCAATCGAGTTCATTTGTGCATCGTCACTTTAACTCAGTTCCCTCATCCTCTACTCTTCTCAGTTCTTGGAGTAACCGAGTATAGTCTTCGGATTATAAGTGTTACACTTGAACTCGATTCTACACATACTCCCTTACTCCGCTTGCGCCCAGGCATATAGGGCAACGTATACCCAGACTCCAGGGTTAAGGAGCTTTATCTTCTTCGTTTCACTTCGTTTACGGGGCGACACCTTTAGTCCCGTCCACCTTTCGGCTGGTGGTTGTGTTGAAGAAGAACCGTAGTTAGTAGTCCCGCTATCCGTCAAGGGTAGTGTGAAGGTGCAACCCACATTAGGGTGTGGAAGCACATAGTTTAAAGTAGTTCCCCTATGTCAAGGGAGGTAGAAAGCGTACTACCGTATCCCTACTAGCTTTACGATAGTTGACACAGAGTACCGCCACTGAGGGCAGGGAAAATCTCGTCAACATTCCTCAAGTCAAGAAGTCGGAGTCTTTGGCTCCTCGTATTAGGTTTTCTCCTTACCTGAAAAAGGAAGAATCACCCGCTCCCCCACTCCTGTTCGCTCGGGAAGTTACTCCCCTCGAGCAACAAATTTTCGGTACTCCCGAACCTCTCCTCCCTCGCCTTTCGCTGCTCCCTCTTCGCTCCCCTTCTCCCGACCCAAACCTACTGGGCTTCGTTCTGCACGTTCCATACAATTTACGGAATAGACGTACTATTCGCCCGCCCCCTCTAACCCCCATCATCCTCACCGTCTTCCGTCCGTAGTGTTTCAGAGTCATTCCCACCGATTTCCAGAGTCTAGACCGCCTCCCTTCGAGTCCCAGCCCTTACCAGCCATCGTAGCCCTTCAGAGCCGCCATATCTGCCCGCCTGGTGGCGGTAATTCGAGTTCTTCATTTCCAACTACTCCCAGACCTTAGGGGATCCTTTCCCTCGTCTCCCATAGCCTTTCCGACACTCCCTTCCGACTCACGACCCCTTGGGACGAGCCTAGGCATAGCCTACAGCTTTCCCCCCCTTTCCCCTTGTGCTCTCACAAGAAGAGTTGCCCACAGCGTGGACATTGTCTGCGCTGGTCTAAAACTCGCTGCGCGTACTGGTATGTTCATGAGCGACCCAAACAATGCCACTCGATACCGCTTCACACCACTTGCTGCGTATACTGCAGACCTTCCAGAGCAACTCATGATCACCTGTGTCACAATGTCGGTATCTCCTGTTTCTACTGCCAAAAAGACCCAGTTCGGCGATGCCACGCCACACTTACCTCGTGATGGTGAGCCGTGAGATGACACTATGAAAGCTACACCTGCTGTGTCAACAGGTAGACCCCTGGTGACTGCAAGTGTTTTTACCCGAGGCGAAGAAACAGAAGCTTAGTGGTGTCCAGCTCCCATTCTGGCGGGACTGGCGATTCTCTTAGTAACCCATCGATCTTTCTTGTAGGGGAGCTCTTGCACTTTGGGCACAAAATGTTTTTCGACCATCCCTTTAAATGGTGCAAGGAGCTACTGGGACACGACGAGGTTGACGCTCGGTTTCGTATCCAGCACAAGCATATCGGTGCTTGCCACTTTGATGGGGTATCACAAGTGAACCAGATGACCGGACGTGACCACTGTGACCTCCAGCATACTATCGTCGCAACTATTGCCGGTCTTGCAGAACCAGATTTTGTCCATGCGATCCGCACCATTGTCGACTTTCTCTATCGAGCACAGGTGCTGACTTTCACATCATCGGCAATCCATGCGATGGAGGAATCGCTGCAGGAGTTCCACATGCACAAGGACTCTATTTTACAGGTGGGTGTACAGCGGGGGAAGTCCAAGGAGATCAGCCACTTCCAGATCCCCAAACTTGAACTACTGCAATCCTTTGGTTGTGGTATCCGTAACGTTGGCTCGCTCATACAGTATTCTGCAGATGTTAGTGAACGACTTCTAATCACTCACTGCAAGGACCCGTTTACACACACCAATCGCCAGAGGAACAGCTTCACAGAACAAATTGTACTACAGCTTGACCGTGAAGAGTCTATTCGTTGATTTGATCTTTATGCTCTCCTACTGGAGAGAGATGCCGACCTCACAAATGTGTTATACATGGAATTTGATGACTCCTGCTACGTTGACCCGACAGTGGACTGGGTTCAGCAGGTTGCTCCGGAGGAAGCAAGCCATTTCTGTGGTCCAAGGACCTTTCACAATCATTTCCTGAAAGGAGTCATATCGGATGATTCCACCACCGCATTCCATATCACTGTGAAACCTGACTTTGCAGACAAGTCATCAAACTACATCGCCATGACATATAATCTTCCCGACTTCCCACATCTCCTCCAGAACTATATTGATGGTATTCCTGGTGACCATGACCGCTTGGGCGGGCGTCTACTTAAGGGGTGGATGAAGTTCCGACTCCAGTTGCGCTCACATCATCTTCCAACCAATATTATACCTAGCCAACGAGTGCAGGCCCTTCCGCCATCAACTGAACACCTGCTCAGGAAATGTGATGCTGTGTTGGTTCATTATATGCCCCCATGTGGAACCCCTAGTGAGCATTTTGCTCACTTAACAACAATTACATCAGGGGATCAGTGAGAGTATGATAAAGCTATATATATCCTCATCACATTTGCCTACCATATCTTTTTGTGTCACACTGACACAGCCACAGGTAACCACCGGCAGAGTTGCCGAGTCATGACACTTCACGTGCTTGTTGCGCTGGAGGATAGTTGAGTCTCGTGAATATATCACGTGATGACCTATATCTCTTGCTGTCACCACCGGTGGTGTTGGTCACTCTGATTATATCTTTCCTTCAGTTACGAATGACAAGCACCGTCTACCGATGAAAGCACCGGGTTAGTTGGCAATCTTGACAAGGTACATCAGTCGGGTTATTCCATTCATGTCCAAATTGTGCTGTAATCGCCGGGATTACTGGTTGCCTTGATACTTAGCTCCCTCCAAGTGATTTGCGACAAAGAACTTCTCTCACTACAAGCACGATTGCGTCGATCGCGTCTACCTGTGGTTTGGCTAGGACGAAGTCTATCTACCCTTGCAAGCACCGCATTACTTGACAAAGTCGACGCTAGATGAAACGTTACAACTTTCCGACCATCAGACGATGCATTGCTGCGCTTTTGTCTTTAGTGGCAACCCGATTCATTCTGAACAATGGGAACACTTCAAACGGTCCTCCACATATTACTAGGTTTATGGGGAAGCGGTAAACAGTACATTACAACTCTCCGACACTCATGAACATGGCTGCCAGAGTGATTTCAGACGATCATCCACATACTTCCGGCTTCGACAAAACCTGATTCGTTCTTAACGACCACCTCTCGCGGGCCTCTACATATTATCAGATTTTTCGGTAAGTGCTAAATGATCCATTACAGCTCTCTGATACTCATGGATGGTAGCTTCTGGAATGGTCTCGACGATCCACCAGCACACTCCCGACATTGACAAAAACCAGATCCATCCTGAAGAATAAGACCAACTCTCGTGGGCCTCCATATATTACCAGGCTTCCCAGTAAGTAATACACAATACATTAAAACTGTCTGACACTCACAAGCATGGCTGTCGGAATGATGTCAAACGATCCATCAGCGTACTTCCATCTTTGACGAGAACCCTGATTCATTCTGAACAATGAGACCACCTCCACCAGGCCTCTACATCTTACCAGGCTTCCTGGTAAGTAATACGCGATACATTACAATTCTCTGACACCTACGAGTGATGGCTTTCAGAATGGCATTGGATGATCCATATGGGCATGCTACCGTCTTCGATAAAATACACTCGGGATCATCTCAAGTAGTAAATATTGTATGAGCAATTTTATTTTGACCACACATGGTTCCATGTTCAAGACCAGGATGATGTATTTTGCAATAGCAGTAATACACAGCAGTAATTTACGACTCATTATCAGCCTCACAAAGTTCCTTGTATTCGGCCCTTTTCTGTCAAATCCTTGCTAATGCACTGTTCTTGGATGGTAGTCGTTCTGACGCAGTGTAAGTAGTGGGAAGATCTGCCTGTTAGAGGGTATCAGCACAAATCCCGTTGTTGTGAATTGTGGCCGAACCTGTTCCACCAAGTGATGAGCTGATCCACTTCATCAGACTCGTCAGGGTCATCTAACAGTTCCATGATGCTGGAATAAAATCGTTCAGAATCAGTGATGAGGTCTGTACGGGAAAAGACTTGAGCAGAGGTTAGACTGAAGCGAGTCTGTACAAATGCAAAACAGTCAGTCTTTGATTTTTGGTGCCAAGTTATAGCTACATACCTGTGTAGCGACATATGCGATGGATGCCTTGGTCACACAATGCATGCCATGTATGTGCGCATTCCCAGAACGAGTGGCCTTCGGTTCCTGATCTACAGAGCTAGGTGAAGTAAAAATATGTTTGTAGGCCTACTAGGATATTATTCACGATATGAACATGATGGTAAATGAATGCACGTTACTCACAGAGACTAGAAGACCACTGCGGAGTAAACCATTCCACGGGTCTTCCGGATCATAGGTATAGTCCGCATACAAGAATACTGGCCATTGGTCCCCCGGAACCTGGATCTCCCCATTCATAAGTTTCGTTCTAGTCCTGTTTTCGAGACATGACATCAGAGACAGAGACACTGCAGGTCGGGTTGCTCACTGAGTGTTTGTCCAATCCAAACCTGCGGGGCACAAAAGAGCACCAGTGCGCTCATGGTTGAACCCTCTTCCTGACTTCATGTTGCACAGGATATGCGGGTTCAACAACTGACCCTTCGGGGTGATCCAGTCAATAATGGCACCTTTCATCCCTTTGGTGTCGTCCGCGCGAGCCCCATTGATACCTTTCTGTATCTGTGGACAAATTAAACAGTGAAAATGCTTGTAGAATTAGATGAACCCACTAATTCACCTATCTTGATGACCTCCTCCTCGGATGAGCCCATAAGTCGTGGTTCCAGCCCTGGGACCGCTCTCAGTAACTCCTGAAACGCCACAAATTCTTTCCTCTTGCTGAAAGGGAATGTTCTAATAAGCGTCCAGAAAGAAAAAGGCAAGGCATACTCCACAGTGAGCGAATCTAGTGCATCACCACGTCCTTCAGACAACAAAACAATGCCGTTGGTGAGCAAAGTGGGTACATTGCAGAAAGCATGTACAGCTCGTCCAAAATGGCGACCACGATGAACTAGAGGATCTTGTGTTGTCCTAAAGTATCATCAGCACAGGCATTATCACTTTCTTGGATGCAGAACGTACGGTTTTTTCCTTGGTCCAAGCTCTAGTGCACTGGGATAAACGCGCTTCTGGCTGTTGGCTGTCTGACTTGCATCGCCCTCGCTGCTATTTGACATTACTAAGGTCTCGAAAGCAGAGGAAGGGGAAATGGGGATAAGACTTGGATCATCAGCAAGGATTTTATATGCGATGGGTCAGGGCAATATTTGGGAAGCGGGTCAAAGCAATATCACTCATGGTGGGCGCCACCGTTGTCATGCACCAAAGGTGTTTGGCGACGTGAGCATGGACTCAGAAGCTGAATGATGAAGAACGGAGAAGCCTAGCCCTAATGCGAAGAATGACTGATATTGCCAACAGTCATCCATTGCACAAGAACCATCCTTAACGTTAGGGAAGAAACTGCTCAAGCGCCCGAAAAAACTTTTTGAGCGCTAGTTTACGGCATTCCAATTTTTCGAATATCTCCGTCAATTTTAAAGATATCGACACCATTCTCACGCTCACAGGAAGCTCTCGACCACGCCATACTGCCTACCAAATTTGGTAACGATCCGCACACTCCACGATTTTCTGCATCATTTCTACCAACAAACGCCCATTTCACCAATATTTATTGTAATGGCCACCTCCTCGACCATCTCTTCGCTCGTGTCCTTTGCTAGGGAGAATAACTACGAGTACTTGCCAGGAATCCCCACTAGCTCTTGCCCTGAAGCCTCCTGGTTCATCCCTCCCTTGTCCATGACCTCCCATCCTATTGCTTTGGGACAGTGCGTTCTTCTCGTCAGTCTGACATCGAGGAAGACGTTCTTTGGTCGCCTCAAGTCTGTCGTCAGGCTTGAGAGGTCTTATGTGGTTGTTTCGGTCTCTCCAGTCGAAAAGGATTACGGATTTTTCCTTCCTGCCCCCTGCAACGTCTACCTCTCAATCTCGTCTTTTGTTCTCCCAAAATTGCGACAGCTCCAGTACCAATTACTATCATCTACACTATCTGATCGCATTCATGACGATTTTGAGGCACTTCTCCCTGCCCTCATTGGAGAAGACAGCCCCTCCTCCTCCTCATGCCCTCCAGAGCACTAGTTGCACCTGGTACAGGTCGCTTTGCAGAGAGGAGAGAGGGGGGAAAGTTGCGAAATCCTAAGCCCTGACTACCCTGGAGACCCCCAAAGTTGGCCCCTGGCAGAAATCCCCACAGTTCTTCTTTCGGACGCGCAGCATATCGCCCCAATGAATCTGGATCTCAGATCTAGGAGTCAGAGTGACTCATTTGCAGTCATACCCCCTTATTCAGCAGTGACCAGTGTGCTTACTCATCCCCCTTTCTGTCGCATTATTCATCCGTTCCTTGATGACTCATTCTATTTCAAATGATTTGTGATATTCTTTGTCATGCTCACTGATTTTACTTACCAATCACTTACTGTCCTTACTCAGCCTTGCTCGGCCTTACCAATCCTTTACCAATCCTCTTACCAATCGCTTACAAACCCCTTACAAAGTGTTTCCCTCTATTTACTTCAGGCTGCGCTACCTTTTGTATATAAGTACCAATACGTCGCAGCAAGCGAAATGCAAGTAGCCCCCCTGCACAGGATACTGTCCCCTTTGTAGTGAGACTGCTGCCCAATCATTATCATCATTATCTGCCTTATTGTTGTCGCTTTAAGGCCCTTCATTATCTTCTTTATCCTTGCAGTATCTGAGGCTCCATTAAGGGTCTATTTACTGTCCTTCTTCATCATCTTTACGTCGCTTCTAGGCTCCGAGTAGCCTATATTACTTCGCTTTTTCTCAGTCTCCCCCTGCTCCCCTCTCATCAGGACCACCTTCCCTTCTGCCCTAGTCGTCTAGGTGTGCAGAACCCCTCCCCTTTCACTGTAACCGATCCCTCAAGCCAAAGTCCACATAGGTAAACCACTGACTCAGCATTTGTCTTTGTGTCGGGTTTTTTTGGTGTTTTCACCATAGATCCACACGTCGACTCACACCGTCTGGCCCAGATGACAGGAACGGATTGTCTGTCTGGTTCACTCAGACATACATACTGCTACTGCGGTTACATGATGCAATAACTGACACGAAGCACACCATCACAAGAAGCTGACAGCTACGCTTCGGAGATCCTGCCTATCCTTGAACCCGAAAACAAGAATCCAAGGACTGCAGTATGGCATCGCACAAAGACGGGTTGGATGTAGCAGGACCGACCAGCCACAGAACGCCTATACCAGAAGAAAGCTGATTCATGGATCAACAGATATGGACACCCTGGGCAACTCCGGAAATGAAAACAAGAAAGGCACATAGCAAGATGTTCTGGCAGAGGATCAAGTACTAAGCATCCGACCATTTTATGCGTTTGCAAAATGCTCACTTCATATTTGTTCACGGGCCAAATTACTCGAAGCCCTAGAGGGGAGCCGGTACACATCACGATACGTCCTCTGCCAGTCGAATTGATGGACATTGCAAGCAGCTTCATTGACATTTCATGCAGACGTTATCCAGCAGAGCAGCCGGCAAGATGACTTGCTATAAGACCCGTTAATCTCCAGCCCCACCCCTTTCATATTAGACATCCGTCATGCATGCACGACGATGTAAAGACCACTCCAATTGCCACTGTATACATGAAGATAAGGTGGATTATCATAGCAGATTTGACTTGGAAGCATGGTGACTGACTGACTTGGGAAGACCCAGGGTGACATTGCTCACCAGAAACCTGCACACTAAAGATTTCCATAATCTATACAACCTCATTCACTTCTCCCCACCTACCATCCAGTGTTGTTGGAGAGCACACGAGAGGACCTCGAGAAATTTGTAGTACTCATCCTGGCCAACGACAGCAATAACGTCGCTTGCAGAATCCTCATACTCGTCCTGTGTCTCTTCTGTATGGTGGATAGCTCGTTGCCTCTTGATCACGGCTTTAGTCCAATGCCTCAGAATCTCAGCATAAGACAGTGGTCGTCCACGTGAGGGCAGCTTCCAGTGTGTGAAAGCCGGAATGTCAATACTGACAAGTAGATGCTAGGAGGTGGGGACACGAACCCTCTCATATAAAGCCTCGTGCACCCGATGATCATACATCATAATGCCTGTTCGACGCATGGCTACTGTGAGGTCCCTTAATGGTGTTAGATTGTTCATTACGTAGGAGAGTATGTGATGCGTACATTGTTTGATGAAAGATGTGTGAGACGAGTAGTACAGGGTGAACAGCTGAGGAGTATAACGCGAGTGCAAGACAAGTTCAACACGTACAGCCACCCAACGCGGTAGGCCATATGGTCTCACATGGCTAACTGAAGTGTATGTGTAATCGCCAACTGAGTACTGAGCGCTGAGCATCAGGGCATTCCTTGTCGTTGGGCTTCCCGAAAAACATGCACATTAGTACCTCGATTGCATTCAACGACACAACATTCGGCCATAAAGCCATCGACGGTGAGGGGGTAAGAGGAATACAACAGTCAGCAAAGCACCCAATAACTAGTAGCACAACAGTAACGAAAACAATAGTTCATCCGCTTTGCTAATCTCCTGGGTTTTCATCAAGCCCGACCAACTCTGATGGACATTATTGAGTGTCACAACTGGAAGTCGAATTATTCATGGAAACCTTACTCCTTCCTGAAACCCCCGTGACCCTGAATTTTAGCGGAAGCAGTTGGGGAGCACTCCTTGAGAGCACCCAATAGATTCTCAAGAAGTCTGTTGTAGTCATCCTGGCCCACAACAGCGATAATGTCGCTCGCATGATCCTTGTATTCTTCCTGGGCTTCTTCCATAGAGTCAACAGCACGTTGTCTCTTGATCACTGCTTTGGCCCAGCACTTCAAAATTTCAGTGTAAGACAGCGGTCATCCACGTGAGGGCAGCTGCCGGTACGAGGCGAGTATCAAGACCAATATCAACAGACAGAGAGGTAGTGGTGAGACGAACCTTCTCATATAGACTCTCACGCATGCGGGGGTCCAAGAGAGTGAATTCATTGGTGATTTGGGCTGAATGTTGGAGGGAGGCAAGGGGCAAGGTCGGTACAGGAGACATAGGTCCCACTGCAGATTGATTCATGTCCAACATATGCTGAGTTGTTGGAAAACTGTAAGTACCATTCCTATTATATAAACAAAGCTGGGTTTCAATTTACCATTGATGCCTTGACACTTTGACAGTCACCCTCTGTCAGAGAAGCACTGCAGTGTGAAACCGGCTTCTCGATCGGGCAGCATTTGAAGTGCCTTGGGCAGACAGCCGTTCATTATGTCATGGCCAAATTGCCATGCCAGTGTGGAAGCGACTGTACGGGTCATCCGTTCATAATCTAATAACCCTACTACTGTTGGAAGACATCTGAACGACTACAAAAATGGATGTTACCAACTTTTCCCTGGTCTTCAAGTTCACCGGTTCACTATGTCCACCATGTCCAAGAATAGCATAAGTTGGTTGAGCAGTTCAGGCCTACTCACTCATCTTTTAAAGGTCCATACCGACGCCAATGAGGCAGTTTCCTCTTCACGAGCTGATGAAATGGAGCTTGTCGATGCCATATCCCAGACCGCCGCCAAGCACATCCTTAGACTTCAGGTTCCACAGTGTTATGGTGTCATTTGAGCCAAAGTCCCACGGCCCTGTGGTATGTGGTTGATTTGGCCTAGGTCTGTGAAGTCATTTACCTTCACATACCAGACCATAGAATTTTCCTTGACCGCAGCATTGCCAGAGCTTACAGTCATCACCGATCCTTCTCACACTGCCGGTGCTCACATGCGCCTTGTCACCGATTGTCTGAACATTAGTAATGAGGTCAAACTCGACTCTGCAGCAGATACTAAGGAAGAACACACTGGCTTTGCTTTCGGGTGAGATGGGACCATGACAGTTTTGCGACCTTGCCAGAAGCCCAAAGCTGAATCGTGAAAAGGCCCCCGGGCTTGACAAGCGAACGGCAATCCGATAATAGCTGATCAACTCAGGGCAATCCGTGCAAGTCTCGGATGTGCCTGGGCTGAATGGGTAATGTCCCCAATGGTGTTCCTACCGATGTTTACCAGCCGGTCGTGTTTAGGATCTCTTTCACAAGCCGAGCGTGTGGCACCCGAGGTCCTCTGTCGTGAGTTCTATGCATGAATCTTACAACAAACTGACCCTGTTTCCACTTGAGAGCGACCACAAGGTTATATGTGCTACTAGAAATCATGCGCACTTCAGTGGTCGAAGCAGGTCAGTACGACTGGAATGACGGAAGAGCTCCGAGCATATTGGAATTCACCGACGCCCCAGCAATGAGAAGACTCGGCAGCCTTGAAGCTGAGCAATTTGAGGCAGAAGGAAGATGGACAAAACCGCCTGACACCGTCGCATGCAGCGATACCATGTACTAGAGAATGCACGTATATAGCTATCTTTGTATCTACTTCGTTTGACATTTTTCTAACTGCGTGTTGATGCGACCTTCGACACCTCGCGCTTCTTGCCCTCACCACTACATATTGTGCTGCCGTCTGCCCACTTAGATATAGCACCTTAAATTTGTGGCTGGTCGTCGCCATATTCTACATATGGAAAGACTCTGGATCTGACGTGATTGGACGAGACCTGATTACATGTACAGAAATCCGATGTCGCCCTCTGTTGACCTGCCTTCCCATTCTCCATATATTATCTGTACCCTGCGAGGTCACTTGTTCGTCTGACTACATCCCACCTGATCTGACAAAGTTTCACCGCAGTTCAGCGCTTCGTCTCCCAGGTACGTACTTGTTTTCATCAGGCTTATATCGACGAAACCTTAGCCTTATCACCCGAGACCGGAAAGAGACGAGAAATAACCTTATCGATAGCTCTGCCCCTCTCACTTTGCAAAGCGGTCATGAGCGAGGACGACGCTTCATTCATGCCTCACTATCAAATCCCTAAGGCGAGGTTACTGCGTGCAGAGATGCACATGAGGGACGTGTGATTCAGAGAGTTTACTGTGAGTACGAGTACCCCATCGTGCACTCATATTGTTGCCCTGATCCGTGTGAACTATCAGTCCTTGATCAGATCTGCAGCAAAGAGGCACCTCAACTGTTGGTTGAAACCAGAAGATCAAGACCCGTATGACCTTCAACGATTTATGAGAATGGTGAGGCATTCGTGTATCCTACTCTTTCACCACTCTGACAGACACTAGATCCACCAGTGCCAGCCAAACCTTTCCAAAGAATATGAAGACTCGTGGCCGGTCATGGCCTACTTAGAAATATACCTTTTATACAGGATCCAAAAGGCAGCCTATCTCAAGCGTCGTTTTGGACGTTGCAGGCAGCGTTTCAACAGGTGCCCGGATCCCATTTGGTTCCGCTACGCTCATGTGCATCCAAACGTGTGCCCTATCCTGACTACTCCATATCTGAGTTTCCCGGTGCAGGCAAGTGAAACTGGTGCCCCGTTCGAACGGAACTGCCAAGCCACGGTCAAGGTAGGTGTTTTCGCGGTACTGGTGACAATCATTGACCAGCCGAAGAAGCTGACAAAACCCATGCATCATAAAGAGAATGAGATAATCAAGATGGTGTACCCAAGAAACCGTGTTTCGGTAGTCATCAAAAAACTCCGCAAGGAGAGCAACATGATCCCGATCTCGCACAGATCTGCATGTAACGCAGATAACGAAGTTGACACTAACCCCTCGAATTCCTGCTCTTCTGTCCCCTCTCATGCTCGCATGCCCGTTCCGTCGTGCAATAACCCTGTCTTCGATTTCTTATCCTCGGCGAGGCCCACTCTCGCACAGTTCCATTCTCACTTTGTTGACATGGGGTTTATGGATGATAATGTGTTTAAAGCATTCTTTTCCTGGCCGGTCGATGTACAGGAGAGCATGGCGAGAACCAAATTAGGGTGGTCTATGAACCCCCTACAACTACACGGCCTACTCGTTGCGATGCATGCATGGAGAGAAAAGTCAACTACGTAGGATCGTCTATCTGTAACTGCTTTCGAATTGAAATACAAATCTTGCTTTGGATCTAACCTTTTGTTGCTGAGGGCCTCAACCAGAAAAAATGTCGAAACTTCAAATAGTTACCTTGCTTGCATGCAGGGCTCTTCAACCTTCACCGGTTCACCCCCAATATTCGTGAGAATGTAGTCCCGGCAAATGCCGTTGGCGGCGTCCACAAACACTGGGAGATTTCGGATGAGATTTTTATGGCAGACAATATCTTAATAAATGTCGAAACTTCAAATACATTTATTTTACAGAGATTGTCCCCCTATTGTAAGTGTAAAGGCTGATTATATCTCGCTATGCACCGCGGCGTCATCTGGCAAGAGCTACTGCTGCGAGAATGCCTATGCCACACGCTGGTCACTAGCCACTCTCACCCATTTTTTTCTCCCTTCCCTCGTTACCGACCTACTGCTTGTATTTTACACTGAGATTTATGTTCTATGACTACTGGAGTTGAGCTTGTTATAATCGGTGCATGGACTTTCGACCTATTCTGGTTGTCCCTCTCTCGACTCTTCCAACTCGTCGGTCGTATTGCTGCTAGAACTCGAGGATCCATCCGGCCCCAGTGACACAAATTTTCCCTCCATGAGGTAACTTTTCCTCTTTGAAATTCTGGGGTGGCAACCTCCAGTACGCTCTCGCTGTTCCACTCCTGTTCTCTTAGACTGACGCCCAGTAGCAATTCGTGAGACACGTTGCCCAGTGACACCATCAGGAATAAGCTCCGTGAAAACATGTCGATTCATCCATTTCCTCTGCTCTGCGGTGGGAATATCAGTGATGGTCGTGGAGCGACATGGACGATAATAGCCAAGGTCTCCTGGAAGACCTCCGTTGGTAGTGTCCCAGGATCTCTAGAGTGCTGCATGTGGTTACTCACGTGCACGACGATCTGAAATGCAGGTTCTCCGACTTTGTCCTAAGAAGACGGTTGAAACATGGATCAGTCTTACAATATACAGTTGATAGGGTGAGGCACGATTTACCGAGGGAATGAAGTTCGCAAAAAATCGATAACCGAGATGATGCGTACCATTTCTCAGATCTGTACGGCTCAGCACTGCACTGGCCCTATCTTGCAGGCGATGGGTAGTCAATTCATCTGACGCCAGTATCCGACCATGATGGCTAGATGGCACACCCGCATCTGAGTCGACAGCCGAACGTCGAGATGAGGCTGGCAGAAGGTCCCGGAAGGCAACCGTGCACGACGCTTTCACTGCTACCGATGTAGGGAGGGAGTCCTCCCTACCATGGTAATTATTATATTTCCTTGTTTCTACTTACAGTTTTCTTTTTACTGTCTCTTTACCTTACCTTTTTACTTAGTATTTGTGCGAGTTTTGGCTTATGTAAGCCAGACTCGCACTTAGAGTCTTTGTACATACTTAGAAAGAATAATAGCCGCTTTAGAGACGAAGTAAGACGGAAATCCAAGGCCGGAGCCTTCGGATTTTCATTTCTCCTCTATCAGACTCTCGTTAGACGTTGTCTCGACCTATCGGAACCTCTAGGGCACGTTTTGGCTCTCCTCTCCACTCTCTGACCACCCTACCAAGCAATTCTTGCCCCCTGGGTCGAACTAGGACCCATTTTCCAACGGAAGACCCACTAGGCCTCTTCCCCCACATTCCTTATCCTAACTTTACATCTGGAGCCCACCGCGAGGGGGCTGTGTTGCTTGGTAACCCCCTTCCCTCCTACCCTCTACCTCGCACACGCGATATCTCGAGATCCAACGCGCCAAACCTCTCGCTTTTCGAGGTCCTGATTCTACTCGACGAGAGCTTTCGGGCGATACTTTTTTCGACGCGTTCGCTCCAGTGGTTCTGGAGATATCCCGCTTTTTGTGGAGAAAGGTGCAGTAGGACGAATTTTGGCATATCTTTGGATCGGGTGCGCCAATCCTCTCGTTTCTTCGATCTCCCAGAACCCCTAGATCCCCTCTACGACGTCCCTGAGTTTCGTGGTGCTCGGCCTAGCGGTTATCCAGCAACGCGCTACTGTTCTCCCCCCCTGCCAGCTGCACTCGCGTCTTCTCGAGAACCGACGCGCCACTCCTCTCGCAAACTTCAGGTATAGTAGAGCTCGTCGAGACCTCCAAGAAGATACCTTTTTCGTCGCGGCCACGCTGCTACCTCTCGAGATATAACACATTTCGTGCCAAAAGGTGGTATCGGACCGTTTCACGCATATCTCGGGATTGGGTCCACGGACTTTCGTAATACCTCGTTTGCCCACTTTGTATAGGCACCTACTATCGTCTCCCGAAGTTTCGCAGCATTCCGTCGAGCGGTTCTTCACCAACGTGCTGCCGTCCTCCCCTCCTGCCACAGCTCAGCTCCCTGGCACCCCCCTTCGCGTTTTCGTCCTATCTTGAGCCGTAGGAATCCCCTCCACACCTCTTAGAGTCGGTTGACAGCCCCTTCGAGACCCCCCCAGTCACTTCGAGATCCCCAGACATTCGAGACCCTTCGAGCCCCACAGACGAATACCAAGCCCTTTCGAGACGCTTTTCGAGACGTAAACATTCCCTTAGACGCACCCACAGTCATTCTTAGAGGTATCGAGACGAATTTAGTTCGTTTTTCTTGCAGTTCTGCAGTCGAGTGAGGCTGCAAAGTCACTAAGTCGAGGCTTCGAGTCGCACACGGCGACTAATTTCATTTTCTCTTCGTTTTAGTGGTCGTAACCACTTCGCTACAACCCTCCCTGCTCATTTCGTGTACAGGATCCACCCCCCATAGACGTTCGAGGTCACATCAAGGTGACCCCACCCCCCTTCGTTTACCCTTCGAGATCGACTACGGACGTTCGAGGCTCGCCCTCGCCCTCGATAATACTACCAACAGTTGTTTAGACTGTGAAATATATTCGTTCAAGCTTCGTAAATACCATTCGCGATGAAAGAAGCATCCAGACAGTCTCGAGCCCCAGTCGAGCCCCACCCGAAGTTCTCGGGGCAGGCGCAGGACCTGCCAGGTTACCTCGAGGAGGTAGTAGAGCATGGTAAGGCCCAGGGGATTACAGATGCCCTGTCCCTCGGCCAGATGGCAATTGATGGAGCCCCTCCTCGTGTTGGGAGGCTCTGGACCTACCTTGTGGCGAGTGCCTCGATCCTCGAGGGATTCAATTGGGACTACTTCAAGACCCTCGTGACCCTTCAGTACCCCGAGCTCAAGCCAATCGAGGACGTTCGTGACTACTTCGACGAGTTCTACACCTTCCTCGAAGAGAGTCGTCGCAGCGAGCTAAGCTCAGTCCCAGCCCTAGGGGACTATCTTCGTCATTTCCAGGTACTGTTCTTGGCCATGGTGACTCGGAATGCCCTCGAGTTGAGCCATCGAGCCCAACTCTTCCTTCGAGGCCTCCCACCCCACATTGAGCTTGAAGTCTCGAGGAGGCTCGCTTCGAGGTACCCTCTCTTTATGTCAGGCCACCTATGGCCTATCGAGGTCATCGTTCACATTACGAAGGAGGTTATCAAGGATGGGGTAAGCCATGCATCTCCTCATCTAGCTTTGACGAAGCCCTCGTCCAGTCTCGAGCCACCCAAGGAACCCCCTTGCCACTTGCACTCGCCCTCGATCAGTGTAAGGACAGATGCCCCTGTGGAGTATTCTCGGTCTCATTCTAGAAGATGCTCCCAGGGAAGCTCGAGCTCGAAGTCCACCTCTCGTTCCCCCCTCGAGGCAACCCCTCGAACTTCGAAGAACACCCCTTGCCCTCCCGAGCTTGCTTCGAGCGGCTCCTTCCCCCTTCGAGTCACTAAGGCAGGCTCGAGGCACCCTGCTCCTCCAGGTTGGAGTGCCTCGTGTGAGCAGGCCAGTGACTTGCCTTCGAACTCACTTCATAGCTCGAGAGAGGATCAACAGTCGCATTCGTACACACCTCGTGACCTCGGCTCGACCTCGACTCGCCCCCTTCGACCTCGTGAGCCCTCGAGGACCCCTGTGAAGTGGTACTCCTGCTTCGAAGCATCTTTCGGTAAGGCTTACCCTCGTCTTGAGTCCTCTCCTTCGAAGCCTCCCTCGGACTGCGAGCCACCCCGCACCACCTCGTTCCTCCTTCGAGGGGCTCCGACCTCAACGGCGAAGCCTGCCCCCACGGCTTTCGAGTCGCATTCGAGAGTGCCACCCCTTCGTGAGTATGCGGGTCCGAGCAAGGTATCCCCGGCCTTCCGAGACTCGAGGCACCAAGTGCGGCCTCGAAGGCATGCTTTCTGTTTCTTTTGTGGTCGAGAAGGGCATGTTCGAGCCCACTGCAGAGTCTGCAGTTCATACCTAGCTGCAGGCAGGTGTGGGATACTTCGAGGACGAGTCGTGCTACCTACAGGTGAGGAGATCCCTCGAGAGGCACTCGGACACACCCTCCAGGCTCGACTCGACTTCTGGGTGCTCGCTCGTGGCCCAGACAGGCTAGCTAAACAGGTACCCTCTCTCCCTTCGAGTTCCGAGGCATCCCCACCCCTCATCTGCCCTCGATGCGATCTCGAGACTACCCCAGAGCCACTTTCGAGTTCGAGAACACCCACATCCCTTTCGAGAGTAAGTCAGCCCCCTTCGAGCACCCCCCGAGCCCTCGATAGGAAGCTTCGAGCCTTCGAACCAAGCCTGAGTTGAATCCCGAGGCTTGTCCCAGCCTCTCGAAGGTTCGTTTCCCCTTCTCGAGCCCTTCCCCCCACTTCGAGCCGCCTTCCAAGGCCTGTCCAGGCTCGAGGCTGGTCTCGCCTTCGAAGCTACTCCCTCGAACCCCCTTGAACCCCCTCGATGCCTCTCTGGCACCCTCCCCTGCAGTTTTGGTGTGGGTTCTCATTGGTATATTTGTTTTTTCTCATGGTCTTTTTGTTTTCGAGTTCACGTTTTTGAATTTTGACTTAGAGTTTTGTTTTGAGGATGATACCCCCCTCTCGTTATATGATACAGCTCGGTACGTGGTGACTGGGGACAGTCAGTATTTAAAGCCACCCTCGGATGTAGGGAGGGAGTCCTCCCTACCATGGTAATTATTATATTTCCTTGTTTCTACTTACAGTTTTCTTTTTACTGTCTCTTTACCTTACCTTTTTACTTAGTATTTGTGCGAGTTTTGGCTTATGTAAGCCAGACTCGCACTTAGAGTCTTTGTACATACTTAGAAAGAATAATAGCCGCTTTAGAGACGAAGTAAGACGGAAATCCAAGGCCGGAGCCTTCGGATTTTCATTTCTCCTCTATCAGACTCTCGTTAGACGTTGTCTCGACCTATCGGAACCTCTAGGGCGCGTTTTGGCTCTCCTCTCCACTCTCTGACCACCCTACCAAGCAATTCTTGCCCCCTGGGTCGAACTAGGACCCATTTTCCAACGGAAGACCCACTAGGCCTCTTCCCCCACATTCCTTATCCTAACTTTACACCAATAAGGGACGAGTACCGACACCCGTGGGGGGGTCTACCAAGGTCAGGCTGCTAGTCGATGGTGGATCTGAGTCGTCATCAATAGTCGAATGTCTACTGGCTGTTGACGGAAGGGCAGTTGTAACTTTCCTTGCATTCTTCGTCGCTAGATTTCTCGGGCAGACAATGCTGCCTGTTGAGATGCCTGTCGAACTATCCGGGCCCCTCGTTGATGGTGCACCCGAGGGGTCCCCACCAGAGGAGAGTCCAGGCGTGGATACCGGATGCACGCCAGTATCTGTTGGGCCATCTGTTGAGCCGTAATTCTTTCTCGCAGTCTTTTTGGCTAATCTTGAGGGATTGCTTGACATTGGGCGAGACCGGGTGACGGGTTCTCTGCAGAGCCAGTTTCAGTGCTGGTTGGCTGTTGTTGCATCGATAATCGATACTTAGTGCGAGAAATTTGCAGGTGGCGGTGCCGATACTTAGTATGTCCTGTACCATGATTCGGCAGCCCCACAAATTGGCAGTCACGCAGGTGTCACAAGAAGTAAAGCAGATGGTCACACCTCCGGGTCAAACTCCGACTTGGCAGATTCAGTAGTTAGGCCTGGTACTCGTCACTACGTCACTCATCAATCAGTAGCATACGCAATGACGAATGAAAAGGGAAGAGAAGCCGACAGAAGCATCACGTGGGTGGCCAGCAGGATCTCCATGTTACAGTTACCTTACCACGGAAAGTGCTTCCTTTTCCGGCCACAATGTGTAAGCAACCTGTCACCCAACTCGAGTGCAGTCTGGCATGCAGCAGAATTTCTAGTCTTCTTCCCCGTGCCCGACGACTCACCATCGTCAGCTTCAGTGCCCGAGGCCACGACACCCAGGACGAAATTGGCTGCAGGGGCCCATTCATGCATATTCCACACTCCCCCATTTGATCATGGAGATGGTATGGAAGGTGCCGGCAGGACCACCAATTTCGGGGAGATCATTCATAAAGCGTTCCCTCGTTCTATCAGCGAGAAACCAGACGACGACAAAATACGCAGATTAATGGATGCAGAGACAGAAGCCAAACAGGGGCCTCGTGAAATGCAGTTCTGTCGCACCAGCAGTGATTCAGGACATCAAAGTGATCGTTTACACTTGTTTCAGGTCGCGTAACAGGGTTCTCTGACCGCAGCACAGTCTCTACTGGACGCCCTTCAGAAAAACCCTGGGTGTACACAACGTGATAACGACTTGATCTACCATTGCGATATTCCCACCTCCACAGCCATCGATCCAACAGTGGATGTCATCATGGTGAAGAGCAATGTCTCCCCAGGATTATTGGACCCAAAGAGTCTCCTCGGTACTGGTGGTATTCTCTTTGGCAACATGCTTGGGTGGGGAGCTCAGGAAGCGGTCAGTAAGTTGTGTTCAGTGAGAGACCCGCTGACCACCTAACCATTGTAGACATCTACAATGACAATAAGCGAACACTGGTTAAAGAGAGAATTATCGAGGCTGCTCAAGTCCTTGACGGCGAAGCAGAATGGTTCGTGTCCGACACTTGGAGCGGTGCTAACCACTCACACCTAGCGAGGCTTCTGCGTTCGCTCAATGCCACAGCTTCTCTGGGAGCACTGGAACGACCTATAGGACTTCCCCCTAGTCTGCTGAAGAAGGCCGAGGAAGTCCGGCTTGAACAAGGGCCGGAGAGGATCGAAGCCTACCTTGATGACGTTCAGCGCTTGGCGAGACATGCCATCGCAATCCTAGATGAGGTAAGAAGCATCCATCAACTTTTTCTACCCCATCTTCTGACCTTTCCAAACAGGCTATGAATATCCTGGACAGCAAAACCTCCGAAAATGAAGCTGCACGCAAAGGAGTCACCCTGTTAAGACCCATTCTCTCGAAGCCAACCAGGAGCTCGTAGGCAAGAATGGTGTGGGAGTATTCTTCTGGAAAGCTGCCCAGAGCGACGTCACTATGCGCGAAAAACGGGAGGAATCGGAAGCTGCAATTGTCAACTTGACCTTGGATGAGGTGATTTAGCGAATGCATGGCAGTTCGACATGCTCTGATCATATGTATCCCAGGAGGAACTCGAAGCTTGGGTGCCATCGACGACGGTATGTATCAATGGTAAACGTAATTGGCTTTGGGGAGTGACTCTGCGGTACACAGATCATCTCTGCCGCCGCGATTGCACCTTCCGCAGAAGCCAAAAAAAAGCTCATTCATACCGCTTTATGGTTGTGGATTCATCTATTACAAGCCAACGTGTCCAATCAAACTTACTCACCCCATGAGGACGTCATTTATGGCGGCCTCTGCTATCTGGCAGGATAATGGTCAACAAAACCTCGCGATTTCGCTGGTTCCTGTTTGCTGTTTGCCTATGTCTTTCTAGATGCCATGGTCCTGGCATCCTCTCGGCCAGTGCAGCCCTTTCATTAGTGGAGGTCCTCTATGACGACCTCGGGTTCAGCTCGCACCCACTACTCAAGAATATCTGCAATTTTGGCGGTTATCTTATGTTTGAGTTGGGTGTCACCATAATCTTTTGTAAGTTGGACGTTCGACTCTAGGGATCTCATTTTTTACTGAGCTTCCGAAGCATCTGTCGATCGCACGTCACTCACGGCCTTGTTAAGCAGTGGTCTCTTGATATTTACAACCATTCACACTTGGGATTTTGCAGATGTCGATGGCGATCGCCTCTCAGGTCGTCGAATACTCCGCATCGTCACCCCCGAAGGATCACGTCTGTACATGCTAGCCGCCCTACCGGTATGGTCTATCATTCTCTCAATGCTCTGGGATCTTGGACCGCTGTATGGCATGCTCTTGAAGCTTGAAGCCTCGTGTTGGAGCTGTTCGTTGGAAGTCAGTACTTCTGATTCAGAGATGAAGGGCATGATCAGTCATCATATTTGTTATATAATGTGAGCTGTGACAATAAGTATATCGTTAAGTTCACACAAAAAGACTGCCGGAGCGAAGCGAGGAGTGTAGGATAGGATAGGATAGGATTAGCTGACTATGTTACAAAAGGTAACTCAGGTATTTGTAATCAATACCTCATCAGCCTGGAGACAAAATGTATAGTACACAAGAAATCAAGATGGTAGGAGATAGCGTAAGTGATGTGGAAGATCAGTAGTAGTGTATAGTCCGCTAATCTTATGTAATCCACCTCTCATCACCGTGGGAGTATACTGATCTGGAATGTCTGTCAGTTCCCCACTGTCGCTGCTTCTCTGACAGTGTGCCCATGCGGGTCGCCCTCCCTCAGACTGACAAACCTTCCCCGTGTAACGCTTATAATCACAGGGACTATACTCGGTTACTCCTTGACTGATAGAGAGTAGAGGACTTGGAATGAGTTAATGCGACAGTGCACAAATGAACTCGATTGGCGTGTCTACGACAAGAGAGACGGTATTTATACTACCTAGAGTGTTTGTACCGAGGAACGTCGTAGAACAAACCAAACAAGCGAGAGATAAACGCTATTGGCTGCAGCGCTCCACGCTGAGTCAATGCGGCTACGCTGACGAATCAGCTGACTAAGTAAAGCGTCTATGAGCGCGTCTAAGTAACCCTAACCAGAGAGTGGGTAAATAAGGAGAAGTATGCTAAGACTACGCTACAACTGGTAGTGAAAAGGTACGGGCCATTACACCCCGGCTCAAGATTCCAGGGACACGGTCCCAGCATCGAGGGCCGTGTTCCCTCGAACACGTTATATGCTCACCTTTAGGTACAACACCCAATCCCTGATGCTAACTGTACCCGATCTTCGATGTACAAATTTAATTTCAAGCCAATTCATTGCCCACTCGGTGGGCTTCCTCACGGAATTTCCATGGTATAAAATATGCGGTAAGTATATCGTTTTCGATGCAAACTAAATCATCTGTTTCCCACTGCATGGACTCCTACGATCCCTTCGCATATTCTCAGCCATCCGACATGAACACGGGGGTTGGCGACCTGGAAGCGTCCACGCTCTCAAATCTAATGCTCTCTATGCCAACGAACGCTTCCATGATGGTGGAGATGTTCCATGAAATGGTCATAAACCTACCTTCGGTGCTCGACACGCTACAAGAACCCGCGGCACACTCTCTCGAACCCCTCCCTGCATTGGACGGTGTTGTGTCTACAGCCAGCGCGAACGATCCTGGCTTCGAGTTAGGGATAGACGACATCGCGCTGCAGTTCGCAGCCGGGCACCTCAGTACGTTCATTTATCCAAGTTCACCAATCACATGCCGTCATCCAGTTATAGCCCCTCTCGCCATATTATTTAGCGGTTTTGGTGCTGATGGCTGGGTCACGTTATGCAAGAGACTCGTACTGAAGTATACGGCCCGCATCGGGATCGAATCATTGCGAGCTTTTCGTCAGAAGCGACTGGAAGATATCATCGAATTCATTCAGGCAGAGTATGAAGAAATGGTACGTGAAGGGAGCATTACTTTTGAAGACGGTGAGCCATCATTCCATGGATTCGTTTTCTGGTAGTATGCTAACACACACCACACTCACGCGTTGTACTAGAGGAGATCGAAATACACGGAAATTCGGTATGAACTCGCATCAACGCTCCGGGATTCCTCCGTGTGCTGGTTCAAATGGTAAGCGATCATATCTGCATGCCCTCAGTGATTCTGAGGGAAGAACCAGGTCTTGGAGGATATACCCCGTGTCGTATATGCCGCTTGGCTGGAAGCGGCGAAAAATATTGTGATGATCATATTCCAACAGTACGATGCTGACGAACGAGCAAACCAAGCACGCATATTTTTCAACCATGGTACCTACCATGGGATATATACATACAACTTTTTTCATGACTTTGGCGTGCACGACAATTCAACAGTATGTTCCACGAGCGGTTTCAATCAACTCATAAAATCCTCAATGTACTTGTAATTGTCTCACTAGGTGGTCTTATTCACAGGTAGTCAGGCGCAGCAGACAATGGCACTGGCCCTTCGTAATGTCGTACCTTTGGCTGGTGGGACTGTCGATCCACATCCATTGAATACCCTCTTCAGGATATTCGATTGCATTCGTGGTAACGATGGTAATTTACGCTTTTGCCTTCTTGAAACATCGCCTCCCCACACCACAAATGTCATATCTTCCATGGTGAGTCACCGTGGTTCGCAACTTTCTCAGAGTTAACCATACCTTTGTTCCAGGTTCTTCTAGTGATGGACGTCATCTATATTCGCAATCGCCACTTTCCTACTTTGTCGGAGCGCAGGCTGGTCGACCTAAAGACCATATATGATTCAAACAGATCAACCTTTCGCGACGTCGTTGCCTGTTCACAAGCTAACGTCCCGCCAGCGATGCAAAGGTTATTTTGTTCAAATCTGCTGAACATTCTTCCACGTATCTAGATCACTAGTACAAGACACACCTCCGCTTCGCTTCTGCGGTCTTTTGGGCAGGGAGGTGGTCTTAACGTAGCTGCACGAGTACATTTCTGCAACCTTCGTAGTAGTGTTTTTCATCAGCGTTGGGTAGTATGCGTGCGTTATTTCGATGGCAATGCAAACTACTGTTGCTTTCCTTTTCTCCGACCTCGCACGGCAGACGGGCTAGCCCTTGCAAGGTCATGCTAGATGTAGCGGAATTGAATGAGAGTTGAATGCAAGACCTAGCAAGATCTAGTTCATCTACTGCACAATATAGCACGAAGTGACTTGGAAAAATTTTGGCTTTTCTGGCACTTTCTGAGAATTTCAACTTAGTGTTACATATTCCCCTTTCGTATCTTTCTCGTAACTGCTACCATCCGAAAGGTCTACACCCTCGATCGTGGATGCTGGCAACCGTAGTATGCTTTACCCATATTAGAATCTATCATCGCTAATCCCCTCACGTGACAGCCGGCAGTATCGCAGGCATAGTCGGAAACCCTGGAGAGGTCGTCTGACTGCATGATAAGCCATCCCGACATTTACTCTAGCCTATAACATAACCCTCCCCGCACCACCTCCACAGGTTCGCCTCCAAGGTGACTTTGCGAAACCACCCGCAAAGTGTTTCGATTACGAGCGTTGTTTTGATGCTCTGTTCAGGGTGAGCTATGTCGATCTGATTTCCCGCTTTTTTGTTGCGACTTACCTTGCTCGGACCATCGGCGCAGCGATACAGCTTGCCAATGTTCTTTGCATGGTACCGTAGTATGGACCGATAGGGCTCGTGCATGCGGACACTCGACCTCTCCATGTCTAAGCCCTCAGACTTTTCTCTTCGCATTGTAACTTCGCGGTCTGTGTACTGATTTGTCTTCTCAGGCACTTTGAATGCGTGCACGAACGCATCCAACCATTGGGGATCCGTTGTCATAGCGTCGACCACTAGTAGGTCAACTCGCTGGTCACCGGTCATCCCCAGTGAAAAACGGACCTAGCTTTCTATGCGGAGCGTCTCCCATCTATGGCATACGAAGGGCTACATGTACATCGCTATGGCTAGGTCCGTTTCTCACTGGGGGTCATCCTCCACGTGTCACATGTCTATGCCTCCAGTCTCACATTTCGCTCACGAAGTAATTCTGCCAGCGGACTACAAAGAAGGGTAACGAAGTCTCAATTCAGTATCAGACTGCATTGTACGCTTTCAAATATTTTCCGGTTTTTGTGTGTATGTGTTCCGTAACCCTGATTGTCGTATATTGCAACCATTAATACAAATCGTGATGTAACATGAAAGTGGGGCCGGTGTGATCTAGCAAGGAAAATGGAAGTACAAGGTCTTGCAAGCTGTTGCAAGGCCTTGCTGGATGAATATACCTATTTGGATGTAGCAAGAATGGTGCATTGCTTGCAAGATATTGCAGCGCTTGCTAGAAATACGCAAAGCATATTTCCCGGCAGGTGCCGCAATATCTAGCACTCCTTGTACGTCTTGCTAGGTCTTACAATTTTTGCGGATGGCAGTGAAAATTTGTGATATGCGTGACTACCTTTTCTAGAGATGTAATGGTATGTAGCAACTATGGCTAGTATGCATCAGTATGTGTGACGCGGTGACTACATTGGCATAGAATCCTGTGTTCAATTCAGGCCTGTGCGATCCATTCGTCTGTCGAACGTCGAAGAAGCCAAAGACGAACAACGTCATTTCGTCCACATCGCTGGCATCTACCTTTTCATGAGAGGGTTCCTTCTCAGCCGACTAAGACTTCCCAACAGATCACACGAAGAATGAGGACGATGGAATCAGTTTGCGATGCACAAATGTCATCTCACTTGTCATCAACGATGCCTTGTGATTTGAACTTGTGTCGGTCCATCTGCCAGACCCTCTCCCTCGCCGAATACCGGCCGCCTTGAGAACTCATTGCAACTAATCCGCAACATTCTTTCGTCTTCAACATGTATGCAGACCCACCGACGACGACGCTCCAATGAATTAAAGGTCTTACCCTGGGGTTGCTACCCACCTTTGTCGACATCGGAGAAAGCTTTGTCAGTATACCGGAGGACTCTCTGAGGGCGGCTCAGGACACAAGGTTAGTTCATGAAGTTATTCGTTTGCAATTACTCTGCCAACAGGCGTTGTATGCACCTCGTATGTGGCGTAGATTTTGTTTATCAGCAATAATACGAGTTTTCCCTCTCTGAGTTTTCTTGACCACAACCTCTCGTACCTGTTTGACTCGTTTGACGTCGAAGACATCCACACAGTCGACTCGGCCGTCGTCTCCCATTTACCGTCCATCATACAACAAAGCTCAGGACCTTGGACACTTACCATCAGCCACGGTCTCGGAGTCAACCACACAGGACATCATGTCGCGACCCCACCATCCCATCATGAATGCCAACCTTGAACAAATGAATGCGTTCTTTGGTGAACTGTCGGCATCATCAACGAAGACAAGTTATTACTTTTACTTGGTGATCTCGGAATGGATCACGTGGATAATCACAGCGGCGATGCATCCTCGAGAGTTCCTCCGCAGTGTGGATACACAGCCGGGGTGCACCTCTTTTGTCATCTTCCATATCCTTGCCTCCTGTGTTCCCCCTCACCGTTCCATCCAACAAATCAGCCCTGTTTCAATGGTCTCACCACTCCTCGGTCTTCTGATTCCATTCAACAACCTCAACAGCATAATCCTGGAACTGTTTGACTGAGGGGACTCGAAGCCCTGAGTTGAATACATGCCGGATTAGACGATAACGGGCAAGCGCATCTGGTGGCGAACTAGATGGTGTCCGGTCCAATCTGGTCAATAGCTTGGTCGGAAGCAAGGGACGCCTCCTCTCATCTTGGCTTTGTTCGCATTTAGTCGTCTCCCATCGACGTGTCAGTCACTACGGGCACAATTCAGGGTGACGCTCATCGATGCAGGCCTCGTAGTGATGTTCACAAATATTTCCGCGTCGTACGCGTTATCTAGCCTTCTTGGGACCTCAAGAGGGGATTAAAAACAAAGGCCAGGAAAGTGTTTCCTCAGCACCTTCAAAGTCGGTACCCTGGGTCCGGTTGTGAGCAGGTTCGCATACCCGTGTGTTCGGGATTACCTGGGTGGAGTTCGCGCACACCATATCATACTCTTCGGTGGTGCTCGTGCATCGTTCTTGATGCTCGCCTTCACCTGCGTGCCACGATTGATTTCCGACACTGAAGTCCACCGGTTCTTCCCCGCACTCTATGCTTTGCATCCAACTCATTCACAATCTGGGGGGTTCACATTGTCCTGTTCTTGTGTCTCACGTCCTCGGCACTGAGCATTGTTGGATTCGCTGCATTCACGCCACGCATTCGTAACCGCATCCCCGGGTTCTCCACGTTGTTTGCTGTTGACAGTACGACGTAAATGACGTAACAGTGAGGCAAATAGCTTTCAGGGTGAGACCTCTACTATTTTCTGGACGACCATGTCGCAGGAATTTGCTCAAGTATGCATATGTGGACGTTCTTTCTCAGACGTCGCAGCATTCACGAGGCATAACAGGAATTGTCAAAGAGGCAAGAAATGCCTTTCCGGTGCTTTGACTCGTGTCAAAGAAATTTACCAGAACAAGCGGCCCCGGCAACTTGTTGGAGAGGAAGGAACTGATTCGACCTTCCATGAAGATGGGACAACCTTGGTCGAAGCTCCAATCAGTGGATATCCTGGTCCGTCTGAACCCCAAGAAGCTGGACAGGTAAGTGCCAGTGACACGTGTTCAACACTCGGATCGCTTCAGGAGCTGCTAACTTGGATGTTTTCATTTGTTCTTTAGCTCGATCATCGCTCTGACACCGCTGGCTCAGATCTACCACAAGCAGGCATTGATGACTTGCCATTGTCTCTGCGGAGACCTCGCCGAGAGAACAGACGACTCCCGAAAAGATTTAGGGATATGCTACCTGAACCTCCCAGACCATTACCCCCCCCCCAAGCATCGTAGTTGAGACGGCGTCGTCACTGACCGTCGTAGTTTCATGTGCGCAGCCACCAGATGACGCCCATCCCCCGTCTACCTCCCAAAGGGTGCGTCCTCGGGCTACATTCAAGTCACATGTGAATGGTTTTGGCTTGTTCCACATCTATGGCAAAGATTCTCTTCTGCTCCTTGATCCTGAAGATCCTTCGAGTGAAGACCCGCCGCTGCCGACTACTCCATGGCATGGTGAAGGGGAGACCTTCTCCAATCCTTTCCACCCTTATCCAAATGAGAGCTCCTTGCTCCTAGGTGACTGGTATTGGAACCACGGGTCGCAAAAATCGTGGTCTAGCTTCAGGAAACTGGTAGCTATCGTTGGAAACGCAGACTTTCGCCCAGATGATATTCGATCTATGAATTGGATGGGATTGGACCGTCACTTGGGAGTTCTGAGTGCGTCTGGAAACCATCCTCGGAGTGATGCGGAAGAGTGTCTGGACCATGACGCAGGGTGGACGTGAGGACGCATTGTGATTTCTGTTCCTTTTTCTCGCCGAGCTCAGAATCCTGGGCCACAAGAATATCTTATCGACAGCTTCTTCTACCGTTCCCTCTTGTCTGTAATTCACGAGTGGCTGCTAGATCGCACTCTTTCCAAAAACTTTAGATTCGAACCCTATGAATTGCGCTGGCACCCTTCCCACAAGGATAGTGACATTGGAGTCTATGGAGAACTATTTACTTCACGGGCATTTCTTGAAGCACATAACACATTGCAGGAATCTTCTTTGGAACTGGAGTGTAACTTACCCTGCCGGGTGGTTGCTCTCATGTTCTGGTCGGATGCAACGCAGCTCACGAACTTCGGCGATGCGAAGTTGTGGCCCCTCTATGTCTTCTTTGGAAATGATTCGAAGTACGAAAGATGTCAACCATCTGTGTTAAGTCCGGGCCTACTCCGACGATCTCCGATGCTCACAGAGGCCGGGGAATGGGTACGAAGGTAGACCGACGCTGGCCGAGGGTTGGCCGACACGGGCCGACGGAGAGCGACGATGGCCGAAGGGTGGCCGACGGTCACGACGGAGGTTCGGGAGAGGGCGTCGGGTTCAGCTTGTGCGCTGCCCCCTTGTACGAGCCCAGCCCTCGGATTTCGTAGACAGAAGAAGGTCGGTACAAGGCCGACGAGTTTGGAGGAAGGCCGGTCGAAGACCGCAGAGAGGGAACTAAGTTGATATTCGTACTGAGGAACTCTGCCTAAGTACATCGGGGTTATATACGGTACATGCGCCATCGAGGCGGTACAGTATCGGAAGGACGGAACTGACATACGGGGTATCATAAATTTTCCAGGGGGACAGACGTCAGAAAACTTCACGTAGAATGTAAGTCAAACAACGGAGGAGAGGGTCGGGATAAAGGAATCGAGCATAAAAGGAAAGGTGCGGGCGGTATGACTTCGGGGCGCTCAACCGATAGCCAATCAGATAGTGGGCCGAAAGCCTAAAGTGGCAACGACCCTGCGGCGTACCATGCGGTGGGGGTGCTGTGCCATATCGGGACCGGTCCGTAGCCTCGATAGAAGATCACCTGACCTCGGGGAGTTGCCGAGGCCGACTGGTAGTGGTCACGTGGAAGGACCGACATGTGCCGACGGGTGCCGAAGGTTGCCGACCGATGCCGAAGGGTGCCGACGGTGTTCCGATCGGCGGCATCGTCGGTTGTAGTATAGGGGTGGCGGTCAGCGTCGGGAATGGTCGGTAATGGGTCGGGGCTGATCGGAAAGGGCCTAGGGGTGTCGGAGGGTTAGCGGGGAATTAGGACGGAGCATGGGCATGACAATCTGCCAACTTGTGCTCTCATGTGGCGTATATTCAGGCAGTAGGTGGATTCTTCCGCAATCATTGGCGGGTCACTGATTGATACATGTTCTGACAACTATAGTTGCCCGATGAGTTCAAAGACTTTGTAATCG
Source organism: Pisolithus albus (assembly GCA_024613165.1). NCBI lineage: Eukaryota > Fungi > Basidiomycota > Agaricomycetes > Boletales > Pisolithaceae > Pisolithus > Pisolithus albus. The sequence goes on from JANFAB010000022.1 coordinate 346,785, forward strand.
CGCACTCAGGAAACTACGCACCTGGGGGTCCTCTCTATACACACTGTCACAGGGAGCTGTTCCATGCTCAGTGGAAAGTGCTCCTCGATGACGAATTTACCGAGGCTTATCAACATGGAATCGTACTTGAATGTGCTGATGGGTGTACCAGACGCCTGTTTCCTCGAATCTTTACATATTCAGCTGATTATCCTGAGAAGTAGGTAACCTCAAGATTCGAATTCGAGGTAGCCCGTGCTTAATGAAACTTACTCCAATGTAGGGTCCTCATCGCAAACATACGTAGCCTCGGTGGTTGTCCCTGTCCGCGATGTCTTGTTTCAAAAGACCAGATCCCCATGCTAGCAACAGAAATGGACATGGTGCAATGCCAATCATTGATGCACAAGGACACCCCTGGGCATCAGGCAAAAGTTACAGCCGCACGGAAGTTTATATACGAGGAACAGTACATGGTAGACGCTGCACAAGTCGAGAGGCTTCTCAAGGATGAGTCTCTGGTACCAACAGAGGTATGAGCTCGTGGATTGCAAGACAGTACACTAACACTGACGTCCTGGGCAGAATGCCTTTTCCTCTAGGCTTTTTCCCTTGGGATTTGATTTCTTTCTGATGTTAGTGGTTGATCTTTTGCATGAGTTCGAGCTTGGGGTCTGGAAAGCGATCTTCATCCACCTTCTTCGAATGCTGGACTGCTCTAAAGGGCACCTCCTTGCTACTCTTGTGGTAAGAATTTTACTTTGTTTGTCGGTACGGACCTCAGTGTTGGATCAGCTTTTGGCAGGTACCCACCTTTGGCCGTGATACAATACAGTGCTTTTGGCGAAATGTATCTGATTTGAAGCAAATGGCAGCATGCGATTTTGAAGACATTCTACAGGTGAGTGGCACCACTGAGGGTACCCGTGATTGCTGTCTTACTTAGTTGCACATACAGTGTGCAATTCCCGTCTTTACAGGACTCCTACCCGAGCCACACAATGGGCAAATCATTAAGTTGTTGTTTGTCCTTGCCCACTGGCATGGTCTTGCAAAATTAAGGATGCATACGGACGAAACACTCAGCATTTTGGAACACGTCTTGCGGGATCTTGGCAATAGGCTTCGCGGTTTTGCTGATGAGACGTGCTCTGCATTCCCTACGAGAGAACTTCGACGTGAAACAGAGTCCCATATGAGACATCAAGCCCGTTCGAAAGGGGCCTCATCGGCTCGCTCTCAGGTTAACGCAACAGCTCCAGGTATAGCAACTGGTTGTCGCCCCAAAGCACTAAATTTGCGCACATATAAACTTCATGCACTCGGCAACTACGTTTCCCAAATATGGTTGTATGGGACAACAGATTCGTTTTCAACGCAGACTGTACGACCTTATATCATAATCATGGTTGGGATTCATGGGGATTAACGTTTTCACAGGGAGAACTTGAGCACTGTACAAGCAAAAGTCGGTTTAGAAGGACGAGTGGCAAATCATTCACATCCCAGCTCGCATCCATCGAGTGTCGACAGGCACGCATTCGTCGTATCCGTGCCCGAAGAGAGAATCTGCACCGCGAGGATCTGACTCCGAATTTGCTGGAGGTGCACTACGTCATCGGAAAATCTCAGAACCTGCCTGAAGACATCACTCAATTCGTGCAGAAAAACCTCGGTGACCCTGCCGCGAAGGTCAGATGTACTATCTAATGATGAGGTTTGCAAGGTATTGAAAATTATACGACTGGCAGGATGTCGTACATCAGCAAACCAGCCCTAGGCTGCACAGAGCTGTGCAGATTTGTACAGCATCACAGACTCTAGAGTAAGGTACCTACTAATGAAGAGACCCACAGGCATACACAGTACTGTACACCCTAGGGTGGTCTGCAACTGGACTTGAAATTCCTTACCTAGACAGACCTGTAACAGTGCTGCACACCCTTGCACACACACTCACATGAGGAACAAATATAAATCTATATTGACTACGGACTCATGGTCCGGCAATCAGGATAGATCTGATCACATGCGGCAAGGCAGTACACGATGTATGGAAGGGGATATCAATCTAAAATTACGTGAAACTCGTCACTGAATGCAATCACAGGCTGCAACTGAGTTTTCATTCTGTCCTTGGGATGAGTGCTCGCAGGTAAAACATTACGACGGGCGGTCTCGCACCTGCCGGCAGATGCCCAAGCAACTCGCAGTTCCCGTGTTTTCGCAGCATGCCTCGGATGCTGGTCAATTTGATGTTGCATGTCCAGGAAACCCGCAAAAATCTTCGAGTAAGTGCCATATTCAAATGGGCGGTCTTGCCGAATCCCGGTTTGAGTGTACTCGTCAAGGGCAGCTCGGAGCTGTAAAAGACGTGAGTAGATATAAATGAATAAAAAAGGGAGGTCGTCATACTGCAGTTGCCGCCAAGCACACGGCAACTCTAGGGACTTCACGAGAAAAAACCTCAGGGAAAACTGCGCCAATCGACGACGAGGAATAAAAGAAATCCGAAACCAGGGCCGCTAACGCTGGATGCGCCATGTTGTTCGTAGAACCCTGGAAAGCAGTAGTGAGTAAGCGAATATATCGAACATTCGGCAAACCTCGTTGTCAACACCATCCCTCAGGAACATAGCGCCTTTGATCAAAGCTTGAGATTGCGACTGATTCTCCGCCTCCGTGCAATGGGCTCCAACATCATAGAATCGCGGCAGGACTTCACGAGCTTTCGCCTTGATCGTCGATCGCCACGTCATCAGCGACTCCCACAGCTGAAGCGCAGAGGTTACCACAATTACGAAACAAGGTGAATGATGCTCACTAAAATGCCGAGTTGACTGCGGTAATTGGGCCAGTATCCTGCAGGGTTTGGTGAGTAGGTGCTAGCTTGGAGTGACTTCCGAGGGGCTTACCTGGAGGGGTATTCGTGCACTCGACAAGAGCTTCATTGAAGATTTCTCCACTCATTATGTCAAGGAATGTAGAACGAGATGGGAATGGATTCTTCGTTGCGGAATCACATTGCGCGATCAGCTTCGCCCGCTCGATGACTTCCCGAAATTTGTTTGGATAGGAGCGAAGCTTTGTCGGGTGTCCCGTCAACTCGCCATCAGCTGTGAGCAGTACCGTCGTTGGAGGGCCAGTAGACTCGGGGGGGAGTTGAGACGACTGAGCTACACCACAGGCAACATCTTGAGCAGGCATTGAGACGGCGATCCCAGAAGATGGTTGTTGCTGATCGCGAATTGCACGCAGCCGTTCCGGTGCTGGGACATGCGGGAAACCATTGCGTTGATGATAGGCGCGCACAACGTCCGAGTCCTCGCCATGATGTTGCTCTGAAATGGCGAGTAAGGCGGGATCTAAAAAGAGTAAAACGCTGTTCATGATGCAACCCGATTCTTACCTATCTGAGAGTCTGCGGGGCGAGTTGCAGGCAGGGCGCGAGAGTCCTGATTATCTTCGCCATGATAGAATTGCCCTGAAAGCTCCATTAGTAGAGAATTTGATGGAAGAGATATGCGCACCTAATTCCGGGGTTGACGCACGGGAGTTCACGGAGTTAACATTCGCACCTTGGGATCTCGAGTCTGGTTCTGGTAGTATTGTTGGTAGAGAAATAATGAAACAGAGGATGCTTACCTGGGGTATGCAATGCTGCTTCAGCCGTCCTTTCATCCTCATCGGGAGATATATCGTCAATGTCAGTGTCACCAGAAATGGGAAATTTTCCGCGTTGGGAGGGGAAGCTGTCATGATCATCAACACACTCAGTGTCACCGTCTTCGCCTGCATGATAGTATGGAGGCGGCGCGGGAACAGAGACATCTTGGTCAAAGAAATTTTGGGGCTGCGACGCGGTATTGAGATCACGGACAGAGAAAGTTCTGGACAGTTGGCGAGTTTGAGAGTTGTAGGCACGTTGCACAATTTGCGAGGACCTAAGAGGTACGGGTGGAGTCGGCATGGTGATGGGTGTTCCGCCTCGAGACACAGGAGTTGCAGAGCGGCCACGTGAAGCGGGGTGAGTGGAGCTTTGACGAGATGACTGGATCGCTGACGCACTGCGATGTGGCACAGTGGAGTCACCGCAAGAAGTTGCAGAATCAGCAGCGGGGGTGGGAAGACGAAAGCCATACCGAGAGCCCGGAATAGGCACCTGGCGTGTCGGTCGCAGTAGTGTGTTGCCACCTACGGAAGCGGTGGGAGCACGCACCGGTGCATCAGAGGGAATCTGGGAGGTCAGTGAGTCTGAGAAGGGAAGAACGACGAGGATCAAACGCACCTTCTCCTCAGCTCTACCGTTCGAGCGACGAGTCTTCCGCTGGGGCAGCTGCTTATCCGATGGGGGAGCCAATGGATTGCGAGGCTCGTTTGCGGTAGCAACGTCCATCGGCGAGACCCTAGCAACGGCCTGAGTCTGGATGCGTTCGATATTTTGCAGCTGTGCGATTTGACCGCCGCTACCTTTGTTCGCCCTCGAAGAACGACGAGTTTGGTCTGATAGATTTGCGAGCAGTCAAGAGAAGTAGTCGAGGGCGGTGATCGTATAGCGAATAAACTTACCGTCAGCTGAGGGAACCGTTTTCGCCTTCTTTCGGGCGTCCGAACCAACCACCAGATCGTTGAGTGCCGGTTGCAACCCGTCCGCAACTTGAGGCGTAGCACGCTTCTTTGTGCAGGATTTCGCCATGAGAACTGTTACCAGTACCGAATCGCAGACTTGAAGACGAACGCGGTCGATGGAGGGGGCGGCCCTCATGGACATCGTTGTCATCCTTTTATGCGATCGTCCTCGACGGGGACCTAACGTTGATGCGTAAAAGAACACCAGGAACAGGCGACTTACCTCTGAACACATGTTGAACACCACACTGCGGTGGCTCGCCGTTTATCACGATCAGCATCCTACGTATACATACGCAGTCATATGTTCAAAGCGTTGAAGTGGAAATTGTGCACTTACGTGTGGTGCCAAATTGAATCAGCAGCCTCAAGGCCAAACAAGCATCACATGTCACACGTGGTAGGTGAGTCAATCATCAACGCGGCGATGCCAACAAGTAGCATAGGTAATGATGCATACAAGTAGCGTAGGCAGGTAGGAGATGTCATGCATACAAGTAGCGTAGGTAAATATGTAATTATCATGCCCCCTCACATAACCCTGCGGCGAGCATTGGGCCCCTCAGAATAGTATCGAGATCCCGTTGGAGCAGGCTCCTTTTGTAGGCGCTGCCATGTTCGCTTCGCATTCTTCGCGCCACAAGACACCTCTGTGACAGTGTTGAAGGCATCCATGAGGACCTCCGTGACCGCCGCATGATTGAGAATAGACTTATCACCGGAATCACAGGATGATTGGATTAGCTTATATAGTCTGGTGACGGCGGGTTTCAACGGCTCGAAGTAAGGCGTGAACTCGCTGAGTACACTTCTCGTCGATAGTTGACCGACCTTCTGGTCCCAGAGATGTCGAATGTCCGTGGACGTCTTCGCCAGGGCCCAATGCTTGAGACAGGTTTGCTCGATGGTCCGATCACTGCGAATCTCGTTTGGTGCTTGATAGAGAATGCATATCCAAACGAGGACATAGATGAGTGATTCCCAGTGAAAACTGGTTATGACGCCGTGTGACTCTAGCTGACTAGATATGACACCGATATGAAAAATATTATGTGGTCGATAATGTTTATGAAACTTTCCTTTTTTGGACTGCTACGTAGTGTTACGTTCAGCGATTCGTAGCGTTCACTGCATCCTCAGCATAGCACATCTGCACAGCACATCTGCACAGTGCACGCACAGCACAGCTGCGCTGTCTCCTCCTCTCCATGGCTTCCGATGCAGACGCACTCGAATCCACGACACGATACATATGCAGCTGCAGCAAATACAACTTCGGCCGGCCTCATCCAGTTTCCAAGGCCACTTTTTACCGACATATCAACGAGGCAGACACTGACGAAGAAAAGGAACGCTTACGAGCTACCAAAACTCGGGAAGGATTTGACTTGGGCAGACAAGCTGCCCCAACTGTTGGTCGCCGTGCAGCCATTCTTCAGGCCATGGCAAAGAGGCGTGGCGAAACGGTTGAGGATCCCCGACAGCATGTTGGGCGTCGGAAGCGTGCTCGTGGCCCAGACATTGTGAGCCGCTCTCTATTTCACCAAGCGGTACTGACATTATCATAGGATTCATGCACACACGAGTCAGATCAGCCCGAGACCGACCCCAGCCCACCAGATGACGAGGTATGTTACCCATGCTAACATTCCCAAGTCCCCACTGATTTTTTCGAAAGGAGATGTCTCCACTCGTACCCGATACCCCCGATGGACCAACTCACGATGTAAGTAGCTCCATGGATATTCCCAGTATGCGCTGAACATCTTTGTAGGATTCGCTGCCACTTACCCCGGATCCTTCAGACGCAGAAATTCATACTGTGCACGATGTGGTAAGTAGCCATTGGCCCGATACTGGCCTTCCATATGGCTCACGCTCTGTCTTTCTACAGAATTTACTTCCAGATGTACACGATACACCTGGCGCAGTCCGACATCTCCCGGATGAAGAGGTAAGTTGACTTTTAGTTCTAGGTTCGCACATTGAATTGATCTCGATCTATGTCGCAGCCAGCCGTTCAGTGTGTGGACAACAATCCAGCCCCAGAGGTCGAAACCGAGCAGGCCGGTCCCTTGCGCACCCCCAGTATACAACGCCAGCGCAGGACACGCCCTGTCGTCGATATAGAAGCCCTCGCAGCAACCGCCACACTTCCATCTATGAAACAAACCATGTGCTTCATCAAAAGCCTCAAGGACGCGTCCCTGGATGACCCGGTTGCCAAGCTCAGTGACGAATCCCTCGAGAGGATACGGAATCCCCAGACCCACCCAATATCCATCGAGAGCGTTGGCACACAGTACTCTATAGCGACCTACCTAGCCCTTGAGAACGCATCTCAGCATGCGTACAATGATGTTTGCCAAGCAGCCCGGCGCAGCTTTGCGGGCTCCCCAGGTGTTGATGACATCCTAAGTTTCCACAGCGTCGAAAAACTTATAGCATCTTACACTGGTGTCGTGTCTCTCGAACATGACATGTGTCGCAATACATGTATTGCATATACCGGTCCGTTCTCCCGTCTCGAAGCCTGTCCTATGTGTGGCACGTCTCGCTGGAAGGAGGAAAGATTGCAGGGAACTCGTGGGCGATCCAAGGTCGCAGCTCAAACGTTCACCACCATTCCAATTGGGCCCCAACTACAGGCCCTCTATCGGAACAAAGACAGTGCCATCGATATGGATTATCTACGCAGACGCACAGAAGACGTTCTTCAGCAGATACGAGAGACGGGAAGTATCTCTGTCGTCGACGACATCGCCATGGGCTGGGACTACCTCGGTGCCGTTCTTGACGGCGATATCAAACCGAATGACATCGTTCTTATGGTTTCCCTCGACGGAGCGCAGTTGTATGATAGCAAGGAATCCGATTGCTGGATTTACATATGGATTATCGCAAACCTTCCCCCAGACAAGCGGTACCACAAGCTTCACATCCGACCGGGAGGCTTTATCCCTGGCCCGAACAAGCCCAAGCATCTCGACTCTTTTCTTTTCCCAGGTTTACACCACCTCGCTGCGCTTCAAGCCGAAGGGCTCCCCATTTGGAATGCCCATATGGATTCACGATACTTGTCCAATCTCTATCTCTTATTCACAACTGCGGATGGCCCTGGCCTAGTCTACTGGAGTGGAATGGTGGGTCACAGTGGCAAGAACGGTTGTCGTATGTATTGCGGCGTTCTCAGCAGACGTAAGACACAGGGAAAGCACTACTACCCCGCTCTACTCAAACCTCGCGACCGCTGTGTCAGTGGGAGTGATCACCCTGACGTCGACGTCTTCAATCTCCCGCTCGGCGGATGTGCGGGTTATATCAACAACCTCAAGATTATCGTTGCCGTTCGTAATCAAACTCAGTGGGACAAAAAGAAGACTGAAACGGGTCTAACGAAACCCCCTCTCCTCCTTGCACTGCGCCCAGATCGATGTCTCGGTGTCCCCCTCTGCATAACCACGGACATTATGCATCTTGCCGGTAATATTAGCGACCTTCTCATCTCCCTTTGGCGTGGAACCATAGATCACGGTATCGGTGATGACCCGGAGCGCTGGCCTTGGGCGGTCCTTGCTGACGAAGAAGTTTGGCGCACTCATGGGGATGCTGTCGAGCGTGCCGGGTATCACCTCCCCGGCTCTTATGATCGCAAGCCACGAAACATTGCCGAGAAGATCAACACCCAGTACAAGACTTGGGAATTCCAGTTATATATTTTTGCACTCGCACCAATCCTCCTCTACTCCGTCTTACCTAGAAAATATTGGGAAAACTATTGCAAGCTTGTCCGTGGCCTTCAAATCATGTGCCAACATGCGCTCACGAAGGAGGAGCTTGTTGATGCCCATGCGCTACTGTGTAGCTGGGAGCATGAATTTGAGCTTATGTACTATCAACTTCTCGAGTCCCGCATCCATTTCGTGCGCCCTTGCGTTCATCAGGTCGTTCATCTTGCCTCTGAGGCCGTACACAAAGGGCCTCCTATCTGCTATGCTCAGTGGACTATGGAGCGCACGATCGGAAATCTTGGCGAGCAAATCCGACAGCCCTCAAAACCGTTTGCAAACCTAGCTCGTGAGGGTGTCCGGCGATGTCAAGTGAACTCCCTGCTCTCTGTCATGCCCGAGCTCAACGCCTCAGGAAACGGACTTCCTTCAGGTTCTCTCGATCTCAATGATGGGTATGTACTGCTTCGCAAACGTGCGAAGAACTCGATAATTCCCTGTGGTGATGAAGCCGTCGCCATATCTCTGTTCCTTGGCCCTGGGCATGACTTACCGCGCATCAAGAAATGGGCACGGCTGCGTCTACCAAATGGACAAATTGCACGATCCGCTTGGAGGGAGATGCTACGTGCACCAGACCAAATCCGTGTTTCACGGAATGTAAAGGTCGGTTAATACGCTTTGTTATCTTCTTAATAAGACTCAAGGTATATCATATAGTTTCTTAATGACGGAGACACTCGATGTGGAGAGGTGCAGTATTTTACTAGATTGGCCGCCACAACGGATGACCGCAACTGGGGATATATCAATGTTGCTATCATCCGCAACTATTCCCCGCCCAACGAAGATTTACTACGCCTCTCAAGTCATGTTGTTCTGGCTTCGCAACTACTCGACACAATATCAGTAATCCATGTCAAGCAGATCGTCGGCGTCATCGCAATGATCCCTCGGCGCATGGTATTGCCATCGGGTATCGAACAAGATATGTATTGTATGATGGAACGACCAGGATTTGATGTGTCGACATGGGGTGTGCCATACAATGTGTACAGTGAGAGGGACTACGACGATGATGGAAATGACCTCGATGTGGAGTAGAATCACACAATGAATTGTTTTTGTAGGCGTACATTTGATTCTGGAGTTACAGACAACGGACAAGGTACAGAATGGTATCAAAAAATCTGATGCGAGCATACAGCAGCTGGATGAAGAAATCAAACTAGCCTGCGGCGTTTTTCGTCTCTCTCCAGCCTCTCTTCGTACCTTTGCATCCCATCCTTCCTTTGTGCGATTTCGATTGGGAGAATGGAGGGGTCAAAAGAGCGAAGGTAGTATTTCGAGGGTTGGGAAGGCGCATCTTCCTCGGCTTGCGGTTTTACGCTTTTCCAGGTGAGGAGAGTGCAGGGGAAAGGCGTTACGCTAGCAGTTTGCCTGAAAACGGATTATTGGATTTGACGGAATCGTTGGCCGGATGTACTTACAACCCATTCTCACAATTGTCTGAATCTTCCACCTTGACATTACCACAATCACTGGGGTCTTCGAGATTCGAAGTGCGGAGGGCCTGGCTAACCTCTTCTGCTTTGATGTGTTCCTCGTGCTTGACCATGATGCCCTCTGCCTGAAGAGGTTGTGCGTATGGTTCCCCGACTCGAGGACGGCCATGCCTGTGAAATTCAGGGTGTTGGACGCGCAGGACAATTCTCTAACAAGATCAGTGCGTTCAATTAATGAAGCGGAAGACTATCAGAAAACTTGCCTTAGTTCCGGGTGAAGGTATGTCCAAAGAAAAAGTATATGCATCCCAATCAGAAGAAAAACCTTCGATGTCGATGAGTACGACATTATCGACCATCGTAATGGTGGGAGCGGGAGCAAAAGTCGCATTAGTCGGTGTCGGCATTTCTAACGACAGGTGGCAGTGGCAGGTGTCTAAATAACGGTAGTAGGAGGGTTGTAAGTAAGAGCCTAATAGCTAAGGCATGGGAAATTTACCTTAGCCAAATTTCTGCCTCGTTCACCAACCTCCCCTAGCATGTACCCGATCGGCACCAGCGACTCCCGCTTCAGCTTCAACAGTAGTTCGTCGTTGTCACTTCCGACAATGGATACACTGCTCTCAGCAAACAACAATCGTGTTGAAGACCCGCTGACCTTATCCCCTTTACAGAACACTGGCCCGGGTCTTCTATCCTCTCAGCAGCAGTCATTCACGCCATATGTGCGCCAGAGCTCGACTAACCACATAGACGTAAGTATAGTGGATCTATTCTGAGTTATTAAACTCGTCTAGGGCGCATATATGCAGGATTCCCAACTCGCACACCTGCAAGACCGTTGCAACACCCTCGAACACCGTCTGGTCAAGGTAACATCAGAACGTGATACAATCAAGTGAGTATGCTTACTCTTATATGATATCCTGCTAACTTTAATCCTGTAGAAACCTTTTCGACCAGCTAACCAACGCAGTAAAATCCGTGATGCATAACCCACTATTTGACACCTGCTCGCCTTTACAAGCTCTTACGATTCCAGACGAGAAAGCTCCAACACGCGAATCATATCCAAATGTGCGCTTTTGGACCAAGAAAAGTTTCGATGACTGGCTCGACTCTGCTAAGGCGCAAAAGAGCGACCGCGGAATATATGCATACCTTGAAGATGAGAATGGTGACGTTCCCTCAACGGAAACACTCAGCAATATGCGTAAGGCTCTACGTGGGGCTTGGAGAGAACTCGGCCAGCGAAACATGGCCCCAGAAACCTGGGGCAAGGCGAGCACGACTGCTCGGCAATTCGTACGGTCAACCATGGAAACCACCTTCCCCCTTCTCAAGTTTGCCGAAAATGGGTGGAAGCTAGAGTATATTTGTACGAGATCATACCCGGCATGGAGCAAACGGTATTTGGACGAAAATGGGAACCTGAAGCGGGGAACACGCGATGCTGTCAAAGAGGAAGACCTTGACGATGCTGATGAAGATTTTCAGGACCATAAGCTTAGCGGAAAGAAGCGGAAATGTGATGGGGAAATCGAAGGGTTGCGCAACAAGAAATTAAAAGGTGAGGATATGATACAACGATCTTTACTGATAGTTTGAGCCGTACCAGTGCCAACTGTGGCAGCAGCTCATTCTCTCGAGGTTACCTCTTCCAGCGGTGGAGAGTCTATCACGCTACCCGAGGAGAGCCGAGTGATACAGTCGAATCTGCAACAAGTTTCGACAGCCCCCTCCAATAAGGAGAACGTGCCAGTTGCATCGGATGTCACCCAATCCGAGCCCACTGTTTCATATGATCCTATGTAAGTCTCTAATTGACTGTCGGACACCCATTCACTCGCGAAGGGCTTTACTGGCTTCTGCGGCGGCGAAAGTCAAGATCACGCCCTTGCCACCTAACCCAGAACCCCCCGTAAAAAGCGATCCAGTGCCGTCCTGTGCCCCGGAAGCCAAGACCTCAACAGAACTGTCAAGTGAGACACCTAAGAAAACAAAGTTTCGACCATCGGGCACAAAGAATGGACGGTCAGTACAGATGTAACATGTATTTTAGTCGCTAATATACTCGCTAGAAACCTATGTATTCTACGGTGGCTGAAGCAAGTCAATGCGAATGGCCAGAAAGAGGAGTTCCGCACCTACTACGAGAAGACATTGACTGCAACTCAGCGTGAAGATTATGACAACGAGGCCAGGCAGCTTGTAAGTGATATGTAGGCGCGAAAAACTTTCTAATGCGTCATCAGGTCAAGGACAATGGCTGGGTTAAGGTCACTATCGAGAACGGCAAGCTCCATTAGACGTGCACCGGTTGTTCCTGGTCTCCATACGCACTCCCAACGGACTTCGATATCGTTTCGTACGCTGATTGTTTCGCATCGCTCGTCTGCATCACCATCGCCCGTTGTCAGCTGGCATTACCCGTTCCACTTCGCATCTCTGTCTGCATCGTATCGTCGCAAGTTGTTGACCCGCATTACCCATTCGCATCGCATCCCTCTCCGCATCATCGCATGTTGTTCACATTACCCATTCGCGCCGCATTGTCTGTCTGCATTATCGCATGTAATTATTGTGCCCCACCCGGGAGATTCCTGTACTACATAGAGTGCTACGGTGTAATACACGGTCATTTTGAGGCATAATGGTGCAGCGGGTGTGGGTAATAACGAATATGCAAATATATGAGGAGATATGACTCGGAGATACCTCGTCATACATAGTCACATATAAGCATATTGCATAAATACATGAAGGGATGCCGGGATATGTCTTGGTATGAGCCAGTATGACTATGCAAAAAAAGTCATCTGTCGTGCTAAGGGGTTGTGCCACGGCATATTGCATTAGTCTCATTTTACTACGCAATTCCGACCTGGTATGACGCTATCCTACTTCTCTGGTTGGGTCATATCTAGTCAGCTAGAGTCACACGGCGTCATAACCAGTTTTCACTGGGAGTGATTCTAGATCATGTGAAAACGTGTGCGTAAAGTCTTTGCTCGGGCTATTATACTCTCGGAGGAGATCAATAGCCATGAACGGTATGGTACCCTTTGTCATTCCATGTCAAACAAAAGCGGACTGATAGTTGAATGAAAATACCTACAGTGTGGTCACCGCTCGATACCCCTTGCTTCCCCGCGTTGAGTACATCCGCATAATCGAAGTCAATGAGCAGACCTCGTCGAAATTTCTTCTCCGCAATGACATTTTCCCGTTCCTCTTGATCGTGCATTGCAGCAGCCCATCTAGTGGCGCAGATAAACATGAGGATATTGTTGATGCTGATATCACGATGAAGAATGTTGTAAACGTCTACGAGAACAAAATGAACTAGCAGGAAGGGGAATAAGCAACCGAGGAGATAATACAAATAATGGTACTCACCTTGAACGATATCAATAAAAATGCTCACCAATTCTTGCAAAGAGTGGAATTGGACAAGCGGATCGCCGACGGGTGATAACAGAAGACGCCGATGAAGACGAGTCTCGAACTCCGTATTTCCGACCAGAAATGCAGGCCGGAGCCAATCAGTCGTTTCGTCGGCTCCTTCGGTCTGAATTGTCCATGCTTCGACTAACTGCGAAACGCCCAAAAGCCCTTTGATTTTGACTAAGATTTGTTCCTCTGTATGCTTTCGTCCTTTATGCGTCCAGTAATCCTTTACGACGTAGTGTTTCTTCCCCTTCTTCACGAGCCAAGAGCTCGTGCCCCTCCCCCGAATCAGGTGGCTAACATATATGTGGCGTAAAACGGTGTACGCAGTCTCGCGAACATATATAGCCCGAGACATTTGGAGCGCGGGAGCGCTGCGGGGGCGATACAGGATAGAGGGAGACAAGGTGGGATCCACGAACGTAGGGTCGAATCCCAGTACGTCAGGACTTCCAAACGTAAGAGTATAGATGACGCGAGTGAAGAGGTCAGCTGCCCTGTGAAGACTGTGTCCTAAAGAGTGGATCGCGCCTGAACGATCGAAGATATGAAGACGGAATTCTTGGCGCGCGAGAGAGAGGGCAACCACGAAGCGTCTACTAGGCTGTGACATGAACACAGCATATGCCTTGCGAGTGATATTGCGCCGTAATTGAGCGCTGTGTGCGGAGGACGTCAGTTCAAGGAATGAAATTACGTTGTGCCATGCAAAGCCGGTATGCTGATCGAGTTGGCCGCAAAGAACGATGTCTGGCTTGACAGACATGTGTGAATTCTCTACTGGCGTCGCAGCGTATTGCGAGGTCCAGAGGCGCGAGCAACTGTTTGCCTTAGAATCGGCCGCCTTAGTTGCTGATCGGGTAAGACGAGGTCCACTCCAGCCCTCCAGGCGAGACTTGCTGGAATTGCTCTCAACGGCTGGGGGGGTAAACGAGGACATGATCTGGTTGAGCCAAGTAGCAACGCCAGCCTCTTCGGAACCAGCGATGGGAATTAGCGTCCCCTCAACAGTCTCCTGCAAATTTGTGTCGGGAATGCTGCGCGTGATTGGTTCCCGCCTGAGGGACGCTCTAGAGCGCCTCTTTGAACCTGAAGTGGTGGCGGGCTGCTTGGGTGGGGTCGGGCGCACGCTACGGCGGCGGGGTGGATTGGATTGGGGCCTGCGAGTTCTAGGGTCTGAGCCTGAAGAGCTGGAGCTGGCGATTTCGGTAAGACTGGTGTGGCGCAGTGCATGGGGAATCAGAGATGGTTCCCAGCAAGCATTGCGAAAGAGCGGCGTGCCGTCGATGGTTTTCAAGAGCTCAGCCTTGATTTCACCGATGTTCTCGAGACCTGAGAGCCGGTACCAGTATATAACATAGTTATCTTTGGACCTCCAGTGGGCCGCCTCAAATATAGTGGCACCCTCGAGTTCGGCAGCAAGCTCCGCATCGACGGTGGTAGCCTTAAAGATTCTGCCATCCAGCGGGACTGAGGACGTTTTGGGACGGAGGGGAGTGATGGACGGTTCAGTTATCGCATTTCGAAAACCTAGAGGGGGAGGAGTGGCGGACATTCTCTCTGGTCGGTGGAGGGGACCGCAACAAAGACTTCAAGTTGTTTTGTGCACTCTCAGTTCAAACCATATTCGCTGTCATTCTCAGCGATTTCGGAATGTTCCTAGCAAGCACTGCAATACTTGTGCAACGTGTCATCCTTGCTACTTATCTAAATCTATTATTGGGCCCACACATTATATACCACTTGCTGAGTGAAACTCGTATAACAGTGGCCAATGAACTTCGATTCTGAATTGTTACAGTGCTATTATGCACAGAGTGAAAGACAGTAATATATATGTTTGTTCCAATAACGATTCAGCCAAAATTCGGTGGAAAACTCGTGGCTAGTGTGGGTAGTAAGGCGAGGATTGGCTGTCTTCCCAAAGCGCGGAATCAAGTGAACAGGGGAACGAATATGGGACAACGGAAGAACATCGCCAATTCGTTCCCCGTTGCTCCTCATTGCGCGCTTCAGAACGTGGAGACCGGATGATGTTGCATCCGTCGTGTGTCCAGCAGGAGGGATGACGTGAAAACGTTGCACATAGGTGAGAAATTGGTCGGTCCCAAGCATGCGGAAGACAAGTCGAAGTTGGGCGATCATATGCCCTGGAAAATTGTTGAGCCCGCGCCATCGGGTATCAATTGACAACTCACCATTCAAACCCTGTGAAGGCCAGTCGCTCTCAGCACCTGGACTAAAAACCGCACAATCATATAGTCCACGAGGGTGTTCTTGTGACGGGGGAGCGACGTTCATCGTTTGAGCAGGCTCGACCATCTCAGAATTATGATAGTTTCGAACCTGCACGCGAACCTTCGTCCAGATTTGAATTTTGTTCGATGGCAGGCTGTAGTTTGATGAAGCACGTCTTCGACCTGAAATGTCATGGTCTATGCCGTTCGCACAACGATCAAAGCAATCGCGAATTGCAGAGAGGAGGTCAGGTAAATCAAAGAGTGTCGCAGCCTCATCAACGGTCATCCGGCGATGTGGTTTAGTGGCGAGGTGAATGGCGGTAGTGGATGATGCGAACGTACGTGCCGGATGTGGTGCATTATGTGAGATCCCATTGGCGAGCGCATCAGCGATCTTGAAATAGTCCACGATTTTCCGTATGGGAGAGTGATAAAGCAGATTGTGGGACTTTTCGTCATCGGGTTCGTGGTCCTCATCAGTAGGATCGCCGCCGTTGTCGGGATGCGGGTCATGGGAGGAAGCGATATTAGTGGCTAAATCAAATCTAAAACACTTGTCAGAACGGTCAAGATGGCGTGCAATTTGGGCGTAGTAGTTCTGATTATTCCCTGCGCGTGCAGGATTCTTGACTTCAGTCACATGGGCGTGCTCGGTGATGTCCGCAGACCACTGCATGGGGGCACCCGACGTACGGATGGAAGGCGCGACATGCTGCATGAGTTCGAGCTTGGGGATCCGGAAGTGCTCGGAGCGTCCACCAGCGGCTAAGATAGCATGTTTGTCAGCATGAAACGCAGCGAGTGCAGCGTTAAGTTTGGCCAATGCCTGTTCATCGAAAACGGGCATTTGGGCAAGGTAGCGGAAATCCAGCAGTGCACGGATAGCTGCAATGAAGCGCGGAGGCGCCGCGCCAGCGACAACGCAAAGAATGTATCGTTGGATGGAACGGTGATCGCGGCCAGTAACTTGTTTCAATTTCGAGATCCCATCAGCAAATGAACGATAACCGACTGGCGTTTGCAGGAGATTGAAGCGAAAGTCGATCTCATCGTCCCCAACAACTGTAATGCACCACTGTATGTCATGGTCCCACGACATTCTGAAGAAGTGATGGAGCGGTTCAACCTTTAAGAATTGGGCCGGATCCGATAAGGGCCAATCCCTCCAGAATGGCTCGTGAACGCCATTCAGTCCGAAAGACTTTGCCACCTTGAGGAAACCAGGAAGATCATCAGGGTCAGCTCGACTACACAACGCACTGATCGCATGGAGAGTATGCTCGGCGGTCCGGGGGTCATGACGCTTATCGTCGCCAAATTCCTTGTAAGTGGCAGTGGACATAGAGGATGTCCTTGGACTTGTGCAAGCCAGCAGACTCTGCTCTGGCGTATCCGCGATATACCCAACAAGCGGCGTATAACAATATCGCAGGTTGCCATGCGGGTCATTCATCATGACACCGACGGTTGCAGCAATCTTCAGAGGAGTGAGTATCAAATCGAGACAGCGATGGAACAACCGATCAGAAAGGAGAGAGCGAATGCGGGATTTTTTGTGAATGAAAGATGGGACTGGAAGGAGAGCAAGTAACAAGTGGCCGTGAAGGGACCCTTTGCTACGGATATCCGTGGCGATATTAGCCAAGCTAAGAAGTAACGGATGTGCCATGCGGTTCCCGGACATTACAGAGATGTTGGTTTTGTCCGACGACAAGACAATGCCCAAGAGGGTCCCACCCTCAGGTAGCTCCTTCTACGAGAAAATCAGATACGAAAATACGTCGAGATCGAATGGACTTGAACTTGCCTGTAGGTTCCAGGCGTGCTCGCCCGTGAGCCATTCATCGTACACACGCGAGAGTTGAGCAGCGGTGGACCACACTTTTCTTGGGATGAATTCGATATGAGACTCGAAGAAAGGGTGACTGAGGAGACTTTGGACGCATTCGATGGGATCTCGATAAAATAGCGTGACAGATCGTTTGGTTGGGTGTTGAGGACGTATTGCTTGTGAGTGCCAACGAGGACCCGAGGGTAAGAGTTCTGCGCGAAGACGTAGCTCTCTCGCAGTTCGAAACGAGAGTGGGAGTTCCTTGATCTAGACATCCGCACAGTCAGTTGCGAACGCTAAGTTGAAGTCAGAACTATGTGTAACTCACCAAGTCCAGAGAGAGGAAGCTGTCGATGGCAGCCATACTCAAACGGGAGCGCAGTAACCAGGATGCAACCTGCCAATCTTGTTGCGAAGCGAAAGGATAAAATAAATTATCCTCGCGCAGCTCGCCATGTTCATCAGAAAAGAAATTATCCATGAATGTCCTTCCACCGGGATAACACTGGGATGCGCCCGGGAAATATTCGACCTTCCCCGCAGAGGGTGTACCGGGACCACTGGGTGAGTGCTGCAAATCTAAGTCCCGATCATCGTACGGCACGTCATCAACTTGAAGGTCCATCCGGTCGTCGTACGGCATGTCGTAGAAATCCATCTGTATGTCACCGACAGCTTCCGATGGTGATGCTTGACAAGCGTACGGAGGTTTAATCGTTCGCATCGCCTGAGACGAAAGGGGCTGTGGAACGGTAGGAGGGGGGATGTCGTTGAGGGGCGCGCTGCAGGCAGAAGAAGGTTGGTTCATGTGTTGGAGGACACGCGTCTCATTCGGAAATCTCTTCCCGCATCGGGGGCAAAAGGAAGTCTTCCGGACGCGTGGCAGCGACTTCTTTGCCATATGAGAGGATGACACGAGAAGGGAAGATGATATCACGTAAGTAGCACGTACCAAGTAGGATCAAAGGTCTAGACGTCTACCAGTGGTTGTACTAACTCCACTTTACGTCCGAGACGTCGCTCTTTCACTGCCAAACATGCATCCATCGAGTGTGCAGGCTGGCCAACTAGGGGACGTCCCCCCAAAGCAAGAGCCTGATTTTCCCGAAGCAAATGGTATAATCTTTCGAATGGAAGAGACTGGCGAATGGGTAAGCTCCAATCGCCTCGATTTTTCAGCTTTTGTAGCCGCTTGCGCCCAACTCACCAGACTTAAGGGTATCGTTTCACTACCCAATTCTTCCACCGAAGCAGAGCTTCTATTGGAGACTGCCCGAGCTGAGTGCAAGCTACGCAAGATCCAGAAACAGTTTGCAGACCAGCTAGTTCGTTGCAACTTATTACGACTCGAGTACAGCCGCTTGCAGGTCCAACGCGTCGAGCAACATCTTTTGGAGGCGGAGGGTCATGTCGGTCGGGCGCGGTTGGTCATCAGACGGAGTGGATATGCACCAGGTCTCGGAGGAGAGCCGTCCTCTGAGTCGGAACGCAACGGTAAGTTCACTCGTCTTTTTTTTCGCGTGCATACCGCTAATTGTTTGATGAAGCTCAGTTACCCACACCTGAACTTTCCAATGCCAACAATCAACCAACGGTTCGATCATCGCCTGTCCATATGTGTTAGTAATTGAGTTTCATAACGTACTACTATGATGTGCATGCCAACGAAATAGATATGATTATGTTGTGCTCGTGTAAAATTTCTGGAAGGGATCTCTGAGGTGAATCCTAGTAGTTACGAGTACTAGCAATGTTTGAACGGCCGGACTTCAATGCTACACAACGGATTTTTCGTGATTTGAAGCAGCTTTTAATGACAAGCAAAATGTGAACGCCGTACTTGAAATATAGTTTGTCATTTGGAAAACGGCCAAATTTTAAGTATAGATGTACCTTTAAATGTTTGAGCCAACTTCAAATTTTGGCGTGTGTACTGTCCCGGTTAGAATGTTGGCTCCCACTGCAAATTTGGTGGCAGTCCAAATCTTGGACAAAATCTCAAGTTTCGCTTTCACGTGTGAATGCCGACAAAACTTTAAGTTTCGGGGGTGCCAAAATGTTCGCACAAATTCCAAGTATGATTGAACAATAAGATATCGCACCAAATTTCAAGTTTTAATAGTGACCTGCATGCGTGCTCAAACTTGAAATGTTGAACAAAATTATATTCGTTGCGCGATCATCGCGCGATGATCTCCCATTCGTCGCCCACTCATGAGACAAATAGCAGTACTAGGGAAAGTCGCCACAAGATGAGCCCTTCATGCCTGAAATGGGCGAATAACAGGGAAGTCCATTGGTAGATCATACAAGCCAGAGTAGAGCACGACATTTATTTACATGGGAAGCGGAGCTTTCGCAGGGTACAGTCAGCACCACCTCAGTCCTATAGCAAGGTAAACAACCAAGTAGCGAAATCAAAACTTGAGTGGCCTTACCCGACACAAAGAAAGCACTACGACACAGCCATCGGAGACCTCCCATCGAGCAAAATGGCACAGAACCCATGATAAATGTACGGCTTCTAGACGTTTCAAAACTGTGGATGAGTATAACTTGGCAGGAAAATGCGGGTACATCGCGAACGGATCAGGCCGTGCATCTACAGGGAGGGGGGATTGTCGTTGCACAGCAAATAGCAACTTCCCACCGCTCCCAAAGATGTATTTGATGCTACCGGGTACAGGCGATGAGGTGCGGACTCCCTGCGGGTAAAACATAATGAGGGAATTGCCAATGTGAGTAGATGACCTGCTGTAGATGACTCCTTCGTGCCGGAGGTGGGCACGCAAAACAACAGTGCGTTGGTGGACAATATGATACAAATCCTCGGGAGTAGCGGTTGGCACTGCACTGGTAGGTACTTGGACGCTTTCGTCGTCAGGATCGTTACCAAAGTTGTCCTCCACCTCCGTAAGTCTATATGCTCGGTCAAGTAGGATTTTACATTCCTGTACTGCGGTTGGGCACCGAGGGCCAGAAAGCCAAGCCCGAAGCCTGGCCGCCTTGAGATATGACAGCATCATCGTCTCCTCCAATTCACCTGTTCGGTGCTGTGTTAGAGCATCACCCCCGTCCCAGTTATAACTGACCAGATTTATGATTAGAGGGGAGTCGTTGTAAAACCCCAATCAAACGTTCGAACGGGAAAGTCCACCAGGAGTGAACTGGGCCAAAGAGGTTGAGATATTCGTAGATATGAAAAGATGCGTGATGGTTGGGTCGCAAGTCGAAATTTGGGTAGACAGCCGAGAGTTTTCCTACATAACTCGTGATATGGGTGCGATAGGCGGAGGTGCGGGTTGTGGTTGTTGTTCGTGTGCAGGCCAGATAGACGGCAGAAACCAAGTGCATGGTGTGGTCGAGAACAGCTCTGAGCTCAGGTGCACAATCATCCTGTCCCCAGAGGCTGATTAGCGCGATAGGAAGATAGACTGTGGCGAGAGATCGCCACTCATCTGCTTTGATCGTGCCTGCAGAAGTATCACCGAAATTGCGAGGCACAGATCCTAACCATGACGGCGTCATTGTGTTCCGAATAACGCTTCGAACTCGATCAAGTACCTCCTGTGCATCGAATTGCGTTTTCTTAGCCTGCACAGCAAAGAGAGGCATTGTGGCCCGCTGATCAAGGTCTACATCAGCGCAGCTCAAGGAGGTATTATGGAGATCGACTTACCCACTCAACTAATGCCTTTGCATAATCAGCCTTGAGCGTCCTGCCACCCTTCGAAGGTACACAGGCCAAACTGCGGCAGACGAATCTAAGCGCTTTTGTATTCTTGCGAAGGAGTGATTCCCGCAAGTTCTCCATAAAAACTTTGGCAGCAACACTATTTCTGTGTTGCGGCACGGGTGTGGTGAGAAGCGCATGAATCGTAGATACCTGTGAGATCTCCTTTCGGCTCATGGAGAGTTCTTTGGCAGTGTGTGATTCGGGTTGTTCAAAATCAAAATGAAACGCTGGCATGGACGAAAGCGCAGCACTTGAGGTTTCGGTAGTAAGCCGAAGTAAATTTCGTACATGGTGCTGGACTAAACCCTCGAGGATACAATGCATCGAGTCGATTACGAGTTGGCGTGATGGGTCCCAGTACGGTAATCGCCATAGTTCCGAGTAACGAACGCCATATTCTTTGAAGAGTTTGTCGCGTTCGGCCGATGTAGTTGCATCCCTCCACTGCTCTGCATGTTGGCGGAGCTGATCCTTGTCGCGAGGCTTCCAGTTTTGAAAGTCGGTTCTTCCATAGTTGGCCTTGTGGTAGCAGTCACATGCACTGCAGAAAAAGTGGCTCCCAATACTGGCAAATGCAGCCAGGTGACGGGCAGCAGGTAAGTCGCAAACAGCAAGGGCGACTGCACTTCGAGTTACCCGGCCATTGGGATAGTTTCCAGTTCTCGAAAAGCGAATGCCTTGTTCCCATGCAGCAACCAAGTCATTTATTAGCGGCCGTATATAGTGGTTGAGGTTCTCGAGCGATGGCTGTTTGGGGCCAGGAATAATGCCTGCAAGGTACATGTTTTCTGGTCTATACCGGATATCTGATGGCAAGTTAAGACATGCCATGGATATAATTCCCGAAGACGTGCTGGGCCCTCGTATTTTCATCCCCTCTGGGTTGAAGAAGTCGACGTGCAAGGAGAAGGCATAACGGCCCTCATCTCCTCGATCAACAAAAAGTTTGTGGCCGTCTGGGCCCCGGAAGGTGCGAAGAAACTGAGCCTCAAAAGGGTTCTTGACATAGTGAGGCGGTGCGGACAACGAAGCACATAGATCATCACATGCAGAGTCCATGATGGCCTCGATATCAGGACGGGAAACGAGCGATGCCAGGTAATCCTTGAAGTCGTGATAGATGAAGATTTTCCTCGGAGAGCGTTCCCCACTGGCGCCGATTTTGAGTAGAGATTCAGTGCACTGAGTTTCTGGTGTCGGGGAGTGGCTGCAGCGATCGGGATAGACAGGGTTCTGAGATCCCAGAGGATAGGATGGTGCATAGGTACAGTGGCAGGCACAAACGGCATATACGATGGTCTTCGTAGCTAGCTGGAACTTAGACAACGCGACGCCTATGGTTGATGGAATTTGAGCCATCACATTCTGGTGGACAGCGCTGAGCGTCCCATCAGACTTTCGAAATGCGAGGTACAGCAGCAACGACAGGCTGTTCATGATGAAATTGGCACCGGAAGTTCCAACGCCAAAGATGACGTTGCAGATTATACCCAGCAGCAAAGCGACTTGAGCGATGGCGTCCATCCGTTCAACAGGTGGCTGATAGTGGTTTTCTATAACATATCACATTAGCGGCGGTGAAGGCAGTTTGTGGTGCACAAACGTTACCTGTGTCAACCTTCACAGGTCCGCATGATGTCGGGGTATAAAGTTTCACCTGAGCCTCCAGCTCGTCCAGACGTGCCAATAGTGTCTTCTTCTGTGAAGTGACGGTGTCCGCCCGGCAGGTCACCTTGTCCATTCCCTGACGCAGAGTTGCCAGCTCGTACTGGATATCGAAGTAGCTTGCATCAGATAGCTGGAGAAGAAGGCGATCGCAACGATGGATGCGTGACTCGATATTTTTCAAAAGTTGAAGGGCTTTGGCCGTCGGACGATGTCCATCCTTCTTCGGCAGCCTACAAGCACCAACTACCGCAGGTGCGCTCGTAGTGTTCGGCAGGGAAGGTGGGTCGCAAGAAGCAGGGGAAGTGGATTCGAGGGTAAGACGACCGATGCTTGTTGTAAGGTCAGCTATTGGGATTGAATCACGGCCGGGCGGGGTTTCTACCAAAGCATTGCTTGGACCACTGCCCTGGAACTCGGAACGGGAACTCCATAATTTGTTTGGGATAGTCTGAGGATCAGGTCCATCATCAGTAAGCGTGAGAGCAAAAAGATGTTTGGCGATGGCATCAGTAGATGTACGCTGGGTGTGCTCGTCTTGAACACGCTTCTGATGGGCAGGGATATGACGAGCATCCATTAGAACGCCTTTGAAGTTTCCACTCCCGTCGGTACCTCCCTTCTCGGTGCACTCCTCACAAAAACACCGTCTGAAGATGGGTCGAGCAGCAGGCATGGAACACCAAACACAAAAGAATTCACCTGGAGAATAACGAACTTGGTGGTGGCTCGGAGGACTTCCGCACTGTAACGATACGACTGCGCACTGACGGTGCCCGCTGGAGTGCCACGTGACGCTTCCAAGATCAGCAAACGCAAACGCAAAGTTAGACGGCCTAAGATAATAATTTTACAAGTAGATGACTGACGACGGCACATCTGATGGTTGGGACTGTTCTACAATCTGTACAATCCCATTCTCCACATGTTGTGCTAGGATGATCTCGGCGATCCGTTGTGCTAGTGCCTGAAGAACGACCACATCTTCGCCAGGATCCCCTGTTTGAGCCTCTCGACAGAACAAGCCATATATATCAACCGTAAAGAGATCTCGCAATTTCACTGGTAGTGCATGCAGAAGTTCGCTCTGGTTTAAACATTAGCATCGTTACACGCTCTGAGCAAGGTACTCACACTTCGTGCAATGGGGATGCATACGCCCAACAACATCGACACAATTATCAGACAGGTTAAGCCCTTCACAAAACTCCATATGGAGTTGGAGGCGGGGGCCCTTCGTGCATCGTAGTCGTGCTTCCAGATACTGACTACAGCCTTCTTTCGGCCGACAGCAGGGGATGCACATGCAACAATGCAATGCCCACCCACATCGCGCACCTGATATGCATGAGCTTTGATATTGTCAATGGCCCTGCACTCACCGCAATGGTTTGGACTAGTATAGAGTTCGTATGACGGAGAGTTTCGATCAGCGCGCCCGTTCGCCTGTTGAACACATAGACACAGCCAGTATCACTACCACCAATCACTACCTTACTCTCCTCGCCAAAAGCGACCTGCTTAGGAACGGGGATACTTGCTAAGTTCATAGTGAAGGTCCTGATCGGCTGTCCACTCTCGAGACGATACATTGTGAATCCGTCTGCTGCATTGTCGACAACGAATATCCCTTTTTTGAAGTTGACAGCAGCGGATCCACTAGAGCATAGACATGTGAGTGTGAATAGAAAGCAACCTAGTCAAGCGTTTCCCTACATCACTGATTGGCAACGGTTCTCGGCAATAATGGTGCCATCCTTGCTGTTCATCTTGATTCTAGACAGGTCCGTGAATGACATGCAGTAAAGCGGTCAAGCAGACTGTCTCACACATTACCATCGTACAGTCCGAACACATAGATGCTGCCGGCCTCGGCGAAAGCGACATGCTTTGGAACGGTGTTGTCGAGTCGGCCTGCAAAGACTGACTGTAACTGATAGGCTGCACTGAGCACCAGCACCTGGACAATGTTGTCACGAGTTCCGACGGCAATTTGGCACGAAGAGTCAGTAGACACGGCATCCCAAGCAATGCAGGTAATTTCAAATCCTGAACCCAATCTCCTTGCACAGATCTCCTGATAATGCATCTGTGGGTTGAACATCAGGTGCGAACATGTGTTCTAATTGTCAAGAAGGCATGCTCACATCGGTTGGATTTGATCGCAGGAAGACCAGATATCCCATGCCTGTGCCATAGCAGAGCATTTCTGAAATGGCGAACTTCGTTTTCACCCACACCGCGCAACTCACAGCACCGCGAGAATCCAAGTAAGTCGCGACTCGAGGAAACTCTTTACGAGACTTAAGGTTCCAGAATCTAACCCCTTGTGTGCCTAGGTGGATTCAGTACAAGTCGCAGTCTGTGGCTAGAGGACCCCTACCGCCTGCAGCAAGGATTTGTCCATCTGTGGATAAGGCAAGTGCGTGGATCGAGCCCTCGATCCCCGTGAAGGTTGATATCCTCCGGTAACGCTTGGATGTCGGGAACAGGGATAGAACGGCTGAGGCCAGCATTGTGGAATAATTTCGTACCTTCTCCCGCTCACGTCGCCTTATATATGTTTATCCGTATAATGCTCGACGACGGGTATTGTTCCTAGTATCCTCGCAACGGAGTAGGGCTCGCAACGGGGTAGGGCTCTCAACTACAATAATGTTATTGTCGGCGGGTGGGTTATTATGAGTTGCCCCAATAGGCGTGTCTTACATAATTACTGTCCCAGTCTGTGTGGCCTTTTATCCTCGTCATCTGAAGGTAGTCGTCCAAGTCAGCAATGCCCACCACCGTCAAACGGGTTTCTCCATTCTATGATGACGATTCTGTGGCTCTCCCCCCTCTCTCATCCAAGTTAACTGACCAAGTTGAGTTGTTTGGTCAGACACCTCGTCCGATGACGCTCCTCGCCGATGAACATCTCACTCCAGCTGGTCTGGGTGTCATTCCACCAAAGTTCTCGGTAGCCAGTAGGTCTGGAACGCCCAGGTCTACACCGGCCCCGGAGTTTCGTGTCGTGTCCAAGACATCTCGCCGTGGAGCGTCCCCATATGCGAAGAAAGTTGCTTTTCAAGGAATGGCAGCAGAACAAACTCGCAACTCGACGGATGAATCCTCGTCTGAGGCGTCTTCTGACGATGATTCCACTGCAAGCACGATATCAGATGAATCAAAGATCCCAAAACCCCAGGGGGAACCTGGGCGTCCTGGGCGTGGAGGTTACACGCTTGAAGCTGCTCTCGACTGGAACCACAGTGCATATATGAAATTCAAGGTTAGACTGCTATTTCTCCTTCAAAGCAGTGGCTAATTCTCGATTTAGAAGCTCACACATCGTCTTATTGAGGAGCATTTAGACACTACGAAGTGTGCCTCGGCGCAGAATCCCGCATTGCTAAAGCTTGTATGAGACAAGGTAAGTGTTCTCTGTTTGTCGGCGTGTTAGGGATCGACATCTGCTACAGGCAACGGCTGCATTTCCCGATCTCGAGAACTATACCCATGTATGGCCGGTGACCGACATGGTCATGATGCGTCTCAAGTATACTTCTAGTCGGGCAAGGCGTCGTGAGGTGGAGATGGCTGCCGGAAAGAAGTATTCAACTCGTTCTACGGTATGATTGGGCCCTGCTGTCATATCCCGCCTTCACTAACTGGCGCATGCCACAGAAATGACCGTTTCATGTAGTTTTTAGGTCCTATTATACACGTTTTTGTGAACGGTCGACGACAGCATGGCGCGTATGGATTGCTCAGCATGTGACTTTACATGAGGCCAAGTGTGATGCCATTTGGTTGTGATTTCCGCAGCACCATGACGGAGCAGTGGCTGCATGCTACGTGCACGTTTCAGCGATTTCTAAGATTCGGTCCTCCGGTTTATGGCGATTCCCGCTGCAGTATAAGGCTAGGTATACTACGGTGTACACCAGAGATTGGATTCAACTACAACTCGACCACCATGATCCATCGTTTCGCTTTTCGTACTCTATGCGATATGGGCACGGGAAGGGCGGAGGTTATGGTGATGGTATGTACGTATTGGCTTTACGAGGCTGATGGAACGAGGGAGCTTAGACCCCCTGCGGGAGCCGATGCACCGGGCTATCCTGTACGTCTGTTAGTGGCTGGACCCCTCCCCTGGATATCACTGACCGAGGAATTATGTAGTCTGTGATCACGACATCCCTGGCACGCATATTGACCACTGAGCGGGTTCGGGTTCCAATCCTCATCACCACTACGTCCCCACGAAACTCGCTGCCAATACTGCTTAGCAAGGCGTTGGTTTGAAGTCGGCAGTGGCGCTTGAAGAAAACACAATAATAGTACGTATGTTGCCCTTCATGGACAATAACTTCACAGTCATGAATGTAGGGCTGAAGTGGTGCGTCTTGCAGCAGTGACTCTGCAATAGGGAAGCGGAGTGATCCATAGTCTGTACCTGCACATCGCGTGAGCATCTCCACCTGTCGAGGCCTGCGACAGGAACGCGAGTAGAGCCTGCATCTCAAACGAAGCTCGGGACTCTATTTGGCTTTGTTATCTCTGAATACAGGTATGTTCATGTTCACTTACCGAGGGTGATGGAAAGATATAAGTACGTGTGTTGACCATGGAGAACGTTAGATGGTGGCCAGCACCGTAAGATAACCAGTATGCAGTGGTGGGCGATGCTATCGCCCACTGAAATCGGTGCAACGTTAAATCCTACTACCGGCAGGGGCACCGGGCACTAACCGGATTTGTGGACACAATTAGGAAAAAGTCGAGACAATAAAGACCAAGGTACGCACGGTTATCACGCTTATAGTCGGATCATTCCCTTCATTCCCTACATTCCCCTCCACAAGGACAGGCCATGGTACTACCGACTCGAAGAACAAGATTCGTTGGTTGCTTCGCAACGCATTTGTCTTCACCATGACGCATTTGTCTTCTCCCTTGATACAATAAAATTGTTAGGTTGGTGATGGCAGAGGTTTGAACGCGGGTATAAATCATCGCGCAGTGCGTAGGCGATGATTCATTCAGCGCTGTACCTTATGTCTTCGACAGATATGCAAGTGATGCCTGGATCCATCTTCGATGGGTCACGAACTCCCACTCCCACTAACTGTTCTACCCATCCCCGTATCTTGTCATATCAAGCACCAGAAGCCTCTCAAACTATTCAGGATAATGCCAATCTTTTTGAAGATGACGAATCCATGGTTCCTGGGGACTGCCTTGAGATTCCTGTTAAGGACTCCCAGTCTTCCGAGTCGGATTATGCGGAGACAGCTCATGAGGGGTCTCCGGAACCCGAGCGATCCATTCCCGTGCATAGTACCCATTCGAGACGTGCAAGGGACGAGTCGGATCCCCCAGTATGCCCTTCCCTTGGAATCACTCTCAAGTACTGATCAATTTTAGATGATCGATGCACCTGGCAAATGTCGCTTCGAGGAGATTGATTATTCACATGGATTACGACGGTCATTGTATGAAAAAGAGGAACTTGTGAATGGGTTGAAAGGACGTTTGCGTCATCTGAAATCGGTATGTAATTGGGAGCTCTAGGTACTCGTGAGGCTAACTCGCAAAAAGACCCATCAGGAACAGTTAAAGTCACTCCAAGAACAGAATCAGGATCTTTATACAAAGGCGCAATCCGAGATCGAGGGACAGAAGGCTCGAATTGCTGGGTTGGAAAATTTCATACAGCAGCGTGAGCAGGTATGTGCTCTATTTTGAAAGACGAAGAACTTTGATGATAATTGCCGTGTATATCCAGGAATACAGCGCCCTTCAAGTTACGATCCATAATGATCATGAGGCTGCCACTCTCCGACACCAGGCTGAGATGGAAAATCTGCGTAAAGAAATGAAGGTGCGTGCTTACCCGTTTGCTATGGAGATGAGTAGCTGAGGTCCGAAAAAAGGCTCAAATGGACGCTCACCTTGCAGAGATACTAAGGACGTCTCATTCGAACCTCATACGAGAATTGGAGCAGCGCGATGTGGAGTTGAATGCAAAGTTGGGCCGAGCGCAGGTAAGCTAAATAATACTACTACTGCTCCGCCGGTTGTATTCTAACACGCTCTATCTAGGTGGAGAAGGAGACGGAGCTCGCAAGCCTAGCTCAACAGTATATGCGGCGTGAACGACATTCTTCGACCTTCTCCGAGACACAAGCATCGATGGCAGGTGACCAATCTGATGAGTCCACAGCGACTCCAGTGCCGGTGCCATCTAAACCATCTAAGCCGACACCACCCGAATCTACGCAACGCAAGCGAACGCCAGGAGCGTCCTTGAACCCTAAGCATGCGCGGCCTTCCAACTCCAAGCCAGCACCTACCGTAACACCCAACCTTGACACCATCAAGAAGCTGAGGAGAAGGCGTGGGGTATCTCGCCGGACTCACCTTGTTTCAATATCTGCCGAGGTGGGCTCGTTATACTTCACTCGACAACGCACACTCACCAGTAAACAGGACAACCGCAACCCGCCATGCGAAGCCCCCCCCGAGCAGGCGACTCCCGCCCCACCCGAAGCTGACACCTCCACGCCGCCAATGCCCATGATCATTGAAGCTGTCACCAACGGAGTTAGGAGTGCATTGGCAAGTATGTTTGATAGTGGTCAGTTTCCAGCGAACATTAAACGGAGCCCGCGGAGGAGAAAAATAGAGAACAAAGATGTGGCGGCAGAAAAGAGAGCAGAATCAAAGGAAGAACGTGCTTTTCTCTTGGTACTGCAAGGACCTTGTTATACGACTACAAACTGACTGACCATTCTGACATAGGAAAAAACCCGGGACCTTTTCAAAGAAAAGTTCGGTTACACACAGGACGTGGAATTTATTATGTGTGCATCTGCAGATTCCGACGACGTGAGGTCATACCAGTATGAAGACGGTCCTGGCCCTGACCTTGTCAGTCCATTGTTTGACCTACGACACAACGCAAAATCACCGTGGAACAGCGCCGTCATCGATACCCTTACTCAAACCTTGCAAGGCAAGTGCGCAGAAGAAAACTGGCCGACCCCGAGGTCGGACGGCTATCTACGTGAAATGATTGTCGACCGCTACAAACGACTCAGGGTGACATGGAAGAATGCTCAACCGCGGTTGACAGATATGGGAACCTTGGAGACGCCAGTGGAGACTGAGGCACGACTCCTGAAGCAGCGGGAGCAAGTTCTGAGAGAGACCCGGCAGACTACTCGCCGCCGCAGTGTGAGCCTCTCAACCCTCTTTGCCACTGTTGATATTGATGAATCACACGACCAGAAATATGCAAGGAGGGTAAAGACCCTCGATCACATCATCAAACTGAAGACAGAGGAGAACGAAGATGATTTGGACGCTTGGAAATGGCTGCATAAGCTCATCACCCAACTTGGCGAACACGGAATGAGCTCTGAAGAGAGTAGCATTGAGAATGAGATTGAGGAGGTACTTCGTGTTAAGAACATGGAATGGCGCTGATGCATCAATAGGGAGTTGGAGCTTGTGGATTTTCAGCGGTTGGTTGATGTTGATGTCTTCGCACCGCAGGGCTCACGCCCACTGAAACGGCTGCGTTCGACTGATAATCCTGCAAGTTCCAGGGTTCCAGTTACAGGTCTGCCAATGGCCTTCTATGATAGTGCTTGGTTTACGGGTCTCTCTCAGCGTCAGATAGAGGGTCTACAGGTATCGAATCAGGTGTTTCCATGGATCAAAATAGCAATAGGCTGACGGTGTCTCAGTATAATGTACGTAGTTACATTCCCCCACCTTACTAGTACCGCTAATTGTCTTGTGAGTGGGCGACGAATGGGAGATCATCGCGCGATGATCGCGCAACGAATATAATTTTGTTCAACATTTCAAGTTTGAGCACGCATGCAGGTCACTATTAAAACTTGAAATTTGGTGCGATATCTTATTGTTCAATCATACTTGGAATTTGTGCGAACAATTTGGCACCCCCGAAACTTAAAGTTTTGTCGGCATTCACACGTGAAAGCGAAACTTGAGATTTTGTCCAAGATTTGGACTGCCACCAAATTTGCAGTGGGAACCAACATTCTAACCGGGACAGTACACGCGCCAAAATTTGAAGTTGGCTCAAACATTTAAAGGTACATCTATACTTAAAATTTGGCCGTTTTCCAAATGACAAACTATATTTCAAGTACGGCGTTCACATTTTGCTTGTCATTAAAAGCTGCTTCAAATCACGAAAAATCCGTTGTGCTACATACTACTAGTAGATTCAGTAAAGTGATCACACTGACTACTATTTTCGAAGGCTGACTCGTGCCACATCAACATTTACTTGAGTCGAGTCGACCTAGCTACCGTGTGACAACTGTACACCCTGTGGTGTCTATGTTTACTTTGGAAAAGATTGTTGATTGCTTAGCAGACACAGCCACAATGCCTGTGCAGGCTGTGTAGACCTGTACACGGTGTTGTGGCCTGGGAAGTCTGTAGCCCAAAAAGGCCGGTTTGCTGATGTACAGAGGTTGAAATTACATCTCTTGCCCCGTGTCCGTGACCTACATACACGAGGGCATGCCAGTGATACAAGTTCAGATCCTCAAGTTCGGGAGTCTTGTGGACTCAATCCCATGGAAAATGCTGATCAGTCTGTTCTAAAGTCGCTCAGCTACGTCATTCTTAAGGGCAATCGAATCTACAGGCACCCTCTATTCCGCATTAACCACACCATCTATGACCTATGCAGGGAAACCGACTCGATCAATCCCCAAACAGAACATCGGGATATTATGCTGTTAGCTGATGGGGATGGCTCAGAGAAACATCCATTTTGCTATGCCTGCGTTCTGGGCATATATCATGCGAATGTCATATATGTCGGTCCTGGAACTAGGGATTACCAGTCACGGACACAGGACTTTCTTTGGGTACGTTGGTTTGAGTTGTTGCCGGACCAACATTCTGGTTGGCAGCACACTGCCCTTGACCAAGCAAGATTCGTGCTGACGGATCGAGCTGACGCATTTGGTTTCGTTGACCCCGCGGCGTGCTGTGGTGCTGTCATCTTATTCCCTCATTCACGGACGGGAGATTGCTCCATGATAGCGTGGCAACATCTCGCAATGTCCGTGACTCCGAGGACTGGAAAGTATATTATATCAACCGGTAGGCAGGGTCCATGATCAAATATCTATATAGCTGATTCTCTATGAGGTTCATGGATCGTGAGACATGATGATGCGATATCATTGGGGACTTGCAGTGGGGCATGTCTATGCACACACTCGTGGGCCGAAGTTCGACAATGAGGATATTGGTGTGCATGACGTGCAGATACAGCGTAATGGTAATTTGGGTGCAGCACGTGCAGTCGACAAGCAGGAGAGTGTAGGTTCTGGATCTGTGCTTGACAACCATGGTCGACCTGATGGTCCTTGGGCACATGCCAATGATGATGAGGACTTCGTGCATGACGAGTCTGACTCAGATCACATATCTGATTGCAGTGAGTCTGAGTCGGAACTTCTGCGAAATGCGATATATGAATCAGATGGTGATTCGCTGAATGGTAATGCTGGCCCTAGCTTTTATGAGTTCTGAATGTCCTGCTTTGTTTCATATTAGTGGCATTGAGAGTAGTAAAAGACTATACAGAACTCAGTCATGCGCGCGTAGTGGCAAACGTCTAGAGTGGCATTACCTATACAGAACTAAGGTGATGCGTAAGCTCGTGTACACGTATACAGAGAGGAGAAAAATACTATGCCCACCTCAGTCGTGCGCACATAGCGGCAAACGTCTGAGGTGGTTCTACTTTCGACGAGACTAAATACACTAAGTAGGAACAAGAGTGAGACACGGGTGTTGAACCCGGTGTCATACAACAAAAATGGTCCCAGCATGGGACCTTACAACATCAAGGACACAAAAACGAGACATTAGAACAAAAGAATAATTTACTGCGCTGTACAGTAGTATGCGAGCGACAAACAACAAAGTACTGTGGTCTTGTGGACCCACGAACGGAAAGTAGTTCTCACAGTAAAAAGAAAATGGCGTCAATCAACCAAACGAGGGCTACAAACGACTTGCCAAAATCCAACACTCCCCCTCAAGTCGGACATAGGCCAAGTTCGACGGCAAAATGCTTCACTTTTGGGGACAGTAAAGCCTTCGTTAGAGTATCGGCAACCATGTCTGCAGTTGGGCAATATACGAGGCGAATCTTGCCATTTTCTACCACCCAGCGTATGAAGTGAAAACGGATGTCAATGTGCTTGGTGCGTGCGTGATACTGATGATCTTTAGTGAGCGCAATGGCGGATTTGTTATCGGAGAACAACGTGGTGGGTTCGACGAGTGGAGTAAAAATCTCTCCGATGAGCGACCGAAGCCACAAGGCTTCCTTGGCCGCATGCGTGGCTGCCACATACTCACTCTTGGTCATTGAGAGCGAGACGATTTCCTGTCATTTAGAAGACCATGACACCGCCCCTCCATCAATTAGAAAAGCGTACCCAGAGACCGCCCTGCAGTCTTCTGCCATACTCCCATCTGCATCAGCATATCCAGTTAGCACACTCGGTGCTCCCCCATACATGAGTCTCAGCGTTTTCGTCCCGATGAGATATTGATAGATCCTTTTGACAGCTTCCCAGTGGGGAACTCCAGGATTTCCAGAAAATCGTGAAATGGTTGTCACGGCATATGAGATATCAGGACGAGTGGCGAGGGAAGCATACATGAGTGACCCGACAGCCTCGCGATACAGTACATGGCGCATGGCAGCATATTCAGCACCGGTTGATGGTGACTGTCCGGAATGTAGCTTGGTGCTAGGTTCCATCGGGTTCGACATGGGTTTGAGTTCGTCAAAACCGAAACAACGTATGATTGATTCGATGTAGGGGTGCTGGCTCAGAGAGATGATACGTTCGTCTCTGTTTCTAGTTACCTCGATACCGAGTAGCCAGTGGAGCTCTCCTAGGTCAGTTATTTCAACATACTTCTTAATGTTTCGTTTGAATTTGTCTATCTCATCCAGAGATGTTGCGGCGATGGTGCAATCATCAACGTGGACAACAATGACAATAAGCCCATCGGGGGAGCATTGTTTGGAGTAGACAGCTTGGTCGACAGAGCACTGGGCGAAGCCTGGCTCGTCAACAAGGATTTCCACCAATTTTTGGTACCAGTGATGGCCACTCTGCTTCAGTCCATACAAGGTTTTTCGAAGACGGCATACCTTGTTGGGATGGTCGACGGACTCGAAACCTGGGGGCTGGTGCATGTAGATTATTTCGTCGTTGGTGAGTGTACTGTTTAGATAAGCGCCTTTGATATCAATCTGATGGAGTTCAAGATTCGAGCGTGCTGCCATAGCGAGGACAGTTCGAATGGACGCAAGCATGGCAACTGGAGCAAAGGTATCGAAGTAGTCGATGCCTTCAACTTGCGAGAAACCTTGGGTGACGAGTCGGGCTTTGTGCTGCATGATGTTTCCAGCTGCATCTTTCTTGGCACGGAACACCCATTTGGATCCGACGATGTTGGCACCATGAGGTATGTCAACAAGCTCCCAAGTCCCTGCCACTTGTATCGTTGCTAACTCCTCTCTGATTCCAGCCTCCCATTGTGGCCAGTCCAGACAGCGGCGAGCCTCGGCCAACGAGGTGGGTTCTAGGGCCTCGGATTCAGCGGTGACTGCTTCCACTGCCATGGCGAGGTCGATGGCAGATAGGGCATCGTCTGGGTCGTCAACGATGGTCATAAGGTATGCTGCAGCGAGGTTATTGCTATCGAGAGGGTCAGTGTTTTCTGGGATTAGAATGGAGTTAGCGATGTGGGTTGGTAGTTGCACACCACATGGTATAGTGGGTTGGCTACGGCGGCCGACGTTGCCCTGTCCGGAGAGGATGTCGGCGACACGTTGGCTGGGTTTTCAGATTCGTTTGGCTACGGGTGGTTCGTCTGGTGGTGCTTGGACAATAGGAGTGGGAGTAACGGGTGTCATGGGTGCAGTGGTTGTTGCTGGAGGGGGAGCAGGAGCCGTTAGTATCGTGTTAGGTATGTGACTACCTTCTTCCTCCCCCTCACGAGATAACGGCTCAGCTTGTGACGGGTCCCAGTACACGTTTCGTTCCACAGTTACGGATCGTCTCTCGGGCCAGTAAACGTGGCATCCATTCGGGCTGTCATCATCCACGCCCATCCAACGGCCTTCAGCAATGCGTCCTCCCAGCTTGGTGCCCCCTTCGATACGTACCCAGACACGCGATCCCCACATGCGTGCTCGCCTTAGGTCGGGTTTCTGCCCAGTGGCAGCCTCGAGAGGCGTTCCACCCTCGAGTGCCTTGGTTGGTGTCCTATTCTTCAACCAGACAGCGTGGCGAACGGCCTCGCCCCATAACATGCGTGGTAAGCTGCTCTCATGCAACATAGCCCTGACCTTTTCCAGCAGAGTACGATTGAGATGCTCAGCGATGCCATTGTGCTGTGGAGTGTCATGAACGG
Source organism: Pisolithus albus (assembly GCA_024613165.1). Taxonomy (NCBI): domain Eukaryota; kingdom Fungi; phylum Basidiomycota; class Agaricomycetes; order Boletales; family Pisolithaceae; genus Pisolithus; species Pisolithus albus. Next base: position 382,037 of record JANFAB010000022.1, read on the forward strand.
TGAGTTTCTGTTTGATACTGGCCGCTTTGAGATACATGATGAATTCTTTCCCAAGGTATTCACCGCCGCGATCAGAGTGCAAGACCTTGATAGTGGCATTATGCTGGGTGCGACACCAAGCTTCAAAGTCTTTGTAGGCAGTAAAAGCTTCGCTTTTCTGGCGAAGGAGGTGCAGGTACGTGAGGCGAGTTTTATCATCTGTGAATGTAACATAGTAGCGCCTTCCTCCAAGCGTTTTGGCGGGGGCCGGTCCCCAAATATCGGTGTGTACTTCAGCAGCAAACTCCATGGCACGCTCACCAATGCATTCTTTTCACCAGAGTCTGTAGACTTTGGCCAAATACACCCGTCAACTGCCACTTAGCCATTTACACCAGAGCCGTCAATTACCACAGCCAAATAAGGAAATACCCCCTAATACAATTTCTCGCAGCCAGCCTCTGTCGGAGTTCCAAAACCGAGTGTTATGTAATATGGCACAGCCACACTGCGAACCAAAATTGTAGCCCGGGTTGAGGGGATTGCAGGAGTATGCTTACATCAGCAATATCTTTATTTTTGGATGAGATATAAATGGAAAACTAAAATTTTCTCGAGTCTTTTTGGTTTCTGTTACACAGCCACACAAACAGGGGAATGCACAGCCACACAGGGGAAGGTGGTGCACAGCCACACAGGGAAAGGGGTTGCACAGCCCCAGGGACAGGGGTGGTGCACAGCCACATCAAAAACCAAAGTTATAGCCCGGGTTGAGGGGATCATGGGAGTATGCTTACATCAGCAAGATCTTTATTTTTGGATGAGATAAATGTAGAATACTAAAATTTTCGCAAATCTTCGCTTTTTGCACAGCCACTCCTCCTTGAATGTGTGCTTATGTAATCAAAAAAGCGGACCACATGCCTGGGTTGTTGCTGCTGCCACCACTTGCCCCTTCCATTGGATGGTATTTCACTATACTGTAGCTTACTATTGACAAGTGATCTACCCATTCCATACACAATTTGGGTCCAATCCAATGTTTTTGGATATAAATATAAATAGGGGTAAAAATGCGAAATCTGCTCCCAATTGTGCAGTTCTTGACATATGGACTTGGAAATTTCAACCCAAGTAGCTCTGGCATACATCTACAATCTATCAAAATTGCAGATCATCAGCCTTTGCCCTTGTGGAGGTGGAGTCAGATCTCCTCCTCCCCAGTGTATGCATTATACAGATGGGTACTCCTTCTTTCTGGGTAATTTGATCCATTGGTACTGTGGAAGATACACCAGAGAGTGTCTATGTACAAGGACTTTGGGGGTTTATCAGGTGGAATGTGTGTAACACCCCCTTGTTGTTTTTTTGGGTGCATGGCCACCATGCCACACTTCCAGGGGTAACATGCCAACTAATACCATAGACACATTCTATTCCTATATATCCACCTCCATTCAAAGTTTCAAGTCCAACCATTGAGAACTGGAGGAGCTGTAATGAAAATGAGAGCTGGAGAGCGTGGGAAAGTGTGCGAAGATTTTTGAAGAGATAGGAGATCTGTCAAAAACTTGTCACAGCACACTATCCAGTGGGCCCTGTCTCATGAAACTTTGAGAAATGAATGTTGGAACATCTCTGAACATGTTTGTACCACTTAAAATGTCATTAAATTACCAAAATACTTCCAAGTGCAAAAACATGGGGAGGTGCATGCCATGTATGAACTGCAGGAGTGAAACAGTCACTTAGGAGGTTAATGTCATGCATACACACTGGGCAGACTGTCCAATGCAGAAATGGTTCAGGACAGTCCAAATTGCAAGTAGGAAGTCAGCCATGCACTTAGCTTACTCATCACTTCTTTCTGTGGTGTGCTATGACAAGTTTTTGACAGATCTCCTATCTCTTCAAAAATCTTCGCACACTTTCCCACGCTCTCCAGCTCTCATTTTCATTACAGCTCCTCCAGTTCTCAATGGTTGGACTTGAAACTTTGAATGGAGGTGGATATATAGGAATAGAATGTGTCTATGGTATTAGTTGGCATGTTACCCCTGGAAGTGTGGCATGGTGGCCATGCACCCAAAAAAACAACAAGGGGGTGTTACACACATTCCACCTGATAAACCCCCAAAGTCCTTGTACATAGACACTCTCTTGTGTATCTTCCACAGTACCAATGGATCAAATTACCCAGAAAGAAGGAGTACCCATCTGTATAATGCATACACTGGGGAGGAGGAGATCTGACTCCACCTCCACAAGGGCAAAGGCTGATGATCTGCAATTTTGATAGATTGTAGATGTATGCCAGAGCTACTTGGGTTGAAATTTCCAAGTCCATATGTCAAGAACTGCACAATTGGGAGCAGATTTCGCATTTTTACCCCTATTTATATTTATATCCAAAAACATTGGATTGGACCCAAATTGTGTATGGAATGGGTAGATCACTTGTCAATAGTAAGCTACAGTATAGTGAAATACCATCCAATGGAAGGGGCAAGTGGTGGCAGCAGCAACAACCCAGGCATGTGGTCCGCTTTTTTGATTACATAAGCACACATTCAAGGAGGAGTGGCTGTGCAAAAAAGCGAAGATTTGCGAAAATTTTAGTATTCTACATTTATCTCATCCAAAAATAAAGATCTTGCTGATGTAAGCATACTCCCATGATCCTCTCAACCCGGGCTATAACTTTGGTTTTTGATGTGGCTGTGCACCACCCCTGTCCCTGGGGCTGTGCAACCCCTTTCCCTGTGTGGCTGTGCACCACCTTCCCCTGTGTGGCTGTGCATTCCCCTGTTTGTGTGGCTGTGTACAACCTTTCCCTGTGTGGCTGTGCATTCCCCTGTCTGTGTGGCTGTGTAACAGAAACCAAAAAGACTCGAGAAAATTTTAGTTTTCCATTTATATCTCATCCAAAAATAAAGATATTGCTGATGTAAGCATACTCCTGCAATCCCCTCAACCCGGGCTACAATTTTGGTTCGCAGTGTGGCTGTGCCATATTACATAACACTCGGTTTTGGAACTCCGACAGAGGCTGGCTGCGAGAAATTGTATTAGGGGGTATTTCCTTATTTGGCTGTGGTAATTGACGGCTCTGGTGTAAATGGCTAAGTGGCAGTTGACGGGTGTATTTGGCCAAAATCAGCTGACACGGCTCTTCTTTTGCAACAGGTTTCCTAGTAGCCTTCGTGTAGACACAGGCTTCGCAACAAGTTGGCTCGTCTTTTGACAGATTGAACTTCAGGCCTGATACGAGCCTGTTTTCAGCCAGGCAACGAGCAACGGTTGGTGAGATGTGCCCCATCCTTCGATGAAGCTCCATAATGGTGATAGTTTCAGTTGCTGCATTTGCTTCGTTGTGCATGCCGGTGTGTATGACACGATAAAGTCCTGCTCGAGTCTTAGGCACCTGTCCGATGACATCATCGTCTGGGCTGCGAATGGTACAAGTTCCATCAGCGAAGGTAACAGAGTATCCTAGCTGGTCGAGACGTCCGATGGACACCAAGGTGTAGCCCACCGCAGGGGAATACAAGACTTCGGTGAGTCTTAACTTGGTGGCATCGCATCCGTTTGGGACTTCGATAACCAGATCCCCAACTGCGGTAGCATTGAAAGATTGTTTGTTGGTGGCTGCGAATGTCCTCGGTGGGATACTGGTTAGGGATTCGAACTGATCTTTGTAAGGGGAAATGTGCCGTGTAGAGCCAGAGTCGTAGAGTTCTACGGTCGGGGTGGGGATTGGTGCATCATGCACGAGATTAGCCAGTTCTGCAGGTGGTTCAGCGACGTTACTGCGACAGGTACTGTCGCTAGGAGGTGAGCTTTCTCCATCGTCTCCAATTTCACTGAACATATCGTCATCAGAGGGGATATATTTCAGTCTTTCTTTGTCGTCATCATCGTCAGAGATGCTGAGCAGGTCGAAGATTTGGAGTTCATCAAGGTTATTCAGGCAATTACGGAGAATGCTCCTTCCTCTTCGGGGTCGAAGGTAGCTGCGTTAGCTGAGTCTCCTTCTTAGTATCATCATGAGTGCTTCGACTCGCCGACTTATCAGGTTGTGGACATTGATTTTTAAAATGCTCTCTCGATCCACAGTTCCAGCATGGACCGCGCTGGCCAGTGCCCCTTGCAGAGCTTCCTCCACGACGACCATCCTTCCAGTTTCCTCGCCCCCGGCCAGAGAAATTTCCAGGGGTCATGGCTAAGGCCTCGTTGCCATCATGAGCCTTCTGCCTGGCTCATGGGTTTCGAGTTTCTTTACGACTGCGGCACTCCGATTCTTCGATAATAAGCGACATAAGGATGTCGGGGTCGATAGTTTGAGTGGGACTGTACAGGCGAGCCATTGCGAGTTGCCCAGATGCGAAGCTGGCAAGGTATTTGGGGAGGGATTGGATAATTGTCGATCGATAATCCTTTTCTTCGATCTGTACACCGACGGCAGCTAACTCGTCTCTCTTCGTACGCAGATCGTCCAAGAATTGGCAGACATTGCCATCGATGGGACATTGCATACTCAGGAACTTCGTTCGAAGATCTGTCTGAGCATAGGCTCCCTTTTCTGTATACTCACAAACAATTTCTTTCCACACGGTTGTGAGACTGCAAACTCGAAGGGCAGTAGAATCGGGGATTTGTTGGGTAAGTAAGTGCTTCGCCATATTCTCGCTTTTCTGCCACTTGGCAAGCTCATCAGGATCTGGAGGTGACACGGTTTCAGTTCCATCAGCTGCGGTGACAGTAGAACCGATGGGACACTGGGAGGTGCCATCGAAATGCGACCACAATTCTTTGGCTTCCACTGCAGTTTGGAAGCGAAGGGAGAAGATCGCCCAGTTTGCACCCTTTATGTCGAGCTTTGGGACGTTGCCCGGAAGAGTGTCGGTGGTGATGGGGATGGCGGTAGACATATGCATCAGAGCTTCAGTGCAGCGAGGATATCGAGATACAGTGAGACGTTTCATAGGCTATTAGAGCGCAGGGCTCATAACCTAAAAGACTATACAGAACTCAGTCGTGCGCGCATAGCGGCAAATGTCTAGAGTGGCATTACCTATACAGAACTAAGGTGATGCGTAAGCTCGTGTACACGTATACAGAGAGGAGAAAAATACTATGCCCACCTCAGTCGTGCACGCGTAGTGGCAAACGTCTGAGGTGGTTCTACTTTCGACGAGACTAAATACACTAAGTAGGAACAAGAGCGAGACACGGGTGTTGAACCCGGTGTCATACAACAAAAATGGTCCCAGCATGGGACCTTACAACGTCAAGGACACAAAAACGAGACATTAGAACAAAAGAATAATTTACTGCACTGTACAGTAGTATGCGAGCGACGAACAACAAAGTACTGTGGTCTTGTGGACCCACGAACGGAAAGTAGTTCTCATGGTAAAAAGAAAATGGCGTCAATCAACCAAACAAGCTTGGCTACGAACGACTTGCCAAAATCCAACAAGTAGTGACAATGGAACAGATAATCTTGTGTGGACAAGTACTGACAATGGAATAGCAGTATGAACATAAACAGATAATCTTCCATAATCCTGTAGGGCAGATGATGAGTTTTCAAAATGTCTGTTGGAGATAATAAGGTCATCCCATATATAATGTGACAACTTGATTGCAATTTAAGTAGCATCATTGGCAGTTCCTGACAATCTTGGGTCTCAATGCCATGTCCAGATATTGCATGCTCAGGATTGAGATAGCTATTACTATGGTCATCTGAATTATACTTTCTTGGCATATTTAACTGGTCATACCATCACCTCACCAATTTCCTGATGACGGCACTCTGTAGCCGATGTAGTATATGGTAGTAAATCACAGTTTGATGGTTATGACAGTTTACAACATAGTATATTAGAGACTACATAGTCTGGCTATGTACTACAGCAGATATCCTTTTTTACAGATGGAGTCAAACATGAATATCATAGGAAAGCCTTGGGCATGAACCCGGCTTAATCACGAGTGTTGAGACACTGATCAAAACACTCTAAACTTAAGAAAAATAATAACAAAAATAATGGGCATGAACCCGGCTTGAGGGGGAGTGTTGAGACTCCATCTGCAAACTACCCAACTTCTCGCTTATGTTCGCTTCACACCTACAGCTTATGGTAGCTCCAGATCTGGCAATCCCAGGTGCTGATTGGTGGAGATTGTCCAGTGCATAGTAGAGTATGCCTAAATTGGGTCGGAGTTTAATTTATCATGCATTGAATGCGGCCTGGTAGATTGCATTGTGGTACTACTGGTAGATAGTATAGTACCACTCTTTGTCAGTAAAATTATTCAAGAAGAATCTGTTGTAAACCTCTTGAGATGTCTGTGAAGTCACCTGACAGTTGGCCGCCACCCCTTAGCTAGGTATCAACTCGACTGCGTGAATGACATCCAGCAGTGGGATGATCGCTCCCACGCGGGATCTACTGTCTTCGGGGCCCTCAACAAACATATGCTCAATGGTGTACATTGCGACATCAGGCTGATCGATGGGCGTTGCGGTGAAGGCGAAATATTGAACATATAGTAGTGGTTCAGTAAAACCAGCGGGGAGCGGTGAACCCCTTGTTGAGAATGCAAATATGGCTCGAACTTGAGCAATGGCAACTGCTGAAAAATATACTGAGTCTACATCAGGAAATTGGTGAGGTGATGGTATGACCAGTTAAATATGCCAAGAAAGTATAATTCAGATGACCATAGTAATAGCTATCTCAATCCTGAGCATGCAATATCTGGACATGGCATTGAGACCCAAGATTGTGAGGAACTGCCAATGATGCTACTTAAATTGCAATCAAGTCGTCACCAAGATTATATATGGGATGACCTTATTATCTCCAACAGACATTTTGAAAACTCATCATCTGCCCTACAGGATTATGGAAGATTATCTGTTTATGTTCATACTGCTATTCCATTGTCAGTATTCACCATCTTCCACACAGGATTATGGAAGATTATCTGTTTATGTTCATACTGCTATTCCATTGTCAGTATTCACCATCTTCCACACAGGATTATGGAAGATTATCTGTTTATGTTCATACTGCTATTCCATTGTCAGTATTCACCATCACCCACACAGGATTATGGAAGATTATCTGTTTATGTTCATACTGCTATTCCATTGTCAGTACTTGTCCACACAAGATTATCTGTTCCATTGTCACTACTTGTTGGATTTTGGCAAGTCATTCGTAGCCCTCATTTGGTTGATTGACGCCATTTTCTTTTTACTGTGGGAACTACTTTCCGTTCGTGGGTCCACAAGACCACAGTACTTTGTTGTTTGTCACTCGCATACTACTGTACAGTGCAGTAAATTATTCTTTTGTTCTAATGTCTCGTTTTTGTGTCCTTGATGTTGTAAGGTCCCATGCTGGGACCATTTTTGTTGTATGACACCGGGTTCAACACCCGTGTCTCACTCTTGTTCCTACTTAGTGTATTTAGTCTCGTCGAAAGTAGAACCACCTCAGACGTTTGCCGCTATGTGCGCACGACTGAGGTGGGCATAGTATTTTTCTCCTCTCTGTATACGTGTACACGAGCTTACGCATCACCTTAGTTCTGTATAGGTAATGCCACTCTAGACGTTTGCCACTACGCGCGCATGACTGAGTTCTGTATAGTCTTTTACTACTCTCAATGCCACTAATATGAAACAAAGCAGGACATTCAGAACTCATAAAAGCTAGGGCCAGCATTACCATTCAGCGAATCACCATCTGATTCATATATCGCATTTCGCAGAAGTTCCGACTCAGACTCACTGCAATCAGATATGTGATCTGAGTCAGACTCGTCATGCACGAAGTCCTCATCATCATTGGCATGTGCCCAAGGACCATCAGGTCGACCATGGTTGTCAAGCACAGATCCAGAACCTACACTCTCCTGCTTGTCGACTGCACGTGCTGCACCCAAATTACCATTACGCTGTATCTGCACGTCATGCACACCAATATCCTCATTGTCGAACTTCGGCCCACGAGTGTGTGCATAGACATGCCCCACTGCAAGTCCCCAATGATATCGCATCATCATGTCTCACGATCCATGAACCTCATAGAGAATCAGCTATATAGATATTTGATCATGGACCCTGCCTACCGGTTGATATAATATACTTTCCAGTCCTCGGAGTCACGGACATTGCGAGATGTTGCCACGCTATCATGGAGCAATCTCCCGTCTGTGAATGAGGGAATAAGATGACAGTACCACAGCACGCCGCGGGGTCAATGAAACCAAATGCGTCAGCTCGATCCGTCAGCACGAATCTTGCTTGGTCAAGGGCAGTGTGCTGCCAACCAGAATGTTGGTCCGGCAACAACTCAAACCAACGTACCCAAAGAAAGTCCTGTGTCCGTGACTGGTAATCCCTAGTTCCAGGACCGACATATATGACATTCGCATGATATATGCCCAGAACGCAGGCATAGCAAAATGGATGTTTCTCTGAGCCATCCCCATCAGCTAACAGCATAATATCCCGATGTTCTGTTTGGGGATTGATCGAGTCGGTTTCCCTGCATAGGTCATAGGTGGTGTGGTTAATGCGGAATAGAGGGTGCCTGTAGATTCGATTGCCCTTAAGAATGACGTAGCTGAGCGACTTTAGAACAGACTGATCAGCATTTTCCATGGGATTGAGTCCACAAGACTCCCGAACTTGAGGATCTGAACTTGTATCACTGGCATGCCCTCGTGTATGTAGGTCCACTTCAGTCACCCCCCATCGGGGACCTATTAGGTCTATATATTTCTACAGATGTATATACCTAATAGGTCTACTGGGGTTGGGAATTCCCAGCCAGTGCTGGTGAATCTCCATGCCTGGAGATTCACCAAAGAGAGGGCTGGAGAAATTGCATTTCGCCATAAATAATTTATTTATTGATTGGTATAACAGAGTGTCTGGGGTCCAAATGAGACTTTCTCCAGCCTAAAATGGACCTCACTGGGGGGGGGGGGGAAGGAGCATTGTCCAGTGTAAATTAGACCTCACTGTGGATGATATGGGGCTTTCTCCAGCCTTAAATGGACCTCAGTGGGGGGGTATGGAGCATTGTCCGGTGTAAATTAGACCTCACTGTGGATGATATGGGGCTTTCTCCAGCCTAAAATGGACCTCAGTGGGGGGGGGTATGGAGCATTGTCCAGTGTAAATTAGACCTTATTTTGGATTACATAGTGGTTTCTCCAGCTCAAAATGGACACTGGGAGAGGGTACTATGGAGCTCTCTCCAGCCAAAGTGGACCTCATTCAGATCACATGGTGCATTCTCCAGGCTGAAATTGACCTCTGTGTGGGTGCTAAGGAAGTTTCTCCAGCTTGAAATGGACGTCAGTGTGGGTGATATGGAGCCTTCTCCAGTGGGAAAAACAAATCTTAATGGGGACCATATGGGATTGTCTCCAGCCTATAATGGACATTGATGATGGTTTGATGAAAGTAGGGAATGGGCCTATCCTTGTGAAATCCCTCCATATCATTGCTTCAAACTCACTGAGTGTCAAAGGGTCCATGGTTCAGCCCCCACTCTGAATACTGACACAATGTCCCCCTTCAATTGGTCCATGGTCACCCCCACTCCAAATCAATACTGACACATCTCCCTCCATGGTCCTACCCCCCTCCCCCACCCCAGATACTAACACATCTCCCCTCAGTGGATTTATGGTTGGCCCCTACCCTGAATACTGACACATCCCCCCATCTGAACAATCTCCCACAGTTGAAGTATTCCCCGTGTGACAGCACTCCATAACTCGGTTGAATACATATGATCTCAGCTTTTCTTGCTGGTGAGCATGAATGTGGACATGAAGATATGCAGTTTCACCCTAGTAAGGTAGAGAGGGTCACTGAGTTTGCAAGTGATACCTTGGTCCCCAGAAGTGGAGTGATATCAGCACAAACTTGGTGGCACTCAGTGGATAAACCCGCCCTTGAGGGAGGCAGTATTTGATGTGGTTGAGAATGGAATATATGAATATGCCCAAGTCATCCCAAGCTCCAGACTTGATGCAGATGGTTTCATGAATCAAGCTGCTTTCCAAAAAAGTTTTGTTCAAGATGGTCACAGCTACAAGAATGTCAGCTTTTGTGTGATCCCCTATTAACTCACTGAGCTTGCTCATGGGTGCCACAAACTGACCATCTGATCCCCACATAACATAACTGATGGGGGGACTGTTCAGTGTCACAATGACTTTCTCTTGCTGAAGGTCATATAGAAGGACGGATGAGGTAGAGCTCTGGATCAGGCATGCAGGGCTGTCATAGAATATCTCATTCGTTTGCACAGGAGGCTTGATTGTTTTCAGGACAAGTCACAATCAACAGTCAGATCATGTGTAATTGTACGCATGCCAACAATGCTATGCCAGTCTTTCCTGGCTTATAATGATGAGATCAGCACAAACTTATTGCTTTAGCTGCATATGTTTCTACAGATGTGTATACAAATGGCATATTCCCCCTAGTACCTACGTCTTTTGGATGGCAACTGCACTGGAGAGGAAGGCAAATAACCATTTTCAATATCATCCAACCATCCCTCATCTTCTGAGAACTCTGCTTCATTAGCTTGTCCTATGTGATATTCCTCCACTAATGCCATTTCTTCAATGGCTGTCAACAGTTCATCATCATCCTCTGACACCACCCCCCCCCCTTCCCCCCCTTCAGAACTGGTTTCTTCCAATAATTCATCTGTAGGCTCTTCTTCTGCAGCAGGTATCACAGATGGATCATAAAGGGTGGCAAGATGGTTTGCTATGTCTTCCCCTGTTGGCCCCCAAGGCCTAGATGGAAGCCATGCACATGGAATGTGCCTAACCCTTGCTTCCCATTTGACATAAGCTGCTACAAGGTTCTCCCTGTATTTTTTAAGATGATACTTGTAGTGTTTATCTGGTATTGTCAGCTAATACCCTGAAGACAATATTTGTACCCACCTGCTTCTTCCAGAGCAGTCTGTACACTCAACCACTCTACAGAAAACCACTCCTGCAAGACAGATCGCTCCCTTGACAACCTCCTTTCTTCTTCATTGCAGCGATCAATCTCCAGCATAAGCTTGATTCCCTTGCGCACCCTCTCATCAGCAAGCCACCGTGGTGGATCAGGATGGCACTCTCCAAGGCCCACATCCTGCCAAATATCACTGTCCACATCCAGCTGAAAAATACCCTTTGATGGTATGGGAGTAGGGGGGATAGCACCAGGAGGGGCTTTGTGAAGTCGTATCATACTTTGTAATTCACCACAGAGATTGTTATATGTGCTGACAAGTTTCAGTATGGCAGGCTCCTGGCATTTTAGAGATGATTCCACATGTGACTGTATATGACTTTCTGTAATTGTCATTAGAAAAATATCAGCAAGAAAAATCCTACTTGCCATTGACAGAGTTTCTATATGATCGTTCTAATCACTCCAATTCAAACTTTCGTTGGCAAAGCCACTCTCTAATTCTGGTCTTCAATGCTTGTGCATTAGTCTGGGTTTGAAGCCACTTGTTATTTTTCAGCAAATAAAGGTCAGTCTTTGCTGAGACCCCTAATGCACTCTTCTTTTGTCTGAGAGCATGACTGGCCTTGGAAAGAGAACCTTTTGCTGCAGCAAGCTGAAGATTGAAATCAACAATGTCATGGACATGATTGTTGATCAGATCATTCTCCAGTTTGTCCACATGGCTCTGGTAGTCCTCAACAGTCTTCTCTAGGGAGAGGATATAGGCCAACTGTTGGGAGCCCTTATTCTTTGACTGCCCTGTAATGGGTGATAAGCAACAGATGACAGGAATAGAGGAAATAAAACTAACGTGGCAGAGGTCTAGTTTGTAATTCTACTTGTGCAGCCCACTCATGCCGCAGAGTTTGCATGTCAACATGCAATTCACAAAGGGCCTCCCAAGCCATCATTTTCTTTCTTTTGCAAAGTGACCATTTCTTGTCCAGCCATTGGCCAAAAAGAGAGAAAGATTTCTTGTCAAAGTGTCGGATTTGATTGTCAAGGACAAATAGCCTCTGATGATACTAAGCAGAGAATTAACATTGAAATTATGCTATATGAAGATTAGTCCTTACCCCAGACACCCGGAGAATAGGAATGAGCATTTTCAGAGAACTCCATAACTGCTCACATCCCTCACCATCTGACAAACCAAAACCTACACATTTATGTGGGTGATATACTATCTGGCATGGCCACTGGTGACCATAAGCATGGAACACAGAGATGCCAAACTTTAATCTAGAGAGTATCCCATCATCGAGGAGCTTCCACTTGTGGCAACTACGCTCCAATTGGCAGCCAATGTCATACAAGAGGCCAACTGTCATATTAGAAGGCAGATGCTCAAAGAGATTCTTCACCAAGACCAGAGCATAATGCTGTTTTTCTCCTGCTGAAGTCATATTGACCAGCCAAAGAACACGATCATGGCGACAGAGTAGGGCCATAAGCCCTGTGTCTGCAAAAAAACGGGTGCTGGCCTTCTGACGCTTCTCATCTGCTGCATGGAAAGAATCCCCACAACCATCCAACACAGAAACAGGCACCCTCATCCCATCCTCAAACCTGTCCTCCTGCTGAGTCTGAGCCAGAGAATGATGATTAGATGAGCAGGACCGCTGTTTCTCAATGAAATCCTCCATAACCTTCACCTCTGAGTCAGGTATGAACACAGTGTTGGTGGGATTGGGAGGATCACAGGCAGCTGAATTCCGGGGATTATTGGTTCTCTTCTGGGTAAAGCATGCATCCAAACAGACAATACAGTCCAAACTATCTTGTAGGTCAGTCACCCAATTAACAATCAAGCCTTTCATTCACTCACTCATCTTGATCAGTTTTAGCCCTCTCCAAGTTGCCTCCAAAACAAAGGGGACATCGGGCACAAAGGTAGTTACTTGGCTGAGTAGATTCTTGCTGTATGGAACTTGGGGAGAAAGAGTGGACCAAGGTAGTAATATGATCTTCCATGTATATCGTCAACACAGAATACCAATGGTATGCATTGCTGAATCGTCGTCGAAGATTGTCCTGAATATATTGTAAGCATCTAAGTTTACCATAAGTTTACCAACGCAAAGAAATATGCTGGCATGTCCCTAAAACATCCCAAAGGGTAACCATACCCTTTTACAAACAGTGCTCTCTAACAGGGGAGGCATGGGGATAATTATATGTACATAGGTGCAGTGCAGTATATTGTAGGGGGAGGGTAGGGTCATGGGGGTATAGGGCATACCAGGAAAAACCAACAACACATACCTTCGACTGAAGCTGGTAGCCTTGAGCATCCAGGAAACATTCCAATGCTTCACACCATGCTGTTGTATTAGGTGTCAACAGCACGAAGAGTGTCTTCATGAACTCTAGCAGGCGGAGATCAACTGCAAGAGTGGGTGCAACAGGTGAACAAGCAAACAAACCCCGTTTCATGAGCTGTACAGGGGCTGGAGTGCACAAACAATAAGTAATCTCGAGCTCCTCCAAACCTAATACACATAAGGATGATTGTATAATAATGACAATGGCTTCACGTACGGTGAAAGAATAGACAGCATACACGGAGTCGATGCACTACACAATTATGACATTGACCAGTGCCATCAACCCCGGCATCAACTATGACACGCAAGGATCGAGACACCTCAAGATACTCCATGTACGGCTTAACTAGTGCTGGAATTATATCTTCGGACCACCGCCACCATTGGTTGTGTCGTTTCTGTGAACTGCCCAGAGAAGACAAATTTACTTCCTCGTTGAGTTGAATATCATTCATGGCATCAAATACATCAAGCTTCCGAGTTGGGGGTTGAGGACGGTATGGCATGGCACCAGCATCTTGAGCAAGATGTTGGTGGCCAGGAAGGACGAAAACTGGGGGAGGAGCAGGGAGGTAAAGGGCCTTCGTACCCAGAGGACGGCGATAACGAGCTATAGCAGGGGGAACAAACAAAGGGCGGGTCGAGTGCTAATACAATGGTTGAGCACATTCATGTCATGCGGATGGGATTGGACATACTGAAGGACCTGGCAGGAGTTCCGGATCATATGATAATCGACTAGTGGAAGCGGATGACGACGAGGGAAGCTATAATGAAGGTTCGTCGATGTAACTACCATTTTGCAGGGGAAAAAAAAAAAAACAGACATACCGAAGGGGCAGGTATGTGGAGAGGCGGCTCATCATCAGTTGGGGATGAGGGAGATGGTGGAACTCCATCAAGCAGCCGACTGGATGAAGAGGGCGCAGTGATGGGATCCTGGATTGACGATATGGGTACACAAATGCAGAACGAAAAGCAAAACCTACGGTACTAGACGTATCCAAAATAGTACTAGCAGTCTGATGCTTGGAAGGGGAGGTGTTTCGACACCTTCGAGGCTTCGGACGACGGACCGCCATACAGCACCCAAAAACTAACTATGACACGAAGTCAATAGAAATACGCCTGGGACTCAAAGTCAACAGGTTATAACTGAGACACGAAGTCAACAGATAATCAGCACAACAGGTGATACGGAGAATCAAACCTGTCAGAATGACAATCTAGCAGCAGTGGACATGAGCGTAGCCTTGCGAGCAGATCCTGCCACATACCTGAAACCGCCAGTCGCGGTCAAGGGTGCAGTGGGGGTTGGGGTTGAGAACTATACACAGAAATCGTGTGCGGAAGTGCATGGCGAGGGTCGTATACTTCACTAAAAAAATCAGGCGCAGGACAGGATCACCACAGCGACACAAACAAGAAAATAGTTATGTCTAGAAAATGCATCAGAAACAACAGACAGTGAAGGAGCGTCACTTACCCAGCAGCCGTGTCGAGGGGGGACGAGGTTGCAAGGAAAAGAGGGCATGAAGGTCCTAGCAGTTAAAGTTTAATGAAACGGGACAAAGAGATGCAGACTCGGTTGCTTCCGAATATGTACACGTTCGAACACGGTGTCGATACCAAGATGCATTTAGATTTTTATGTATGTACGGAACAACAGAAAAGGGTATTATTGACGACAAAAATGATGCTAGACAAATTGAAAAAGACGCGGGAGGGAGGGTTGTCGTCCAAGGAAATCAAATGCGGTTTGAATGTAGAACAGCGACGCGGACATAGCCTGTTCGAAAAATGCACTGTTGCCACTTGAACCATCCAGTTCGGCAGGGTGTTGTAAACCAGGCGGCGCTTCAGGCCACGCAGACAGCAGCTCAAAAAAGCTGTTCCAGTATGGAAGCGCGATTTCCATGCTACTGGCACACAGCCCCAACTCACGTGGTTCCTGTGGTAAAGGCTCCGACCACATCAGTAGACCATACCCGCCAGGGAAGATGCTGTAAAGAAGGCCCTGCCGAGCCACTCGGGCTTCGTCTGTGGTCCAAAGATGGGGGACGATGACCTCGTCGAGTGCATACAGCTCATAGCGGAAGTTGAGCTCATACAATTCCCACAGAATGGAACGAATGAGCCAGAGAGGTGGATCCAAAAGGGAGGATACTCGAACCTGAATAACATATTAATAAAAAGAACCGGTTACAAAACAACGGAACTGAACTAACCTGCATTCCCTGCCACTCAATTTCTTCTGGCGCCCCTGCGTAACCCTGAGCCACATGAGTAATATTTTCCCCCAAAATATCCCGAACTGCCGATTTCGTAGACGCACTCCTTGTGGAGGAGGGCTGATCCGTGTCAATAGTATTGAGGCAGTCCCTCCACATCTGCGGGGACGGGAACTTTGAGGGAGAGCGAACACTGACTTGGCTGATCCAGAGTGGACGTGCAGAGAGCCAATTGAAGAGATATGTTTTCTTCCGTTCCGGCGTAGACACGTTGACAAAAAGTGTCGGCTTCGGGAAGCGGTAGCCGGGATCGACCCGGCCAGTTTGCACTCTCTGCATACTTTTCTCCGCTTTCCTCCAAGCAGAATCGAAAAGAGTATGGGGCTTGGGAATATCTGGAAGGACGGGTTCTTCCCACTTTGCTTCTCCACCAGTTGATTTTTGAAGAGGCGGCACTACAACTCGGTAAACGGCAGGAAAAAAATTCAACGCAGAATTACATACTTCGAGAAGGGCCTGCACTGGCCTTAACCCTTGCAGCCCTGTTTTGTTTTTGGGTGGCCTGCTTGCCACCATGAGAAGGTTGCTGCGACGATGAAGATTGTGCAGTGGATGGAGGTGCCACGGGCTCAGGTCGTTCAGCGAGAGTACCTTCATAGCGTCGACAAGTATGATAATGGCGGAGAAGGCCACCTGGACCCCGGAAGATAGACGGGAATGGCTTGCTCACTCCCCTTTCCGAATACATGACCCTGGCAATATTGTCAGGGAATGTCAGCCGCACTGGACGGACGATATTCATAGTCGGGGAGATGAATTCTTCGTCACGAACTAACCACACAGGTACCCCCGCAAAATACAGGGCTTCACAGACCTCAGTGTTCCTCGTAAAGCACCCCATCCAGGTGGGGTTTGCATGCACGGGTTTCGAGGGAGGAGATGCAAGGAGGGGATAAAGAATTTCGACATAATCAAGCAGTGCATGAATATCCAACAGCATGCGCTGAAGCTGCGCAACAAAGGCAACAAGGTCTCGGAACACAAGGGGATGATGCCGCAGCCGTGTGATTTCGTGTCGAGCTGCAGCTATCCGATGACGTAGGACCTCCTTGCCAATAGGTCGGTTTTGAAGAGGGTGGTGGCGGCTGCGTAAGAACTGATATAGCTGCTCGAATTGCTTGACCGTCGTGTCTCGAAGCGTGCCAATGGCAAATTTGGCGCCGGTTGGGATGATAAAGTCTTCAAGAGTCGGCGTATACCATGCAATATCGAGGGAGGGAAGAGAATCTTTCCGAGGGATGCAAACCGAATATTCGAAATCTTTGTCGTGCAACTGTGGCCATTGAAAGCAATCCACCAACCCGAAACGACCGTCAGCGCGAGGCTGAAGATCTTCTTCCTCGAAGATGTGAGGCTCTGGGATGAAATCTACGTTGGGGGAGGTGATTACCCAGTGGCCCTTGCAGGCAACTGCTTGCGCGTCCAGCGAGGTGATTTTTGCTATTAGTGTGTCAGCTCCCGAATCAAAAAAAAAAAAGGCGGACGAGCGAACTCACGGTCATCAGGCCGAGTAAATGGCTTGAAGCGGGTCACTGCAGTAGCCATGCCAGTGGAGGATATGGACGAGGGTCTTCGACGTCGCAGATAACAAGAAATGAGAGTTAGACCCTGAAGGTGAAAGATGAAGCGGAACTGTACACACCGCTGACTAGGAGATGCACTCAAGGCCAAGAAATAAGAACAGAAAATCTATTATGATATCAACGGCGTGATTCAAAGTGGAGATAACGAACCTTGATATGAGGTGAACCCTGAAAAAATCGAAGAAGATATGCTCCTCGAGGTCTACAACCCCACTGACACTCGATTCGAGGTGGTGCCGGGGCGACCTCAGTGACACGAAGTCAACAGAGCGTGATCAGAAGCGACACAAAGTCAACTTCAGATCTGTGAGCGGCACGAAGCCAACTCGAAAACCAGGGACGGGGGGGTGAGCGCAAACAGTGTGAGCGAGGATTGAATAATAAGATGTAGCGAAGGACTGGCGGCTGGGCGGCGTACATGCGACTTGAGGTCGAAAACGAAAGAAGTCCTGCGATTATGTAATCTGGTGAATTCCCAGGTTCAATAGACCTAAGTCACGGGACTCGCTCCACGCCCTGCAGCGTCTCCAACAGACGGTGTGTCAGCCATCGTTGTTTTCGCACCCTTCGCTATCGTTCTTATCGATATGACTCTCCCCTCTTCCCACTACCATCTCTTCTGGGCGCAATCATCGTTGACTCAAGACCGCCATCCGCTACCACTTATGAAATAACCCCTCGCGCACATCAAACATTCGAATGATTCCTGGCCCAGCTACAGTGGTACCCTTGGAGTTGGCTTCGTGCCACTCACCGATCTGAAGTTGACTCTGTGTCGCTTCTGATCGCGCTCTGTTGACTTCGTGTCACTGAGGTCGCCCCGGCACCACCTCGAATCGAGTGTCAGTGGGGTTGTAGACCTCGAGGAGCGTATCCTTGTATCCCGTGCGCTTCACTAAAATTGATCCTTTACCCAAGGTTCGTCTTCTCCACCTTGAATCACGCCGTTGATATCATCATAATATACATTGTCGTCTCGCTAGGGGCGTCGTTGTTTTATTTCATTCTTGCAATGATCTAATCAAGTTTCGTTATGATCGTTGTACTAAACCTCGGCGAGCTACTGTTCCTGTCTAAAGGTCTGTAACTTCGTTTTGTTTCATCCTTCTGTGGACTAACTCGTATTCTTTGGCCTCCATTGTCATCATAATATACATTCTCGTGTCGCTAGGGGTATGGATGTTTTATTTCATCCTTTCAATGATCTAATCAAATCCCATCTCAAGTTTCGTCTAATCAAGTTTCATTAATGTCAATGTCCTAAAGGTCTACCAGCTATTTCCTCCCGTCCGCAGGTTTGTTCTTCGTTTCGTTTCCTCCTTCTATGGGCCAACTCGTGTTTTCTGGCCTCGAAGACATCACCGCTACCTCCGTATTCATCTTCTACCATGCACTTCCGCTGCTGCTGCCCCTTATCGCTTATGACATTTACCTGCTCGTGTGCGTTCAAGCTTAATACTTGTGGGTTCACCGTCCATCAAGCTAATTCCGTTCCGCTCATAGATCTGAAGTTCTCTTTTTTGTCGCTTCAAATCGTGTTGTATCGAATTCGTGTCACTGAGACCACACGAGGATTTTCTTCCACATCATATCGTAATCTGGCTATTGTAAGTATGCCCAGCACTATCGGCTCTTCGTTATGGATAAGTCCTCTCGGTAGTCGCTTGTGTCTTTCAGTTTGGATCAGTGACACCTCTGTTCGTAGATCTCAGCATCGCACTGAATAGCGACACGGTGAGTCATCTTCTTTTTTTCTTCCCTGATGGTTAATTTTAGGTATAGCGGTTGCCAAAAGTGCTTTTTTTTTCTGCTCGACCCGGGCATCCGGTAGCTTGTGACAATTATGTGTAGAAGCCATGGTGCCAAACTGAAGGTACCAATGATGGTTTACGGACAGCGTTCATAATACTCAACCAGTTCCTTTGTTAACACGGTCTGATTTCATTTCCTTAGGTTGATATTTACGGAGAGGTAGCCATAGTCACATATGGAAGCCATCGATATGACCTTCGCCGTGTGCTCTCTGTTGGCGCCTCGTTTTTTTGGTTTTAAGTATCTCCTTTTCCTTCCTGAACTTTGTTCGTTAGACTTCGAAATTTTATTCCGTCGACCCTAGGAGGGTTTCATGACAGCGTTCCTTGCCCGTAAGGTCGGAATCGCACTATGCCTGATGAAGCTAGGAGGGCTGGTACGTGTCAGCTCCATAACCTTCTTACCGGAGAATATAAATGGGCTTCAAAGTGGCTCTCGTCCCCATCCTTTCACTCTCGTTCAGACCACTCACCATTTTCCCCACTCTCACTTTCAGTCGCTCTTTTCCTAGATTTTTTTCCTTCCTTGATTTTGAATCAGCAAGCACTAGGGTAACTACGTGTTCCCAAGGAATTCACTGTGACTACATGTCTACTGTGGACTTTTCAGCATGTCTCGCGCACACAAGCCGTCCTCTGATCTCCCTGTCAAGATCGGCCCCCCAGTCGGTGTTCGGAGGTCGCAGAGAATCAAGGGCAATCCGACTATGTCACCCACCAAAGTTCAACCTGTGAGAAAGGCGAAGTCACACCACCAGACAATCAAAGGTGAGTTAGCAAATACCTAAGTTATTTTTCGTGTCAGTACTCGAACTCCAAACAGCGCCCCGCAGCAACCAGGATGCTACCACTGGGGACGAGGCTGATGTGGTTTGTGATCCTTTAGATCGCGATTTGATATATTGAGCCTTCATTTCAGGACGATGCATCTGGCTCGGTAGCTCGACACCCATCTATCCAGCCTCGGTGGGCACGGCGTTCTTCACAAGGCACGACAGACGAAGAATGCGAACAACAATACCTTGATTCTTTCTGCACCAAAATGGTCACCCTTAATAATGGTGAACAACTACACCCCCATGTCGCCCTCCAGCAGCTCTGTGCAGGTCTAATCTCCAAAGATGAAATAGTAGAGGACGGTGATCGTGACGAAGGTATGTATTACTTTCACTCAGTTTAAGTAGATTTCTCTGAAAGTCTGCCTTAGCCTCCCCATGCAAATCTCCTGTAGGCAAAAACGCCCCGGAAGAATGTAAGTATTGATTCTACTCTACATTGTCCCTCTGACGGTGACCTCTAGTTGTAGTTCCTGTCCCCTCCGTGGATGAATCCACATCTCCCCATGCAGACATGGATAGTGAAACCGAGGAACAGGTAGTCGAGGATGTGATGCAGCCTCAGCACCGTGAGGGGTCGACAGGTAAATTTTCAGTTGGAGTAACCTTATTCACACAACTCACATTCCTGTTTTAGTGGAAAGTTCCGACGAGAGCAGTGACTGCTCTACAGATGAGAGGAGTTCTGTCGGACTTGAGCAAGCCAAGAGAGAAATTCGTAGCAGAAGCTATGACGTTGATTATCACTCTTCGACCCCTCCCCGTGAATTTCCGTCTTCAGAGGATGAAGGTGCTGATTCTGAAAATGACCACGAACCGGAGGAGAGCTCGGTAAATTTAAAACGTGGTAGGCT
Organism: Pisolithus albus; assembly: GCA_024613165.1. NCBI lineage: Eukaryota > Fungi > Basidiomycota > Agaricomycetes > Boletales > Pisolithaceae > Pisolithus > Pisolithus albus. The sequence continues at coordinate 402,780 of JANFAB010000022.1, forward strand.
CCCCATGGAGGCTATACGCCAAGCACAAGCCCTCGGAATGTGCACTACGCAGGAAGCCCAAGCTATTGCCGACAAATATGGCAAAACCCTTGTATCAATCATGACTGCTGCCAGTCTCACGTCAAAGGCAACTCGGGCAGAATCAGTTTGGAATCTGCATCAGGCATGGTATGCGCATGCCAATCCTAAAACTTCGAGGGGTAAGTCTCCCCGATCTAGTTTTGACCGGATGTTGATGTGATTACAGAGAATATGACGGACTACTATAGGCGCCAAGCAAAACACTACGAAGAACACAAGGATGAAGAAGAATATCCACAACTATGGGCGGAGATCCGCGCGTTCTGGAATGAGAACATCAGTGGCACGAAGGACACTAGTTCCAAGGCGATGGTTGGCCGAGTCATGGCATGTAGGGACTCCTTCACACAGGTGGTAGGTGTAACCCCTTATTATCATTCGTTACTTGATCCGTTCTGTAGGCGCAAACATGGTGCAATGTAGAGGGCATCCATGTATTCGGATGTGTTATATACAGTTGAAGTGATGAAGCTGCTCGTCAAGCACAGGGCATCTTTGCTGGTTCCCCGGTATGCATGCAGTTAGCATGCGAGAAACAAACGGATATTTCTAAGCTACTGGACTACCTAGCTACCATCGTGAAGTAAGTAGAATTTATGGTTTGTATGTTCGTCATCAACTTAACTCTTGCTCCAGGTATAAGGCCCTAGATTCCGCCGCATCCGTCCCTTTGCCAAACTTTGCGGTACTGTCGCAAGTGCCCTATGACCGGGCCCTTGCACTGAAGCCCCAGGAATCCAGGCGTGATCGCAATCGCCATGTTTTGCCTGTGGTATTCATGCATAAGCTTCGTAAGTCCAAGCTGGAACTCATCTAATTGCTTGGTGCTAATACAGTCACAGATGAAGTTAATCTCGTCGGTGGTCAAAAAAATGTTCCGTGGAAGACTTTACTAGATGTACTCTATACTGCTCAGTATACGATCACGGATTGGCCGGTTCATGTCCCCGCAGTGGGCCCTGATTTCAACATCAGGCGCCTTAACGCCGATGAGCTCCGTGCTCTTGTTGTTCCCTTTCTGAAGGAACAAATGGGATTGGATTATAATGCTGAGGCTCCGGGTGAGGATGAGGATCAAGATGGGCCTATGATAGTGCCGAGTTCATCATTCCATCTCAAGAAGTGGACATCAGGTGAGTCGACTTCAGTTGGATAATGCTAGTCATCTGACAAGTATATTCCAGAACAGGTGGCGTTGTTTAGGCTGGCTGATCCAGGAATGTTCAACATTCCCCTTGTTGTAACCACGAGTAATAAGCCGCTTCGGATTCTTTCGGATTCTCAGGCGTTCCTCAGAGCACTTCCAAGGGGTTTACTTCCTCCCAGGAATCGATCGTCGTCACCCCTCCCCCCATCCTCCCCACCGGAGGCGTCGCCACAGTCCCCACAATCAAAACCGTCATCTTCATCGTCGACTGACGAGTTACCACAGCAACCTGTAAGGGGAGATGTTCAGTCTGTTTCTCATCGTCGTACACGCTATTCTACACCTGTACCGCAGCGTACTGCCCATGTACCGCATTCCCATAGTCGTTCCCCTACACCACGCCCCCGACATCATACATGCAAACGTCACAGGGATCATCAATTCAGTGAGAGCGATAATGATCTGTCCCCACCGCAGGGAAGGAACCATCACAGGTATGTCGTTGCTCTAGCTTTTATTCTCTAATTGACACACCATAGTGTCGTCCGATATGTCTATCGAGATCTTCCACGTAAGTGCCGCCATGGCTATGATTCAGATGATGACCATCATAGCCGTGACCATTATGTGGGCTACTAAGGTATGTTAGATTTCTGTTTATGGCATTTACTGAGTTATTGTCAGGACCGGTATACTCCACTGATACCCCAACGGAATGCCTCCTAGTTAGGTACTATACCCTTCATATTTTTTTGGACACTGGTCTTGTTGACTGTTGGGCGAGTTCTTCATACTTCGTAACTCTGCATTTTCATTTGCTACTCATGGCTAGTCATTACTTGTTCATTCTCCGTGAGTTAAATCATTAGTCTTCGTGAATTCATTCATTAGCAATTGTGAATGGTATTTTGTCTATGCTCCATGAATCCAAATCATATTAGCCTTCATGAATTTATTGCATAAGTTTTTGCAAATGAAGTGACTGTGCTCCGTGAATTTAATCATTAGCCTTCGTGAATTTAAATCAATAGCTGCTGTGAATTTATTTACTCTCGAGTTTCGAGGTCTTCGGTTCGGTCTCCTTATCTTCGAGGGAGTAGGCCGGTTTAGCCGGGGGCGGGGAAGGGAAGACTTCGCATTTGGCCGGAGACGGTCCAGCCTCGACGTCCCTGCATTTGACACCGCACAGGCAGTGCTTCTTCACGCTCCGGAGTCCTTTTCGAAGAACCTCTACTTCTCTTTGTAGTCTATCGACGGTCTTCACCAAACCATCGATGACGTTCTTGCACCTCGGGATGTGCTTCTTATCCTTGGCGACTTTAGGTTTGCTCGATTTAGACTCGGGAGCTCGAGTAGGAATAGGGGCATTCGGTTTAGCCACATGAACTGGTGGGATCTTTATACTCGATTTAAGGTCGGGAGTGCGACCATTCTTCTCGGGTAGTTTACTGTCGTTGCGGACACGAGGGGTTTTCTTGTTTTTACACTCGGATGCCTTGTGGCCAGAGCGCTGGCACGCGTAGCACCTAACACGAGCTGGGCATCGGTTAGCGAAGTGGCCAACCTTACCGCAGTTGAAACAGCCTATGCACTGCTTCGTAGTGTGGGTAGTCGACTTGCACAGCCGACAGGGGTGCTGTACCTGTTGACCAGGTAAGCGGACTCGTGGTGGGAGAAAGGAAAATAAAGGAATCCCATCCTTGCGCTTAGGGGGCGCAGCGGAATGAGGGAGAGAGACGATGGGTGGCCTCACAGGTGACGGTGCGAGGCGAGGAATCGGGGTCGTGGGAGACTTCGGGTTGCGAGCCCGAGGGGTAGAACACACGGAGGCATACGACCTAGGGGTCGAAGCCTGAGAAGAGGGAGCGCCACTCGAGGCGAGCAGCGGCGACTCGGGGAGAGGAATGGCGACAGCAAACGACAGGGGGGAGAGAAGCATGTCAGCCATTGAATGAAAAGAAGAATTTTATAACGCGCTGGTAAACTCTCTAGCACAGCACTACTACACGTTCCACCGTGACCTTGGTAGAGCGGGCAAGGGTAAGAACGAAGTCGACCAGTCGAGGGTGACTATTGGGAAGTTCTATTCAAGTGTTATGAGTCGTGCTTGAGTGACGAGTCAGGCAGGACTAGTCGACGAAAGACAGCGACCGAAGAGGAACACAGGACAAAACAAACCAACAAGAACCAAAGGTGAGGACGAACGACGATGGGCGAGGAGTCGGAGGACACGCAGATCGGTGAAGACGATGACGAAGCCTAAACGAGGCTAAACGGTCACTCTTACAGCGACAAGAGGGTAAGACGCCCAAACAAGCAAAATGAATAGAACTAAAGATCTAGTACAGGGTAGTGCCTACTTTATATACTCACTAAGTAGGGGCCATGAGGGGACCTCAAGGCTAGGGGCACAGGGTATGATGTCAGTGGTGACGTCAGTATGACATCACTATGACGACATGATGACATCAGAATGATATCACCAGGTACTAGACCCAGGTTCTAGAGTGTAAGTATAAATAACTCTCAAACGACGAAAGGGGAAAGGGGATCTGTTATCAGAGGTCTGGATCGTGGCTGGATAAGGGCTAGGTACGCAGCCCCACGAAGAAATGCCCAAGACAAGATCAAGATGATCTAATCGGTTATCTAATCAGTGATTAGATAAGATAAAAGAAAGGGGCAAATCTGCGATCCATTACAGTAGGTAAAAACAGTGAAATAAAACAATTCCCCTAGTAGGGAGGCTTCCCTCCCTACAGCAGCGACGATGACGACGATGATAATGGAGTGGGGGAAGGGGCATGTGAAAGAAACCGAAAGGAGGGGCGGCATGACGGCACGTAGCCAAGCAGTGCCCACCAGCCATCGTACCTTTGCAGTCCAGTTCTATGAAGGTAGTCGGTATTTGGGGCGGGAGGTATTGCTGGTGTTGGGAAAAGCGAGTTGAGAAGCCAAATTAGGCATGACGATGGTGTGTTGGAACATGGCTAATTTGGCTTAATAATCGGGATGCATAGGTCTGGGCATTCCGAACAAGCTACCATAGTTGTGACGTTGTCTGATGCTGGAACATTCAACTCGGTTTATTCCGGAAAATTTTGAGTGGCTGTGTTTCTCACACTAAAATCAATGCGCTTTGCCTTATCAAGCGATTCACACGACACTGCCACCCACAAACTTCTCGTGCTAAGGCAACCAAGTCCTGCCCTAACTGACAGTGTCACGGTCACATGTCACATGGGAAGTTGATTGTTGAACCTTCGTGCCAATGCCCATTCTTCGCTTTCCCCCATCTCCTCCCTCACACCTCTCCAGCCTCAACAATGGCTTCGAGGTGAGTGTCGCTTGCTCTGGTTGTGCTACCACTAATTACCCCCACCAGAGACTTTTTATTGACCGACTTCCAGCACCATTGTTCTTACTCTTCCTTTTGTTTCTGCACTCACCATTAGTGCCCGGACACATGCTATGACTGGCAGAACCGTGACGATCACTTGGTAGGCGGCCTCCACAGACCCTGCCCTTCAACTGGTCAACCCCGCCTTCCAGCACAGCAACTATCAGCTGGAGGCCATCGACTCAAGGTACTTTTTTTCCTTTTTATTTTTCCCATTCAAATGGCGACCCTAACAACTGTCTTCCCCATTTAGTATTGTACCGTAGTACTGGGGCAATGTGAACAAGTGAACAACATGTATGCTACCAGCCCGATGTTCAGCATTGGACCTGCAACTTCTTTCTCAAACATGGTGACAGGTATGACCGTGTCTGGTGCTATGGTATCAACTTCTGCCCCTACAGTAATTCACTGCTGATGCTGGTGTGTGATATTTCCTTCCCCACCACTATGCATAGTTTATCCATACATGCAATGTATTTATTACCATTCGAATTACACAATTTTGATGCCTACACTGGCTACTGCCTGCTATATAGTGTGACAAAAGAAGTGGTGAAACACTTCTGGCTACTACATAGTGCAATGTAGTGTGGTGGTGTGTGTGCAGGCCACTATGTAGACTACATAATGGAGGGAAGGCTACAGTTACTACAAATGCAATGTTGGCTACATAGCACTACATAGCAATTCCTTTTTTTACTGATGTCTCGTCAGAGCCTTTGTAAATATATTGGCTGTCATTTCATTTGTTGAGCAGTACTTTAGTTCAACAATTTTAGTTTTTACACATTCGTGAATATGATGATCTTGCATATCAAAATGTTTTGATCTTTGGTGATACTGTGCATCTTTCGCTATTGCGAGTGCAGACTGGTTATCACCGTAGAGTATGGTAGCTCCCCCTTGTGGATGCCTGAGTTCGTCGAGTAAGCTTCATAGCCATTTTACTTCATGCATAGCATTAGCCATCGAGATGTACTCGGCTTCCGCAGTAGAGAGTGCAATGTGATTTTGTTTCTTCGAGTACCACGTGATCACACCTCCATTTAGGATAGACACGTAGCCTGAAATCGATACTTGGTCTTCATCATTTGCGAAGTCCGCATCGGAATACATAATTATTTTATTTTGTTTTTCGAGTGGTTGGCCTGCTACATAAGTAATTCCGGCACTAGTAGTGCCTGCCAGATATCTAAGTAGTCGTTTTGCTGCTCCCCAGTGTGACATATCTGGGTTCGCAGTAAAGGACACAAGCCTATTGACAGCGTATGTGATGTTGGGTCGTGTCGCAATAGATGCGTACATCAAGTGGCCGATCAGTGTCGCATAATTATTACTACAGGAGTTATCTCCCTCGGAATCACTTTTCACAAGTTTAATATTTGGGTCGGGAGGCATCTTCACTGAGTTTGCCTCACTCATCCCGTATTTCCTTAAAAGTCCTTCAATATATTTTGTCTGAGGATGTTACGATACATACTCTTTTCTTTTTCTTTCTTTTCTTCCCATCTTATCTAATCTCTCTTATCTTATCTTGAGATCTTATCAGATCTTATCTCGTCTTATCTCTCCTCTTATCTATGGACTCACCCAGACCTTGGCCATGTGCTTGCCATGTGGCTCAGGCCTAGGCCAGTCTGGACCATGATGTCATAGTGATGTCACTGTGATGTCATGCCTTATGTCTTCCTCATGTATGCCTCACCTCTACCTCATGTACAGTAGTATATATACCCAACACAATAGCCCAGCTAGCCCCAAGCTAGTTCATTTGAGTTTCACCCCTACTTGCTTCTAAACCCTCCTCTGCCCTCTATCCTCTCCTCTTCGTCTTCGTCTTCGTCTTCGCCTTCGTCTAGCTTCGGTGTAGCGAGCCCGTGACTTCGAGTCTAGGGTCGTAACAGAGTAAGGGTGAGCATCCCCACATCATGGTCACTCAATTCCCATGATCTTGCTGGGATCTCCAAGGTCGGTTACCTCGAACATTCCCTGTAGCTCAGACTTTAGCTTAGTCATCAAGCTTACTGTGTTGGTGATGAGTATTAGGTCGTCTACCCATACGGTTATGATTTCAATAGTAGTCAAGGTTTTGCGAATATAGACACATGGGTCGGAGTGGAGGTGTGCAAACTCGACAGTCTGCAACTGGCCATTAAACTCTTCATTCCACTGTCGCCTGGACTGTTTGAGTCCATATAAAGCTTTAATCAATCAGCATAGGCACCCGGTAGCGTCTTCGTATCCTTCGGGCTGCTCCATGTAAATTTCTTCTTTTAATTTACCATTTAAATATGTGCCCCTAACGTCCATTTGCTGGATTTCCCAATTTTGGGCTACTGCCAATGATAAGATAAGATGGACTGTTTCCAGTCTTACCACGGTGTCACGCACCAAAGGTGTTTGGCGACGTGAGCATGGACTCGGAAGCTGAGTGATGAAGAACGGAGAAGCCTAGCCCTAATGCGAAGAATGACTGATATTGCCAACAGTCATCCATCGCACAAGAACCATCCTTAACGTTAGGGAAGAAACCACTCGAGCGCCCGAAAAAAACTTTTTGAGCGCTAGTTTATGGCATTCCGATTTTTCGAATATCTCCGTCAATTTTAAAGATATCGACACCATTCCCACGCTCACAGGAAGCTCTCGACCACGCCATCCTGCCTACCACATTTGGTAACAATCCGCGCACTCCACGATTTTCTGCATCATTTCTACCAACGAACACCCATTTCACCAATATTTATCGTAATGGCCACCTCCTCGACCGTCTCTTCGCTCGTGTCCTTTGCTAGGGAGAATAAATACGAGTACTTCCCAGGAATCCCCACTAGCTCTCGCCCCTAGGCCTCCTGGTTCATCCCTCCCTCGTCCATGACCTCCCATCCTATCGCTTTGGGACAGCACATTCTTCTCGTCAGTCTGACATCGAGGAAGACGTTCTTTGGTCGCCTCAAGTCTGTCGTCAGGCTTGAGAGGCCTTATGTGGTTGTTTCAGCCTCTCCAGTCGAAAAGGATTACAGATTTTTCCTTCCTGCCCCCTGCAACGTCTACCTCTCAATCTCGTCTTTCATTCTCCCAAAATTGCGACAGCTCCAGTACCAATTACTATCATCTACACTATCTGATCGCATTCATGACGATTTTGAGGCACTTCTCCCTGCCCTCATTGGAGAAGACGGCCCCTCCTCCTCCTCATGCCCTCCAGAGCACTAGTTGCACCTGGTACAGGTCGCTTTGCAGAGAGGAGAGAGGGGGGGAAAGTTGCGAAATCCTAAGCCCTGACTACCCTGGAGACCCCCAAAGTTGGCCCCTGGCAGAAATCCCCACAGTTCTTCTTTCGGACATGCAGCATATTGCCCCAATGAATCTGGATCTCAGATCTAGGAGTCAGAGTGACTCATTTGCAGTCATACCCCCTTATTCAGCAGTGACCAGTGCACTTACTCATCCCCCTTTCTGTCGCATTATTCATCCGTTCCTTGATGACTCATTCTATTTCAAATGATTTGTGATATTCTTCATCATGCTGACTGATTTTACTTACCAATCGCTTACTGTCCTTACTCAGCCTTGCTCGGCCTTACCAATCCTTTACCAATCCTCTTACCAATCGCTTACAAACCCCTTACAAAGTGTTTCCCTCTATTTACTTCAGGCTGTGCTACCTTTTGTATATAAGTACCAATACGTCGCAGCAAGCAAAAAGCAAGTAGCCCCCCCTGCATAGGATACCGTCCCCTTTGTAGAGAGACTATTGCCCAATCATTATCGACGTTATCTGCCTTATTGTCGTCGCTTTAAGGCCCTTCATTATCTTCTTTATTCTTGCAGTATCTGAGGCTCCATTAAGGGTCTATTTACTGTCATTCTTCATCATCTTACATCGCTTCCAGGCTCCGAGTAGCCTGTATATCTTCGCTTTTCTGTCATTCCCCTGCTCCCCTCTCGTCAGGAGCACCTTCCCTTCTGCCCTAGTCATCTAGGTGTGCAGAACCCCTCCCACTTCGCTGTAACCGATCCCTCGAGCCAAAGTCCGCGCAGGTAAACCACCGACTCGGCAATTGTCTTTGTGTTGGGTTTTTTTTGGTGTTTTCGCCATAGATCCACACGTCGACTCACAACGGGCGAGTATGTGTCATTGTAGTCCATTCCGGGTACCTGTGAGTACCCCTTGGTGACTAATCTTGCTTTATATTTTTGGAGTATTCCATTTTTGTCATACTTCCATGTGAATACCCATTTATTGGATATGGGTTGGCGGTCTGGAGGGGGATCCACTAGTTCCCATGTATCCTTTTCTTGTAACTGCTGTAGTTTGGCCTGGATGGCTTTCTCCCAGTCAGGCAAGTTAGGTGAAGCTTTAGCTTCTCGTAGATTTTTAGGATCATCTTGTCCTAGTGTACTCTCGTTGAATGCTAGATAGACTCTCTCTGCAGACGAGAGATCCCAGTTATCCGATTTCTCATCACAGGCTGAGTCATCATCTGAATCGGGTAAGCCCGGCTGACACCTGAGGTGTCAGCTGGCACATCGGGCTCGGCTCTTGCCCTTTTCACTAGCCTCATAGGCTCGTCATCTTCTTCGGTATGCTTTCTTTTTATCCGAAGTTTTAGCACATCGGGTTGTGGCTGCACACTCTCCTGGACTCCCCCTGTAAGGGTTCTGGGGGGTTTTACCTGGGCCCAGTCCCAGGGAGATACTTCATGCAGTCACAAGTGCATTAGACCCTGTTCTATAGCAGTGGTACACAGTCGTAGTGACAATCAGTTGTGAAGAATATACTGATTATGTAAGCACCACAAGCGCAGCTATAGCCCACCCTCAGCCACTCGCTTCAGCCCCTTACACCCCCTGTGGGCTGCAAGTCTGGTGTGTCAGTCTTACCCTTAGTATGAAAACAATAGTTTCGAGAGGTTTTTATTTGTTTCATATGTATATCAAAGTATTGGACAGCTTGTGGGCCATCCAAGAAACCTACAAATGGGAATGGGTGTGACTTAGCTGCGAGTTTCCAAGTAGATTGGTGCTCATTGAGGATCCAGACAATCGTCCCAAACTCTTGTAAGTGGGAAATGTCCGGCACATGGTGGTGCCACCCCTGGTAGGGAGTGATCTCGCAAGCATGAGTCCAAGCTCTATTACGTAAGTACACAGCATGAGTTATCGCTTCGCACCATAAGGATGCCGGTAGATCTTGTGCGGCGATCATTGCACGTTGTAGGGAGAGCAAGCTCCCTACTAGGTGATCTTCATTATTTCCTTGTTTCTACTTTACCTTTTTGTTACTATACTTTTCCTCTAGTCCCTACACTGCAAGCATTGCACAATTTTTCTTGGAAAAACATGGTGAAGGAAGTTGAGGCAGCAGTAGGAGCAGCCCAATGGCAGGAAAGCCACTTGAAAGAGAACACATGGAGGTGCTAAATGGGTGGGATGACCTGAAGATGCCAGATGAGGTTGAGGATGTTGGTAGGAAGGCCAAGCTAGCCAGCAAGCCAGCAGGGCATGCCAGTGGAGTTGACATGAGCAACAAGATGGCCCATGAAGACCTACCACTGTGTGATGGAAGCATGATTAATGGTTTGCCTAGTTCCCCAAGATTAATGCCACTTGAGGAGGAGCAAGCACTGCACATGAGCAGCAGCCCCATGAACTTGAATGACAAACTGCCAAGGCTCATAAAAATCAAGTCATATTGCTATGGAGGTAGTACAGGTGCAGATATCCCAAATGCAAGTAGTACTAGTGGCATCACAGATGTCCAGGGCAGCAATGCCAAGGAGCCATGACTTACTGTATATGATCCAGGTGGCACCCTATGATGGCCAACAGCCCATGGCCAGGAGGAAGAGAATGGCAAGGGCATACCAAACACACTAGCTGGGCATGCAGATGAATTGAATGGCTACATGAAGTGGGACATACCTGATGCATGAAGGGCACTGCTTGAGGGGGAGCAGGCTGGCACTGGGTGTGCATGAAGGTGGTCCAAGCAGGTGAAAGACACCTCCATCAGGCTGGCATGCCACAATGACAGCTTGAACATGACTTGAAATGCACAGCAGAATGTCAGAACAGCTCAGGTGAAGCCAGAGACTTGAAAATCACACAAGATGGTCCACAAAAAGTTATGTCAAGGATGAATGGAAGCATCAAATTGATGGTGAATGAGTTGGAACAGATGAGAAATGGTGCCAGTGATTGGAAGACATTGGGGAACCACAAGGCTGGGCAGAGTCATTTTTAGATGGAAGGGCCAGTCATACTGGCTGCATTGGCTGGGAGGAATGTGCATGGAGTTTGCTACCAAGTAACCATAATCCAGGATAAGCAGCTTGCTTCCTCTGACTAAGGTATGTGCCAGAACAAAGACTTGAGAGAAAGACAGCAAGACATCTTCAGCAGCATAGCCTGACTCACAAGACTGGCCCAAGGTGACAAATGACAAATGACAACTTAGTGCTCAAAATGTCTGACATGAGGTTGGTCATGTGACTAGTGCATGTAATCAGACAATGTGTATCAGTGTATGGGTGTCTCTTACAAGACATGCCTTTGCCTCACTCCAGTCACCGGTGGCGTCTCTTGACTTCTTTGGTTGCAGTGCTTCCATAGTTCACACTGAACTCTATGGGCTTATTGCCTCTGCCCTCGCCCCTTCCCTGGTGTCTGACATCACTTTGTTGACTGACCATCAGAACGTCCTTCGTACACTTGGATCTGACCTGCATGGCCCCCCTTACCCTCATTCATGGTCAGCCCTCCCGGCCAGGTTTTTGTATCACTGGTTGCATGATATCACCACCTCTTCCCCCACACAGTTCCAACTTCGATTCATTCCTGCTCACACACCTGTCACATCTGGTGACACATATGCCAATGATATTGCTGACCGCCAGCTTGCCACAAAAGCTCAGCTCTGCCCCCGCCCCATACCAGCCCCCATCCCTACTTTTGCATTCGATGCCTTCTTTCTCTACACTACCCATACCAGTGTAGGGAGTCCATACTCCCTAGGGCCGAATACCATCACAGTCTACCATTTCCCCTATCGCCCTAGCCACTCACCACGGGTCTACCATCCTTCGGAAACATCACTGCTGCTCCACTGTCAGCCTAATGCTGCCACCACCTAATCAGGAAGTAACCCCTATCACCGACACTCGTCACCGCTACAAGTCACCGCCTACCCCTATACTTGTCCCCATTCATCGTCCACCCCTATCTGTGTCGGCCTTCAGCCCTTTGCACACCTATCAAGTGTCTACCGACTGTCGGGAGTCTACCCCATCACTTGTGACATTGGCTACTTGGTACCTGTAGCCCGACTCCAGACACTGATGCCCACCACCACCAGTAGTACCGCCGCTCTGCACCAGACCACCCTGAAGAGTTGCCGCAGCATCGGTCAGTAACACAGACATTCTAGGCATGTTCCTCTCGCCGCTTTGCCCTTTCTTTGAGAGCCACTCGGGCAGTGCCGACACAGGTTGCAAGAACCTCGCTTGGTAGATGACAGATGAAACGCTATTCACGAAGTACGTAGGCAGGAAACGAGTGTCCAAGCACATGACACAATCTCGAGCTGTCGTCTGTTCCAATATGTAAAGGAGTCCGTCTCTTTCTGCAAGTAGATGACGGAACCGTGGGCGGTGTAGTACACAGACCAACTACATCTCACCACCATGGACAGAGTCTCTCGCAGTCCCCCCCCCCGCGACATCGTAAAGTGCAGTTCAACAATGGCATCCTGGAAAGATCGACAGAAAGCGGATGGCTGGATGAGGCCACCGACAGTGTCATGAGCAGGCGCAGGAGGAGTATACTGGGTGGATTTGAACGCAAGCACCTCGGCACGATTTCCTTCCCTGGTCGGAGGGCAAAGCTCAAAGGAAAAAAAAAAAAATCTCGGAGAACACAGTTCATTAGTGAGAGCAATCGAGCGGTGTAGAACATACCTGAGCTGGTGGCGTCCGACACATCACAGCCAACGCCTGGATCCACATACTGCATGAGGGAAGGTGCTGTGAGCTTCGCGAGGAAAAGATGGCAAGCCTGAGAACAACCTTTGACACAGTGCATGTAAAACGGGAGGGCGCCGTATTATCAGCAAAGTGGCCTGAGTTATCAGCAACTAGATGTAATTACCCTTGTTTCCACGATCAACGTTTATCTTGCTCTATTACCAAGATAAATCTGTCACAATCTACACACGTTTCGCTCTGAAGTACCATTTAGCAAGCGATGCGTGCCAAGAAAAAACGATGACTCCCATCATACAGCGGTTCCCACAGGGAAGGTGGGTGCGGACTCGACCTCAAGACAGCGGCGCATGCTCGGCAGCATAGCCCGACTCCACTGGGATCTCAGTCGATGTCACGGGAGCACCGTGCCTCCTTTGTGCTCTACAAATGAACCGATGGCAGCAACAAACGACAAGCGGCAAGCGACAAACGACTCGGACAAATGGCATCGAACTTACGCGCGACCGACATGAGGCTGGTCATGTGACTAGCGCATGTAATCAGACGGTGCGTATGGGTGTCTCTCATGTACTAGGTATGCGTGGTAGGGCTCGACTCTGTGTTCTTCCAGGTAAGTTACCACGCACCACATATATTTCATCGTCTTAGTACTGAAGTCATGCCAGCGATGTGCTCATAGCCTTTCCCATCCATGATACTGACCTTTCTGGTTTACACATCAGACCACTAAATTAAATGATCAACGAAGTGACTAAACAAGTGGTCATCTATGTTGACTGTTGGAGTGGATATGGAAGCGACCTCTTCTCCTGCAACCTTGGGCCTCAACGTAATCCCTCTGACTACCTCGACTTTAGTATCTTGGTCTCGAGTGTACTCAGCACTTAGGACGTCTGATTTGCTGCACCCTAGCTGCGAGACTTTGAGTGACGATGTGATGCTCTTCAGCATCGAGAGAGAAAGTGGGTGAATGGGGTCGGGAGTTGCTGCGCTGTCCTCCTTGACATGAGAGCATGGTGAATGGTCCTTGATTGTTCACGCTCGATGAGAATCACGCCTTCCTGATGAAGTGATAAGACTGCCACTGCCCATCATTGACTGTTGGCAAAGAGCATGACCGACACTGGAGAAAAACATATGCCATGCAGTGATGTCTGCTCGAATGCTGGTTGAGGTCCCGAACAGATTTTGCCACAGCAAGCGTTTTGTTCGTTATCTTCACACGACATCGAGAAACAGGACATATCGCAGAAAAACTTTCTGTGTATCCCGTGCTGTTATCGTTCACAAAAGCTTCGCAGTTGACTCTTCATGAATGGAGCACAAAAACAGCTAGATCACTCACGAACAAGGGTCATAAAATGTTCTTGTTTGCTGATACCATGACGTCGCTCGTGATACGCTGGCTTGGTGCCTTGCATATGCATCGGTGTCTGTCTGCGAAAGCACCCAGACGATGTTGCACTATTTCGGGCAAATGACGACGAAGATGGACTTACCGAGCCCAGTGCGAACTTGTTCAGAGGACGAAGGTACTGCAGCATTGTAAGACGCTGGCAATCCTTGGCATACCAACTATACACGATGCCCATTTAAGCGCCCTCAAGTCGAGATATGTGTTTGTGGAACCATTACCTGGGACAGAGCATATATGCATGCCACACAATGCAGACGTCAAGGGGTGGCAAGGAATCTCCCAGCGGCAGCGTGCTGTAATGCTACGACCCATTTCTCAGGCCTTGTGGGGAAATTCTCATATATGGGACAGACCGTGGATAAGGTAGGGTGCCTGACTGGGTGAGTCCGAGGGTGAGATACTGGGAGCATGGCGATGTGAGCAGGGAGAAGTGGGAAGCTGAGCGGTGTGCCCTGATGGGCTGAGGAAGGTACTGGGGGGAAGAGGAGGGTATTCAGACCCGTCACGCGACTTGGAACCGGTGTGGGAGCAACGGGTAGGGGACATTGGGGTATCTTCTGGAGCGGTGATCAGGGCTGCGGTGAGTGGTGAGACCACCGATGTGGAGAGGGGGGCTCTAGCACCAGTCAGACGTGTGCCGTAGTTGTGTTGCTGGGTTGTGAGGGATGGCATCAGTGTTGGAATGGTGATGATGACCGTGTGGTGCACCTCCCACAATTTCCACCAGAGAGGTTCCCCGGTATGGCTGTGGTTATCTGGTAAAGGGCCGAAGTTACCAAAGGAAGGGACGGAGTCGAATGACTTGTAACAGGGACTGGGTGGGTCCTGGGGTCCAGGTTCATGCTAGAGTGAGAGGGGAAGGTGGGGGGGAGGGGTTCGACACGGGGAAGGAAGTCTGAGATGCCAGACGGACGTGTTCTGAGTGGGGTTCATCAGTTTTTTGCCCTGGCAGAGGCCTTGGCGTGATGAGGGACTCACCATTTTGACTTTGAGAGATAATTGAAGATGCCTGATATTTTTCTATGATGTTGGTGGTCTGTCGTTGCCAACACCATTGCACACTCGGCCAATGCTATGAAAAGGAAATCAGACTCTGGAAGTATCCCTTCGCGAGGGGGAAAACAGGCGGTGAAAATTTTCGAAGTTTGTGATTACATCATTTCACAGTGCCACGTAGTCACTTCGCACACAGCAGTCATTGCCGCAACAGCAGCGCTGATGTTCCCCACCTCTACCTGTCTGCATTGTAGTACTGCTCGCCATGTCGCTGCCATGCAGTTTATGAAGAATTGAAACCCTCTTGAAACTTCTCAATGAAAGACGCATTCTCAGTAAGTCATTTTCTCACGAGAGGCTGCAGGAACTGTATCCCCACAGCCGCCGCCAGTGCCATTCCCTCAGCATCTTCTTGTGTTATACAGGCTGCTACAGGTTGCTCAGTGGTGCACATGGTGGGGAGTGTTATTCACATCTCCAGTCTTAGGAGCCACTTTGCAACTGGAAGACGAGTACTGGTGAGTTTGGAAATACTACCTGCACTATATCTGTTTGAAATTCGCTCTGAACTCATCTGAGAAGATATTGCCAAGGCAACATCTGCATGGAAGGGTCTACGAGTCACAATCCAGCCCACAATCGAGGTTCTGACTCCTGTCAGATACCCTGTTTATGGCTTTTTCCTACCTGTATACTCATTCTGCTGCATGGACGACTTCTCCTGGGGTGACACTTGAGTTGTTATTGGTGAAGGCAGTAACAAGAAAGTCCTCATGAACGAGGAGGAACGTTTCGATGAGTCCGTGATCCCCCTGAAGAAGTTCGGTGGTACGTGAGACCATCAAGTGTTGAAGTAGTTGGGTCATTGATTCCTGCCTGTAGAGTACGAAGCCGAAGCTTGCGACCGTGGTTCCCACCGCTCAGACGAAACCGGATATACCAAACCTCAATCTCAGAGGCAATTCGTCCAATCACGTCCGAGTGCCCCACAGTCCTTCCACCAGTCAATGGCCAGCGACTATTACCGAGACACCAACCCCATGAACAATTCTACCAGCAATATTCATAAACCGGCTTCGCACCAGAGCCATAGAGCAAGGATCCATGTATGACAAACTTCAGCATACTATCTCCCAGTTCGGAGTGCCGCAGTTGCCTTTTATGCCTTTTGGTGGAGGGCCGGGCTCGGTGAGGGGATCCGACCATAGTGGTTTGAGGGCTAACCCTGTTCAACTTGTATGTCGCCCTATTTACTAGCGAGCATCTGTACTTTCTACACTGTTTTGCCTTTATTGTTTTGATTGCCTTATTGGAAGTTCCGTCTCCGGAGTGCATCGAGGGGTCTATCTCAAAAAATACAGATAGGTACTGAAAGTCTGGAAAGTCCCAATTAAGTCATAAAAGCCCGGATAGATTTTTGCCAGTTTACTGATGCTGTTCGAGACTACGACACATGCAAAATTACTGGTTCACTGCTAATCAGGCGTGTCGTAATTCTCCGTTGTATGGCTACCGGTGAGTGGGTACCTCTGTCCTCAACGTGCATGCTCAGCCTCGCTGGGGCGGGCGGGTACATCCCATTTGGGTAGAACCGAATGACTCGTGGGCCGGAGGTATTTTAGTCTTTCCTTCGTACCAACACCGTCGTTTCACACCAGTTCCTTCAGTGATCGGTTCAATTGCACGTGGTACTACTAGTAGAGATTGTCCGGAGATTACAGCTAATTAAGTATTGGTACTGGGGGATCGTATTGTGGTGGCACTTGATGATATGGAGAGTGTGGAAAACCACCGACTGGTGGCAGTCCAATGAAAGTGCGAAGTGTGGAACGTGTATATGACATGCCTGCCGCCCAAACGTCTACAAGTGACCCCCACATCACGAGAAGTAAGCTATGTAGACATTCGTACGAAAACTGGGCAGTCTGCCAAAGCAGAATGATGACTTTGCCAATCTGCCAAGATGAATGAGTGAAGCGGTCCCAAGTACCTTATGGACCAAACGCACGCTGTAGGTCAAGAACGTCGCAATCCAAGTCCACGGAATGTTGTACCAGGCCAACCTCACTAAACCGCAGGCCACAGCAGCACATACAATGCTGTACATGATCGTCCAGGACATGCGGCCATAATCACTCCAATTTAAGGAGAAACGAAAGATCTAAGCGACATCAGCATCATAAAAACAGGATATCAGCATCTCCGAACCATTATACGGTCCAAAAAGGATGCTATTTGGCCACGAGGAGCACCTTGGGAAGTTGAAGTTAGCTGCATACCAGGAGAACAGTGCAGGATGACAGACAGTATTTTGCCCTCCATATCTTGATGTATGTGTCTGCACCTTTACCGCTAGAAGCTGTGGCGACGTAACTCCATGCACCTCTCTGAGCAGCCTTGAACATCATGAGTCAAGCAAATGTATGAAGAGGGTTCCAACAAACCGAAACGGCTTGTATAATATCGCCTAACCAGAGTCATAAGTATACCCTAGTAAAATAATTGACGGATCCGCTCACCACTGTGCGGGAGAACCTGGTAAAGGTCGTCGGAGCCAGTTTGCCAAATGCAAACGCTACCAGTAGGGGACCCTGATATGATTGCTTTCCCGTCATGTAAAAAAGACACCAAAAGCGGGTAGCGGGCTTCGGCTTCACAGTCATAGACCCATTTCCGAACCGGCTTAGTGGAACCTAACTTGAATAAATACACACCATCTTGCAGAGTGTTGATTACAATTGCGTTGAGGTCGAGATATACAGCAGAACTCGCTCTACTCATAAAAACGGTGGTCTGTCAGCAAGGATTTAGATTGCCGAGTCAGAAACCTACATTTGTTTGGGAGTATCCCGTGAGCATATGTGCCAGAGAGCTGTCATGGAGTCAATGTCCCACGCTCTGTAAATTATGTCAGTCACTATTGACGTTGGTATAGCGAGCTTCGTACATGACACCATGGTTGAGGTATGAAACAATGAGCCTCTTGCCTCTCTCGTAAAAGTGAATTGATCGGGGGCGAATTCGACAATCACGACCTTCAATTTGAGGTTTATATTGAGGATGCGGAAGTTTGGTTGTTGCGGTGTAACTCGCTGGAGAACAATACAAGTCCATAACCCCTCACCCAACGATAGCTGGAGGAATCTTACGAAGGCATCCGTCCTTTGTGATGTGGACCTCGTTCCCAATGCCAATCGCCAACAGCCTCATGTTTGGCTCCAAATCCAGGCAGAAAACTGGCGTATCCTTCACGCCGAGTCGGACCTCCCTCCCTGCAAAACCTGTCTTTGGTATATGGTACGAGTTAGAATGGGACATAATAATGTTAACGGGTAAACTTACCAGTGAGAAATCACTAAGATAGAACACAGCACCGTCTTCGCAGCCGCAAATTAGAGTATCCTTTTCGATGGAATGCCAAAGCAACGCATTGATCTGACTGTCAAAAACAACGCGAAAGATGAATCTACCGCTGGAGACTTTCCAGATGCAGATTGACCGGTCTGAAGAACCTGATGCAAGGTACCTTCTGCATGGACTGAAGGAAAGGGCATTGACAGAATCGGTGTGCTTGTTGAGTAGAGTCTTGTGTACCACGTAGGCGGACTCCATGGTGAAGGAAAGTGGCTTAGGCGAGTCCTACCTTTCTCATATACTGATACAACAAAGCATTCTTCCTAACACGTGGCGTAGGATCAATTGGGCCGAAACGCGTGATTAGCCGATCGTCACAAGCATGAAAGGATGATTGGGTTTGCAAGTATCCGGTAGGCCTCGACCCACATTGGCCATACCGCATTGAGCCTCATAGGTCCCAAGACAAAGACTTGCGGCCGGCGGCGGCTCGCGCGGTTACACCTCGTTTGTGGCAGTATTCATCATTCAGTCTTGAAAGCGCAAGCAAGCAATAACCTGGATACCATAATGCTCCAGACATTTAAAGAACGATCTGGCGGTGCCATCCTGCACAGAGTACCGCCCACCACCGTCTGTTCATTCATTCATCCATCGCTTGATATTTATTCTACATCTACCTCCTAGCTTCTCGAAAAAGCTATGTTTGAGCCTCGTGAACCACTCACTTTTCGAATCAGGACTACTCCTCGACCTGGCGTTCGTCTGGAGCGTGATGTACGATTCCCACATATTGGCCCACGAATCTGATCCTCACAGCTGCTTCCAGGATATACCGATCATGCGTCAAGCATTCCCCATTCGTCGAGAACGATCAAAGCCCCATCTTTCACAACCTGCCGTGGCGAAGTAAGTTGGTGCTTGCACGGGTCCTGAAGTTTCCATGCGACTACTTTCTCTTAGCTACTGCGTTCCTGCCACCTCCAGACGTCTACATCAGACCGTACTGTCAAGGTGCTTGATCACCAATAATTTCCTTCGTCCTCGAGGCTGCGAGTACGTCACTTCCACTTGAGGCAACATGTACTGATTTTTGTTATGCCAGCACACCGCATGAAGTAGTACAGGATGTCGCAGCAAAGCCCACCACACCCTCCAGGATGTCCCAACCTAACACGTCACAAGGTAGTGGTGGAGATTCCCTGCAGGTGGGGAACCCACCATCAGAACGGAAGTCTACTTTGTCTTCATCCTCGCGAGGTGTGGCGCAAGAACCCCGCAGTCCAACCCCAGGGGCTTGTACTCCTGCTCCACAGTTGATTCCCGAATCTCCACAATTGACTGCCCTACCTACGCGACCTACTGCTGATCCCTCTACTTCCTTTCCAGGGAAGTGGCTTTGCCCTCTCCACCCACCGCCGTTCCCTCTTGACCCGCAAAGTCTGCCTTTGCCACTGAAACAGGAGAAGAGGGCGATCAGAAGTCGGAGGGAGTGTGTCCAGTGGTTCAAATCAAAGGGGAATGGTAGCCTTCGTTCACCCCCTGATAGCCGCAGTGCATACGATTCGCCCCTGCAAATTGCAGACTTGTACATTCACCAAAACGACCGCGAGAGTGTCCGACAGATCTGGATGTGGACAGGCCATCGATGGGACGTTGCTGACCCAGAGTGTACTCACCCAATTATGTCTGAGTATCGCTTGAAGATTCTTGGTAAAGGGGAACCCTCGTGGGTGACGAGGAAGACAATGGTTTCTGATCAGGGAAGGGCAAAGCGAAAATTAGAAAGTTAACTAGGCATTCCTGTTGAGTTTTGGTATTATACGTAGCACACTCCTTCAGTTAGAACACAGATTCGAATTTCAGCCATACACACCGATCTCCGGCCAATAAAATTCATTCCTCGTTATTCCAGGAGGCGCAACCAGACCTGGTATGGGTGATGTTATGCATATATTTGAAATGGAGAGATGGTAACTCACAATCGTATCTCGCGCATCTGCGTCCTTTCGCACTCTTCCGGTAGCGGCTACGGACGACGTGCGTCCAGTGCCCAAACGCGTTTTCAATGATTTCGGCCTGGGTACACCGCCCGCAAACAGACTACCAAGTTGAAGGGGGCCCCTCCAACACCCAATGACAAGGCAGCGGGCAGTAACGAAGACACCTTTGCAACACTGGGTGCCCCGACCATACCTCCTCCACCAGTGCTATGATTCATTTTTGCCTTTTTCCGCTAACAGTGTTAGTGATGAGTGAGGAGAGGAGTCAGCACGGAGAAGTAGCCACAGGCCCAATAGCTGAGGCTTGCACGTGACTTGTACCAGCATGACATCCACAGTTCAATGTTCACTGCTGTAAAAATGACTCGCCTCATGCTAGTCCTTGGGCTTGTGGGGTGAGTGGGGTGGGCTTGGGTTGCTCTCCTCACCGCGAAAACAAAAGAAACATAAGAACGCACATAAAACCGGGTAGTCAGGTCTTACATCGACATACTAGTCAGCGGTTCATATTGGACTTGATCCAATCCTGCATCGACGGAACCGATTGCTTCGTCCAGAGAATCAACAGCAGCAATAGGGAGTAGAGCGCCGGGAATTTCTCTGAAAAAAATTTAGAGATATCTCATCCTCAACTCGTCACGTACTCTTGTAGCAGAGAATCATTTTCGTCTACGCCTTCAATGATAACAAGCTCGAACCACCGTCTCGCAGGGTTTCTCCTGCCATCGAATACCCCACCTACTCTCTCCTTGTGAGTGGTCAAGCATTGCACTCACACGCTTGAAGTGAAAGTTGTTTACGATGTCCCCATAGTGTGCATCGTGAAGCACTCCATTTAGGGAAGAAGGAATTGTAGGCCTTTTCAAATCCTCTATTGAACTCATCTTATTTTTTTCTGGGAACATATAATCTGGGGCGAAATAGATCTATGTGTGGGTTATATCAGTTGAACACTCTATATAGGCAAATCACTTGCCCGGCCCACATTATTACACTTTCCCTACAAGATACGCTTGGCAGCGAACTCCCTGTCAAACATGGCATCCACGACGACAGGACTCTTCCACCCGAGTTCTAGCGAGCAGGGTGTCAAACGTTCAGCAGCTGCGCTTGTAACGATACGTGGGACCTTACCATTGCCAGTGTAGAAGAGATGGCTCCATTGATTCAGAAGTTCGAGGATCTTCGTTGTATCGGGAATCGCACCACTGATGACACGATAAGCAGACGTGTCAGGATGAGCTTGTGGACAGGCTCTATGAGGAGTTCCACAAAGTGAGGTAGAGCTTTGGACGGCTTCGAAAACCGCACAGCACCCTGCGGCAATAGCTCCCACAACGGGTTGCACAGTAAGAATCATGGGATACTTCCACGGCCTTCATTGCGAAGGGAAATTGTTATTGAATAGGGATACATAGGCCACATGGTCAGACAACCCACGAGATAATCAACACAGTGCCCTTGGAAACCTCATGTATCCTGGTGACAGTCGATGAGATTACACATGTTGACAGGAATCATACGAATCGCACGTTGGTCTCGGTTTCTCTGAGAATCGCCCACTCTCCATGTTTTCCGCACTCTTGAGTGCATAACGAATGACTCCAGCCAACTCTGCTGCAAATAGGTTTAGTTCGCCAAGTCACGAGCTTCATTCGCAGAGTTGACACGTGCGCCAGAATTCAAGCAAACGAGTTACGCCGATCTTGAAAGTAGCACGCCAGCCATCTCCAACCTAATTACACGACCAGTAGGCAGTAAGAATCAGTTCCACAAAGGTATACGTTGGGGTTTCTTCGACAGAAGTAAAGGTCAAAATATCGAACTTCGGTCTGGCAAGTTCAAGCTTATGCACCACTTAGGTTTCTCTGAACCCAATATTCGTGGGAAATGGTAGTCCTGGGAGATGCCGATTCACTCCCCTTCAATGCCAACAATGCTGCATGGTCGTAGTCTCTTTCACATATAAAAAGTAAGCCACTGTGAACAAGCACGCATAACTTCGTTCCATTCCCCATCTCCGTTCATGCTGTATGCCCGCAAGCAAGGTTACAGGCTGCCTGCTGCATTTCGCGAGTTTAGAATTTCTTCGTTTGCTTACATGACGTGAAAGTCTTCCCTCTTCCCAAATTACCAAATACAAACGTCTTGAGATAGTACCACACGCGTCCAAATGTGCAGCCACATCCCGATAGTTCCGGTATGCCTTTATTGCCTGCCTCTTGTCAAGTAATTCTGATCGTGGCTCAATGTGATAAAGCAAGCGGGGTCAGGGATCCCGGTCGACGATCTGTGATTAGAGTTGAACTGGGATGTACCGTCGCTAGTTGCAATTGAGTCAGAGTTCTAATCTATTGGGGAGCTCATCAAAGACTAAAACTCCTGGTATTGGGGGTAACACCTATCGCAAATTCTTACACTGGTAATACGGGGGCTGCTCATTGGGACATATTGGGATCATCGGGGCTGATGTTTCATTCAATATGGTTACTGCTCAGGGCACGAGGCCAATGGCAGAGTCATCGATCAACAAAGGCCCCCCCTCTCTCTATGTATATATAGGTTGTGGAAATGCAAAAACGCGATTCAGTTGGTCTACGGCCCTACCTTGTGTCCTCTCTCTGGCATTCCGCTATTCCTGATGAGATATTACACTCGCAAAGCTGCCAGTAACGTATGTCGTCCATTCGCTTGCACTTTCTTTGTGCTTACCCACACCTGCATACGTTGTAAGCTCGCCCTTTTGACGCCTGCCGCTGTACGTTTTCCAATGGACTTACCCTCCAACCTGCCCATAACACGGCGTTGTAGGAGATAGTGGTGATTAGGAACAAAGACATGCTGAGCCGATTCATGGCTAGAGCCTCTTGCAATGATGGAATCGCTTTGTGTGTCAAGTCCTTTCACGTCAATTTCACGGCTACCATTACGGGTTTGGGGTTGCTTCGGAAGTGTATACTATTACTCCAGAATATTGAAGACCTGGAGTTGCACCTCATCAAACTCTCTCCCTCTTCTTGGATCCACGTTCTTCGCTGTGTCCGGTTCAAGAAATTACAGTTCTTTTCCAGTAATTGTCCCCATGACGTCTTGGCTCCCTTCCTCTCTGCAGCAAGTACCATGCGATCGCTGCAACTACTCGTTGGCTGTGGAAGTGGACAATGCCACTTGGAGGGCCATGCGTTGCCACTTTTGACAGATGTGACCGCAGGTAATGCTTGCATCACAAGTGTGGTAGACAACAACCCAGTGGAGAGGGTTGTCATCATTGATGTTGGTATTTGTGATAACCTAGCCTTTCCGTTTGCGATAAAATCATTGTCGGCTTCGACGTCTACCATCACGACCCTCCACATCGACTTCGATCCGGATCACCGTGACATCTTGAGGCAGTTGCATGAAGTCGCACCAGAACTCACTGCCCTCAAGCTCGTTGAGAGGCAGCGCCCCGCATCAGTAAGTTCTCTCTAGTTACTGATTCATACTAGCTCATACGCGCTATGGATTTCAGGGCCAATTTGTGCGACGTCGTCGTCTGTGGAACGATGCATTCACATGGAGCATCGACTTATCCCGCTTCACCCAACTTCACTGCTTCCTCTTATGCACACCGGCCGCCCTGGTGAATGGGGCTGATGCGGAGAGCAAGGAAAAGGAGCTTCTCACTGTGTGGACCACAAAATCAGCAAGGTTAGATTATGTCACACTTTGGTACCTGGCAGACTCGACAGCAGACATTCTGAGGTTGTGGAGGCATAGTTTTTCCCATGGCTGGACGGTCCTTGCACATGCTAGTTCCCCCTCCTGGGACCAATTTTTGTAGTCTTACACTCGTACTGAGCACATCTACTCACAGCGGTAACGATTTTCTGTACACATCCTTGCCTAACGCAAGCATCCGGTCCGTGTTTAAAACATAGTTCGTGTGGCATTTCTACACCCAGCTATGTGTATGAGAGTGACAGGTGCTATAGCAACAAAGGAGGAGCACGCAATTCGGTAGTGACACTTCAGTTTTTCAATAACTGCAAGCTGGGGACAACTATCCGAGTAACCTTTCAACTAGCATTCGACCGGTAAAACGCCGTCGAAGACGTGGCATGGGAAACCAAAGAAGTTGCACTATCACAGCACCGAGCGGTGTACAATCTGCTCAAACACGACACCAAGCTAAAGTGATTCAAAGATATCGGGGGATTGTCCAGGGAGTACCGGAGTGTTAGCACTCACACGGTACGTACGTGTCGATGGGGAAGTAGTCATTGCCTGCAAATGGGCAGCGGGGACGGGAGTACTGGCAGGCGAATAGTGGTTACTGTAAGCAAAGTGTTTTGTGTAGCATCTGACATTGATGGACGTGACTTGAGGAGCCCGGAAGAGAGAGATGGCGGGCAGCTGAAGACCAGGAGCCAGGTTTCGACCATAAACGGTATGCTGTGGGAGTTAGTCGAACAGGTTCAGAGGAAGAAAGAGTGGTCGTATCAAGGGTACCTCGATCGTCACACTCGTAGGGAGGATAGACGTCACGACCGAGAGCCGACTGCGAATCGGTGCAGGCACTCGCCTAGGGGAGGCCCCTACTCCAAGGGCACTCGTACGTCTAGGTCAGAGAGACATCACGAAAAGTCGGAAGCCACAGATGTACCTTGCGAAGCATCGAAGGCCACGGACGTACCTCCCGAGCAGGAGGCGGCCACCGACCTAACCCCTGGGCAGACGGAGACCGCAAAAGCACTTCCTTATCCTTCTGATCACTCGTCTCAGATCATTGACTGCTTTGTTCCGGACGACGAGTTCTTCACGGACATGCTGTCCAACCAGCCCATTGCGGGGCCCAGTGGTACGACACACGACGAGTTGCTGTTCAATGATATCATGGAAGTGGCGGGGGCTGACGAATCGATGGAGCCTGGGAACTCTGCGGGAGATGCCGAGTCAGTGGTCACTGCAAGAGTGAAGAAGGGCACCTCGAACCATGGAGGGGGGATGTACCGTTTGACGTTGATGGACGTGACACGTACGTCTATGATACCCGGTGGTTGTATCTTTTCTTTCATGTAATATGTTCCCCAACCTTCATCACCTGTATCTGCGTCTACCTACTGATACCAGTACCCTACCATATAAAAGAAGCAGTGTAATATACGATACGGCAACTTTCTTCTCTACCTCGAACAACAGACCTATTAGTCTGGAAGTTCCGAGTAGTGCTAGGAGGCTTCGTTGTGCCACCAAAGCAACTTCCAACACTTCGCCTCGTCGTCACAGTTCGTAAGCATGCTTGGTCACATGACTACGCAGTGTTGGCATGGCATCAAATCATCTTCAGCCCAGGACGCTGGGACAGTCCTTCTCTGTGTAAACCCATGCACATATGTAAACCTAGTGCGTTGTGCTATATCAACAACGCGCTGTTCATGGCAATTGTATATGTGTACGTGCGCGTGAAGATTGACTAGCAGTGATGATGTGTTGGCTGACGTTCTCGATTATGTGGTTCTTTACTAGGTAGTCTCTGTGGTGGCCGTAGCAACCGAGATTCTTCTAGTCAGATAACTGCATCCACGAGTCACCCTCGGGATAAGCAGTGGTTTCGCCCGCCTTGAGGTCAGGGCGCCGCTCCCCCCAACTCCGACCTCGCAGTTCAACGTGCAACGTACGTCCCAGCCTACTTCATGAGTGTCTTCCGATCTGACCTTGTTTGTGTCTTCAATGATTCATTATCTGGCGGTCTTGCAGAGATGCTCTTTAATCCAAGAAGAGGAGAAGGAATCATAGATGGGTTAAACTGGTGCCGGCATGCGACCTACGGCTAGTGAATATTGTCATTCTATGTATGTCCTCATCTGACGGATTTGCAGCAGCTGAATATGGAAGATACCTGTCATATTTCAGCCCATTTGGATTGACGAACCACTGGTCGAGTCTTTTTTCTCCATCCCCCGAGCTCTCAGACGCTGGAGGAAGAGGATGCACAGCCAGTATTGCCACAAAGCACAAGGTGTCATCCGATCACACCGGACTGGATGTCTCATTCCCACTCTGGGCGGGATAGAACACAGAACGTGCGAACCAGCGAGCCCTCATTGGTGGGAATTCTGACATGTAACCCTTGTCGTCGCTCTTCTCCCCGAGCTCACTCTTAAGTGTCGCAAGGGTGCTTACACAGGGAAATGGAAGGCCTGCTGTCGTCTCTTTTCGGTTTGCTACGTGCATACCCACTCATTTTGTTCGACATGCATCCCTCCTGTTTCTGCACCAGCTGCTCCCGCGTCTCTCCAAGGCCCGTGAAGTGAGTCAGGCACTATGGGACTGCTAGTTTTCTCTCCTGTCATGCCTCAGAGACTCTGCAGAGCGACTCAAGCCAAACCTTACAAGGAACTGCTACATCTCCCTGAGTGCCACAAAGAAGAGCCGCTCGTAAGCTTCGAGACATTGGGCAGCAACGAAAGAAGAGATGAGGAAGTGCCCAAGCTGAGGACTTTTCAGTGAAGACTGACGGATTTAGATGGAAACGGTAGCGATAATCGAGCTTCTGTGTCAACAAAAGCACTCTTTTCCTGCCTGGAGAAGTGCCCAGCATCGGGTAAACGCTCTCTGACTTTCCAATCTGACATGCAGAGCCTCTTGTTGCTTCAAGAGAATGGGGTCAGGACTTCCGCTACTGCATCTATCACACAGGTAGACAGTCATTCAAGAAACGAGGGTTACAATCGGGGAAGTGCATGCGCACACTCTGGGCACTGGAGTCCCTTTGAAGCTTGAAGGACATTCCTCTTCATTACCTATTACAGGTGAGTGTAGTGAAAGGTGCCGAGGATGTATAAATTGATGTGCACAGCAGCTATCAACCGGGGCCACTCTTCACACTGAACGAGGTACATGCAGTACCTTTAATGTAATTGTATCCAAGCAGGTAGATGGTTGAATTTCTCATATTTTCACATCTGCAAGCAAAGGTACCTTTGCGCACTGACTGTGCTGCAGGCTTTGTATGGGCCACGCGTCGTGCGACAATCCGTTCGTACCTGGTCCATCATCTGCTGTATCTCCCGAGTGCGTGATATTTACTAGATGTCTCTAACACTTCTGTGCTCACCCTCATGCCTCAGGTCGCTTGGAGAGGGTGTTCCCACTAAAGAATGGAAGGAGAATCAATAGGATCTTCTATCCCATTTCCATGGCTATCATTATCTACTAAGGCAGACTCGTTAATTGCTAAAATAGACCCGTATCAGGCCGTAGTCCTCAGCGTGGAACGAGACACCGAGTGAATGCTATGTACTAATGCTCCAGCAAGTTCTGAGGCGAGCAAGTGTGCACGACCACCGTCGTCACTGATATCACACAAAGACAGCGGGGCATCCTCAGTTCACTGGGGTCTGTTGAGCCTCTGATCGAAACAACCCGAGTTCAAGCATTGGTAAGCTGAGATCAAAGTTGACAACGACACGAGTCCGAGTGAGTCCCAGACCAAGGAATATGAAATATCAGAAAACCTATATAACAGTAGCTACCGGGAATGAGATCATCATGAGACGAGACCACTGCTCGTCGCCCTCACACCGTCGTCTGCCAGCCTGAGTCTCTGTGTGTCTGTGCCACCTACCAGTGTTTGCCTATTAGCTGTCCTGTCCGTTTTTTGCCCCGATTCTTATTAGGGTCTCACTTGATGTCATGAGAGCACCGGCATGCCTCAGGCCAAATGGGGTCCCGAGTTCTGCTTTGTGCTCTGGCTACTGAAACGTGTCAAGCGATAAACAAATTGATGGCAACGACAAACAACAAACGACAAACGATAACTTGCATGCGACTCAAAACGTGCCACGAGGTTCGTCATGTGACTAGCGTATGTACTCAGATGGCGCGATGGGCTGGCCAAAAGTGCGTGCTGGCAGCCATTAGGGCTCGACTCGGTGGTCTGCCAGGTAAGTGTTACCGCGTACCACTCCGTCTGAGTGCTGAATTCATGTCAGCGATGTGCTTCTAGGCTTGCCCATCTATGTCACTCTGCGATACTAACTTGGGCCGAAGTAAAAACGTGGAGACGTTTGACGATGCAAATGAGGTGCACGGCGTCCTTTCCTATGCCTTCGGACGACGAGGTCAGGTTTTTCTCATTTATTTCTGGTAGTTCTCTCATGGGAATTCCTCCAGACGGCCTTTCGTAGCTTATGGCTTATGCAAAACCCTTCCAGACACCGTTCCTCATACGCAGTCGCCTTGACTCGCCCGAGGGTGCACAGATCGTTAATCCCCCGGAGTTATTTACCGCTTGAAGCTGGGATCGAACCTATCCTTGAGCCTCGAGGTGCTGTTACGCTGCCGAATGCGCGTAACGCCTATTTTTGTTCACGTGTCCTTTGCCTTTGGTCATGGCTTATAAGCACTTCTGGGTCCCCCACCGGGTTCTAGGGATAAGGCATTCGATGTCCCAGGTCAGCCGACGCCCTACTAGCACACTCTTTCCATCCGTACAGGAAGTTTGCAAGATGCTCTCTCCCGAGGTATCATTGACATCGTTCATACTTCTGGCTCCTGGAACTGACATACAGCTAGGATCCCATAAGTGCGCCAACAGGCTGCACCATTCCCACGTTACAAGCGGAACTGCAAGCAAGCGACTCGTCCAAGGCCTCCAAGTTGTGATGATTTTATTTACTCTCTCCTTCGCTTTCATCCCACATAATTGCTCTCACCCATAGTGTACGATCCCCTACCCTCGCCGCCTTATTGCTATGAGAAAGCCTTCTCGAGTCATTATTATTGCGAATATATATATACTTCATCGTGTCTGAGAGATCAACCCAAGGCTCGCCGCATTTTGCTGCGGCGGGTCGAATGACTAAGGATAACTCCGTAGGCCCATACGTAGTGAAATATAAGGATTAATATTGGAGATGTCGTGAGTAACCTCAAAATGTGCCGCTATAACTTGATCGCTGCATGGTTCGCTCAGAGGTGCAGATTCAACTCAATTCAACATCGACGATTGTATTAGTACCTTCCAAAGTATAAAGCATGTAAATCGTTTACAGCCAAAATCACAGAGGCTCCGCAGCACAGATCACATATTTGAGCCACCCAGATGTCTCATCACCACGGAGCACTTGGTATTCATGCGGTAGAGGCTGGGTGCACACTTCGAAGTCACAACCCTTCGACTGGCACTTGGTTACTCGAGCCTTTGGTTGATCAGGTTGAGGGTCAAGCTTCGATCGTCCCCATGGACGAATCGCAGGATGCCGATGGCTATGATACCAAGAGTATCTATACCCCGTGACGAGAGGGGTGGTAGCAAGAGAGGCACGCCTCAACAAGAATGGTGCCTTTGGGGAAATTAAGCCTGCGACATGAAAAAGGATAACATCACTATGCATCCGCAGTCCAAGCGAAACATTGAGGAGGTCTTGTAGAACATCTCCTAAGGCATGTCCTTCAATCAAGACTTGGACACCGTATGATACGAGAAAAGGTTTGAGGACGGCGTTAATGAAATTCAATGCAGTAAATGCGATGGTGTACTCTGGCTGGAGGCTTACCAAGGATGAGGACAGTTCCCTGCAATTAATAAAATATGCCTTACTGTCTGATTGACTGTTGCATGGACATGAATGACTCTTGGAATGAGACCAAAGGACCACATGTAAGCATGAAGAGCGTGGAAGCGTACACGACCTCCTCAAGGGGTGGGGAGAACAGGCAACTCATAAACTACATGAAGAATGAGAATAAAAGAATAAAACAAAATACGATCTTGCAATACGTACCTCTTCAACCCTCATCGCAACATCACCACCTTTCTCGTCCTTCCCCGAAAACAGATCACCGTGTGTCACCTCACTGTGAACGGTAACGAAGATGATCTTGCGCTTGAAGTCAGATGTACCGAGTTTTTCACCGAGTTTCTTGGCCTTCGCCCTCCACCGGTTGAGCTTTTTCTGCGTACCAAAGTCAAAGGTGACTTCAGTGTATTCCAGGGAAGCTTTGGTGTGATATTCGTCCAGGGTCGTCTTCAGGAGGAGGGGCAAGGAACCCTGAGTCTGCATTCCAGTGCAGAGGAAGTGAAGAATAAGCGTCGACTCGGCACAGACCTGCGACTTCGATGCCCTTTCACAGACGCTCGACATAATGACAGGTTGATCGAGGACATGAATGGTCTTCCTGTGTACGTTACGAGTAAATGCCTCAGATCGACATTAGGTTAATTCAAATGTCAATGAACAGAAGACTCACAAAATAGGGTGTTAAATTGCGCTTCGAGGCGCCATCTCGAAGTTCATGGCAGCCAGGACAATGGAAGTTGGTGTCCACGGCACAAACCTTCTTCATCAGGTCCTCCCGTAATCCTAAACAGCGCTGGCACACTACACGCGGACAGGTATTGCAGGCAAATAGGAATTTGCCACCGTCATGACAAAGGTAGCAATACTGCCGGTGTCAGTAGATACTACCTGACAATGTGAAAGAAATACTTGACATACTCTGTTAGTATCCCACTGCTCAAGCGCAGTTTCTCCAGTACTATCCGGACTCGGCGCCCGAGATGATGGAGCAGTCGTGAGTGAACTCAGTGAGGACGTCGATTCCATGGCCCGGGATGCTGCTTTGGAGAACGCGGTGTGAGTTGGGTGGAATAATTCCATGCGTGGAGCGGCACCGCATGTGGTTTTCTCCGCTGTTTGCTTCGTTTGAGCCATGAAAACTGAGCTATAGGAGCAAAGTCGCGATTATTGTGAAGGACTACCTATTGAGAGACCCGCGTCGACACTATAATGAGTTAGATCGAGTTTGGCACAAACTCGAAGAACAAATGAGTACATACAAAACACGTAGCGGTGGCACCAGCGCGTTCAAACCTTTCACAACTCCGTTGTTGATAGTCTGCACTCGTTGGCCCCACCCATGAAGTTGTTAGCTGACATCTGTCACTCGTTTCATTGGGTTGGGGGTCACTCTCGCTCGTGAAGGTGTTAGCTGACATCTGTTGCTCATTTCACCGAGCAGGTGCTCACCCCGCATTCCTCGATCCCACTCATGAAGCTGTTAGCTGACATCTGTCGCTCATTTCGTTGGGTTGGTGGTTACGCCTGCTCGTGAAGGTGTTAGCTGACGTCTGTCGCTCATTTCACTGAGTGGGTGCTCACCCTGCATTCCTTGGCCCCACCTACGAAGTTGTTAGCTGACATCTGTCGCTCGTTTCGTTGGGCTGGTGGTCACTCTTGCTCGTGAAGGTGTTAGCTGACATCTGTCGCTCGTTTCACCGAGCGGGTGTTCACCCTGCATTCCTTGGCCCCACCCATGAAGTTGTTAGCTGACATCTGTCGCTCGTTTCGTTGGGTTGATGGCTACGCTTGCTCGTGAAGGTGTTAGCTGACGTCTGTCGCTCATTTCACCGAGCAGGTGCTCACCCTGCATCCCTTGACCCCACTCATGAAGCTGTTAGCTAACATCTGTTGCTCATGTCATTGAGTCCGGTCCATCACTACTTAGTTGTTCGACCCACCGCAACGAAACGCAGCGAGTGTTGTGTTGATCTGTTAGACATGGTGAAGTATATATATATATATTCTCAATAATAATATACTCGATAGGAGTGGTGTATGTCACCACGAGTCACCCTTGTCCAACACATACGTAGGCCTCGTTCAGGAATTGAAGATCACTGTCAACAAAGTGGACGCTGCAGGGGACCGCATCGGGCGGCACTACAATGCATCCTGCGCAATTGGTGCGAGACGCCTCCACTTCAGAGTTGAACAGGCAAGTCAGGATTCGAAGGGTCCATCGATGGCGAAGGGAGGTAGAGGTATTAATACGTATCCAAAACTGGTTGACCCAAAGTCACTAGAGGGTTCACCTATTGAGAGGCCCAGTCCATAATGAGTTATTCGTACCCTGATGAATATCCGCATATGCGAGTCACGCACCAGCCATCTACATCCCTGCTGTCGTCACCCGAAAGGTTTGCTTCTTTCGAATCTGGGTAACAACGCCGACCACCCGAAAGTCGTCTTTGGTCGTTTCTATGCCAAGTGCAGCAATGGTGCGTAGCAATATAATTTCCCATGGGTTACTGCAGGGGTGAATTACGCAGATGAAGCCGACATTGATCCAAAGTGTACGTACATCATGACCAAGACGCTCCGCCCTCAGAACTGGAGTTGGATGGTGGCGAGGGTCGGGGAGGGGTGAGAAGCATCGGCAGGAGCTGTTGCGAATATCAGTGTTCCTAGGAATCCATTTGGGCAGAGTGACAACTTTGCCAATCTGCCAACACGATGAGTAAATCGAGACGCGAGTCCCTTATGGAACAAACGCACGCTGAAGGTTAAGAACACCGCAACCCAAGTCCACGAAATGCTGTACCAGGCTAACCTTACTAAACAGCAGGCCGCAGCGGCACATACAAAGCCGTACAGGATCATCCAGAATACGCAGCCGTAATCACCCCAGTCTGAGGGTAAACGAAAAATCTAAGTAGTGTCAGCATTGTAAAAACGAGATATCGGCATGTCCGGATTGGACGGAAGGCTCGCAACGGCGGGCACAAACCGCCCCCTGCTAAGATGGAATAACCTAGTTGCACGACGGGAGGCCGACAACTGTGAGCACAGACCGACTGTTTGTAGGTGGTACATAGCGCAACAGTGACTATGATGTAGCTGAGCTTGGAGTGCTTTGCTTATATAATCAAAAGGCCCGTCGACCATGGCTTGATCAGTCCTTGGCTCAGTACCTGCCATTTCTACTCTGTTGGGCGCTCGCCAATTCCCACGTCTCGTGCGGAAGGTCGCCAACCTGTGGCATGAAGAGTGTATTTTATTAACTGGGCGAATTTGGGGAGAGTACAGACGTGCGGGGAGTCAGCACTCTGCTATGCCCTTCCACGTTTCACCTGGTTTTCCACATCACTTACGTTACCTTTTACCCTCCTAAACTCTGTACTTATCTGTCTTCAGGCTGACGAGGTACATATTTACTTTTGTTGATACCTGAGGTACCTTTTGTAGCGTATGGAAAGCCGGACGGTCACGCTGCCATCTGCCGAACGGTGACCTCGATTTGGCAATTGTCATTCGACGGACTCCGGACACCGTAAAGCCAACTGTAATTAATTGATTGTTCGAACAGCTGAAAGTGAACACAGCTTTGGGGACGTCCGTCTGACAGCCGCCACTGTGTGCAACGACGATGGCGAGGATGGTTGCCATACATAGAACGTTGAACCTCACACCTTGAATGATGTCATGTACACTTGATTGAAGACCTGCAGCGTGTCATCCTCAGTTGGCCTCCAAATGTCGTCGAGGACTGCAACAACAATTCTGTTCATTTGTCTGTTCGTTCAGTGTAGCGTAGTCAGCTAGATTTATCCCATCCCATGTCTCCGGGCTGGCGAGGTATTTACTCCTGTTAATACCTGAGTTACCTTTTGTAGTGTAATCAGCTAATTGTTGAGCAACGGTGCATGGCACAGAGGCCAGCTCCACTGGACTCACCTTAGGTTTGAGAGGTAACGAGTTGAGACGAGTTTAAGAGAGGCAAAAGCGATTGTGATTTAGGGCGCCATAGGCTGCCTTTATATACTACAGGGTGAGTGTGACGTGACGTGTGACAACTACCTAAATAGTCGTAGCTATTGTCTACCGTATTTGGTCTAAGTGTTGTTCTACCTATGTAGTAACTACTTCTCACGCTGCACTGGTAGGCGCGTGTTCAACACTCCCCCTTGCTAAGTCGCTGGTTAAAGCGCGCAAGCATTGGATGGCGCTACAATTAAGTGCAGCCAGATTTAGTCGTCAGCCTGATAGATTTCAAGCCCGAGTTGTGCCCTGAACTTTTCAAATTTGTCTCGACCCAAGTTCTTGGTGAACATGTCCGCAGGGTTTTCAGCACCATCAATAAAGAATAGGGCGACTTTGCTGTCAGCCACAGCTTCGCGTATGTAGTGGTAGCGAATATCGATGTGCTTGGACCTTTTCTCGGTCACAGGGTTTGAAGCCATGAACAAGGCTCCCTGGTTGTCACCGCAAATCGGAATGGGTTTCAATTTATATCCCAATTCCTCGAGCAGGTTTCGAATCCAGATTACTTGGCGGCTACAGTCACTGAGCGCCATGTATTCTGCTTCAGTGGACGACAGGGCTACTGTCTTTTGGGCATGTGATGTCCAACTGAAGATGCCATCAGCGAGTTTCAGGAAGAATCCTGTCTGCGATCGGCGAGTGGAAGGGTCAGAGGCCCAGTCTGAGTCTGTACATGCAGTGATGCCTAGGCCAGAATCACCATTGAAAACGAGGGAATAATTTCTTGTCCCAAGTAGGTAGCGGCAGATATACAGCGCTTTGTCTAGGTGTTCTTTGGACGGATTCGCGGAGTGTCGCGATAGAGCCGTCACGGCATATGCAATGTCAGGACGGGTGCCTAACATGATGTAAAGCAATGACCCAATCACTGTCTGGAAACGAGTTCTGAGCTCTGGGTCGGTAGGCTCGTCGTTTGGTAGGGCATAGTACCCAGTGGGTAGTGGAGTTTTTGCCGGCTTGGCATTTTGGAGTCCACAGCGCTCAACGATTTTATCGAGATAGGCGCATTGATCAAGATAGATCTTGCGGCCTTGGCGCTTGATGGACATTCGGAGGAACTCTGTAATCCGCTCGACGTCATCCTCACTACTGGGGGACGGAGCAGGGGGTGGTTCCAGGAATCCTCCTGGCACAGGGCGAGATCCTGACGATTCGCCAACTGTTTCTCTCCATCGGCGCTCATTTTCAATATCCCTGAACTGTTCGACAGGGTGGCGCCGTTCGCCATAGACATTTCCTGGGCGAACTGGAGGTCTGCGCTCCCTTTGGGGGCGCGCTGGTGCTGGAGGTACAGGGGGCCTGCGCTCCTTACGAGGGCGGCGAGGTTCCTGGGGTGGTGGTGGGTTTCGAGCCGGAGAAGGTGTTCTCGGCGGCGGAGGAACAGGTTCCTGCTCCACTGGAGTCTCAGCGCGCTGTCTACCCTGAGTGGGGCGCGAAGGACGAGGAGGGTCATCCTCAGGTGGTGCAGGGGCTTCATGAGTGGGCTCGTGATCATCGCGGACTGGTTGTCTAACGCGAGATCTAGTCGAGGAGCAGCGGGGGAACGCGCTCTCATCGAAAGTTGCATGTGCCGCAGTGAATACGGCATTGGAGGGGCGCATGAATAAATAATTGCGCTCATTCCCTGGAGCAACACCAATGTAGGTCATTAATTCAGACTTCGCAGCCATTTTGTTGGCGCGAGCCTCGGCAGGCAAATATACATATGCGCCGCATCCAAAGATACGAAGGTGATCGATGGATGGTTCCTCCCCATTAATCAACTGATATGGGGTGCGCCAGTTAATACGGCGCATCGGTGACCTGTTGTAAACATGGGTCGCATGTGAGAAAGAGAACTCCCACCAGGAGTCAGGGAGGCAAGCCTCGATTCTCATAGACTCGGCCTTGTCCATGAGGGTGCGCATGATTCTCTCTGCGCGACCATTTTGCATAGGGGTGCGAGGCGCACTTTGGAATATACGAATTCCCTTCTCCTGTAAAACTCGATCGAAGGCTTCAGATTTGTACTCTCCCCCTGCATCGGACATCCAGCCTTTGACGTAGGCATTATATTGAACGCGGACCATCTGCAGAAAATTTTTGGTCGCGGAAATCGCAGCATCTTTGGTGCGCAGATTTACTGTCCATGCATGTGATGAATAGTCGTCTAAAAAGACAATCACATATTTAAATTTGCGGTAAGACGCAATGGGGAAGGACTTCAGATCGGAGTGTATTAACTCGAACGGCTGCGAAGCTCTGCGCTCATTCGGTGGGAAGGCTCTGTTAGGCATCTTGCCCAGAGCACAACCAGGACATATCTCGTCCTTGGTGGGTAACTCGATCTCAGGGAAATCCCTGGTATGTTTCTGCGCTTGGCGCAGGACGTCTTTAGAGGGGTGTCCCAGACGTCGATGCATAGTATCATAGGTTACCATGCAAAGTGTTGCTTCAGTCAGCACAGCAGGCGACTTCAGCACGAAAATAGTGTCCTTGTTTTCCCTGGGGACGCAGGTCAGGTATGCATTTCCATCAGGGCTATATATCGTTAGATGCGACGAGTTACCGCGCACGACAGCACCTTGTTTGAGGAGCACACCTAGTGAAATTAGCCGGCCCCGTAAATCCGGCATGTAATAAACGGGATAGAGCCGCACAAGATCTCCTTGGCGCTCATTTGGTAGTCCTGAATAAACGAGGACAGTTCCTCTCCCAGTCGCAACAGAGGCTCCATTCGCAGTCTGGATAGGGAGTTGTTGATCCCCTTTGAGTGGCTCATAATCAACGAAGTCATCTAAGTCGTTCGTGAAATGGTTGGAAGCACCAGAGTCGAGCACCCATTCGGGGTCGTCATGCTTACATTTTCCCTTACAGTTCACACACATGGCAAAAGAAAGCGCATGGACACAAGTAGTATTCAAAGAGATAGAATACATGCTACTACTACTCGCTGTATACCGCGCAGAATTGCAAGCGAAAGCGGAGTTAGTGTCCTGCTTAAGTGAACCGGAGGGGGTGACGAACCTATCCATGGTCAGATCGATGCCAGCCGCTTCGGCTATGTCGGCATCGATATCCCCGTCGTAGATGGTACCGATGGAGACAGTGTCTTCAACATCGGGGGACGGGTTGCGCTCCTCTAGACGAGGGCGCTTGGAAGGACCTGCCTCTGGGGCAGACTGAGCGAAGGGCGACGGGATACAGGAATCTAGTATTTTGACCCGCTGAGGGGTCGGTTCGATGCCAATGCGGTGAGCCAGCTCGAAGGCCTTTACCGTCTGGGGGAAGCCGGGAGGACCATACTGCGCTGCACCGACGGTGTGCGCAAGCTTCCTGGGATCAGGAACTGGCTCAGGGCCAGTGGTCACTGCCATGGAGGCCATGTGGGCCTCTTCATCGTCGTGTTGACGCTTCTTCCCTCCACGCTTACCACGCTTGTTCTTTTTCTTCCCCTTCTCCTGGTTCGGCGCATTACTGCTGCCAGATCCGGAAGGCTTCTGCTGCTGCTGTTGCTGCTGCGAGAAGTGGGGGTCGCCCTGCTTGCGCTTAACAGCGCTGAGCTTGTTGGCGGACGCATGTGGTTTGCGACGGGAGTTCCTCTGCTCCCAACTTAGAGTGGCGGCACGCACCACCCCATCTGGTTTTAGCGTTTTGATGTTCTCGGCATCACTGCCGGCTTGGTTAAGTAGCTGAGCTACAACCTCCATAGTTGGAGGGAGCTTGGCCAGAACGATCATAGCCTGGACGGGGGCGGAGAGCTCAAAGCCGGCGTCGGCGAGCTTGGCGAAGTGCGCCATGATTTTCGTCAGGGCAGGAGCGGGGTGCTGGTCACCAGGGACGTTGGTCTCGATTAAGGTCTTGAAGTCGGCATAGGCCGCGGCGATGCCGGGCTTGCCATACTCAGACTGGAGGGCGTCCCAAGTAGCCTTGGCGGTCGAATGGGTCGACACCTGAATGCGCACAGGAGGCGCAAGGCGAAGACGGATGTTCCCAAGAGCCTGGGAGTTGCTGTCGTCCCAGTCGCCAGCATCGTCATCGCTGGCAGGGCGGGTCTTGTTAAGAACCCACCACTGACCTTGAGACATCAAGAAGGCCTCCATTGCTGGAGACCATTCCTGCCAGTTGGCGCCGGTGAAGACGGGGACGAGGTTGGTCAATGCGCTAGACATAGTATCTGCAAGCAAAGACGAAGTCAGCACTGTGTGGTGCGACGACAAAAGATGAAAAGCTTGGCCCAGCGAACGAGACGTTCAGCTGGAGGCCATTGCCTATGAGCAGCCATGAAGGCGCTCAACGTTCTCAACGAGGCAGCCAATGAAGGCGCCACTAAGGCGAGCCAGAGTGCTCCTCAACGCTGCCAAGAATGGCGCTGGAGAGGGCTGCTCATCGGGGCTCATAACCTGTTGAGCAACGGTGCATGGCACAGAGGCCAGCTCCACTGGACTCACCTTAGGTTTGAGAGGTAACGAGTTGAGACGAGTTTAAGAGAGGCAAAAGCGATTGTGATTTAGGGCGCCATAGGCTGCCTTTATATACTACAGGGTGAGTGTGACGTGACGTGTGACAACTACCTAAATAGTCGTAGCTATTGTCTACCGTATTTGGTCTAAGTGTTGTTCTACCTATGTAGTAACTACTTCTCACGCTGCACTGGTAGGCGCGTGTTCAACACTAATTTTATAATCCCATCCCAGCTACTTAGTGCGAGGGTAAACTAACATGTCTATTATTATTCGCTGCATCTACTTAAAATCGTCATGGGCTGCTGTCACAAGCATGGCATCCAGGATAGTAATATATATGATTAGGACATTTGTCCGCGGACCACCTTGCGCTCTTATATATTGTATTGTTCAGACAGCCTGTGGACATACCGTGAACGTCAGTGGTGAGACCAGAAATGGCAATGGACGCTGACTTTAAGTATTCAGCGGGTATCTCAAGTGATACACGTGGTTTCGTCGCCTTGAGCTGCCCCTTCACGAAGCTGCTTTGCGCTTGATACCAGTTGTGAGAATAAAAGTCGGTCGGCAGCTCCCCGACAGCCGGCCTCGCACTTTCTCTGAGACTGGAAGTTCTGAAGTGGGGCCAGGCACTGGAGGTTGCTTGCCACTCGCCTGAGTACCGAAGACGGAGGTGCAGGGCATCCAACATGCGTAGCCATGCAGTGATGCGTCGGGAGCGCCAGTCTTTGTCGAGAATGTAATACGTTGCTTCTCCATCGTGGCCCTCATGGTCCGATTCGTCGGAACTCATACCGTCAAGGCCCAGTGATTGCACTACAGGGACAGCCTGGTCTTTGATTTCGGCGTACCGATAGGCGGTGTCGAGACGGCGCGCATACAGCTAATGCGCATCAGCAACGTAGAAATCACTGGACGGAAAGGCGCACCTCCTGTTTTCTCTGGCGTCGTCGATGTAGAGCTTTGCGGTCTTTACGAATAGCCTTGTCCTGCTGCGAGTTTTTGAACTGCGCCTTCATTCCAGCAACGCGGGTTAGCCACACTTCCGCTACAAATTCTAGCGTGTAATTATCCCCCTCGTAGCGCTTTAAATACTCCAGGGCGAACACTTGTGCAGCGGATCTATTCCACTCAGAGTGTGCAGCTTCTGTCCGAGCTCCTGAACCGATTTCTGTTCAAAGAAATCGTGAATAGGCAAGCCAAGTCTAGTCACCGCACCTTACCTTAAATGCATTGTGTTCAGATGGCCTGGGTCGAGGAAGTTGCTTGACCTTTTTCTGACAGCCTCTAGCCAACGGCATTGAGTTCCCAGAGGTTGCTGCGGAATCAGGAACCGACGATCGAATCAAGCCATTTGGGAGCGCCTTTGCTATTGCATTAGCAACAGCAGCCTCGACGATCTGACCAAGTTCCTGTCGTATATTCTGCCAAATCTTGCTCTCGAGGGTCTCCTGAAGCTCCTGAAGCTCCACTGAAGTGAAGGTCTTCGTTTGCCATTGCATAAAACAAATTCAATCAATGCCTCCAGCTGTACCAAGAGAGGGAGTTACCTTCGCTGAGCGCGTAGGTGGCTGGCTGGTCCAACCGTGACCACTGGTGCTGGCCTTTTTGGCAGCACTCTCCGGGTCCAACGGAATGCGAGAAAACACACCTGTATCGAGTGGGCGAGGAAAGGCCAAGGGATTTACATCAACGGCCTGCGAGGTTTGTCAGTGCCTAAGGTACTGCGACTTGTATTGCACCGAACACGAACCCTTTTCTTTCCCTTGGTATCCGAGGCTTCGGACTGTTCCGACTCTCTCTGAGCATCCTTTAAGTCCAAGCTACGGGGGTATTTTCTACCTGACACGGACCTCGTTTTTTTCAGAAACACTCCGCTCCCCGACCTCACAGTCTTCTGAATCGCTCCGACCGCTGTCCGCCATCTGAAAAGAGGGTCTCAAGTCAGCACAAGAACGCGATCATACTGTGCTGGTTTACTTTCCTCATCGTCAAGTTCACGCTCCTCCGAGGACCCGATGTGAAAGAAACCCTCGAACTCATCCCACTTTCTTCTTCTTGGTTGTGACCTTCTCCGGAATCCTCTGTATCGTACATTGACCCGTCGGCGACGGAGCAATACCCGTCTTCTTCGCGTGCAGCCTCTTCACCGTCTCCTCCTTGCTCGGGATCTGGATCGTCGCCTGCAAACTCGTTGGTGCCAGAACTACACTCGGCTTCTGGGCACACAGCCTCTTCGACAATCCTTTCTTGCTCAGGATTTGCAGCGTCGTGCGAAGACTGGTTCCCAGGATCCAACGCAAGTGTTTCTGGTTCTCTCGCACCTCCCGCCTGACTGGTCTCTTCGCCAACATGCATGTCTTGCTGAAGATCGTCGGCGCAAGAGACTTCGCTGGTACACGTGGATTCCTCTGGTTCCATGTCCCTTCTGCATTTTCTTGCCCGGTGCCTCTCCCAGTGCTCCTTTGAGGTAACCCCTTGTTCTTGATCACCTTTCGCTCCGGTGATGGTGGTATGTACGTCTTCGTCTCCGCCCTCGTCATCGTCATCGTCCTCCCTTCCCCGCTTTCTCGCCAAGATCTAGAAACCAGTGGTTAAATCCCTTCAAAGGAGAGTTTGAAACAGACCTCATCGTGTTGTGTATGCCACTCAGCGTGAGCCGCTGCTGAGTTAATTGGTACCTACGTATAAAATGAGATTTAAGGATCCAGAAACAGAGTTGGACGCACGTAGACACCAGAAACCGGTGCATCACCTATTAGCCTCTTCCACACCCCTCCGAAGAAACTGGCAGGCCAAGGCAGTAGTCCCTTCATCACATCTGTCCATTCAGGTGTCATATTGGAACCAGACATGCCGTCTGAAACAATAGCATCGGCAGCTACTTCCTCGTGCATGTTCCGCTGGACATAAGTCGAGTCTTCCGCGCTGGCAGAAACATCGTTCCCGGCTTTTGGCTTGGACGCAGTGAACAACATGATAGACCAGCGCTTGCACCTGGAAACATACCTCATCACAACTCGGAAGCCTTGGACGGGATGCTTGCTTGCGATTCCGCCTGTAACATGTGAATTGTGCAGCCTGTTTGTGAACTATAGCTGCTAGCCGTATGTCAGTCCCGGCACCAGAAACATGAGCGATATCAATAGTACCCCGGGAGAGAGCATCTTCTGCGACTTTCTTGTATGGATGGAATGGCTCGCGAGAGTGTGCGCTTGTAGGACATCGACTGACCTGGGGCATCGAATGCTTTGTTCCTAGAACCCAGCGGGTGGCCCGGAAGTACTTATAAGTCACGACCAAGACAAAGGATGCATGAACAAAGATAGGCGGTACATGCCATTCAGCGGTGTAACGGAGCCTCGAGGCTCAGGATAGATTCGATCCCAGCTTCACCCTCTTTTCGCACGGTGGAAAGGATATGCCAACAGGTAACTGTCGTGTGCAAATTCGAGTCAACGACGGTTGAGAGTAGTGGTAAACATCTCCGGGTATTTCCCCTAACTCAGAACAATCGGTGAGCCCCCAAGCAAGTCAAGGCGGCATGCATACGAAGAACAGTGTCTGGAAGGGTTTTGCACAAGCTACGACGGCTGTCCAGGGGAATTCCCGCGAGAGAAGCACCAAATATGAATGAGAGCGATCTGACCTCGTCGCCTGAAAGCGTAGGAAAGGATGGAGTATGCAACGCTTGTGTAACCCTCGCCAGAAAGTCCACGTCGTGGACATCCCAAACGCCTCCATGTTTCTACTTTCGCCCCGGGTCGGTAGCATGGATGGGAAAGGCTATGAGCACATCGCTGACATGAGTTCAGTACTAAGACGATGAAATATACGTGGTACGCGGTAACTTACCTGGAAGAGCACCGGGTCGAGCCCCACCTCCATGCATATCTATTTCGCTGCAGGTCAGTATCATGGATGGGAAAGGCTATGAGCACATCGCTGGCATGACTTCAGTACTAAGACGATGAAATATACGTGGTGCGTGGTAACTTACCTGGAAGAACACAGAGTCGAGCCCTACCACGCATACCTAGTACATGAGAGACACCCATACGCACCGTCTGATTACATGCGCTAGTCACATGACCAGCCTCATGTCGGTCGCGCGTAAGTTCAATGCTGTTTGTCCAAGTCGTTTGTCGCTTGCCGCTTGTCGTTTGTTGCTGCCATCGGTTCATTTGTAGAGCACAAAGGAGGGGCGGAGTGGAGTGCTGGGGGATGAATCACCTTTGCAGCATCGGGATCCATCTTGATGGCTCGATAATAGAGCAATGAGTAATCTGGATCATTTAAGGACATACGAGATAAGGATTTTATCAGGGTTTCGACCTCATCCTGCTTCTGAGCCATGCTTCCCTCCCTCCCCTCGCATCATGCTGCTGTGGAGGGATATTCTCCTTCTCTGAAAGACTGGATATGGATCGAGGACTGAGGAGGTCAAGGTCATCTGCATCAAACCGATCTCAATGCAGCACCTCTTCTGCAGCTCTACAGACTTCGTCATAGGGGAAAGGTATGCTGACATCGAGGTTGGGGTCCTTCTGCTTCAGTCTACCCTCTACAGAGCTTCGAAACAAAGGAGAAAGTCCAGCCCAGAAGTAGCGATCATGTTCATGTTCAGTGAGCTTTCCCTTGTGCTTCATCCAGCCTCCAACTCGAGTGAACTCTCGGTTATAGGCTCGGAAATCATGGAGAGACATGATAGGCTGATTCCTGAATCGCAGTACAAGAGATTTCAGGTCCCTTTCGAAGAACCTTTCGTCGAAGATGTCAGCATCGAAGTAGCGAAGCAAACTGGCCTTCAATCTGGCCCAGTTGGGGGTATGGAAGTGAGGCATTCCTTCGATGATTTCTCTGACATGAATATTGCAGTAAGGGAGGATTGAGGCGACCATATCATGGTCCGAAGTGACATTATGGAAGGCACAGAGTTGTTCATAGTGGTCAAGGAAGGTTCGAACTTGAGAGCAGTTGCCCTGGAAGAGTTCTGGGGAAGATTTGGTTCCAAGAAGTGGCATAGTGAGTACAGATCGAGCAGAATTAACAGTTGCAGCTGCCTGAGCTTGCACTGGCATAAGTGGGTTCGCAGTGGTCGAAGACATGGTGGGAAAGTATGGGGATTATTCTGAGGGGAATTGGTGGTCAAAAAGGCGAGTTGCGACGAGGTGGAATGGATGGTTATCAGCGATGATGAAGATTTCGATAGGGCAGACGATGTAGGAGTCGTTTACAAAGAAAATGAGATGGATTTCAAGCCAAATGTAACCACCCCTCGTGGTGGGCTCCAGATGTGAGTCGACGTGTGGATCTATGGCGAAAACACCACAAAACCAACACAAAGACAAATGCCGAGTTGGTGGTTTACCTGTGCGGACTTTGGCTCGAGGGATCGGTTATAGCGAAATGGGGAGGGGTTCTGCACACTAGAAGACTAGGGCAGAAGGGAATAGTGCTCCTGACGAGAGGGGAGCAGGGGAATGACAGAAAAGCGAAGATATCTAGGCTACTCGGAGCCTAGAAGCGACGTAAAGTGATGAAGAGTGACAGTAAATAGACCCTTAATGGAGCCTCAGATACTGCAAGAATAAAGAAGATAATGAAGGGCCTTAAAGCGACGACAATAAGGCAGATAACGTCGATAATGATTGGGCAATAGTCTCTCTACAAAGGGGACGGTATCCTATGCAGGGGGGCTACTTGCTTGTGTTACTTGCTGCGATGTATTGGTACTTATATACAAAAGGTAGCGCAGCCTGAAGTAAATAGAGGGAA
This sequence comes from Pisolithus albus, assembly GCA_024613165.1. Classification (NCBI taxonomy): domain Eukaryota; kingdom Fungi; phylum Basidiomycota; class Agaricomycetes; order Boletales; family Pisolithaceae; genus Pisolithus; species Pisolithus albus. The sequence continues at coordinate 446,981 of JANFAB010000022.1, forward strand.
ACACTTTGTAAGGGGTTTGTAAGCGATTGGTAAGAGGATTGGTAAAGGATTGGTAAGGCCAAGCAAGGCTGAGTAAGGACAGTAAGCGATTGGTAAGTAAAATCAGTCAGCATGACGAAGAATATCACAAATCATTTGAAATAGAATGAGTCATTAAGGAACGGATGAATAATGCAACAGAAAGGGGGATGAGTAAGTGCACTGGTCACTGCTGAATAATGGGGTATGACTGCAAATGAGTCACTCTGACTCCTAGATCTGAGATCCAGATTCATTGGGGCGATATGCTGCGCATCCGAAAGAAGAACTGTGGGGATTTCTGCCAGGGGCCAACTTTGGGGGTCTCCAGGGTAGTCAGGGCTTAGGATTTCGCAACTTTCCCCCCTCTCTCCTCTCTGCAAAGCGACCTGTACCAGGTGCAACTAGTGCTCTGGAGGGCATGAGGAGGAGGAGGGGTCATCTTCTCCAATGAGGGCAGGGAGAAGTGCCTCAAAATCATCATGAATGCGATCAGATAGTGTAGATGATAGTAATTGGTACTGGAGCTGTCGCAATTTTGGGAGAACGAAAGACGAGATTGAGAGATAGACGTTGCAGGGGGGCAGGAAGGAAAAATCCATAATCCTTTTCGACTGGAGAGACCGAAACGACCACGTAAGACCTCTCAAGCCTGACGACAGACTTGAGGCGACCAAAGAACGTCTTCTTCGACATCAGACTGACAAGAAGAATGTGCTGTCCCAAAGCGATAGGATGGGAGGTCATGGACGAGGGAGGGATGAACCAGGAGGCTTCGGGGCGAGAGCTAGTGGGGATTCCTGGCAAGTACTCATAGTTATTCTCCCTAGCAAAGGACACGAGTGAAGAGATGGTCGAGGAGGTGGCCATTACGATAAATATTGGCGAAATGGGTGTTCGTTGGTAGAAATGATGCAGAAAATCGTGGAGTGCGCGGATCGTTACCAAATTTGGTATGCAGGATGGCGTGGTCGAGAGCTTCCTGTGAGCGTGGGAATAATGTCGATATCTTTAAAATTGACGGAGATATTCGAAAAATCGGAATGCTGTAAACTAGTGCTCAAAAAGTTTTTTCTGGCACTCGAGCAGTTTCTTCCCTAATGTTAAGGATGGTTCTCATGCGATGGATGACTGCTGGCAATATCAGTCATTCTTTGCATTAGGGCTAGGCTTCTCTGTTCTTCATCATTCAGCTTCTGAGTCCATGCTCACATTGCCAAACACCTTTGGTGCGTGACAACGCCGAGTCCTCAAGTTTGCTTATGTGCTCGTTCATGGTTGAGTCGCTGACCAATGATGTGCAGGAAGATGGTCCTATCGCCCATGTCTTCGAGGACGAGCCGGCCGCCGGGAGGGCTCATCTAACTATGAAATGCACGCTAGGAGAATTTAGAGGAGAGAGAAGCATGGTAGGAAACTCGACAACTGACCTCGGAGGGTTCCAAGTTCGACCCCCAGAATGGGAAAGAGGTAACTGGTTGATGAGGGAACGAAGGGATACCTTCGATTGGGATCCAGGTGGACTCTGGCAACCAGAACGTTGATCGCCGATTGACGAAATGAAAAGGGAGAGGAAGCCTAGGTGAGCGTGTTCGAACCATACCTTAGTAAATAGTTACCTGTGCCATTGTGCAACCAATGCACTCGAGCCTCACAGCTCGACAAACGAGCTCACAGTTTAAGTGAAATAAGCTTAAGTTTCAGTTGTTTAATTGTTTTCCAAGAGCAGAGTATATTCGGCACTGATGATGCGTTACAGGAATGTATATATTGAACGAGTCGAAGCTTCGAGAGTAAAAAGGGCAAGCGCTCGATGGTGTATGTACCTATGACAGGAACTCAGTCACGAGACTTCCTCTTTGCTAGTACCTTGCTGGAACACCCTTGGTCTTCGAGAGACCTGTCGAAGGCTTCTACTGCAGTGCGCAGAGTACTTGATGCGCCAGCTGGGGGGGAAACTGAAAGTGTGCCACTCCATTTCAGTGTCGAGGTGCATATGCTTTCGAGGGTTGTCGAGACGAACGCAGTCAGCTAGAGGGGAGTCAGGGGGAATATGGGTTGGATCATTGTCAGCGGTTGGGGTAGCCAAACGAGGGAGTTCATCCACCTCGCCATGGTCTGAGATGAGTGGTGCACGAGTGGGGAATGTAGACGGTGTGAGGGAAGACGCCGGAGGCGTAGGGGAAGTGGGAAGAGACAGGTGGTCAGGCGGGAGCACGTCGACAGTGGGAAGGTCAACTGGCACATGCCTACGGACCTCAGTTGCAACGTACGAAGGGAGTTCTAGGTTGAGGGTTAGCAGCAGGGAAACGAAAGTAGGCTCAGTGACGACATATCTCGACGCTGGCTCTCCAAGCCAGCAGCTCTTCGTTTCCCTTCATGGATCCTCCCGCTGCTACAGCAAGCTGGCAGAGGACGGCCGGCGCTTGGTTAGTGTCGTTCGACGGTAGTGGTCGGCATGGCATTCATGGGCATAGCGGTGTCATTCGAGGCCATGGGCATAAGTGGAGGGGGCAACGAAGGTCAACGGTTGATCGCCAAATCGGGCAAGCGACCACTCACCGCCAGAGAAACAAGACTCGTGACGCAGACATCAGTATGCAACGTGTCACACTGTAAAAAGTAAAAGCACTATATTTCAGTGTCCGTGACGCTGAAACAGTGGACGCGTCATTGTCTGACAGTGATTTTACGTGTCACAAAAAATATATGCTTTGATTTTCAGTGTCGGGGAGAAAATCAGCGTCATAAACTGACTTAGCATGGTAGATGCAGCCAGGAGTGATGCTTAGTCAGCAGGTACAAGCGTGTGGGCAAGTGCACAAATTGACTTATCTAATAAAATCAGATTCATGTTTTTAATTATTCATTTCTCGAGTCCTGGTGAAATTATGTAATGCGATGCCGCGTTCAATTCTGTCGTCCCTACTAACAGTGTGACGGTCACGCTCACGTGTTTATTGTTCTTTGCTTCCTTCCATCTCTTTCCTCGACATGCCACTCGCAGCAAGTATGGACCTATCGCACTCCGGTTCTCAAGCACCCGTCTAGGCTGTATCCAATATACTCAACATGCTGCAGAGCCCCACACTAACAGAAAGAAGTTGGTATCTGGTAAGGTTGAATGAGTCCTTGTCTTTCTCGCAAGATAGGTGATTCTCTCAGAGTTCTCACATACGTCTCAAGGTCTTGTCGTGTTTCTATTAGGAAGGACTGATCAGCTCCATGATATGTGGGATTTGAGTCCCTATATGCGCTGGCTAGAGAACATGAAGGTGAGTGTATGCGGTGACCCCTGTTACAACGCTACTCCACAACACTCTGTAGGGTGATGCTCAATAGATGGTCATGATCTTCGTGAGGTGTTGCACCAAACCACTCATGTGACGCTTTCACAAGTTGTGGGAAACCCGAATATTTCCACTGGCTGGTTTACTGACTCTCTTTCCCCCACTGCAAGAGATACTCCAGGTCCTGCCCGCCTCACTCATTGTGTGCAAAATTCCTTCTCAAGAAGGCCGGTACGTTTGTAATTATCCTCACCTCTGCTTTATTTGACATATTGCTAGCTATGCTCGACGCCTCGCATTCCCTACCCTGCTGCTGGATGCCCACGCAAGAGGTACGCAATATTGTTGCTTTTGGTGCCTCATATTTCCTCCTGCACCGCTATGTGATTCTGCCTGTAGCCTCCCCGCACACGCAATATTTTGAGCCGCATGGGGTTCTCATGTTTGACACCCCACATTCCCCGGTCGTACTGTTATGCATTTCGTGTACCGGACCCCACTACAGTGTGCCGCCTGTCCCAGGAGTGCACACGTATCCCCCTGTGTCATGTATAGAATAGGATAGTACACAACTGTATTCAATCTGGACGGAATGAAGCCGATCGTGAACTGTCGGAATTGATGCTGTAGCAAGTCATCAGGAAACCTGCATTTTTTCTGGTGACACTTATGGCAACTGACATGTCTGGCAGCAGTCAAACAAGTCATGGCAGTACAAACAGCCAGCCAGACATTGTCAGAAGAGCAGTTTCCAGATATTCAGAATTGTCAGACCATAAGATACTTAGTACATCAGGTGGGCATAGCCTTCAGACTATAAGTTGCCCAGTACACCAGAGTTATCAGAACTGTCAGACCATAAGCTAGTCAGTACACCAGAGTTATCAGAACTGTCAGACCATAAGTTAGTCAGTATACCAGGTTGCTAGAACAGCCAGGCCATAGGTTATCAAGTACACAGCTTGCCAGAACAGTCAGACCATAAGTTACTCAGTACATTAGCTTGTCAGAACTGTCAGGCTAGAAGTTAGTCAGTACATGAGCTTGTCAGAACTACCAGCCTCTCAGACTTACCCCTGGCTGTTTCAGTATACAAATTCCCACACTCAACTTAACATGTAGTCAGCTAATAATTTAATTCTATTATAAAATTACTTTACTGTCTTTTTCAGGCAAGTTGGCCACGTGGGAAAAATTCAGCAAAAATATGCCTCAACCTCGGTCGGTGAATATTCCATCAATGCACCATCGGAACGCGATAAAAAATATATTTTCTGACTCCGAGAGCACTAGAGGATGTATTCCGATGGGACCGAAGCCAGGAAAACACGTTTTGTGTTTTTTCAAAATTCCGAGGTCTTCGGCATTTGTCCCAGCAGTATGCCGGGAGGTATTCCTCCACATAGGGACAGTTTGCCGTTACCATTGATCGTGTTCATCACTCATGGTGTCACCCACAACTCTGTAGGGGCAATCAACAGTACTAAGAACATCATATTCCGAATCTTCAACCAACAACTGAAGCATAATCTGTAAAAAACATAGTGGGACATTGAGTATCTAAGACCATTCCCTGCTGCCGTGCATCTCTTTTGCAAGTTGTTTGGTGACTGCGTCTATTCCAATGCTTGGAAGGGTTGAGACATGAAACGTTGGATTTTACGTGCTCGCTCGACCTAGAAACGAGGAAAATCAATCAGAGATCTCTGACACGAGCACAGTCAGTACGTAGTCAATTTGTCTTCTTCCGACAACTCGTCCATACCCAAGATGGTGACGATATCCTGAAGGAATTTGTAGTCCTGAAGAATCCTCTGGGCTGCAGTGGCAACCTCATAGTGCAGAATACAACCGAGTAAAGCAGACACCTCGGAACCAGCCTGGGTAAAGCGGAATACGTTATCGATGAAGAGTAGTACGTCTTGGCCCTCCTCGTCACGGAAGTACTCGGCGATAGTAAGACCCGTCAAGGCGACACGTGCACGAGCACCCGGAGGCTCGTTCATCTGACCGAAGACTAAGGCGACCTTGGAATCGCCTTCCGGGTTAATGACACCGGTTTCGATCATTTCGTGGTACAGATCGTTACCCCCACGAGTGCGCTCACTGACCCCTACAAAAAATGTGAGATGGGATACGTACAACTACGAGAGAAGAAACCTACCACAGAAAATAGAGAAACCACCATGGGCTTTTGTGGCGTTGTTGATGAGTTCCTGGATCAAGACGGTCTTCCCGACACCAGCACCACTGAAGAGACCGATCTTTCCACCACGAGCATAAGGGGCCAAGATGTCGACGATCTTGATACCAGTTTCAAGCACCTCCGCAGTCGTTGATTGGTCTACGAACACAGGGGGATCAGCGTGAACAGGGGAGAGCTTGACGCCTTTGATTGGCCCATGCTCGTTGATGGGCTCACCGATGACATTCATGATACAGCCTAGAGTAGCTTTTCCGACCGGGACTTGTATAGGTGCTCCGGTATCAACTACCTTCTGACCACCCACCAAACACTCCGTGCTGTCCATAGCAATGGTACGAACAGTGTTCTCCTCGAGGTGTGATGCAACCTCAAGAACGAGGCGACCACCGTGGAAGTCCTGGACTTCGAGGGCGTTTAGGATGGGTGGAAGCATGTCAGATTCAAACTGCATGTCGACGACAGCACCGATGACTGTCTTCACCGTACCAATAGTAGTATAGTTGTGCCGGACGTTCATGCCGCCCAAAAACCTATAGAAATAAAAACGGTCTTCAGTGATTAGAGACTTAGAGTATAATTTCTTACATATATAACAACCTCCCTCGTGCTGCTCGTGCTCCCTGATTCCCCAATGACAGGTATGGCGGCGAGGACGAGTTGCAGTGTGATGTGGTGCGAGTGGAAAAGTCACAACACCGGACAGCGTGAGATCTTGAAGACTTCACAATTGTAAGTATTCAACGAGAAAAAAATGAGTATCATTTCAGGACAATCAGTAGCGCATTACAAGGTGTGCGAGTATTCTAAGTCTGTCTAGGGAGAATCCACCGCCCTGACTTCACCGCCTCCAGATCTTCCTTGGCATATTGCATAATGAGAATAGCGGTACCCACATCAATTCTAAGCCATTCCTGCAAATCAGACAGATTGACGAAGTCCGGTGACAGCTGAGAGATCCGGATGAAGCCTTTCTCCCGTAGCATTGTCCCGTATGGTGAGAACGTAATGCCATCTTTGTTCCGTTGTTCGTGCTGATCAAGAAACGTGAACCAGTCGACGATGTTTGGAATGTCGGCCACAGATGTAGATGGATTGGCAGGCGGCACATTGAGGGAGGTGTGGGATGGAAATCCGTTTGATTGTGAAGGTGCATAGTTTCCCCCTTGAAAACCCGGTGGACCCCATGGTGGCAAGACGAAAAAAGGGGGTGGATAGCTACCATATGGCAATGATGATGGATGGCCAGCTGGTTCGGGAGGATTAGACGATCGCGTACGTGGCCTTGCATCGTTGTAGATAATCCCAGGGGGTTTTCTGTCGACCGTTACCCTTCCACAACCATTATCATCCATCTGTGATTACAAAATGTCAGTAAATGCGTGTATTCGAGTAAGGGAATGACTTACAATCTCGACAGCCCAATAAGAGATGTTGGCGTGAGTTAGTGGGTAGCAAACGTTCGCCCCACTTGGAGAGTAGCAATAAACCGGGCTCTCAGGCCCTTTGGAGTGTTTCTCGCACCTCCAACGCTTCTGGAGATCCTCGACGAGTTTCTGGAGGCGAGTGGTCCCTTCCAACGAGCTGCCAGGAGAAGACGGCGGCTTCTGTGATGAACGTGCAGCCTCAAAAAAAAATCAGATGTAGTCGAGAACGTACAAGGAACAAACCTACTGCTTTGCCATTGCTAGTAGTGGTTGATGGATTCTTAGCATCCGCAGTACTCACATCCTCAAAAAAAACCAGGACAGCTTTCAGTGGGCGGGTTGACAGCTTCCCACTGGGGAGACGCTGTGGTACAATGAGGGGACGCATACGTGTCTTGAAAAGGTCAAGTTCTTCTTCAGACTGAATTGACGTGGCACCAAACTTTGCTTTGTCACTATCCAACCGGTAACGTAGTGAAATCAATCCGGGAAAGCGATGGAGTTTCTCGGAAACCGTGATACGAAGTTCATCGAGCGTTACCGTAGAAGATATCTTGAATGGGGAATTTCCCCCATCTGGTAAACAGACTGCGCATTGAATGTCGAAGGCTGGATGGTGGAGAACATTAGAATACATTTATGTTCACAAAAAGAATCCGTACCACATGTTTCGGGATCATAATTCAAGCTTGTCGGTTTGGCCGCTACCCTCCCTTTCGATGTAGTGCCCTTGTTCGACTTGCCGGGGCATTGTGCTGGTTTGATGGCGGCGCGACGCTGCCACTGGCCCGAACGAACTGCTTGAGTGATGTTGCCATCCTCGGACTCTGAGCTGAGTGGATCAGAGTTATTACAGTTGTCGTCATCGATGTTGATGTCAATGATTTCCTCGCCCCCGCTGTCTGACACTTCTGAATCCACGCCAGGTCCATGATTGGATATTGCGTCGAAGAACTCAGCTGTGCTCTGGAGCACGGCACTTGAGAGAACGGGAGCGAGTTCATCTTCATCTTCTTCGGGTATCCGGTCTAAAGGATGGTCGTGAATAGGCTGCACGCGAATCTGAGTGGATCGTTGACGTTTAGGCTGGTGAACTGCAGGTTGAGTGGCCTCTGAGTTTGCTCGTTTACGTGCCTGGGTGCGTTTGAGATAGGGTTGGGTATCCTGTTTCTTCTGCTCTGCATTACAGCCAACGTCCTGAGCACTGGCAGGAGGTGCACTATTGCCTCGTTTGCGCGGACAACGTTCCTGGATGACACAACTGTCAGTCTTACCAGACTTGATGCATTTCACGCATGCTACAGCATCAGCGAGAACCTCGCAGCGTATTTTACTATTACGGCAGTTTGAGCATGTGCGAGGATTTACTGCGACTGCCAGGAAGTAAGCAAGAGAGGTATGAATAGCACTTTCGTAGCCACTTACCCATAGCAGCTGGTAATGAACCCACAGGACTAACGAGGACAGAGTTGCTCGATTCTGTGGCATCAGAGCCAGCCCTTCGACGCTTTCTTGGGGCCATGGACAGCAGAGTCAACCAAGTCTGAGACGCTTATGAATATATATAATGGCGGCAACCACCCGGATTTCTCAAGACGTAACAACTAACCAATTCATTTGAGACGCGGTACACAGACAACAACGTAGGACTACTACACATAACCACAATATTCAAACCACCCATAGGAGTCAGCAGGAGTAATGGTGTACAGAGCTCGCAGTAAAGTAATGAAAATTTGTTCATCCGACATTTGCGTCATCACCATCCGAGTGTAGTCGCCATTTCTGCGTAGGTGATACTTCATGGCGGAGAAGGCGAGCTCGATCGGGTTGAGGTCAGGAGAATACGGGGGCAGGAATTCACAACGCATTCCCCTATCAGCATACACGGTCAGATATCGATCAGGGTGACTGACTACGCGGACATTACCTTGCTTCAATCATGTTCCGAATATCAGCGTGCTTATGAATTTTGCAGTTGTCCATCACGATGACGGAATTTGGTGCCGGATATGGTCGCATGTTCTTGAGAAGGCCATTGATGAAATGAGTGAAGGTTTCTGTACAAAACGACCCCTCGACTACTTCACAGTGAATTATACCGTCATTGAGTGAGAGTGCAGGGAGAACTGAGAAACTGTAGAATAATCAGCAATAATGACAGAACTATAAGGCTAGGTTGGACTTACCGCCGACCACGCACAAAAAACGCCTTTCTCTGTGCTTTTGTTCCTCGGATTGACCATGCACGGCCACGATACGTTGTCCGCCGATCAACAGAACTCTCGTCAACAAATACAAGTTGGTCCGCATGATATTGCCCTATCCTAGCGAGATACTCGAGGCGCTTTTTTGACGACCTTTCCACAGCAACACGCGTGACCTAAAAACATGATTGAGATTCAGGCAGAACATAGATTACAGTAAACTCACTTTCTTCATTGTAAAGCCCCTCCTCTGAAGCGTTCGCCAGATAGTTGCACATGAAATTTCCACACCACAAGACTGCCCCAGCATTTCCTGCAGTTCGTCTAGGTAGAGATCTGGGGTTTTCTGAATAGTACCTAGAAGAAACTACACATTTGACAGATATTCAATCAAGGTCATCACCGGCTGGATAAGAGTAAAGCCTCATACCTCAACATCGACATCTCGCAGATGTCTGTTGCCAATACGTTCCCTCTGTGCTAAGTCCTTGTTCTCGCCTTGATGGGGGATGACGCCGTGCATACGAAAATGCGAGATGATACGCCTGACAGTGCGAGTTGACAACTCCAGACACATCGCAATTTTTTCAACTGTAAGAAGTTGGGATAACCGTACAACAGCCCATTGAATGTCTGGGGAGCTCTGCTTTCCTTGTCGCATGTCTGGGAACCAAGTGTGAGTACAAAATCAACACACCGAGAAATCCCGAGAGCTCAAAAACCTAAAATCACAGGTCTTCAAATTTCACGGATCGGTCAACCCTACGCGGATTCGCTGAAGCTGTCGGAGCAAGGCAGTACCGTTTTCGTGGAATTCCGATGCTGCGTTGAGGTGTTATGGCCTGAGGAAGTTTGAGGTGCGTTTTCGCTTACATTTTTCCCACGTGGCCAACTTGCCTGAAAAAGACAGTAATTACAACAGTACAGGGACTACATATCTAATCTACAAGGACTACAAATCTAATCTAAATGGGCATAGCCTCACAGGGGGCCCACCCCCCTGCCTCTGCCACCCCCCCTCTGGTGGATCAATCAGAGGGAGGGATGATGATGATGACAAGGGGAGATGACGAGGGGAGACAACGAGGGGAGATGGTGGTGGTAGAGGAAAGAGTTGCGTTGCCGGAGTGAGCAGGTTTATATACACCCCCAGAAAAATTTCAATTGGAGTTTGAAATTGCCACAGTGCATCGGTGTAGACTCAGAAGTCAAAAAATCTACTATATGGAGTAATTGTACAGCCACGATGTCATAACAAAAGTTGTAGCCTATGATCACAGGACCATGGGAATATGCTTACCTTAGCAATATCTCCATTTTTGGGCGAGATATTTGCTAAGTTCTGTGGGAGACCCGGCACAATCAGAGGATAAAAGTGGCTGTACAGTTATGATGTCATAATGAAAGTTGTAGCCCATGATCACAGGACCATGGGAATATGCTTACCTTCGCAATATCTCCTTTTTTGGGAGAGATATGGGCAAATCAATGTTTACAAAATTCAAACTCCGATTGAAATTGCCTCAGTGTAGACTTGGAGAGTCATTGTACAGTCATGATGTCATAATGAAAGTTGTTGCCTATGATCACAGGACCATGGGAATATGATTACCTTAGTAATATCTCTTTTTTTGGGTGAGATATGGGCAAATTAATGGTTACATCTATGGGTCTGTGGGGCTGTAGGGTCTGTACTTGCTCTGTGGAAAATCTGTACCATCTGTGGGTCTGCCACTCTGTGCCTCTGTATTAAACCTACTGTTTTGCTGATGGAGAGTTCTGACAAGCTTACTGCCTGGGTCACTTAATTATAGTCTGACTGTTCTGACAAGCTGGTGTACTGAGTAACTGATAGTCTGCTGTTCTGAAAAGCTAGTGTCCCAAGTACTTATAATCTGACAGTCCTGGAAAGCTAGTGTACTGACTGACTTATAACCTGACTGTTCTGAAAGGCTAGTATCCTGAGTAACATCTAGTATTACTGTTCTGACATGCTGGTATGCTGAGTAACTTATAGTCTGACAGTTCTGACAATTGACTGTTCACTGACTGACTGACTGACTGACTGACTTATCTTCAGCTGCTTTAACTGACAGAACTGGATCACCTTACATGCAGATCTTCTGATTTGACTGAGAGAACTGGATGAGCTGACTCACTGAGTAACTTGCTTTCTGATTTCAGTGATAGAACTGCATGTACTGATGACTGACTGGCTGGGGTTCTAATCCCAATGATAGAACTGAATTGACTGACTGACTGATGAACTGATTGCCTATTGGTCTGCTGCAAGTACTGTCAGTCATATCAGTCAAATCAGACAAACCAGATGTAGCAGAAAAAATGTGGGTTTGCTGATGAATGAAAAGCAGCATATAAATTATTTTTGTTCAATGATCTCGACACTTTGGTTCAATGCTGGTGATGATTTTATTCACTGTCCTTGATGCTGATTTTTAGTAGGCCACATGTCCACTTCAGCATCATGTTAAGACGCTGAAATTCAATGACGGATGCTGATTTTTAGGTGTCATGACACTTACTAAAAGTGTCTTAGACACTTCTTTTAAACGTCCTGACTTTTCATAGTGTCAGGCACAATGGAATATGCGGAGCGCTTCGAAGCTTTTTTTGTAGTTTTTTCTACTTGTACACGAAGAACTAACTACGCGTTACAGGAACGTTAGGCATCAAAACGGCATCGAGCCGCTACTGCGCTTATAGCCATACCAGGCTTTGAGACACATCCCGAAGGCTCTCGTGTTGGCTATGGATATAGGTCACAAACTAAGACGGCCAGTCCCCGAGGGCGACCCAAACCTTTCTCTTAAGTCTTACTACGCTACAAGAATGGCTAACTACATCATGCAGGTACACGAAAGGTTGAGAGCTCGTCAAGCCAGCCAATCGAAGCTCAGGCAACCCAGCAGAGCATATTCGAAGGCTTCGAGTTCACTTGCGAACCTTTCGATATCGAGTTCCGAATGAGCAGAAGCCTCAGGAACACTTCGAGCGTGTTGGGGATTGTCCGAAGGCTTTTTTTGACGTCGAGACGAGGACGTGTAGGTGGGAGAGAATGGCTCGGATGTTGGTCAGCTTGGGAAAAGTACCCCAAAGCTTTGTGCTCTTTTACGAGCCGCTTTCAAGTGTGTCGAAGGTGTGGTTCGGAGGTTTCTGGGCTTCGAGGTGAGGCACAGGATGGCGACCGAGGATGGTCGCTATCTAAAGCCCCCGTCGGATGTAGGTGCAGCGAAGCCCCGACTACGAGAAATGAAGAAGATCGAAGGTTCGAGGGTGGTATGAGGCTTCGAAGGAGTAGTCGAGGGTTCGAAGAGGTGTAGAGATGGTTCGGGAGAGGTTCGTGGATCCATAGAAGTGTGTTCGAGGGCGGAGATATGTGGTATGAAGGGTTCGAGGGGAGCTTCGAAGGTGCGAGGGAGATTTGGGGACTTAGATGCGAGAGGAGAGGTGGCGGAAGATGCCAGGCACTGACTAAGCCTGCACGGTGCATGACACGCATGTAGAACTCGGAGAAACATAAGTAATCCACCCACCATCATCGAACTCTTCAGTAGGACTCGAACACGAGGACCTTGAGTCTTGTCCTGCTTCGTTTTCAGTCTCGAAAGGTACTATCTATGTATCTGTGCTAGGTTAAAGAAGCCTCTTTAGGAACGAAATTAAAACTCGCATCAACCCCATTCTAAGCCCTGATTCGGGGCGACCCTTTGACTCTTCTCTTCACCGGCCCACAACGGGTTACAGATGAAGGAGATGTCAAGTACGAAGTCGAAAAGGTTGTTGATTCCCACTTGAAGCATGGTAATCTCCAGTTCCTAGTCCATTGGAGGGGATACCCAGAGGAAGATCGCACTTGGGAGCCTAGGTCCGCTCTTAAGAATGCCCAGGAGGCAATAAATGACTTCTACAAACTCCACCCCGGTGCCCCCCGGAAGCTTCGCTTACTCTCGACCAAAGGTCTCTTTTTCTCCGCTGTACCTGACCCTTTGACTGCTGTGCAGCCTATCTGGTCTCACCTGGAAGTCGAGCCATAGGATGTTATGGAATGCACTGGAGCCTCAGACTGAGGTGTGGGTTTTCTTTCGTTTATCTTATCTCGTCTTATCTTCTTATCTTATCTTCCCCCTCCTTATCTTTGTCTTGTCCTTTCTTGTCTGATCTTTTATCTTATCTTCTTTATCTTATCTATCTTATCTATGGACTGTTCTAGACTGGCCCGGACCCTGGCCATGTGGCAGCCATGAGGTCTCTGTCTAGGTTTGCCTGGACAACTATGATGTCATGGTGATGTCATTATGATGTCATCATGATGTCATGCCTCATGTATACCTCATGTATGCCTCATGTAGGCCTCATGTATGTAGGTATATAAGGACTGCCAATAGCCCAGTTCACTTGGGAATACCAGTTCCTAACTGTCTGGCTTGTCCCCTCTTTCCCTGTCCCTCTCTATGTCTGTCCCTACTTTGCTCTTGCTGTTCTGGTGGCTGAGTGGACCTACGATGTTGTGGTTAGGTTCTGTCACATAGGAGGGGATAGTGTAACGGCCCGTACCTTTTCACTACTAGTTGTAGCGTACTCTTAGCATAGTTTACCTTATTTATCCACTCGCTGGTTAGGGTTACCATAGACGCGCTCATAGACGCTTTACTTAGTCAGCTGCTTGGTCAGCATTGCTGCCTTGACTCAGCATGGAGTGCTGCAGCCAATGGTGTTTATCTCTCTTTGTTTGGTTTGTTCTACGATGTTCCATGGTACAAACACTTGTAGTAGTATAAATACCGGCTATCTTGTCATAGGCACTCCAATCGAGTTCATTTGTGCTTTGCGCATTAACTCAGTTCCACAACCTCAGCCTCTCCATCAGTCAAGGAGTGACCGATAATAGTCTTCGGATTATTGGTGTTACAGGATGGCAGTGTATCCAAATAATGTTGCTTGTATCTTGGGACTGGGTGTGTAGATTTGGTCAGTTGTTTCTTCTATGTGTTCTCCTCATTTCTGTTTACAATTCCTCATGGTTTCATTTCAGTTGCATAAGCAGTTATCATTCGTGACCTCGTCTTTCCCCCACCCCACTGAGTTGTGCCATGATGGCACATACCCATATCTCCCTCAGCCCCAACACGTTCCTCTGGTTTTCGAGGCTCCAATACTGGTCAAAGGCAAGTCTTGAATGGTATATCTGACAACTTGTATATACATGTATGTACTTGTAATTGATTTTGGTACTGGGCTCTTCTTTTTCAGGCCGGGGCCTGAGCCCATCAGGAAAAAAAACCTAACTACATAGGCCTATGTAGTCTTTATAGTGCGAATAGCCAGGTAGTTAAGTCCCTGGTATGTAGTCACTGTAGCCGAAGGGGTTGAATATGTAGTACACCAAAGCACCAGTAGTTTACCCTGAAAGTCCATCACTACTGTAGTTCGTGTGCTATGTAGGCTACTCGGACTATGTATTTACACTCCGGCACCCCACATGAGGTTTCATTGTGGGATGCTACTGCCAGTACATAGCAAGCCGTAGACTTCGGTCATCAGAGAACTGCTATGAAGCACATTGTATACCTCCGGGCTCCGAAGCATACATTTTTTCCATTCATATAGGGTATCAGCTTCAGTAGGTTGGTGCGAACACACACATAATGTTTACTACGTGACCCGGAAAGAGTAGCTATTACCATCTCCTCACCCATTCTAATCAGACTCGTCCTCAGTAGTTGTTCCCTCTTCATGTTCCTTGATAGCAGTCGCAATGACGCGTGTGGACACAGTAACTTCGACTGGTGCTGAGATAGGTCCTGCACCAGAATGAATGCTAGGATGTGCGGGGCTCCTAAATACAATCATTAATACGTGTGGGTTGTACACGTACCGTCCGACCTCATAAAGCCTCATGCAAATGCGCGGAAAAACCTTGTAGAGCTTTGTGGCATCCTCAAATGCAAGCAGGCACTTTAGATGCAACTCGTATGTGCCTCAGTACTCTTGTATGGTAAAAGGGATATCCGTTCGAGTTCCTGTCACCCACTCGTCTACACAGCATTCAATCTAGGTCCGGTTGTCAGTATTTATCATCGTGGCTGCTCGGAGTGAATGTACCGCCGTAAGGACTAACGCCAGAGCAGGATATGGAAACGGTCTGAAATATTCGTGGTACACGACACCGTCATCATGCTTGTTTGTAAACCACATGGTGTTGACAATCTTCTGTATGAGCGGTGCCTTGAGAAAACCACGTCGCCCGTCTTCCTCGGCTGACATATGCTATGTACCATGTAATGGCTCTCGTTGTGAAATGAAATACCCTCATACCTTGAAAGCGAAGTTCGTGCCCTCTTTAAGGCCCTCCGCTAGAACCCGGTTCTTCTTGATGGCGTTCTTGCTTTGGCTACTGTGGAAACCGAACACGGCTTCGATGAGTGGACGGAGTTTAGTTTTCAGCTGACTGCGAACTTGTGAACCGCGACTCGTGACCTATAATCTATGTAAAGTACGTCAATATATAGATAGGAATCAATCGCGTACCAGTTTAGCCAACTGCAGGGTACGCCACAGGTTTACTCCAGTGACCTTACATGCTCGAGCCCAAGAGGCATCCAACAGAGAAGTCTCCATGGCGTGGTCGGGCATGGGTCCTTCGGCACACAAACGCACACAATAATCACCTATCGCAGTTGTCACAAACTCCTGTGTCATGTCATCATAGTCTCTGGTATGGGGTCGACCGTCATGTTCAACGAGTTTCTGTGCTTTTACCGTAATGGGTTCAACCACTTCTTCGGAAGACTCACGGCGCCGCTTTGTAGTATGATCCCTGCAGTGACTGCATATCAACATTATAATTCAATCTGATGAGGGGGGACTTCCCTCTTATCCTGGACCGAAGATGTATCCTCCACCTCCGGTGTTGTATGTGCTATGCGCCTCTCCTTGGCTTTCTCCTTGGCTTTACTGTGTTGGCTCGACTCGCGATCACTTGATGTCCGCGGGTTACCGAACGGGTCTTCGACATCTTCGACGTCGGATGCGATCTCCCTCTACATCATCAGATTATATTACTTTGTCCTATCGCGTCACGGTTCGTAACCTACGTTGATGTCTGTAGTCGCTGGTGGGGCCTTCGGTACCTTGTTTTTACTATACACGAGACGCTCATTCATTGGGCCGCTTAGCTTGGTGGTGACGACGCGACTGGTAAACTGAGATAGAGTCAGTCGGGGTTCCGGGTTAACAAAAAAAAGCTCACCTGTGTTCCGTTATCTCTGTCATCGTCATCTTCGATGCCAGACCGGTCATCGCCAGCGAAACCCTCGAGCTCATCGTTCTCACTTCCCTCTTCCGCCAGCTGACGAACTTGAAGGCGTTTGCATTCCTTTTGAGCTTTGATCTCACGACGGTGAGCCTGCTCTTGTTGCTCTGATGTCAACTGCCGTAGTTTCTCTGAAGGTCGGCGCGACCGACCACCTGGTCCCACCAATCCATGATCGACTTGATTTTACGTCAGTATGGCTACTTGTAGTGCAAGTAAACTTACCACTAAAATTTTCTTTGTCCGAGTAGGGACGGGCTTTAGTGTAGCTTGGCATGCGGCTGGAAAGGTGAGGAACGAGGACGGAACGTTGGAGACTCAAATATCGTAGACTCACTTATAGCTGCGAATTTCTGTGGTACTGTTTGGTAGAATCAACGAACATTGGTGTCAAACGCAAACCGCGACGCGGTCACGAGTCTGCAAGAGCCGGCCAACCAGGAAAAAAAAAGGCCCTAAATATCATATGTCATGGAGTTCGAGTGGATACATGTCGCATCGAATGATATGTCAGAATATTGAGACCTGTCAGCGATATCAGCAAAAGATACAGACGTAGAGAAACGAGAACACTCGCAGTTAACCTATGCACGATGATGTCTACTCACCGTTGCACTTACTGCTTGAAGCCCATTCCTACAGCCTCAGGCATCATGCGGCATATATCCCAGGCCCCTGCTTGCCGGCGACAATGGAAGGAGGTTATTGAAAAGCCAGTAAATGCGAAACCTGTGGAAAACAAACACATCGGCACTGGTCTAGACGGCACGCACGACCCAGAGGACTGGCAGTACGAATCCGATCACGATGAACCTCCCAATCTTGACGAGGGTCACTTCGTACAGTACCATGGAGCCCGCAATGAAACTGATGCCAGCGATGTCGGTCAACCTCAGTCAAAACGTGCGCGCGTTGAAGAAATTGCAGACGACATACCTAATCGTCCGTGCGAGGCCCGCTTTACCAAACAATATGTCGGTATAGCGGCTAAGGTACTGGGGTCAGGCAGAACTGTTTTCGAGTCCATGGAAGCTACAGAAGCTACTCATGACCAGAGCAAGTGGGCTCCTTTCCGAAATGAAGAAGAATGGGAGCTGGCTCGCTTTCTGATGAAAAATGTCGGCCAAACAAAGATGGATGAGTTTTTAAAGCTCGACATAGTACGCGACTGAATACATACTATGATATTTTCATCTGACTTGCATGGGGAGTAGGTCCGAAAGAGTGGCGTGTCGTTTGATAATGCACGTTCATTCCTCAAATACATGGATAGTCTGCGTACAGGGCCGGGTTGGGCTTGTGAGATGATAGATGTGGAGGGTGATATCGTTGCAGAAGACGGCTCTTTGAAGCGTGAACGGTTGGAGCTGTGGCGTCGCGATCCTGTCGAGTGCGTACAAGAATTGATGGGGAATCCTGCTTTCCGGGATGTAATGTCATACGTCCTGGAACGTGCATACATGGATGCCAGCAGTGAGAACCGTATCTATGACGAGATGTGGACCGGGGATTGGTGGTGGGACGTACAAGTGAGTACTCACCTCGATTCTACCATGGTAGAGTGCTCATCGATCGGGAATGATAAGGCAAAATTGCCTGACGGTGCTGTGGTCGCCCCCATCATCTTGTCCTCGGATAAAACAACCCTGTCCCAGTTCAGTGGGGACAAGAAGGCATGGCCCGTGTATCTCACTATAGGGAATATATCAAAAGACGTCAGACGCCAAGTTTCAGCGCATGCGACGGTGCTCATAGGCTACCTACCTGTTTCCAAACTCGAGTGCTTTCAGAAGAAAAACCGGTCACTGGCAGGTTACCGCCTCTTCCATCATTCGATGTCACTGCTCCTCTGTCCTCTGGCAGACGCTGGCCAACACGGGAGGGAGATGATCTGTGCTGATGGACACATTCGTCGAGTTCATCCTATCCTCACTGCATACGTTGCGGATTTTCCTGAGCAATGTCTGGTGGCTTGTAACAAAGAGAGTCGATGTCCTTGTTGCCTGGTCCAGTCCAAGAAATGTGGTGACCTCGAGGAATGCGCGAGTCGCAGTATGGCAGATACATACAAGACCCTGCAACGCATGAGAAAGAATAAGCGGTCACGGAAATTCGATACCAAAGGTTTGCGTGCAGTCTTCCACCCATTTTGGAAGGAGCTTCCCTTCACCGACATCTTCACTTGCCTCACACCCGATATTCTCCATCAACTCCACAAAGGCGTCTTCCACGACCACCTCGTTCAGTGGTGCATCTCGATTGTCGGTGAGAAGGAGATTGATGCTCGATTCCAAGCCATGACTCAATACCCCGCTCTACGCCACTTCAAGAAAGGTATATCCTCGGTGTCTCAGTGGACTGGCACTGAACACAAAGAGATGCAAAGGGTATTCGTGGGTTTATTGGCAGGTGCAGTTGAGGATCGTGTCCTCGTGGTTGCACGGTCTCTTCTTGACTTTATCTACTATGCACAGTTGCAACAGCACACGGACGCGACCCTCGCAGCGATGGAAGAGAGCCTGAAGACTTTTCACGATCACAAGCACGTTCTTGTGGAGCTGGAAGTGCACGAAGACTTCAATGTGCCGAAGATCCATTCTATGCAACATTACGTCTCTTCGATTCGTGCCCTGGGCAGTGCGGATGGCTACAACACCGAATATCCTGAACGATTACATATCGACTATGCTAAGGACGGCTACCGCGCGAGCAACAAGCACGACTATGTGGAGCAGATGGCCTTATGGCTTCAACGCCAAGAGGCCGTGCACTATAAGAGTGCCTACCTGGCCTGGAGGAAGTCCCGTGCTGTCCCTCTTCGGGGTGAATGTATGGACACTGACGGTGAATTTGAGATGCAATGTACGTGTTTTATCAGCCTCAGGAGCTAACCTCATGCTTCTCCATACCAGTGCAAGCCCACTACAAAGTGGCCAAGACCCCGCCTCATCGTCAAGTCACTGTAGACCGTATAGAATGTGACTACGGAGCGTTCGAATTCATTCCCGCGCTCGAGCGCTTTCTTGCCTCTCGCCTGGAACGACACCAGGTGATACAACCCATCAGCTTGGACAGGTTCGACGTGTACAATTACATGTATGTTGAGACAGGCCCTAGTGTCATCACAGGGCATGGCCGCAGCTTCCAGAAGATCCGTGCATCGCCCAATGTCGCCGCCCGTGGTCGTAAGAACGAAAGTCCCGCCAGATTTGATACGGTGTTCGTACTGGACGAAGGCCATCCGCACACAGAAACCATCACACCGAACAGTGCGTACATTCTAGTCTCACCGCCGTAGCACTGTGACTGCTCTAACTACTTTATCTCAAGTTCAGTTGTCCAGCCAGCTCAAGTTCACGTCATTTTCAAGCTACCCGAACATCTCGGATCTTACCCCCATCCGCTTGTGTACGTCGAATGGTTCACCACACTCCATCGTCGGGATGCCATGTCCGGCATGTATATCGTATCACGCTCTACACGAAACCGTCGCCGTAATGTTTCCGTCATCAGCATCGACCGTATCATTCGACCGTGCCATCTGCAGCCGCGGTGTGGAAAAGAGATCAGCAATGACTGGTCTTCGGATAATGTTCTGGAGAAGGCGACGTCGTTTTATGTCAATTCGTACATTGATTTAGATACGTTTTTAGCATTGGAGTAGCAAGTTCTAATAGTTAGTTGTTCTACTTGTATGCTCGTGATCTCTTTCTCGAATGCAACTCGGGGTGTGCACAATCTTCGTTTGCATGCAATTATCTCACACATTTTTTTTGGGTTCGTTCGCGCTTCTTGTGTGAGCTCAAGCTTTGAGTCCAGGCCGTCGTAGCTACATAGACTACTTTGTCTCGGTAGGATCCATAGAGTTCTATGATACCTATAATGTTCTACCGGTGCACTCTCTATCATTATGACAGCTATGTCACACTTTGCGTCACTTGGAGACAGCATCGTATCAATATAGAACGTGTGCCTTATACTATGTAGTGCCGTGGGAACCATATGTCACTATGTACCTGTTGCACGTCGCTACACGTCAAAATGTTTTTTCCTGATGCCCAGGCCGAGTGGCCCAGCTCATGGCTCCACCTTAGATTTCTGAGGCCATGGGCCCCCAAAGGCTGGGCCCAAGCCGCAGCTTATGAGCCAGGCTGGGCCCGGACAACACTAACTGTCCTTATGTGATGCTGTCATCATGCTGTAAAATTGCTGTGGTGGCTGTCCCAAAAAGGTGGTTTTGCTGATGCTATCGCCATATGTTAACTGCCATAACTCGTTAGAAGTATTTTGAAGATTTTATGTCAATCATTTCGCCGACCATCATGCTTTCGAGCTAGCTTCGTAAATCTTGTGTATCAGACTCACACAGCTAGCATATAAACCGACAACTAAATGGGCTCGAGAATCTTAAAATTGGAGTGGCCGTAAGACTCATAAGACGCATCAGACAATGGAAGGTTAGCTTTTCTGTCTTAACATTCTTAACAATCACAACATGCCTAGCCCAGCATCACAAGCTGATCCGAGTATGGTAAGTCTAAGTAAGCAGTGTTTAAGTTCAAATAAGACTTTTGTTAATTTACTGATGCTGAGCAATAGTCAATTGGCTGGGTTGAGCCATCTGGCCCCCAGATAATTGTTACTCCCGTCACCCGTCACCCATCATGCCGCTCTCGCTTCTCCATGTAGAGTGATAGACTCAGTAACCTAACAAGTCACTAATATATTGGTAGTACCTGTAGAGTGATAGACTACAGGCTGTCAGTACTAGATACGTAGGTAGAATGAATGTCTCACCTCAGTAACCTAACAAGTCACTGAGGTGTAAGGGAATTACGAGCGAAGAAATGTAAGTACCAGATTATGTAATGTAAAAGCACTGCCACTACACGACAATATTCCAACACTCCCCCTCAAGTGCAAGGGTGAAGACCAAGCTCGTGTGCGAAGTGCTTTGCCTTGACACTTGGCAAAGCTTTAGTAAGAGTGTCGGCTACCATATTATTAGTAGGGCAGTAAAGAAACTGAATAGAACCATTCTCGACAGAAAAACGAATGAAATGATACCGTATATCAATGTGCTTCGTATGTGCATGGTAACTCCCATCCTTCGTCAATGCGATAGCGGACTGGTTGTCACCATATAGGGTAGTCGGGTGTTGGAGTGGACGAAATACCTCTCCGATGAGTCGACGTAGCCAGAGGGTTTCTTTCGCGGCATGCGTAGCTGCGACGTACTCTGATTCGGCCGTAGATAATGTCACCAGTTCCTGTTTACGTGACCCCCAAAGGATAGCGCCCCCATCTATGAGGAAGGCAAATCCAGTGATCACCCGTCTATGCTCCTGCGAGGCACCATCGGCATCAATGTAGCCAACCAAACCTTTGTTCTGGGTCCCATACGTGAGAGCCCAGTCCTTCGTGCCTACAAGATACCGGTAAATACGTTTAACAGCTTCCCAGTGAGGCCATCCAGGGTTCGAGTTGAACTGTGACACGAGTGAGGTTGCGAAGGCGATGTCGGGTCTCGTTCCGGCTGCAAGGTAGATTAGGGATCCGGTGGCTTGGCGGTAAGGTACATTTCGCATTTTTGCGGTTTCGGCTGCGGTTTTAGGTGACTGCGACTCGGAGAGCTGGGTATTAGGGTCGAGGGGTGCTGAGACCGGTTTCGAGTCGGAGAAATTGAACTTCGCTAGTATGGCATTAATGTACGGCTCCTGCGACAGTGAGATCGTACGGGCAGCTCGGTCTCGAGTGACCTTCATGCCAAGAAGCCAACTAATTGGCCCTAAGTCCGTAATCCTGAATCGCGAACCAATTTCAGCCTTGAAGGCTTTTATCAGCTCGCTCGAGCTCCCAGTAATCGTGCAGTCGTCGACATGCGATGCTAATATCAAGATTTGTGTCCCGATCTCTGCTACGAAGACTCCCCAGTCAGCTTCGATGCGTCTGAAGCCAAGTTCACCTAGTTCATTAGATAATCGTTTGTACCACTTTAGCGCGCCTTGTTTCGAGCCATAGAGGGCTACTCGCAGGCGAGCGATGAGGTTACGAGTGTCCTTGTTGGACCCAGGAGGTAGCTCCATGTAGATTACCTCGTTATCGTCAAGTTTACCATTGAGGAATGCACTGTGGAAGTCGAAGACATCCACATCCCAGTTTTCTTGTGCTGCAATGGCTAGGATGAGTCGAAGCGAAGTCAGTCGAGCTACTGGGGCATAGGTTTCGTGATAGTCGACTCCGTACTGCTGTGTGAACCCTCTCGCAACAAGACGAGCCTTGTACTTGTCAATTTCGCCTGCAGCATTCTTCTTTATTTTGAAAACCCATTTACTGCTGACGACGTTGGTGTTCATGAGTCGCTCGACAACATCCCAGGTGTGAGCTTCGTCAAGACTCCTTAGTTCCACAGCAATTGCATCTCTCCACTTCTCCCAATCCGGCCTCCTCTGGGCTTCCTCTATAGTCACGGGTTCGAGCGCCTCGCACTCCGCAGTCCCGGCCATCATTGCAAAGGCCGTGTATTCGTCATCGTAGTCCCAAATGGGGTCCGTTGTCATGCACCAAAGGTGTTTGGCGACGTGAGCATGGACTCGGAAGCTGAATGATGAAGAACAGAGAAGCCTAGCCCTAATGCGAAGAATGACTGATATTGCCAGCAGTCATCCATCGCACGAGAACCATCCTTAACGTTAGGGAAGAAACCGCTCGAGCGCCTGAAAAAACTTTTTGAGCGCTAGTTTACGGCATTCCGATTTTTCGAATATCTCCGTCAATTCTAAAGATATCGACACCATTCCCACGCTCACAGGAAGCTCTCGACCACGCCATCCTGCCTACCAAATTTGGTAACGATCCGCGCACTCCACGATTTTCTGCATCATTTCTACCAACAAACGCCCATTTCGCCAATATTTATCGTAATGGCCACCTCCTCGACCATCTCTTCGCTCGTGTCCTTTGCTAGGGAGAATAACTACGAGTACTTGCCAGGAATCCCCACTAGCTCTCGCCCCGAAGCCTCCTGGTTCATCCCTCCCTCATCCATGACCTCCCATCCTATCACTTTGGGACAGCGCATTCTTCTCGTCAGTCTGACGTCGAGGAAGACGTTCTTTGGTCGCCTCAAGTCTGTTATCAGGCTTGAGAGGTCTTATGTGGTTGTTTCGGTCTCTCCAGTCGAAAAGGATTACGGATTTTTCCTTCCTGCCCCCTGCAACGTCTATCTCTCAATCTCGTCTTTCATTCTCCCAAAATTGCGACAGCTCCAGTACCAATTACTATCATCTACACTATCTGATCGCATTCATGATGATTTTGAGGCACTTCTCCCTGCCCTCATTGGAGAAGACGGCCCCTCCTCCTCCTCATGCCCTCCAGAGCACTAGTTGCACCTGGTACAGGTCGCTTTGCAGAGAGGAGAGAGGGGGGGAAAGTTGCGAAATCCTAAGCCCTGACTACCCTGGAGACCCCCAAAGTTGGCCCCTGGCAGAAATCCCCACAGTTCTTCTTTCGGACATGCAGCATATTGCCCCAATGAATCTGGATCTCAGATCTAGGAGTCAGAGTGACTCATTTGCAGTCATACCCCCTTATTCAGCAGTGACCAGTGCGCTTACTCATCCCCCTTTCTGTCACATTATTCATCCGTTCCTTAATGACTCATTCTATTTCAAATGATTTGTGATATTCTTCGTCATGCTGACTGATTTTACTTACCAATCACTTACTGTCCTTACTCAGCCTTGCTCGGCCTTACCAATCCTTTACCAATCCTCTTACCAATCGCTTACAAACCCCTTACAAAGTGTTTCCCTCTATTTACTTCAGGCTGCGCTACCTTTTGTATATAAGTACCAATACGTCGCAGCAAGCAAGAAGCAAGTAGCCCCCCCTGCATAGGATACCGTCCCCTTTGTAGTGAGACTATTGCCCAATCTTTATCGTCATTATCTGCCTTATTGTCGTCGCTTTAAGGCCCTTCATTATCTTCTTTATCCTTGCAGTATCTGAGGCTCCATTAAGGGTCTATTTACTGTCATTCTTCATCACTTTACGTCGCTTCTAGGCTCCGAGTAGCCTATATAACTTCGCTTTTCTCAGTCTCCCCCTGCTCCCCTCTCGTCAGGAACACCTTCCCTTCTGCCCTAGTCATCTAGGTGTGCAGAACCCCTCCCCCACTTCGCTGTAACCGATCCCTCGAGCCAAAGTCCGCGAAGGTAAACCACCGACTCGGCATTTGTCTTTGTGTTGGGTTTTTTTTGGTGTTTTCGCCATAGATCCACACGTCGACTCACATCGGATCGAAGGTGTTTTATCGAGGCGCAGTGCTGGTTCTTCAACCAGGCTTCATACTGGCGATAGGCGTCATAGGTGTCAGATTTTGCAGCCAGGAGATAGATACTTGTATAGCGGGTATGATCATCTGTGAATGTGCAGTAGTAGCTTTTCTTCCCTGCCGTTTGGGTGGGTGATGGGCCCCACACATCGGTGTGTACTTCGTCACCAAGTTTCTCCTGCCGTTTAGGCTCACGATCCTTCCCAATAGGCTTTCGGGTTGCTTTTCCATACTTGCAGGACTCACACTGGTCCATTGAGGAATGCTCTGGGTTTAATTTGACTCCGGTCACCATCCCTTTCATGACCATGTCTCGGATGGTAGCAGTCCCGATGTGGGATAACCGGGCATGTAGTTCGCCCATAGTAAGCTCCTCCGGTGCTTCTGCTGCAGCTGCAAAGGGTGTCGAGTATTGGTTCCGAGTGCGGTACAGCCCATTAGTGAGTGGGATTTCGCCAATCAACTGTTTTCTCTTATCGAAGATGCGACAGGAATTGTCACGAAATAGTGCCGCATATCCAGCAGTTGCCAGCTTTCCAATCGAGACAAGGGTTACTTTCATTGTAGGTGCATAGAGGACATTTTTCAGTAGGACGCGTGACTTCGTCTTGCCATTCGGAAGGTAAATATAGAGGTCTCCTTTCCCGATTGCGCTGAATGTCTGGTTGTCTGCAGCACATATTGGTTTGGATGCAGTGTCCTCGAAATTGAATCATGAACCGTTCACGGAATGGGGACATATGCTGTGAGGCACCACTGTCGTAGAGTTCAGTGATGGTGTTGGGATTCGTGTCGGGGTATACGAGGGTAGCATAGTCAAATGTAGAGGTTGGTATGGCTTTGCTGATGTTTTCAGGTTGACTCCCGGTGTCAACTGATGCTAGCCATACACTGTCAGGTTCGGATGCTTCAGCTGCACTGGCATTCGCAGTGGTTTTCCCCTTTCCACTGGCATCCTTCGTTTCGCCTTTTGGTTTCTTCCCTCGAGGTTTCCAACCTTTCGGAGCTTGTCCTGCCTTTCCACCACCTTCTTCCCAGCAGTCGCGTTCCTTGTGGCCGGTCCATTTGCAGTTATTGCACTCGCCAGTGAACCTCCTCCGGCCCTTTCCCCCCTTCGATGACTCAGCACTGAATGCGGAGTCCTCGTTCGATTTTCCTTTGGACTTGTTTCCATCTTGTAAGGTGAACCGATCATATTCATCGATGATGAGACTCATGAGTTCATCAGGGCTAACTGTCTTGCCATGAAGTTTGATGCTCGACGAGATCGAAGATAGGGTGGTGTTATATGAACGGGGTAGGGAAGCAAAGATAATGTTGAACAAATCCTCGTCAGAGACTGGTCTCCCGACTGTGGCCAGTTCCTCTCGAAGGGTAACGATTTTCTCGATGTGGGTGCGAGCGTCACCACCTTCCTTTAGTTTGAGTTCGCCAAGTTGCCGCCTCAACTCGACTCCAACTACGAGTGAGCGCTGCTCAAACTGTGCTTTGAGGGCATCGTAGTACTCTGTAGCAGATGATTTATTCAGCAGTTTGATGAACAGGCTATCTGGGATGACGACGGCGATCTGCTGTCGCACAATTGCATCCTTCTCGATCCAGGTGGCTAGGTCCATCTCATACTGAGCAACTTCTTTCTTCTCATCTGCGGTGGTTGGCTTCCACCCAGCTGACTTTCCAACTGCAGGGTCGACTGGCTGTGTGGCCTTACCATCCAGGTAGCCACTTAAGCCTCGTGCTGCCAGTGAAAGTTCAAGTCGCTTTTTCCATAAAGGCCAGTTCTTCCCAGAGGCTTCTAGCTTCGGGACCTTGAGGAATTCATCCCCCATCTTAGTAGTGTGGGACATCAGTGCCGTGGATTCGAGGGTGCTTGTATGGTGAGTCGCTTTTTAGTTTTTCGAGCCGGGGCTCATAACCTGTAGAGTGATAGACTCAGTAACCTAACAAGTCACTAATATATTGGTAGTACCTGTAGAGTGATAGACTACAGGCTGTCAGTACTAGATACGTAGGTAGAATGAATGTCTCACCTCAGTAACCTAACAAGTCACTGAGGTGTAAGGGAATTACGAGCGAAGAAATGTAAGTACCAGATTATGTAATGTAAAAGCACTGCCACTACACGACAATATTCCAACACTCCAAGTGCCACCCGTTGTCCGCATTGCAGGAGAAGGTACAGCTGACGATGAACTCCAGGTCACGCTCGTTGTTCCGAAGCGAGATTTTGACCCAGCGGCGACAAACCCGTCGCAGTTTACTTTCGACTCTGCAAGGTTTTGAGGGAACAGGCTCACCTTTCCCCGACTTAGAAGTCTCCTCACCATCATTGACATCTATACGCGGGGAAATCAATGGCAGGCGGTCAGGTGACAATACGAGGAAGAAGTGGTGGTGCGTGGACTTCAAGAATCAAGACTTCCAGATGATTTTCAGCATTTGGTTTCCGTCGCCTCGTGGCTTTGGGTTCCAAGGATGCAGCTGATCGCGAAGGTGGGCGAAAAATGCGCACGATCCTCTGCTGTAGCAGATGGCTCGCCATTCATAGATGTCTATTTTTTCTTCTTTCTCGCTCCCGATGATTCTGCCTTGCTTGGTGCGGAATCCGGCAGACCTTCAATTGTAGGGGGGGAAACAGTTTGGCAATGGATGTCTTTCCTCTCCGCTGTCGCCATTGCAGACTTCTATTTGTGCGATGCCATGTGGTAATAGTTGCAGAGGTACAGCATATGGTGCATAGTCGATGACTCTTTCGTCATCACGACTTCCACTCCCTCTCTGGCAAGCCTGCTGATACCGCCCATCGCTGACTGTTCCAGTTATTCAATCCTGCTGTCATAAAAAGCATGGGGTTACCGTCGAACCAAGCTCAACTCGAAGAACATTCATTTTGATCGAATTCTGCGTCGGTTTGATACAGTTCGATAGTGCGAAGGCATGAGTAATAAGATTCGGCATTGGTACGCTGCCGATACGTAGAGTGGACCTACATGGACTCCAAACCGGATTCCGATACTTATGCCACATTCTCATGTACACACCGCTCGTTATCAACGCCATTCTGATCTAAAATCGTTCATTCCTCTATGGTCGACGCAAGCGGTGAAAGCATAAAAATGTGGGCCCACCGAGGTGATGAGAAGAGATAAGCAGCGAACGATTGAAAGAGATATTTTTTTCTGGTGACCTTGTGATCCGAACTTCGACGATTAAGCCTCCCGAGTAATAAGATCTGGCACTGGAATACTGCAAATATGGAGAGTGGACCCACATAGACTCGAATGGGCTCGCAATATATTTGCTGCGTTCCCCTAGACACACACCTCGTTATCGATGTCATTCTAAACTGGAACCGCTCATACCTCTATGGTTAACACAGCAACGAAAGCTTGGAAATGTGCGCCCACTAAAGTGATTCAAGGCCATGAGAAAAATTAGGGAGTGAACTAGGACTGAAAGGGGTTTTTTTTTTCTTCTGGTGGCCTTGTGATCTAACTTTCGACGATTAAGCATTGTCAGCTGTCAAATCGTAAAACAATTGTGAAACAAATCATTAGTCCTCGTGCTGTGGGTCCTGCCCTTGTGGAAAGCTGCATCGGCCCTAAAGCCTCTTCCCAATGGCCGGGTGGCAATGTAACCTACTGTGCTTTTTGAGACGAGTGACAACCCACGGAGCTCTCGGCCATGAGATGAGCTAGGTCCAAAATGCAATGGGGCGGGTGAAGCGGTGACCACAGGAGGCTCGAAACTAAATTGGACTTGAACCTGGGAAGTTGGAACATGACGATCGAACTCACTAGCATGCAGGACCCCACACTCGTACGGGAATACGAAGCAATTATCGCACGGACTACTATTAGCATGCCAGCAAAAACAACAAGGGCGGTTAAAGCCACCATTGCCCGTGTCCCCTTAGGCTTAACCAATACCATGTTGACAATTATTTGTACTTAGTTCGTGTGCGTCGGGCGTCCTCATGCGAAAAGACCCACAGTGAGTCACGCTGTATGCTATTTGCGTGGCCTCCATCCCGGCTCCCGATATGAATCCCTTTGCCTCGTTAGCACGGAATTCAAACACGAGGACTCGCCCACATTTCCTCCCATTTTGGAGTAATGAAAGAAGATTACCAGGCCACACTACGAGGACATATGTAGGTCCGTTGTTGCATTATGTAACTAGGCGGAAAACGACTTGAAGTCGGCGCTCCAGCAGGCATACCAGCGCACTTGCTGCCATATAAAAGATGGCCCCCAGCAAGGGAGTTATGCTCAAGAAACTACCCAACGTTCTCCAACCACTCCTGCGCACGCTCAGAATGGCCTCCCAAATTCCACCTCCCAACATTCCCGGACTGTTTACTGGCTTAAAAGATACGTCTGCTAAGACAGGTACCGTGGAATTGTGGTATGATACGGTCTTCAACAACCCGGAGACGTTGAACTGCCACGTCCATAAAGTCATCCACAAGAAGATGAGCGATGGCGTAGCGCACGAGTACTTGTTGTTTGAAATCAAGTTCCGTGATGCGGGGGAGTACGATTCCATTCTCATTGCCGAGAGGGATATGGGTGATGAGCGCGAGAGTTTTGTCAGGGGTTTTTCAGGTGATCACGTTCTCATCTGTGATCCATTGACTTATCCACTAATAATTTTGAAGCTTCCCAATCCTGCGAAAACAAGCATCGGCCCTATTCATCCTCTTTCACATCCCTCTCCCGGTTTAAAGCCTATGATATAATCCACAACGTAACCAAGCCTAGTCCAGCCTACGATAAGATGGCAGCGGAACTGGACAAAGGGTATTCCCTGCTTACACTAAGTTTTGGAGAAATCAAGCCATCCGTGCACGAGCTCGCGACCTTGCTACGCATAACTTCGAGAAACAAACCGTTGTACGACGCTGGCTGCACGCAGTGTTTCTGGTTCGCCGCAACCGTGTTCGAGGCACTCCAGCGCCGATTTGAGGGTACCGTGGAAGATACCAATGGGCATAAACGACGTGGTTTTCATGGGGTACCGATCCACATCCAGGATAGTGTGGGCGAGATCCATACAGAGTACGAAATCGCTCGAGCTACTTGGTCTGAACAGCGCAGAGAACAGGTAACGCGTCTGTCATTACTGTTTCCTATTTGTATTTACAGTAACCCGAACAGAGGTTCGAAGATATGCGGCGGGAACTCGAGCACGCAAACCAAAGGGCTGACAGAGCGGAGGAAATGATTGAAATGTTAAGGCGACAAGTGCGGGAAATGGGTGCGGAGCCACGTACCTCTTAGGATTGACGGAAGGAAGTGGGCGCACTTATCTCCGACATCGGTTTCACTTCTTCAAATCGAGCGAGAAATACGGAGGAAAGAAAAAATAAAAGAAAGAAAATAAGAAAGAAAACGAAAAAAAAATCGGGCAAGTCCTTGTAATAATAGTTGACATGTCACCCCTCACTATGCAGATTTCTTTGACTTTTGTAACAATCTCCGTTCTCCCGAAGCATCTCGGTTTCGCTAGCGCGGATCACGGGGTAGGGAATCCTTGTAACTTTTGTATGCCATTTATCGTGATCGTCGTCGACACTTGAATTCACGGAGTTGTGTGTCATCTTACAATCATGCCGACTCGCTTTGTAGAAGTGGACGATGTTTACCTTAGAGTTATGATTTCAAGGCAGAGATGAGTCGCGATTAGCTCGACCTGTAAAGTATATGACACTTTGTTGCAATGATTGGTAACTACTGTATTTCAATGGTGCACCGTTCATGGTAGTGGATCTACTGTAAATATTGCAATGTCTGTTCCCACCCCGCTCTTCTGCTCTCTTAGTTGCATTGCAATGGTCGTTGCAAGCAACTGCCATTTCGGGAATCCGTTTGCTGTGCGCGCATCCTCTGGCCTTGTACCGCTGTCGCGAGGCCGCCATTTCGAATAACAATGGATTTTCGACACTTTCCGACCGTCCAGGGGGTATCCCATGTCGCCAGTATGTATCAGCAACATTCCAGAGGGTTCTCGCAAGCTCGCAAGGTGGCGAAATGGGAATGGTGAGTATGGAGGCGCTTCTGCCTCTTGTTTCGACGTTGCAGACGTTTCCCAGGTCAGTTTTGATCCGGCCACGTCGGCGAGGGTCCCTGAGGGTCCCAGGACTCAGGAGGGTGTGCGAAGTCACTTCGAGCGGGTTTCGATGGCACAGGTATATGGAAAGCCGGACAATCGCGCTTCGGCATGGCCGAAAATGGGAATTTTTTCGGCAGTATGTTGGCTTGTCGGCTTGTTTGTAGTACGGTATGTTGACTTGTTTGTAAGACGGACACCGGACACTGCAGTAGTATGGTACATTGGTATGTCGGTACGCCGAGTCGTCGACACGTCGGTAGTACGTAGTGAAAGGCAGGGGTACGGGTAACCCCTGGGGGGTTGCGGGTAGGGGTACTGCGGGTAGGGGTACGGGTTACATCTGGCCGACCCGTACCCTACCCGTTACCCCTGGTACATACCCCCAGTACCCCTCACCCTCGTAGCACTATTACTACTTCGTACTAAGTACATTTTATTTTTTTAAAAAATTGGGATGAATTTTTGCAGTACAACCTTTAACTGAAGTCAAATAGTTGCACCCCATAAGAAACCGAGAGCCCTGGTTAAAGATTGACTAAGATACATCAGTGCAAAATCTAGCAGGAGGATAGAGGGGAAGATGAGGGTGCTGAACGCCAACCATGGGGCCGACCAACTCGAAACTTCAGGAGGCTGTTGAGGACATCTTGAGGGTTACTCCAAAGAAGGAATGGAGAGAATCGGCTCACAAGATGTGATGATATTTAAAAAATCGTCCAAGGCCACCCAACTGAAAAAACTTGGAATATCTCCATGACCGCTAAGAGGCTATGGGAATATCATACACCATTCGAAAGAGAGAGTAAGATAGTACAACGACCTACATTGGCGAGGTGATCAGCCATGAATTGAGGGAGATATTGCGAATACAGTTTCATGCAACAGTGTGGTTGGGAGGGTAGAGAAGAAAAGGGTGCCGAATGCCAACCAGAGTGACGATCGATATGAAACTGCAGGAGCGTGTCGGGGACATCTTGGGAGTTACTCCGAAAAAGGAATCGAGAGAATAGACTCACCAGATCTGATGATATTTAATAAACCGTCCAAGGCCACCCCATCTGGAAAGACTCGGAATATCTCCACACCCGCTGGGACACTGTGGACATATCATACACCGTTTGAAAGCGATAATGGACTAGTACAACAACCTACAATGGCGAGATGCGAAGCCATGAATTGAGGGAGATATGGCAAACACAATCTCGTGGGACAATTGGATGGAGGGGGGGAAGACGAATTCGCTACTGAACGGCGACTGTTGGGGGGATCACTGCAAAACTCCTGTTTGTGGTAGAAAACACCTGTAACGAGTACAGGGAGAAAAAGAAAGCATACCAATCGGCCCATCCGATCCTGAGATAATCAATGAGAGATCTCGAACACCTCCCCACACAAACCTACCAATATCTCCACAACGACAGCACAGAATTAGATAAATTTAGTATCAATAGAAAGCTCTCACTGCAGAGAATGTCAGTACGGAAAGGCGAGAGAATCGGTGGGATATTGAGTGAGATAGGATGTACCAAGCTGGGGGTAGGCCGGGTAAACCCGTTGGGGGTAGGGACCCCTGCACCCGTGGGAACTACCCGTACCCTTGGGTCAGGGGTACGGGTAGAGTGGGGGTACGGGTACGGGTTGGCCCCGGGGATACCTGCGGGTTACCCCTGCCGTTCACTAGTAGTACGGTATGCCGAGTCGTCGGTATGTCGGCAGTAAGGTATGTTGAGTCGTCGGTATGTCGGCACGTCGGTAGCATAGTAATCCAACAGATTCTTTCCCTCTCTCTCTTGCAGATGTCCACTAATCGTTCGACTACTGGTGAGCTTCTCCTCACCTCCAATCCATGCGATGTACTCAAGGAACGCAGCCAAAGTTCCTCTCACTTCTCCAACTACTAACCTGCACTTCTGGAATCCATCGGTGAGCTTCCTGTTGACCCACCTTCACATTATTTGCGCTTACCTACATGCAGCTTCGTTCGTCATCCCGACACCCAAGATCGTCCTCAGCGTGCTGGCTGCCACAGCAGCTCGGCTTGGCTCGGCTCAGGGCCTGAAGCCGGGCCTTGTACAACACTAATATCCGCATGATGTGCAAAGTCAATTCTAGATCATCAAGCAGTTCACTGGTTGAATGTACCCCTCCCCTACTTAGTACGTCGTTGGGTCGGCCTATGTAAACCGTGTAGTCTTCACCTGGGCCATTTTATAGAGGTTGAAAACATTGACACCGAAAGACCATTGGATTTGTGTACGCGTAGAGTGTCTAAATTTTCTACCTATTCCGATGCTGCACTGACCTCTAGGTACATCAGCGAAACAACCCTTGTATTGACAGAGATATACAGACCTGTACAGACACCACCGAAAGGTACCTAGTAATACAGATCTGTACAGAGAAATAGGGGAACAAAATCTCAACAATTTGCATCTAAATATGGGCTGAAATTTCTATGGGGCAATCAGTATGTAGGTGCCACCTTCCAGGGCAATTCTCATGATGATAGATGCAAATATGGTTGTGTGGTGTGTAAGACATTTTATGAGGAAAAGTGCTGTTTTGCTGATGTACTGAAATTGTGTTTCAAGACCTCCTGGCTATCCACATGGTTCGCTCAAGGGCATACAATGTAATCATTGCATTCCACCCTAGATCCAATTTGAAGATGTCATCTGGAGAGGAGCTTCAGTCAATCATGCAAGGAACTTCAAACCACACCTTGTCCGGGCGTTTCACAGGACCGAGGGATCTGACATACTACATCCTAGTTATACTATGGTATGTATGTCATATGTGGAGCGAGGCATGCGAAGTGCTATATCATTTTGTTGAGGAACTAGTGAGTGCCGTGATTGTTTGTTTCTGTATCTGTTAGATGGTGTTTAGGAACGTGGAACTTCGGAAACCCCCACTATACGTTCACTTTGTAAATATCACGAAGTTCAAGTGCATTTGCTTTATTATCACCAGCTCCTTCTAGAGTTCCTCATGTCTATCGGCTTCATGCGCCGCACACCACATCCAGTGATGGATAGTGTTGTGCTGGGCCCGGCCTCAAGCCTTGAGCCGAGCCAGGCCGGGCCCTCCTAGGCCGAGCCGAGCCGAGCCATGGGGATGGCCTGTGGGGGCTCAGGGCCCGGCCTGGAGTTTCGAAAAGCCGTGAGCCACGGCATGGGGCCACAGCTTTGTGGCTGTGCTGCCAACTCATTCAGAGGGATGTCATGCACTTCGAAGGTGATCAACTACTTGGTTTACTAACAGAATGGGTACTGGGTATTTACTTTCCATCCATAACCTTGATATCCTCATCTTTTCTGGGTCTGTTGCTGCTTTTGAAGTGCTCTCTCAAGTTCAGAGCTGGTGAGTACCCTTCACATCCTCACCCCAAGATTGCGAATGCGATAACTTTTCCGTCGTGTGGCCAAATCTCTCGCTAATTCTCAACCATGTACTACTTATGGAACTCTTTCGATTGGTGTATCTTACACTGTCTCTGGGTCCACCGTTCAAGAGATATTCGCATTTTGGTGTAGGGAGGGGGTTGGAGATGACTGGGTGGATATCTCGGAATTGGATGGGCTAATTGGTACGGTTTCTTTCCCCCCGTGTCCTCCCAGGTGTCTCCTATCATCACAGGTGGTTTCACATAAATTTCCCAGGTGGTCGTCACTCGGCAACCTCCTCTTCTCCCCCATCCCCTTGCCTCATGACTCGCAACCACTGTAACTCCATCGATTTCTATTCAGGCCTCTCGCTTTTTGGGGGTGTCATACTACTCGATCTACGCTTTCAAACGGTGTACATTGCGTTACGATCGGTGCAGCCAGAGCGGAGGAATTTGGATTATTGTGGGTGGAGGTATATCTGAACGGTTTTGCCAATATCTCCGGACTGGGTGCGTGGATTCAGTCAATTCTTTTTCCTACATATTCTCCATGTTTCACTCTACCGTTTCCTCCAGTTTCATATTGGTTGCATCTGTGGTTATCATTCGACGGCCTCATCTTTCCCCCACCCCCATGAGGGCAAGTACCCCATATTTCCCCCAGCCCTGAGCCATGCCCCTGGCTTTCCAAGGCTCGAGTACCAGTTGAAGGGGGCTCTTGGATGGTATATATGACAACCTGTAACTACATGTATATACTTTAATTTTTTTTGGCACCGCCTTCTTGTTCAGGCTGGGCCGAGCCCCCATATAGGGCCAGGCCCGGCTCACGGCTCAGCCTGACATTTCTTGGGCCGTGAGCCCCCCAAAGCCGGGCCCAAGCCATGGCTTTCGAGCCGGGCCAGGCCTGGACAA
Source organism: Pisolithus albus (assembly GCA_024613165.1). Lineage (NCBI taxonomy): Eukaryota > Fungi > Basidiomycota > Agaricomycetes > Boletales > Pisolithaceae > Pisolithus > Pisolithus albus. The sequence goes on from JANFAB010000022.1 coordinate 482,214, forward strand.
CACTAGCGATGGAAACTGAAGGGTATTCCATAGCATTTATGGATCACGAAGTTGACAAGTTGCTGTGTGATTGGGGGAGGATCATCAGCAAAACCGTCTTTTTCAGACAGCTGCCACAGCCACCACAGTATATTACAGCATGATTACAGCATTACAGTACAACAGCTCGACAGTAGCACAGTCACCCAGCATCACACAGTGCCACACAGTCTGTCACAGTCTGTCACAGACTCACAGCGGCACATTACCTCATTAACTACATGAGTTTACAGCCGGGCACATTGCCACAGAGCTGCAGGGATACACTCTCCCACTACACACATATGACACCATACGATACCATGCACGTGGCATTTGATAAATGGGTGTTGTTGGTGGAGTTGAGCGTCACCAGACTCACAGTCCGGGAGAAACCGTTACACGGGGCACTCGTTGTCCTGTCAGAGGGGAAACTTCGCTATGAGATACGACCTAACACACCTGCACAGGGAAAATCGTGTCCACAGCCATGCTGCAGGACCGACTTGGTGGACACAATGCTGATGACACGCTGATGTGTCGCTGCTCCCTGCGTCAAGTCAAAGACCTCTCCCCGGCTGACATATAGACGTTGTTCGGATTATTCTGGTAAGAATATGAGGCAAGCTCAGATGTGCTGCATAGGACAAATGGTCAACCCCAACAGGGCAATCACGAATACCACACAGGCACATGTAAGCCAGATGCATGTTCAGCGAAAATTCTTCCCTCCACGCTTGCCGTACGTCTTCGCGTTTCATGCGTCCAAACCACTTCAAGAAGGGAGACAGCATCCACCAGGTTAGCATCCAGTAAAGGAGAACCCGTCGTCTCCATGCAGATGTCTCCTTGACAGTTTCAGTGGTCTCGCCCTCCATGGTCTCCCCGGGTAGCGGCTCCTTTCACCATCAATCCCTCCTCATCCACATGTTGGAACATATTACGAGAGGGGGCGTATGACTCGGTGCCATAGTTCGAATTTGAATCGTCCCGATCACCTGTCAATCGACTCCTGCCATCGAACTCGTCACTCCGTACCGTCTTCGCTTCGTCATACTCTTCGTCGTATTCCTATGGAAGGACGAGCCCTGACCAACGGCGGGGCCTGATCACCATACATATTCGCATACATGTGTTCGTCGACTCCAGCTGCAGAGGGAGTCAAATAAGGGGCGTATGGATCACCGCCAGGTCGAACATAGAGACCGGCTTCGACCTCAGCCTCACGCATCTGCATTGCATGGAAGGTGGCTCGTGAAAGGAAGACCTGCGCACGTACAATGAGCTTGCCTCTGGTGAAGTGGGGGGTTCTTACCTTGTGCCGCCCCAAAGCTACATCAGTCTCTCCAAGGCCCAAAGCCACCCTCATCCTTTCAATTTGTTCTGCCGGACTCCTGCCTCTGCCACCTGCACATCGGATCCCTGTACTGCTGACAAAATTCCTCTGGAGCCTCGCTGACCCCAAACCCACACACATTCCACTTGACAACCTCAACCAACCCTGCACTGCGGACCTGTCCCTTGACTGATCATCCCTCGAGCTGGTTCAGGAGTTGGGTCATTCGGGTTGATGCAGAAAATGAACCAATTCTGTCTCTCACAATGTATCAAAGAGTGTGTCGAGGGTGGCGCAGAATTCGCCCACGACGTAGGGTGTACCTGTGTTTTGGGGCGTGGCAACGTCCTCATCCTCGCACTCTTCTTCAGTGATGGTGGGAGTTGTGCCTGTGGCGGTGTTGTCGTGCGGCATACGATGATTGCTACTTTTCCATCTTGTAGAAGGTGCCCGCATAGGCTTTACAGGTTGTTGTGTGAAAACTATCATGTCCTGGATGAGCTTTTCCTGAAAAAGAGACCTTTGGCAAACGGATTGACGGACCCCACTCCTTCTCCTCCATCTGCAATGCCAGCACCAACTGCTGTACCACGAAGGAGAGCCACGAAATCAGGGTTGAGAGCATCGAGGTTGCGTTCCAAAAAAGCCTTAGAGGAATACGCCACTGGTCCATTGAAATGGCAGATTGTGAACGTCGGAAAGCCCGACCTATCCATGCCACCTCCCGACTTGAAGGAAGAACGGTTGCCCCATCATTTGGCGGAAGCTTCCACCATTGTGCGGTCTGTCTTCTTATGGGACCGGCAAGCTTGACCATCCATGATATGAGTGAGACCACCAGGTCTGTTCTGAAAGAGTTGGACGCATTCTGAGTTATCGAAGTAAGAAATCAGGGGGAGGGGGGGGGGGGAGGGGGACATATTTGGATATACCCTCGGATTGGTATTCGTCGACGTGCGCTTCGAAGAGACGTTGCTGAATGAAATGGTGTAATCGTTCATTGGCGAAGTTGATGCAGAACTGGTCGAGTGAGTTGGATCTGCCTGTCATGTTCTGTGGCCTGGGGAGATCGAATAAGCCGATGAAAGTTTCGAAGTCGTCTCTGCAGAGACGTTGGTTGATGTGCTTGTTGAGCCATGCGGAAAGGAGGGAGTAGAGTGTTTTGGCGAGGTCATTTCAGATGCTCCGTCTGGGTCGAGGAAGACAGTGCAGAGTTCCTTCTTGACCAATGTAACTTGTAGGACAATGCATTCTCGAGTGCAGAAGGTTGGACGCCCAGAGACTCTGGTACGAGGGCAAGGGTATCGACATTGTGCATGACTGCGGTGTCGACATCTCTCGAGCAGTCGATTATGAATTCGGGGTTGCAGAGGTGGAGGATGGCAGCGACGACTTGACATGCCTGTATGACGTGTCGTTTGGAGAGACCGACGGTTTTCGATGCTACTTTGAATTGTTCGAATTGGTGTGCATCGTCGGCCCTGACAGCATTGCGACGAGCACCTGCGCTACGCTGTCCGAGATACCTATAGTGAGCCTTGTCTTGCAGATGAAGATGCCGTCTTACCTCAGGGGATACGCCTGCGATAAGATAGTAAAGATATGGAAGTTGCATTCGCCTGAAGGAACAGCAGCGACTCTGTTTCTTTCAAGATAGTAATTGAGCGTCTTTATGTCACACTGGCGACCTCTCTCGGTGAACTGCAATTCAGTGTACTTGCCAAACCGAGAAGCATTCGGATTAAAGAGGGTGCGCACATTTCCAAATGTTTCGATGGAGAGTTTTGCACCTTTCTTTCCAGGATTCGAGACGGAGAGTTCAAGGAAGGTTTTGGTGGCAAGACGTCTGTTCTCAGACTTTCCTCTTGTGGTTTCGCCACTGAAAAGAATGGACTGGCCCTGTGCCGTGCGCCGCATGTGGTATAAGCATCGCTGACGAGTTGGAATATGTGGGGGCACAGGCGAGATTTTCCAGGAGAGTTGTCCCGATACTCTGCAGAATACTTGTGGAGGACAGAGTCAGCGTTGAAGGAACTGAAAAAAGAGTGACTGGGATGAGTGGTGAAGTCTGAGGGGGAATTCTTCCCAAGGGGCTTCTCTAGCCTGGAGGAAGGCTGTCTAGGGACGTCTGATGCTGTCTGAGGCTGTCTAGACACTGAGAGAGGCACTCGAGGCCTTCTCGAACTCGAACTCGAACTCTCGAAACTCTGAAATGCGACTTCTTCTTATTTGTAAGTAGGTACAGTGTAATGTAAGTCGCGAGTGGCTTACTTAAGCCACTCACGTGTCTAAACTCGAAGCGACTAAGTCAACACTAGAGTAAATGCATAGAAAGAAAAAAAAAGAAAAGAAAGTAAAAACAATGAAATAATAAAAATACCCTGGTGGGGAGTATACTCTCCCTACAGCATTTGAAGAGACGTACTTGTGTGGGTTGACAATGATGAGGCCTGAGGTCTTAGGATCAGTAGCACAGTCACCCAGCGTCACAATTCAGCACAGGCATCCACAGCACGGTGACAGCATCACACTGTGACAGTGACTCAGTGACTCAGTGGCACAGTCACCCAGCATCACACAGTCCACCCAGTTAGCACAGCCACATAAGCGACGCAGTCTCACAGTGTCGTACAGGTCGGTACAGAGCTTCCAGAGCTACACAGATGCCTATGGTGGCTACATCCCAACTCCCGCGCAACATTCAATCATTATCACTCCTGTGTCGTGGATTACCAGGTGAATTGCGAGAGCAAGCAGACATAGCATGCGGCCGAGTTCAAAAAATGGTCAGTGACTAGTGACTCTCAGTCTGCCGTAATAACGTATTTCCCTCCATTTAGTTTCTTGTCACGCAAGCCACCACTGCAACGGACGAATGCTACAGTCTGGAGTATAAGTGGTTGTCCGTGGACGTGCCGGCTACCGATCACCGGTATCGTCATGGTAGCCAACACTCAACAGTTGGCTGATAAGTCGTAAGTTGCTCTCGGAATACCTTTTACAGCGGTAAGGACTGTTTATACGCGGTGACATGAGGCTCAGCCAGCCAGCACACCCAGGATCACACCCGCATTTGCAGCCAGGCTAGTGGCCACCGGTGACTTTCTCGGGTGGGAGGACTCGTCTTGGCCCAGCTTCATCAGCCAGTTTCATTTCCGGAATGATGACGGTGAGTGGTGCCATTTGATTGCATTACACAGTCACCAGTTGTCGTCTAATTTATGCAGTAGTTTTGTCATCGGGCGCGTTACTATGACAGAGTAAGGAGACGCATTCGAACAAACCTTGTGATAAATTTGTGATCACTCGATCCCCGCCCTCTGCAGAACTTGATATCTTCTGTGTTCACACTAGAACTTATACATAGTGGTTGGCGAAAAATTTACGGACTGAACGATAAGAGTACGAGCGAAAGGGTGGGATCGTATTGCTTCACAAGTAGTGACACACAAAGTACAAAACAAGACATATCACGCTCAGGAGATATAAAACAGCAGGGAGCGTAGGTATGTCAAATGTGACGAATGAATGCCATCTAGGCACTGGGAGAAGTAGAGTGAACTTTTCATGCAAGTGTCAGAGGAGTATAGCAATCAAGCGGACGTACGTACATGCGACTGTGCTTTCGGTGAAAGAAGCTCGGCGACGCTTGCGTGGGTTGTGCAATACGACGCCACTCTTGCATATGTCGTGGCGAATGTGTCCAACATCAATATTAGCATCCTCGAGCTTACGCTCGGCTGTCTGGGCTCTAAACCGGTATAGGTTACCAAGTGCAATCGTCTCATCAACCTTCGCAGCAGCGAGCTGCTGTTCAAGGATACACACATTGCATAGGGCACGTGCAGCTTCAAGGACGAAATTGGCCTCCTCTCGTTCAAGCTCAATGTCCAAGCCCTTGTCATCGACCTGCAGGTATGCCGACCAGCCAGAGTGCCAACCGAGGCGATGCGTAAGTACGTTTGAATGAGTCTCATATTCCGTCAAGACACTTCACCACTTACCGCTTTTGCGGGAGTACTGTTTGTTTTTGGGGAGACAAAATTGAGGTTGCGATTTCGAAAGGGAGTACTGTAAGACTGGAATACGGCAGACTTGTGTAGTCTCAATGCACCAATAGCTGAGGGTGTCCCTTTTGGGAGGACTATGTTGCTAGAGATGCTCCACTGCACTGGAGAGTGTGGATTCGATGTAGAGTCAGTGCTAGGATTTTCGGGGTCACTGGCAGACGCGTCTGAAGCAACTCGTGTACTGAGGGCACCAGAGCGAACTACAATGCCTAGTTCACTTTGACTCTTCGCCTGGTCAACTCGGGGGTCGTCGTCCTCCACTGGAAGATCACTCAAAACAGGTGAGCGTGACATGAGGTCGAAGGAAATAAAGAGCGACGGCGGAAATGTTGGGAATTTGGAGGTGGAAGCATCCAAAACCTTCGATATCAAGTTTGATCAAGTTGCTGACACACATGCCACCGTCGCTTTGACTCAACTCATCACACATATTCGCTTCAATCATGGATACGACCACTCACCTCGTGCCAACTCTTCGACTTGCCTCATTTCAGTTTCGGAACAGAACGGTTCAATGTCGTGCGCCCAACTAATCAAGTTCCGACAAACCGATCTAATTGTGCATAAGTCTCAAGGAAATCGATGCTGACTTTATCCCCAAGATCGACTCGTGTTGTCATCGAGGCCATGGTGACCTTTCTCTGAGTGAGTTTTTTTTATCTAATGATCGTCAAAATTGTTAACCATTCACGTGGTAGAGCCGGCTTGCATAGACTCGAAACTTGACGTGTACAGTTCGACGGTGGATACATTGATACGTAGGGTCTCGTTTTATTCCTTGTAAGTCGCATTGTCGTCTACTGCGTATCGTCTCCCACAGATCGGAATGCCCAACTGCCCACAGTGTCTCAAGAGCTTCTCGTCCGCCCGAAGGGTTGCTGCTCACCTTGCACAGCTGAAATCCAAGTGCCATGCTTGGCAGTGAGAACGACTCGGGCTCTCCCTTCATTCCTCATCGTTGACTGTTGGTAGTATGCCCAACTCCTCTCCATCACTAGACAGTTTTCACGATCTGCCCACTTGCGACGGTTTCGATGTCGTTCAGCCTGTCCACGATGCCATCGATACATTTGTCCCCTTCGGTGATTCCGACTTCGATGGAGAGGAAGGAATCTGGAATCCATCCATAGCTGAATCCGCTGCTCTCCTTGCTGAATTAGGACAAGGCCATCAAATCCAGCCCTTCTCCAGTGCAGGGGAGGTCTTCGACACCGGCAAAACGTTTCTTAAGCATTTTGAATTGGATCCATTCTCCTCCTTCTGTTGTACTAATTTATATTATCCCTTCTCTGGCCTCAATGATTGGGAAATGGCCAACTTCCTTCTGCGATCAAAAATGAGCATGGCGAAGATAGACGAATTTCTATCATTGGGCTCAGTATGTCTGCGTCACCGGTTCTACTCTCGATATATTCCATTAATCGGTTGGTTCTCAGGTATGCACTCTGCCGCTTTCGTTCTGGACTGCCAAGGAACTGCGAAGCCGAATAGAATTACTTCCAACCGCGCCACGCTGGAACTACAGGATCATCACAATGTCCTATCCTACGAAGAGTCCAGCTATTCTATACTTTCGTGACTCTCTCGAGTGCATCGAAGCACTGTTCAACCATCCGTACTATGCAGATCATATGATGTACACTCCATTCCGAGTTTTTACAAGTGCTGAGAGGGTCATCAGGGAGTTTAGTGAATGGATGAGCGGGGACGTGGCATGGCGGATGCAGGTAGGACATTATGATCCCAGTCTACTTGCACTGATTTCATCCAGTCCAAACTCCCACCGGGCACTATGTTGTGCGGCATAATCCTTTCGTCCGACAAAACTCATATAATGAATATGTGCGGTGGAAAAGTCGCTCACCCACTTCTTATCAGCCTCGCAAACATTAAGATGGCCATGCGGAACAAAGCATCTTCACATGCCTTCTTGCTCAATGCTCTTATGCCCATCGTTGAATTTATCCACCCCATGCATCGGATATGTTCTGTATTGGAGGCTCGCCTCTTTCACGAGTGTCTTGACATAGTTCTTCAACCCCTCAAAGTCGCTGCCCGAATTGGACGAATGATGTCTGATCCTGCTGGAAATCTCCGCCACTGCTTCACGCCACTTGCTGCATATATTGTGGATACTCCAGAAGCATGTATGCTGGCTTGCATCTGTGGAAAGATGTCTCCGGTGACGATGGCCAGTTACAAGGACTTTGGCGATGCATTTCAGCATGAACGCCATACTGGAGCGAGGACACTTTCCCAGCTCTCTCGCATTCAATGCGACCCAAATGACGTCGAGAGGTATTTTGCGCTGTGTAAAGATTTTAGGTTGAGCGGCGTTGTGGAGCCATTCTGGCGGAATTGGCCATTATCCGATCCTGCTAATTTCTTGACGCCAGAACCGCTACATCACTGGTACCGGAAGTTTTGGGATCACGATGTCCAGTGGTGCAAGAACGCTCTCGGCACACCGGAACTCGACTTTCACTACTCCGTCTTACACCCAATCGTTGGCATGCGCCATTTCAAGGACGGTATCATGGCATTGAAACAGGTTACTGGTCAAGCTCAGAGAGACATGCAGCATTTTATGGTAGCTGTTATTGGTGGGGCTGCATCACGAGATGTAGTGATTGTGGTTCGTGCCCTCATGGACTTCCGGTACTTGGCTCAAGCTCCTAGGATTACCTCAATCATACAGGACAGGATCAAAGCAACCCTTGCGGAGTTTCACAATCACAAGGATAAAATTACTGAAGAAGGTTTGCAGAGAGGGGCAGAGAGCAGCAGTGCTCTAAACCACTGGTTTATTCCCAAGTTGGAATTGATGCAAAGCGTCGCACTGAGCATCAGCGAACTTGGCGCGCCTGTGCAATGGTCAGCCGACAGGACGGAACATGCCCACATCGAGGTGATTAAGGAACCTGCATCCATGACGAATCATCAAAACTACGATACCCAGATTTGCCGTTACTTAGATCGTGTCGAGAGATGCCGGCTATTCGAGACAGCGACTCGTCTGAGCACACTGGGCAATGCCGACGACACTCATGATCAGGACTTAGCCATTGAGGATGACGGGGCCGAGGATGATGAGTTGAATATGGCAGACGATGAAGATGCCGCGGCGATCTTGAAAGATATCTGGTCCTCAAGATGTTCTGTTCCGGATTTCTTCAGCGTCGCAGAGAAGCTTAGGGCGGCCTTGCCTGGTTCTATCCCACACCCAGTCCGCACGTTCTCTTCGGGAGCTACCGCCCTCTGCGTTAATCGTTGACCGTCCATCAAACGCATCTCTATCGATAAGGCTGCTGAACTATTCGATATTCCAGACCTCCGAGGAGCCCTTGCAGACTACCTGAGTCGTGAAGGACCACATGCGCAGAACTTCCACTCCTTTGGCCGACAGCGGCACTCACCTCTGGGTGCTCACCTCCCATTCAGTGACCTTCAGGTCTGGTACAAGGTTTGTCTTCAACAAAAGTCATACCACAATTCTAGTTCTCTTGAGCCTGTATTCACAATCAATGCTTGCCCCCCCAATCGTACATGGAAGTATGGCCACCACGACACGGTGATTTTGCAGGTGGATGCACGCCATGAATGGCCTGCCAGTGGCCTCACAGGTATGTCATTTAGATGCCAAGTGATTCTACACTAATGATTGCCTCTGTAGGTCATACTGTGGTAGATGTTCGCCTTATCATGTGCCCCATCTCTCCCAGAGGGCTCTGGCTTGTCTGGGATGATCGCCTCCTTGTTTATGTTCGGCAGTTCGATATAGTCCCACAGCGGCAAGCCGATGTGGACCTGGCAACAGGATTACACATCCTGAAACGGGCGACACGTTGAAGAGAAAGATGGATGGGGACCTGGGGGTATGCCTGAGGTCTCCCTGAGTGAAGGAAGGGGTCAGTTCGACCCAGGGGGCTAGAGCTTGCCTGGTAGGAGGGTCAGGGATGGAGAAAAAGCAGTAAAAACGCGCCCAGAGATCCAAAAGAAGGTCGAGATAACGTCTAACGAGAGTCTGAGAGAGGAGAAATGAAAATCCGAGGCTTCCGGCCTTCGAATTCCGTCCTATTTCGTCTAGGGTAACTCGTCTTGTTATTGTTGCTAAGTATGTACAACACTCATCTAAGTGCGAGTCTGGCTTACATAAGCCAAACTCGTGCAAATACTAAGTAGCAGAAGAGGTAGAGTAAAGATAAAAAGAAAAATTAAAGTAGAAACAATGAAATAAATGAAATCACCTACTAGGGAGGTTACTCTCCCTACATCCGAGGGGGGGTTTGGATGTTGACTGTCCCCAGTCATCTCATACCTAGCTGTACCATAAGACGAGGTGGGGTATCAACCCTCGAAACGAAGCTCTAAGTGAAAAAAGCAAAAAATGCGAACTCGAAACAAGAGAAACCACATAAAAAAAATAAAAGGACTACTCAGCTGCCACCCACAGTGGTATATGCACCATTATCCTCGAAACGAGAGGGGGGACCCAGCTTGAAGGGATCCGAGGCTGCCTCGAAGGGTTCGAAGGGGTCTCGAAGCGAGTTGGAGGGGGGGAAGTGGTTTACCAGCAACTCGAAGCTACCCCGAGGGTTTCGAAGGTTGCTCAAAGGTTGCTCGAAGGGCTTTGAAGGCGACTTGGAGGGTTTCGAAGGCGACTTGAAGGGTCTCGAAGGCGAGTTTCGCCTCTCGATTGAGCTCGAGGTGCTCGGAGGTGCTCGGAGAGGGATGGGTTACCTTCACACTCATACTCCGACCCTTGACAGTCTTGGGTTGGTCTCGAGAGGGGGCCAGGGGCTGGCTCGAAGGGGGTTGGGTCGCTTTCGAAGCTGATAGCTGACCCTCGATGGCCTCGGGGCGAGCTCGAGAAGGGGTGGGGGTCTGGGAACTCGAAGGAGACATCTGTACCTGGGTAGCTAGACCTCCTGGGCCTCGAGTGAGGGCCCAGAAGTCCAAACGAGCCTGTATGCTGCGCCCAAGCGCCTCACGAGGGATTTCCTCACCTGTAGGCAACACAACTCGACCTCTGACTATCTGACACCTTCCTGCAGCCAGATACGAAGTGCACACCCTGCACCGAGCTCGAATGTGTCCTTCTCGACCACAGAAGAAACAAAAACTAAACCTTCGAGGGTGCCTCTGGTACCTCGAAGCTCCTCGACTGGCAGGGAGGGCCTCACTCGAGCCTTCGCACTCTCGATGGGGTGGCAGACCTCTTGACGCTCTTGAACGCGACTCAGAAGGGGCAGGGGTAGGCTTCGACATTGAGGTCGAGGCCTCTCGAGGCTGAGGCGAGCTACCTTCGGATGCCACGAAGTGAGGGCAGAGTCTTGAGGGCGTCTCGAGGTGAGGGGGACTCTTCAATATGGGCTCAGGATGCTGGGCGACAGTACCCAAGGGGTGCTCGAGGTGCGACAAGTGCCTCGAGGCAGTCTTCGAAGGGGGCTCAGAACACGAAGGGTGCCTCGAAGGGGGCTCTGGATGCAGCGAGTGTCTCGAAGGGGGCTTGAGATGCGAGGGATGTCTCGATGAGGTCTTCGAAGGAGGGCTGAGGTGCGAGGGCCATCTATACGAGGTCTCGAGAGGTGGACTATACCTTGACGAGGGCTCAAGGCGAGGGGAATACCTCGAAGCGGCGCTCGAGAGTTTGTGAGGACGAGGGCAAGAGGTCGAGGATGAGCCGAGGTCTCGAGGCTTACTTGAAGAAGACTGAGGATGAGGGGAACAATCCTCCATACCATCCCAACGATCCACTGAGTACAAACGCGACCATCAATCGTCTCTCGAGGCACGAAGCGAGTTCAAAGGCGAGTCACCAGCCTGCTGAGTGTGATCACACCTAGCTGGATGTGCCTCAGGGTGCCACGAGCCTGCATGAGTGACTTGGAGAGGGAATGAGCTGCTCGAAGCGAGCTCAGGAGTGGGAGGGCGGTTCTTCGAAGTTCGAGGGGATGCCTCGAAAGGGGGATGAGGGAGAGGCTTCGTGCTCGAGCTTCCCTGGGAGTGTCTTCTAGAATGAGACCGAGAGCACTCCACAGGGGCATCTCGAGGGTTTCTGTCCAAGGGAGAATGCGAGCGCTGGGGTAAATTCTCACCTCGCTCATGAGTAGGACCTCTCGAAGGGTCCTTCGAAGATCGAGACAGTCTCTCGAAGCCTGCGGAGGGTTCGTACCAAACCTCACGAGATGACGAGCTTCTCGAGAGGGACTCTAGGCGAGGCTGAGGGCTGCTCAAGACTCGCATGTAGCCTACATATGCCGGTCGATCCTCGAGCTGGTCTCGAGACCTTCTCAAATACTTATCCATAGCTGGCAGTAGCTGTCTGAATAGAATGGAAATATATTTCACAAATAAACCTGATTATTGGATGTAATAGGCACAGGGAATGGCCAACGAGTGAACCGAGCGTCTGCGGAGGGTCTCGAAGGGTACTTCTAAGTCTCGATTTCGCCTCGATGCGACCTGGAATGTCTAGGGGAAGTCGGAGAGACGTGGCAACGAACCACGAAGGGGAGAGAAGGGTGCAGGGAACTCGTATGAAGCGTCTCGAAGTGGTTTCGACCACCAAAAACTGAAACTAGTCACAGTTGTGACTTGAAGCTTGTTCTCGACTATGCAGGCTCACTGGACTGCCAAAAATGCGCAGATAACAATTGGAAAATGACTTATATTCGTCTATAAACGAAGTTGCACGTCTAACGAAGCGTCTTGTGTCTCGAAAGTCTCGAAAGTGTCTGATAGTAATTGGAAGCGTCTCGGGGGATCTCGGAGTCGTCTCGAAGCGTCTAGTAAGGGTTACGAAGCGTCTAGTAGGAGTCTCGAAGCGTCTAAAGGGGAGTTCGAAGCTGTCTCGAGGCGTCTGGTAGGGATCTCGAAGGGTCTCGGATGGGTCTCGACAGGGTCTCGATAGGGTCTCGAAGCGGTTCTACTGACTCAGAAGTGACTGTGAATACTTTCCTACAACTCTAAAGGGCACGAAAATGCGAGGGGTAGTGCCAGGGAGCAAGGCTGTGGCAGGGGTGGGAGGACAGTGGCGCTTTGACGAAGAGCCGCTGGGCGGAATTCCACGAAACTTCGGGTGGTGGTAGAGGGCGTCTAGGGGCGCTGGGAGATCAAGGAAACGAGAGAATCGGCGCACCCAATCCCGAGTTATGCCCAATTTCATCCTACTAAGCCTTTCTCCACAAAAAGCAGGATATCTCTGGAACCGTTGAAGCGAATGCGTCGAAAATGGTATCGTTCGAAAGCTCTCGTCGAGTAGGTTCGGCGTCTCGAAAAGCGAGAGGTAAGGCGCGTCGGTTGTGGAGATATCGCGTGTGCGAGCTCGAAGGTAGGAGGGGAAGGGGGGTACCAAGCAAAAACAGCCCCCTCACGGTGGGCTCCAGATGAAGAGAAAGATGGATGGGGACCTGGGGGTATGCCTGAGGTCTCCCTGAGTGAAGGAAGGGGTCAGTTCGACCCAGGGGGCTAGAGCTTGCCTGGTAGGAGGGTCAGGGATGGAGAAAAAGCAGTAAAAACGCGCCCAGAGATCCAAAAGAAGGTCGAGATAACGTCTAACGAGAGTCTGAGAGAGGAGAAATGAAAATCCGAGGCTTCCGGCCTTCGAATTCCGTCCTATTTCGTCTAGGGTAACTCGTCTTGTTATTGTTGCTAAGTATGTACAACACTCATCTAAGTGCGAGTCTGGCTTACATAAGCCAAACTCGTGCAAATACTAAGTAGCAGAAGAGGTAGAGTAAAGATAAAAAGAAAAATTAAAGTAGAAACAATGAAACAAATGAAATCACCTACTAGGGAGGTTACTCTCCCTACAACGTGCATCGGGGGAGTTTTTAGGGGATGTCCTTCCTCTGGATCAGATTAAGTCATACGCTCATCTTGACCTCGCTTTGGTGAAGCCGCTGATAATTGATTCACGAGTACTAACGGCTTTCATTCTGCACAATCATTCTGGCTAAATAGATACTTTGATAAGGAGTTTTACTATGCGCTGTCTTTGTAACATACTAGTTAGCAAGTGAAAAACGTGGTATGCTTGAATTTTCGTTGTGTGGATTTATACGGTGAAACTTGCAGACTTGCAGACGAGCGAGTGGCATTCAACCCATTTGACTTAAGCTCTTTGGGCACTTAGTGGCTGTCAGGGCGCAGTGGTTCCTTTCATATCGATTACAGTTACTACCGCTCAGATTTCTTACCTGGTGTGAGCGAGACTGAACGTTGAACTTTGGGTTCGTGACTCCTCATTCGCCACCGACAACATTGCAGCGGGTTCTTTCGGAATTGCTATGCAGGTATGTAACGGTCTAATCAAACTAGTTCTTGCTGTCCTGACGCGTTGCAGTTATACTGAACCGTCATTTCAGTATCATGAATTTTAAATTTTGCGCCCCTCAAAGTTCTTTGCCTGTCGACCTACAGATCTTCGCACGCATACCTATCCTCCATTGCTTTCATGCTACCAGTCTAATTGCATGCGAGACGTAACTCTTCCACAAGTTCCACTAGCCGCGTATTACCTCTGGCAGTCCGGACACTTGCTACAATTCATGCGGAGTCGACTGAGAGCTTTCGTTTGATCCAGGCAACAAGTCTCTTCAAGATGCCAGGGCCGCATTTAGATCTGTTCTTCAAGCATTGCTCTTGGTAATCATGTCATCAGACCTGGACGCAGTGGAGGTGGGTTTGCTTAGCCATGATTATCATTCACATGCAGTACAGATAAATGCCATGACCACGGATGTGCCCGGAGTAGATTCCATGCTCGAGTTGTCACTGTAATCGCCCCCGCAGACCTCCCACATGATGGGAGTTGAACATGGATCCTTTGACACTCGGTGAGTTCGAAGCTATGGTATGGAAGGATTTCGCAGGGATTGGGCCTTTCCCTACTTACATACTGCCATCGACCTAGAAGTCGATGCCTCCTTTGTCCCCCAATCCCTTCGCTCTCCTAGTTCCATAGTTCCAGCTTCACGCGATCCCGTCACGCGCGTACGGTGACATCACGACGAAGATCAAGCAAGAAGTCCTCATCACCCTTGCGTCTCTCGTCTCACCAGCTGGTGGGTTCTCTGCTCAAGTCGTCGCTGCCATCGCTTCCATAGACCCCCACATGATGGGAGTTAAATGTGGATCCTTTGACACTCGGTGAGTTCGAAGCTATGGTATGGAAGGATTTCGCAGGGATTGAGCCTTTCCCTACTTACATACTGCCCCTGACCATGAAGCCGATACCTCCTCTGTCCCCCAGTCCTTTCGCTCCTGCAGTTCCAACTTCATGACGTCCCCACCTCCCCCTCACACGCTCGCCATCCCTCTCCCGCCATCATACTTCACCCCTCCGGATATCCCCACCAAACCTCATCAAACCTCACTGTTTCGTGAGTAAGTTATCAGGATCGCGACGCTACAATGGTTGGCTGCATCTGGGTGATACTGGTGTGCCCTCATCCTCGCATGAACAAACTGCACTGACTTTGCAAAGAACGAAGCGGGCGACAGCTGGCCAGGGTGGCGCAATCATGCAACTCGAGAGGGTCGGAGACATCCTTGCTCAACCTCAGCAAACACCCAGACAATGGGTCATTCTTCCAGATGATGCACCACGAAATTTTTTGGCTCCGACACCTCACCGCCAGAGGAGGGTCACACAGGCCTCTCAAAAGGGTCAAAAGCGCAAGGTAGTTAACTTCTATTGGTATATCTAGATACCTGCTGATGTATGCTTAACAGACTCGTACTACGGAGAACCACACTGAAGACTCGGCCATTGAAATGAATCTCGATTGCAGACCTTCACCTGAGTTTCAGATGGCAGAACCTGGGTCCAGATTTGGGTTCCACACACAAACCCCCAGACAACCCTCTTTCATTGGGACGCAATCACTGAACGAGTATGAGCAAGACCGAACAATGTACCAGGCGCATCAGACCGCAAATACTGCTGCCCCTCGAGCACAAGGTCGGGCTGTTGTGTCTCAGACAACCAGTGCGTCGATTTAATCTGTCCAACACATGCACCATCGATACGCTTACTCACACCAACGCTAGCCACCACCCAGCTTGTTTCCCAGCAGCCTCGCATACCCCAAGATAGAGCGGCCACCGAGCGTAATTCCGGACTTACCTCTAGATTTCGTCCACAGCCCCTCTCAGCGGTCCCAGAGGTTCCATCTATGTCATCGACACCCAATCCATTCGTGTCCCGGTGTCACGCACCAAAGGTGTTTGGCGACGTGAGCATGGACTCAGAAGCTGAATGATGAAGAACGGAGAACAGAGAAGCCTAGCCCTAATGTGAAGAATGACTGATATTGCCAGCAGTCATCCATCGCACAAGAACCATCCTTAACGTTAGGGAAGAAACCGCTCGAGCACCCGAAAAAAACTTTTTGAGTGCTAGTTTACGGCATTCCGATTTTTCGAATATCTCTGTCAATTTAAAAGATATCGACACCATTCCCACGCTCACAGGAAGCTCTCGACCATGCCATCCTGCCTACCAAATTTGGTAACGATCCGCGCACTCCACGATTTTCTGCATCATTTCTACCAACAAACGCCCATTTCGCCAATATTTATCGTAATGGCCACCTCCTCAACCGTCTCTTCGCTCGTGTCCTTTGCTAGGGAGAATAACTACGAGTACCTGCCAGGAATCCCCACTAGCTCTCGCCCCGAAGCCTCCTGGTTCATCCCTCCCTCATCCATGACCTCCCATCCTATCACTTTGGGACAGCGCATTCTTCTCGTCAGTCAGACGTCGAGGAAGACGTTCTTTGGTCGCCTCAAGTCTGTTATCAGGCTTGAGAGGTCTTATGTGGTTGTTTCAGTCTCTCCAGTCGAAAAGGATTATGGATTTTTCCTTCCTGCCCCCTGCAACGTCTATCTCTCAATCTCGTCTTTCATTCTCCCAAAATTGCGACAGCTCCAGTACCAATTACTATCATCTACACTATCTGATCGCATTCATGATGATTTTGAGGCACTTCTCCCTGCCCTCATTGGAGAAGACGGCCCCTCCCTTACAAACCCCTTACAAAGTGTTTCCCTCTATTTACTTCAGGCTGCGCTACCTTTTGTATATAAGTACCAATACGTCGCAGCAAGTAGCACACAACAAAAGAAGCAAGTAGCCCCCCCTGCATAGGATACTGTCCCCTTTGTAAAGAGACTACTGCCCAATCATTATCGACGTTATCTGCCTTATTGTCATCGCTCTAAGGCCCTTCATTATCTTCTTTATTCTTGCAGTATCTGAGGCTCCATTAAGGGTCTATTTACTGTTACTCTTCATCATCTTACGTCGCTTCTAGGCTCCAAGTAGCCTAGATATCTTCGCTTTTCTGTCATTCCCCTGCTCCCCTCTCATCAGGAGCACCCTTCCCTTCTGCCCTAGTCATCTAGGTGTGCAGAACCCCTCCCCCACTTCGCTGTAACCGATCCCTCGAGCCAAAGTCCGCGAAGGTAAACCACCGACTTGGCATTTGTCTTTGTGTTGGGTTTTTTTTGGTGTTTTCACCATAGATCCACACATCGACTCACAACGGGGAGCTTCATCCTCGGCATCCCCTGCATCATCAAGGCTTGACGACGGACCATCGTTGGAGTCGCACGACTCTTCACCAGATCGAGGTTCACTTAAGTCACTACTTGCGTCATCATTAATTCGTTAATCATTTTGCACTGGGCAGAGAACTTACCGTTCGGTTTGGGAAGGCTTAAAGGAATTTTTTTCGCTAGTCCTCTTCGACGAACCAGAGAGAGTTATTGACACGGGCCGGTGTGAGTCGACGTGTGGATCTATGGCGAAAACACCACAAAACCAACACAAAGACAAATGCCGAGTTGGTGGTTTACCTGCGCGGACTTTGGCTCGAGGGATCGGTTATAGCGAAGTGGGGGAGGGGTTCTGCACACCTAGATGACTAGGGCAGAAGGGAAGGGTGCTCCTGATGAGAGGGGAGCAGGGGAATGACAGAAAAGCGAAGATATCTAGGCTACTTGGAGCCTAGAAGCGACGTAAGATGATGAAGAGTAACAGTAAATAGACCCTTAATGGAGCCTCAGATACTGCAAGAATAAAGAAGATAATGAAGGGCCTTAGAGCGATGACAATAAGGCAGATAACGTCGATAATGATTGGGCAGTAGTCTCTTTACAAAGGGGACAGTATCCTATGCAGGGGGGGCTACTTGCTTCTTTTGTTGTGTGCTACTTGCTGCGACGTATTGGTACTTATATACAAAAGGTAGCGCAGCCTGAAGTAAATAGAGGGAAACACTTTGTAAGGGGTTTGTAAGGGAGGGGCCGTCTTCTCCAATGAGGGCAGGGAGAAGTGCCTCAAAATCATCATGAATGCGATCAGATAGTGTAGATGATAGTAATTGGTACTGGAGCTGTCGCAATTTTGGGAGAATGAAAGACGAGATTGAGAGATAGACGTTGCAGGGGGCAGGAAGGAAAAATCCATAATCCTTTTCGACTGGAGAGACCGAAACAACCACATAAGACCTCTCAAGCCTGATAACAGACTTGAGGCGACCAAAGAACGTCTTCCTCGACGTCTGACTGATGAGAAGAATGCGCTGTCCCAAAGTGATAGGATGGGAGGTCATGGATGAGGGAGGGATGAACCAGGAGGCTTCGGGGCGAGAGCTAGTGGGGATTCCTGGCAGGTACTCGTAGTTATTCTCCCTAGCAAAGGACACGAGCGAAGAGACGGTTGAGGAGGTGGCCATTACGATAAATATTGGCGAAATGGGCGTTTGTTGGTAGAAATGATGCAGAAAATCGTGGAGTGCGCGGATCGTTACCAAATTTGGTAGGCAGGATGGCATGGTCGAGAGCTTCCTGTGAGCGTGGGAATGGTGTCGATATCTTTTAAATTGACGGAGATATTTGAAAAATCGGAATGCCATAAACTAGCGCTCAAAAGTTTTTTCGGGCGCTCGAGCAGTTTCTTCCCTAACGTTAAGGATGGTTCTTGTGCGATGGATGACTGCTGGCAATATCAGTCATTCTTCGCATTAGGGCTAGGCTTCTCTGTTCTTCATCATTCAGCTTCCGAGTCCATGCTCACGTCGCCAAACACCTTTGGTGCGTGACACCGTGCTCGTGCAGGTAATGATGGATACTCTGGCAGTGGGATCAATGAGAACTGACTGATGCACTCCCTATTGACAAAGGGTCAAATGATGTCCTTGACTTCAACCGCATGTCGGAGGACGCCGAGCCTCACGAACTTGATGACGGTGAGTACATAGTATCTTACATTCCGTTGGTGCTAACTAATTTTTAGAGTTAGGGCTGGGTGGTCAAACTCCCTCGCCCCAGGTGCGTTCTCAGCGGTCGTCTTCGCAGCAACGATTCCCCCAGCCACATGTCCGTACTCAGCCTATAGTGTCTTCCCAGCCTGCTCCCTCCCAGCAATATGTCCCTCGGGGTGCAGCACCCTTGCATTCTGGTCCCGCTCCTGCTCAGCGGCCTACAATCCCGACCCTCCCGACCACAAGTTGCACCCGAACGTGCTCCAGCTCCCCCATCACCTCAACATGGAGATAGTATCTCCTCACATCAGTCTGGTATGCCACAAGATCGTGGAGTATGGTCCAATGATGGACCACAGCTGCATCATGGCAAAGAGGTAAATAATTATAATATTAATTCACTGCACTTACACTGTTGAAAGGTTGGTGTGGACTACGACATTAGTGCAAGGCATCAGTCCCAAAACCGTTGCCCTTGTCCTCCCTCGCCTACATACCTTACAGGCACTATCAGCAGTGAGAAACATCGCTCCAAGAAGCTGCGTTCCAACGCGGTTAGCCATGTGCAGGGTAGGTTGCACAGTGAGGAGGACTCCTTGGGCGATAGCTCGAGTCTTGTCAGTGAGCACTGCGGTAAGTATTCCAGGATGACCAAGGCAGATCATCAGGAAAATCATTTTGACAGGTAGCAACATGTGTCAGGTACATAGTGACATACAGCTTCCATAGCACTACATAGCATCAGGTACATTTTCCATATTGATATGAAGCTGTCACCAAGTGATATGAAGTGCTACATAGCTACCATAGCAATGGACAATCATCTAGTAGGAAGCTGTAGACATGGTAGCACACTATGATTTCTACAAAGACAATGCTACCTACATAGTAATGAGGCAGATTATCACATTTGTGTCTCATTCAAGTTCAGGCACAAAGTTAATAAACTGTCTTATGAGGCACATATATGTGTACACCCTGACATGTGCACACATGACTGTAGCCCGAACATGTATTTAGCAAAGTCAGTCATATCATATTTCACTTCTACTCCACGCTAGCATTTTTCGGTCTGCTGTGGTGCAAACTCTTGGGTGAGGCAAAGGGAAGAATGCAGTTGTATGTTGCAACGGAGGTCCCGTTCCTCCGTCGTGAAATGGCAATCGACGGTGTTTGCATGGAGATCCTGGTCGAGATGGTTATCAAGTATGAGGACGATGGATTAGAGTGTAAGGTTGTGTTGCCTTAGTTCACACCCGCGAACTGTACCGTATGGTATTCGCAGTGTAAAATTTAAGACAATAATGTCCTTAAAGTCACTACGACGACTTTTATATACTAGACATGCAGGCATGTGATACCGGAGTATCACATGCCTGTGGATGATTACAGACATCTAAATTAGGGCACGGCCCCTAACACCCTCCCCCTGTAGAGCCGACTTAGGCTCGTAAGACGAGAAGAAAAGAAAAAGAAAAAGGAAAAAAGAAAAAGATAGGGAAGACCCTATGTACATTCACGCGAGATGTTGAATCTCGCAGCACTACCAATCCGAGGGTTATGCCTCATTTCAGTAATGCAGAGCAAGGTACGAAAGGTGTTGAACCCTTCGTACCACAACTCGAACTGAGGGGTTACGCCCTCGAGAAGACGATCCAGCACCCGATGTAGCGTCCCTTCTACATCGGAGCCAGCTCGTCCCTCATCTCGCCCTCCTCGGGCTCATCATTTTGTTCGGGAGTCCTCTCCCGCGAAATTCGACCTTCCACCCCCAAGTAGTTGGGCAGGTCATAGATAACTGCAGCGGAGCAGAAGTCCCTAATGATAGGGAGCTCTGCGTCACTGATTGTGCGAGCCTCATAGGCCGCAATGCGCTCAGTAGCGATCCCGAGGGTCCTAGCCTGGCACTCGACCCACTCCTTCGAGCGGTTCTCCTTCAATACTGGAGGGTCATTGGTTGCCGCCCTCAGAAGATCGAGCGCGGCTCGCACGTTGGGGTCTCGTTCCCCCCCATTATCGACAGCGCGGGTAATGTACTCTCTACCCGCTCTCCTGGCCCAAACGAGGGCATCGTCGGCATCGTGAGGAGTGATGCCATTAGCCGTGAGGTATGCGGCGATATCAGCCATACCGGCTGAGCGAGTGAACTCCCCTTCCCAGGGGACACGAGTACCATCACGAGGGGCCACCTCGGCACAATCCAGAAGGGCTCTGTAGCGACCCTTCGCTGCGAGGAGACGAACTAGCTCCCGGAACCAGACCATCTGGTCATAGCTCCCTCTGGGGACTGGAGCCAGTCATTCGTAGAGGAGGAATCCTCGTACTAATTGTGCTGTGGGAGGGCTGATTTCCCACTCGTCGTTGTTGGGGCGCTCACTGACACCTAGCGCCCCAGGGAACATTCTCGAGAGCTCGGAGCTCTCGTCTGAACCATTGTACCCATTCTGGTACTCGTGGATAAATTTAACCCAGTCAGCAACTGGGGCTTCGAGGCTCAGAGCCTCTCGTGGTAGTTCAGGGATCCCCCCTTTTCCCTTCTTTCCAGAGGTTCGACCTCCTCCTCTAGGATTAAACGCTCGACCCCTTGGAGGGGGTCGTTCTTGATGAGCAGGGGCTTGGGGGACCCCAGGGTTTTCGACCATCAGGCGGTTGTGGAGAGGCACGATGGGTCTCTGACCCATCTCTGGCAAAGGAGCAGCGGGTTGACCCCCTATCCACTGTTGTAAGGCCGGCTGTCCACCGGCGGGTTGTAATGCGAGGGCTTCTCCCTCCCTCCTTGCCCTTTCCTTGTCTCGTAGCGCCTCTCTCCTCTGGCGCGCTTTCTGGGAGGCCCAAACAGGCGGCCTCCATTCCTTAAGTGCGAGGTTCATGACCTCGTTCATGACCAACCTGCATTTCTTCCACAGGTTGATGTAGGTGATCAGCTCCTGCGCCCTAAGGATGCAAGGAGCATTCTCCTCAGGTTCTTCGTATGCTTCGGCGTACAGCTTGCAGATTTCCTCCGCGGTGTTAATGAGTCTAATGGGACCCATTATCCCCCTGTCCCATCTGGTAACTGATGCAACGAGATTTCCTCGTCTGAGGGGAACAGGAGGGGGGGTCCCCTGGCGAATGTTGGCGAGGGCGGCACCAAGCCTCTCATCATCGTAGGCGTAGAGGTTGTCGTTGATCCTCACAAAGAGGATCGACCTCACGCCATCCCTGCCTTGCCCAAGGACCTGTACTCTGTACGGGTTCTCTTCTCCCGTAAATTCAGGGAAGAGTGTTCCCTGAGAGGCAGTATCGACGACCATAGGAATGTCATCATCGTAACATTGTTGAGCGGAGGTATCTTCCTCCATGGCGGTAAATTCGTAATCAGGCGCTGCCTGATGGGTATCCTCGAGCTGCTTCTCTTTGCCCTTTCTTGACACTACAGGTTCAACCTGCAACCCCAGTGAAAACTGGACATTACCGGTTCTGACCATACGTTGTGAGGTGTGAATTTCCTTATTAGGATTATGCTTAGTTAGTGTCAAATATTACCAAATCTCAAATGAAGGTTTTGCAACGCTTTGCTTTACCTTTTGCATGCGTGATTCGCCCAATGTTGCCGCGATATGTCGACCTCAACGTCGTCGACCTTGCAAAGCATTACATTGCATTGCGTGTTCGTAATGCAATGCAACGCTTTGCAACTTCACAGTTACCAATGCAAGCAGAGAACACCGAACTCCTCCAGCAGTCCACTGGATGCCAATACGACTGCGTCTGCATCAAGTACGGGTGCGGGGAGGTCCACAAAGTCTCTCATGTAACGTGGCAGCATCATCTTGCCAACGCGAGTTCCGAGGAAGAATGCCAACACATATGCACTGCCAGACTCATGGGAGAATGAATAACTAGTCTCCCTCCTCTCCCCAATCCTCCATCGTCGCCGGATCGAAATTATTTTGTTCCTCCCAGTGTGCATAGGATCGAGGCACTCCAAGGTCTTTCCAAGCGAGCAAGAGCGCTGCAAGCGTGCTCGTGCGAAGCGGCCCACCGACATCAATCACACCGAAGCCAATTCAGGGATACAGGTGAGCACTCCAGCATTCTTTAGGTATTTCTGTGTACTGACGATGTATGTGATCACGTTCTCAGATGGATGCTAACGAGACAGCCAGTTCTTCACTATCCCAGCCAGTGCATCCAGACGACAGTGAGATGGATAACTTCCATCCTCCGGTACTTTTCTATTCCAATTCATGGTTCAGAGTACTAGACGAACCTTTCCAGGTACACACAGGTCTGTTCGATCCTATCAACGACAACGAGCCTCCCCTCTCTCCCCCACCTTCGCCACCCCACTCTACTCTTGCACCAGACGACGAACCTCGCTTTTCTCCGTCACCTTCACCGCATCACTCTTCTCCACCGGACATGCCAGACACGCCACCAACCCCTCCCGATCGCACACACCAGACTCCGCTAGATATATCATATCAGCGACGCGCTCGACCTCATATAAATATTCAAGACCTGTCCCAATGCATTATTCTTCCAAAATTGCAAGAGACCATGTACTTCGTGATGGCTCTTGCATCTGCTAGCTTAGAGGACCCGGTAGTAAAACTCAGTCCAATCGCTCTCGAGCGCCTTCGTAATCCCCCTCGTCAACCTCTTCGAATGGATAATCCCGGTCATCGTCACAGCGTCTCGATTTACCTCGCTACGGAGCACTCTTCTAAGGATGCCTATGAAAAAATATGTCGATCCACTGCTAGGAACTTCCCGAGTGCGCAGGGTGTCGACGAAATCCTCTCGTTTCACAACGTAGAGAATCTCATCGCGTCACTCACCGGCATTGAGAAAATTCAGCACGATATGTGCCCTAACAGCTGTGTTGCATTCACAGGTCCATACGCCGATCGCGAGCAGTGTCTGCTATGCACAGCTTCACGTTGGAATGAAGAAGTCTTACGGGGTACCAGTGGCCGCAGCAAGGTTCCAGCCAAGAGATTCACCACTATACCGCTAGGCCCACAACTCCAGGCACTATATCGCGACCCTGATTTGGCCCGTCAAATGCGCTACTTACACGAGCGTACGCAGGAAATCCTCGCAGAACTACGACAAACTGGATCAATATCTTTGGTCGATGACATCGCAGCCGGCTGGGACTACCTTGGAGCGGTTCTCGATGGTGACATCAAGCAGGACGACATCGTGTTAATGGTTTCACTCGATGGCGCTCAACTATACGAGAGCAAGCAATCCGACTGTTGGATATATATCTGGGTTATTCTTAACTTAGCACCTGACAAGCGTTACAAGAAACTTCACGTCTGCCCTGGCAGATTCATACCAGGTCCGAATAAACCAAAAAACATCGATTTGTTTCTATTCATGGGTCTTCACCACATCGCGGCCCTCCAGCGCAAAGGTCTTCGCATCTGGGATGCATCCAAGGATTGTGTCGTTTCCTCTGACCTCTATCTTCTTTTCACTACAGCCGATGGCCCCGGTCTAGTCTGCTGGGACGGTATGGTCGGACATAGTGGCAAAAATGGCTGTCACATTTACTGTCCAACACCCGGCAGACACAAGTTTCACGGCACCCACTATTATCCAGCTCTCCTGAGACCACGAGACAACTGCCCGCCCGGTAGTGACCACCCGGACATCAACGTCTTCCAACTCCCTCTTGGTGGCTCGGGTGATTATGCTTACAACCTCACGCGACTCGTTAGCGCTCCCAGTCAGCGGCAGTGGGATATTCACAAGACGGAAACTGGTATTACCAAGCCTCCATTAATCCTCGGTCTCGACCATTCTCGTTCTCTTGGAGTCCCCCTCTGCATGACGACGGACCTCATGCATCTCGCCGGCAACCTGTCAGACCTTCTCATTTCGCTCTGGCGCGGCACGATGGAGTGCAGTCACACAGACAACAAAGACTCATGGGACTGGGCAATTTTCCGTGACGAAGACATCTGGACCGCGCACGGACAGGCAGTTGAAGACGCCGGCATTGCCATTCCCGGTTCTTTTGACCGAAAACCGTGCAACATTGCCGACAAAATTAATACTGACTACAAAACCTGGGAATTTCATCTGTACATATTCTGCCTCGCTCCCGCCCTTCTGTATGGCATTCTGCCAGAACGGTATTGGTTGAACTTCTGCAAGCTCGTCCGTGGTATCCAGATCATGTCTCAACACGCCATCAGCAACCACGACCTTGCACACGCCTACGTTCTCCTCTGCTCCTGGGGCCGTGAATTTGAACTTCTATACTATCAACTCAGGCAAGACCGGCTTCACTTCATTCGCCCGTGTGTCCATCAAGTTCTTCATCTTGTTACTGAGGCGATGCACAAGGGCCCGCCGATTTGCTACGCACAGTGTACAATGGAACGTACCATAGGTAACCTCGGCCAAGAGATTTGACAACCGTCGAAGCCTTATGAGAACCTCGCTGAGGAAGGAGTACGGCGATGCAGGGTAATTAGATTTGCTGTATACATATTCCGGCACTCAAACTGAAATGCAAGGTTTCCAGGTGAACGCGCTGCTCGCAACCATGCCCGAACTCAACGATGGGATCAAGGGATATCCTATGGGCTCAGTCGACTTAGGACAAGGCTATGTCTTACTGCGCAAACGAGACAAGCGGCCGTGGCTCCCAACCGGAGAAGAAGCACGTATCATCAGTGAGTTCATGGGCCATGGTCAGACTATTCACCGCTTCAAACGATGGGCACGACTTCGCCTTCCTAACGGACAGATCGCCCGATCTCTGTGGCGAGAGAGGCTCAAACCGGTCACACAAGTATGCATTTCAAGAAATGTAAAGGTAGATATAAGATCACTCGTGCCGTACGATGCTAATGATCATTTAGTTTATTTATGGTGCACAGGAACGGTTTGGAGAAGTGCAATACTTCGCCAGACTCGCTATGGATGCGACTCAAGGTGCCGAGGAAGCGTGGCGATTCGAAGATATCTCTCTCGTCCGCCTCTACTCCCTTCCCGACGAATTGCTTTTGAAGAAGTCGTCACATACGCTCGTGTCATCAAAACTTACGGATGAATTTGCTGTCGTGCATGTCAAGTTAATCAAGAGTGTGGTCGGCATGATACCGCATCGTCTTAGACTTCCATCCGGTATCACTGAGGACCGCTTTTTCTTAATGGAAAAACCGGGTCTTGATATTTCACAATTAGGAATACCGTACAGCATTTATCAGGAGGAGGATGATCAGGACGCAGATATGGAGTAATCATTCTAGAGTATTACAGACTGCGTCAATGGTATACATGTGACAAGATAATGGGACAGCGGGGAAGAAGTGTAACAAGAAAACGAGACAGCGGCGAAGTGTAACGAGAACATGCGATACAATGAGTCGACATCAACAACGAAAAGGTATGGACGTGCAATTGAATGGAACCGTGCAAGAAATGAGACCTAAGGCTCGAGCTTCGCATGCTTGGGGATGCAACCTGGGGACGTGTCAATCGGTGCCCGCTTTTTTGCATTCCTCTTCGCAAGCTGTGTAGGAATATCAGAGGGTTCGAACGGAATGACGCGATAGGCCCATGGCTTGTTCAGACTACCTGCATCTGGGTTCGGATTTCCCATATGGCGAGAAAGTATTCTACATGGGGAGACGGAAGTAGACTCAAATCTGTAGTAGGTGAAATAAAAAGAAAGTCCTATGAGATCGTTGAGGACGTACCGTGAATCCTTGCCATCCGATCCAAGCTCCAAGTGGTGCTCGCAGCCGACACCCTCAGCCTTGATAGGTACCATCCCACTGGACTCTTTAGCGTCTCTGAGAACAGACAGCTTGTTACGGACAGCGTCCAATCTGCTGCTCGCATCGACCACCCTGGTGAACACATCTTGGATACCAATAGTTCCCTCGTATGCTTTCCACAAAGCTGCATGAGCATCTTCGAGCCTGGTGCTAGCTGCCTCAAGCTCCTCCAAAGCTTCTCCTTCAAGCGTGTACTTCCTATCAATGGGGAGACTGTAGCTAATGATGTCAGTGCTCCGAGCCATAAGAAATGTTACTTACGAGTTATCGACAGCGTCCTTAAGATGGAGCACGACTTTTTTGACTCCAGGCGATGGAATATTGACCGAAAAACAGTGGGTGTCCCACTTGGAGAGGGAACCAGTGACCTCGACGTATATAACATCGTCTACCACATTGAGAACGCGTGTAGTACTTGGTGGACTTGGTATCGACGACATATGGACTTAAGCAAAAAAAGTCCGCGTATTGACACATTAATTTAAGTTGCCACATCGGAAAATGCCGGGTAGGAACCGACCTAGGAAATACTTCGTACTCTACTACCTTACTTCTACCGCCTGTCCTGGACAGCGACAATGCTCATGATGATGTCGGCGTTGTTGACGTCGAACGAGTCGACCAGATCCTTACTTCTGAAGACTCCATCGCCCACGAATCCCACTTTCCAGCAGCGTACAATGTAATGGATCGCAGATTTGCCCCTTTCTTTTATCTTATCTAATCACTGATTAGATAGCCGATTAGATCATCTTGATCTTATCTTGGGCATTTCTTCTTGGGGCTGCGTACCTAGCCCTTATCCAGGCCTGATCCAGACCTCCAATTACAGATCCCCCTTTCCCTTTTCACACTTTGAGAGCTATTTATACTTACAGTCTAGAACCTAGGTCTAGTACTTGATGAGGTCATAGTGACATCATCCTGATGTCATAGTGATGTCATCCTGACGTCGTCTCTGATGTCATACCCTGTGCCTCTGCCTTGAGGTTCCCTCATGGCCTTTACTTAGAGAGTATATATAGTAGGCACAACCCTGTACTAAATCCTTAGTTCTATTCATTTGCACCTTTGGGCGTTTACCTCTTGTCATCGTTTGAGTGACTGTGTTCTTAGCCTCGCTTAGGCTTTGTCATCGTCTTCGTTGATCTGCGTGTCCTCCGACTGCCCCCGCCATCGTCGTCCACTTAGTTGTGGTTTGGTTTGTTTTGTTTAGTGTTCCTCTTTTGGTCGCTGCTCTCGTCGACTAGTCTGGCCTGACTCTGTCACTCAAGCATGACTCGTAACATACAACGCTAATCGTTTTCTCGCCTAGGTCGCAAACAACAACTGGGACATGAAAAGTATCTGCAATGGTGCTCTCTACTAGATCAAGGATTCTCTTGCCCGGCCGTCCAATCACTCATACCCCCACTCTCTCGCACTATCGTTTGGACTCTCGTGTGCCTTCTTGGACGCTTCAGATCATGCACTGCTCATTTCATACCTCCTCCTGGCATTCGATTAGGAATTCATCTGCACGCTGCACGCTCTCACTCGCAATATTCACTCTCTGGCTGTTCAGTTAGAGTACGCTAATGGCGGCGGGCCCGCTATTAACTGTCCGGTGCTGTATATTACCAATTTTGGGACGCATAGAATGGAATAAGATTTCGTCATATCAGAACATAATCTGTAAATTGCGTAACAATCGCAAAGATCATATGTCGCAACAACTGAGAATATTGTATGATAAGAATGCCTACTAGAAATATATCAACAGATATGGTATTTTATGTTTATTGCAAAGTTATAATACCACGTCACACGGGACTCTGCCCCAAAACAACGCAAATATGATATTTGGAAAGGTTCTAGTAGAAAAATATAACGAGGTATGTTCTGCGAGCACAGCCACCCCAAAACTCACGTTCCATCACATTGGGTCACATCTGGTGATGTCCAGTTTTCACTGGGCTGCAATGCTGGTTTAGCCTGTACCCTCCCCCTCGAAGAAGAAGAAGGCTGTGGTGCCGGTGGAGGCGGCAGCCTGGAGGAACTAGCCTCCGCATTTGATGAATAAGTACGCCCCCCCAAGGAGGCGACACGAGCGCGTTCGAAGTCATGCGCAGCTTGCTCAACCGTAGTGGGAGCGGGGATGGTGGGGGTAGGTTCGCGTTGAAGATCATTGATCTTCCGGAGGGCACGACGGAGGTCATAGGAGGTTTCCTCGAGATCATGCTCGAGACGGCTGATATGACGACGTAGGTCGTCGTAGGGGGTACGTTTAATGAGACGTGTGGTCTCATCAGCCAAAGTAACGATAGCAGGCATGATACCTGCGTCGGACAAGGCCATGCCTTGGGAGAGATGAAGCGCGTAAGACGCGCACTGGTCACAAGCGCCGTGATGGCACAAGAAAGGAAACTGGGGGTGGCATTCCCAGTACGGGCAGGAATGTTTGTCCCGGCGGGGCTCATACTCGAGGGACGACGAGCGTGAGGGTGATCATGGCCGTTTCTGGCCACTGCTGACCGTACGCAGACTGCGTCGGTCGACGGGGGACGGAGAGTACGAACGTGATGGCGAACCATCATGAGGCATGTCGGAATGCACGGGGGATCTGCCTCGCCGGGGCGAGGGAGATCGGGACGGGGTGGGGCTAATAGAGCCTTGTGGGCTCGGGGGGTCTCTGCAATGGTGATCGCGGTGGGACATTGTATCTACTAGAACGTTATGAGCGTTAAAGAAAAAGAAAAAGAAGAAGAAGAAGACGGAGTATTGTAAAAAGAAAATCACGTGATCAGTAAAGTTAATGCATGTGAAACGGTGAAAATGTGATCAGAGGAAAGTATATACTCTAATTAAATTTGGTAACTATGCTGTGCTCGAGGCCGACGGTATTATTGACGGTATTATTTTTATTTTTATCTTTTGTTTGTTTTTATTTTTGTTTTTTCTGACTTGTCCGTTTGCTTCCGGTAGTAGTCTCCCGACTACGTTTAACCACTTAGTGGTTACCGTACACCTACGCGTACTATTTCGCCCTTCGGGGCAACTGGCATATACTTTGTACACCCTGGAGCTCAAGGTACCTGTCGAGGGCCTCAAGCTCCTTACAGTTAGACACCGGCTCCCATGTCGTGTCTCTGAGGTTCCATCTCACAAGGAACTCTATCTTGTTATTCGTCTGCCGGTGAGCCGTTATCTCATCTACTAACCACTCCTCTTCGTTGGTCATACCAACATCGTAGAACGCGTGCGCGTCACGCCTCGGGAACAGAACATCATCGTTCTGTTCGTATCTGCGCAATAACCCGACGTGGAACGTTGGGTGTATGCCCTCCAGCTCTCATTTTCATTACAGCTCCTCCAGTTCTCAATGGATGGACTTGGAACTTTGAATGGAGGTAGATATATAGGTGTAGAATGTACCTATGGTATTAGTTGGTATGTTACTCTTGCAGGTGTGGCATGGTGGCCATGCACCCAAAAAACCAACAAAGTTGTGTTACACACATTCTACCTAATAAACCCCCAAAGTCCTTGTACATAGACACTGGAAGATGTATCTTCCACAGTACCAGTGGGTCAAATTACCCAGAAAGCTGCAGTTCCCATCTGTATAATGCATACACTGGGGAGGAGCAGATCTGGCTCCACCTCCACAAGGACAGAGGCTGATGGTCTGGAATTTTGATAAGCTGTAGATATATACCAGAGTGGCCTAGGGTGAAAATTTCAAGTCCATATGTCAAGAACTGCATGTTTGGGAGCAGATTTCGCATTTTTACCCCTATTCATATCCATGTCCAAAAACATTGGATTGGATCCAAAATGTGTATGGAATGGGTAGATCACTTGTCAACAATATGTTAGAGTACAGTGAAATATCATCCAGTGGAAGGGACAAGTGGTGGCAGCAACAACAAACCAGGCATCTGGTCCGCTTTTTTGATTACATAAGCACATATGGCAGGTGGAGTGGCTGTGCCAAAAAAAGCAGAGACTCGCAAAAATTTTAGTATTCCACTCATATCTAATCTAAAAAACAAGATCTCGCTGATGTAATCATATTGCTGTGATCCTCTCGTCCCGGACTACAACTTTTGTTTTCAGTGTGGCTGTGCAGGTGCGCCTTTTTGATTAGATAAGCACACATCGCAGGTGGAGTGGCTGTGCAAAAAAAGAAAAGACTCGTGAAAATTTTAGTATTTCACTCATATCTAATCTAAAGAGCAAGATCTCGCTGATGTAATCATATTGCCGTGATCCTCTCATTCTGGGCTACAACTTTCATTTTCAGTGTGGCTGTGCAACCCCTTCCCTGTGTGGCTGTGCACAACCCTGTCCATGTGGCTGTGCACCACCTTCCCCTGTGTGGCAGTGCACTCTCCCTGTCTGTGTGGCTGTGTAACTAAACCAAAAAGACTCGAGAAAATTTTAGTTTTCCATTTATATCTCATCCAAAAATAAAGATCTCGCTGATGTAAGCATACTTCTGTGGTCCTCTCAACCCGGGCTACAACTTTGGTTCGCACTGTGGCTGTGCCACATTATGTAATGTGCAATTTTCAAACTCCGACAGCAGAGGCTGCCTGCGACAATTTTCATTAGGGGTATTTCCTTATTTGGACAGTGGTAGTTACCGTGATTCTTGTAAATCGTTAAGTGGCTCTTGCCACAACCTTTGGTCAAAATCTACAGACTCTGGTGCGGACCGATGAATTTTGGCACGAGCTTTCGTGCACGTCCCTTCGGAACGCTCAAGTTCTGAGTAGAGAGGTAGACGAGGTCCCCCTCTCGAAGGCTGAAGCCTTCCTTTCGTTTCTTATTCGCATGGTACGTCTGTATTACCCTGCTTTCAATGATGGCATCATGGGCCATCTCAAGATTTTCTAACGCTTGTTTCACGAAGGTCTTTACTCCCGGTGCCGTTGAGGGCGTCCCCCCTCTGATTCGTTGCATTACCTCGGGCATATACCCGTAATTTAACTCAAAGGGTGCAAACCCTGTCGAGCTACTTATGCTCGAGTTGATCGCAAACTCGACCATTGGCATCTTCGATGTCCAATCCATTTGGTCTGGTCGGACCATGGCTCGTAGCATCTGCGCTACATTTCTTATCGCTCGTTCAGACGCTCCGTCTGTTTGTGGATGGAACGCCGTCGACATTAGGAGTTTCGCTCCCAACATTCTGTGCATTTCGCGCCAGAAAGTCGACATGAATTTCGCATCTCGATCTGAGACTATCATCTCTGGTAGTCCATGTAGTTGGACGACTTCCCGTATGAACATCCCCGCGAGCTCTGACGCTCGTATCGTCGTAGTCACCGGTACTAGGTGTACCATCGACGTTAGACAGCACAGGACCACCCACAGGTAGTCGTGCCCGTCGCTCGGTGTGAAAGGTCCCACAAAGTCCATTGCTATCGACCCCCAGGGTCTTCTCGGCACAGGCAGACTGTGCAATAGACCCTTCGGTCGCTGATTGTCGTTCTTTGTCATCTGACATATCGGACATGTTCGACAAAACTTGTCCACCTCCCGGCCAAGTTTCGGCCACCAATACCATCTGCGGATATAATCCACTGTCCTCTGGGATCCAAAATGTCCCAGCGTCCTGTGCGCTTGATCAATTACCCTGGCGATAGTATCATCGCTGTCGTACTTTGCATGGGGAAGGCATAGCACCTTCTCTCCTCCACGATTTCTCGTGTATAGAAGGCCATCTTCCCCTTCGAACTGAGGATAGTGTGATGGCTGTGCCATCACTTTCGCGAGTACAGGATCGCTTCTATATCCTGCGCGGATAGCATTCAGGAAGCCTGGTGCTTCTCCAAATGTTATTGGGGAGGCTTTAGAGGCCTCGGCAGACTCGAGTATCGTAGGGTCTTCCTGTGCACTTGCGCTAGGGGATTCCTTGTTACTCTGATCTGCGGCTGAGGCCATCTCTTTAGCCTCTTCATATCTTTTCTCGACCTTTTCCTTCAACCGGTTACTCTTCCGAGGGGTACTTCCCTCTCTCATGGCTGATAACTTCAGCTCTCGCCACCTGTCTTGAGGGAGGTCGTCCCCCTCTGGGTCCAAACGTATATCTGCATCGGCCCATTCGACTTCATCATCGGAGGCTATGTCCCCTCCTTCTTGCTCGTAGTAACGAGAAAGGCAATCTGCTATGCAGTTCTCCGTGCCTTTTGCATAGACGATGTTTGCATCGAATCGTGACATGTAGTCCAACCAGCGGACTTGTCGACTCGACAGTTTTCGTTGGGTTTTGAGGTACCCCAATGCCTCATGATCGGTGACGATTGTAAACTTGAAGCTGAGGAGTTTATCCTCCCACTTCGAGAGCGCTTCAATTATTGCGAGAGTTTCTCGCTCGAATGTTCAATAATTCTGTTGAGCATCGCTCAACTTTTTCGACATAAATCCTGCTGGTCAGCAGGTTTTCCAGTCGGGCCCCTGCCCATATAACGCACCCACTCCATAGAGTGATGCATCACACATGAGCCATATTGGCTCTTCTTTTCGCGGATCAATAGGCTGCAGGATCGGATACTTGCACGCAAGATCCTTGATCACTTGGAAGCACCTGTCGTGGATTTCCCTCCACTGAAACGGATGTTCGTTCCGTTGTATACCAGTCAGGGGCGTAGTATACGCCGATATGTCTGGCATAAACTGTGCTAGATACTCCACTAGTCCTACAAACCTTTGGACTTCGTTTAGGTTCTTCGGAGTCCTCCAGCTCCTGATTCGAGACATTTTGTCTCTGTTGGCGTGGACGCCCTTAGCGTCTATGATGTGCCCTAGGCAGTCCAATTTTTCTGCATAAAGGTCGCACTTCTCCTTCTCAAGGTAGAAGTCGGCCTTTTCTAGTGTTTCAAACACTATTCTGAGGTGTCGTTCGTGATCCTCAATTGTATCGCTAAAGATGAATATATCATCGAGATAGACATACACAAAACATCCTATGTGATCTCTGAAGATCACTGTCATAAGACGTTGAAACGTCGCAGGGGCATTACAATCTCCCTGCTGCATTACTTGACTTAAGAAAGTCCCATATATCGTTGAGAAGGCCGTCTTCCAGACATCTTCGGGTTCTATACAAACTTGTTCATATGCATTTGATAAATCAATCTTTGAGCGATACTTCGCTCGTGCTACGTCCATTCGTATCTGGTCCTGATCTGGGAAGGGGGTGACGTCCTTCACAGTATTTTCGTTTCTCTTGCGGCAGTCAATGACTGTCCGCAGCTTTCCATTTTTCTTCGGGATGCATAGCATCGGAGCAGCCTGTGGGACGCTTTTCAGCACCCACCATTCTGCATCCATATACAGTCGGATTTTATCTGACAACTGTTGTTTAAGCGCATCAGCGCACCGTGGCAGGTGGTACGCGTACTGCTTTCTTTCGTCTATCAGGGGGATCCTGTGGTTTACCTCCCGTAGTGGAGGCAGTTTCGGGATCACCCCGCTAAGCCTATGCTTATACCGTTCGAACCATTGGTTCCGTAACTGAGGTATATCCTCATTGCTCAACAATTTTTTTGGCTTTATTATTGCGAGATGTTCCTCGCTTTTCGTTGAGCCCCTTGGCTCTTTTACTCTATCGGATCCCCTCCCCCCTTTAGAGCCCTCGCGAGACTGAGGCCTCACAGGGCGTGAGAGTCAATGCTTAGGATGGGTTTTACCCGTCATCAGAGCCTCAGGCTCTGTGAGGAGAGGCACGCACTCTGCTGCTATCTGTATCGTTTTCTCTGCGAAATTTAAAATCGCTTTAGTTTGTCTTAGGAAGGGAATTCCTATTATACAATCGTAGCGATCAATATTCGCTACATCGAAGTATAATTCCACTTCATAATATCCAATGCATATTGTGGATATTCCACCATGAGTAATTTTCGACCGGCTGCCTATGCAGCCCAATTGCAGCGTCAGCTGCTGCTTGAGGGGAAACACCCTCATCTTCGTGACCTTGGCGAATGCCGGGCTCACGAAGTTACCCGTACTCCCGGTGTCTATCATCGTATACGCGGTACATCCGTTAATTACGCTCTGCAACGTTGCGCACGTCCGCAATTCAGGACTTATTTTGGGACGGGATCCCACCACATTATTTGTATGCATAGCATACCGAAATGATCGTGTCAGTGACTTTGTCACCGGCTCGATCTTTGCAGCGAGATCCATTGCTGCCAACCGTGCGGTATGACGATATTGTCCTTCGTCGTTCGTGATAATCACATCACCATGGGGGGTCACCACTATCATATCGTCGGGATATATTCCGACACGACGATTAATTTCAGTGGTTCGTTGGAGGCGAACCTCCATTGTTTCCAGTGCTCTTCGCACTTCTGGGGCCACGCCACTGCGTTCCCCCAGTATTTCTAATATATCTGCAATCGTCTGAAGCCTGTCGGCTTCCAAGGACCGTATCCGGTCTGCCATGGTTCGCATCGCATAACGCGTGCGATCCATGTTCATTCCGTGTCCCTCCATCTGCGCTCGGTCGCAATCTTCCCAGCCGTGGTCGTACTCTCTACGAGCCAATTGCTCTGGGTATCGCAATGCTATGTTCAGCGTAGTGTCTCCGTCGATTGCCGACTCGGATACGTGCTCTATTCTCTGAGCACATTCTCAGCATGAAGGTTCTTCATGGATTGCACCGTAGATGGGAGACCAAATCCATCGATTTCTCATAGACATAGTATCTACCGCGCTATTAAACTCTATGGGATCTTCCATTTGGGAGTCCATATCTTTGTCTGTTATCCTCAGAGACGCACTCCACAGAGGTCCCCCTGTACCTCCCATTACCGATGGTTGATATTCCATCGTATTGTCTCGGTTGATCCATACCTTACCCCACAGGGTATTCACTATCACCATGTCAGGGTAAATCCCGACGTCACTTTCCGACATGCTTTGGCGGCGTATGTCAAATATGGCATTATCCAGATGCTCTTGTAGCTCTTGACTGCGTCCTGGCAGGTGTCGCACATCCTCTCGTGCTAATATCATTTGTCGTAGGGCATTCATACGATAGCCCTCATGGACTCTGAGATGGAATGCCATCATCTGCAATGCAGCCCATACGTGATTCGTACTACCATCCGCATCCGATAGTCATATGCGGTTTCCTTCCCCTACCCCTCTGTGGTATTCATGCCTAGCGTGTTCTTCCGGTACATTAAGTGCTCGTGTAAGGGATTCATCCCTACTAAGTAGCCCTTCTGCTACATGGTCGACTCGATGTCGACACTCATCGCACGTCCCTTCGTGCACTGCTCCATATGTTCTGGACCATTCCCACTTTTCCTCCTGAGGTTCTTCCTTGTAGGGGCTTTCTCCATTTGCATCTGGGAAATCACTTCCCGCCTCGGAAACCTGGTCTTCTTCCGACGAGTCTTCGTCTTCATGTACAATGTGCATCATAGCGCAAGTTACCTCCTCATCGGAAGCAACAGCTTCATCTTCTTTGTGTATAGCACTGAAGTATGTGACGGGCTCGTTGTCGTCGTCAATCTCTGAGTACATTTCGTACTCGTCGACGATTTCCACTTCGTCACAGTGTGATCCTTCCTCGTGATCACTAGATTCGTTGTGACCGGGTTCACCTTCAACGACTTTTCCCTCGTCGGGTTCCTCTGACTGATCTTTTACGAGGGTATTGCGTCCCTCTTCCTCTTGGACGTCTACAGCGTATAACCGCAGCTTAACCACCGCTTTGTTCTTGTCCTTTCGAGGATGAGGGCAATCTGGGGCCATATGGCCCACCTCTGAGCAGTTGAAGCACGTAATCCCCAGCATGAACCTTCAGGGCTGCCGTCCTTTCTGCTGCGAGTCGTCTCACTCTTTATGATGGTACTTATGGTCACCATCCTTATGGTGGAACTGTCCACCCTTCCTTCCAGCATCAGCGCCTTTTGGCGCAAAGTTCGCCTTACGTCGATATAATGTATTTCCCTTCTGAAAGTACTTATAATTGTCCTTGTTCATGGAGCTACCTGCGCTCCTGTTTCCATGTGGGTGTGAGCCACTTCGTCCCTGGGAGGTCTTCCCTCCAGAGCCGGCGTGGCTCGTTCTCATATGCATATTCACTGCTTTCTGCGCAGTTTCCATGCGCCTTACTTCTTCGAGGATCTCCTCGATCGTTGAATGCTCTGCGGATATTCCACGAGCTTCGAATATCGATTTAATTATAGAGTGCGGTAGCCCCCGCAAGAACTTCCTCCTAAACGAGTAGTCATCCGGAGGCTGCACCATTCGGTGCACGCGATGCTTCAAGTCGTTATAGTACACAAGGGCTCCCTTGTCGTATTCGAACCTAGTTCGATCATATTTGTCGGCAGTGTTCTGCGCCGACGCTTCGTGGATGAATCGCTTGAATAGTCCACATATGAGTTCTTCGAAAGTCCAGTGGGGTACTTGTCGATTCGGGGAGTCGACTTCTTGGTCATACCATTGGGAGGCTAGACCCTCCAAGTACAACCCAGTGTACAGTACGCGATCTTCATTGCGATCAGGGCCGGTGACCTTGAATGTACGAAAGTACTTTAATATCTGGCCCAGCCAGTCGTCAAACTTATCCAGGTCATCCTGGCCTCCGTACTTCCCGGGCTTAGGCGGGTTCATCGCCTTCACTTCAGGTCCAACCTGTCCCGTCGGTAACCCGACTTGTTCCCAGATACGCTGTGCATATTTGTTTTGCATAAAATCCATGTACCTCGTATTACCTGGGGTGAATCCCCTTAGATAGTTCGAGCCGTGTCAGCTAATTTAGACCAAATAGGCCCGGCAACTATCACTTAACGATTTACAAGAATCACGGTAACTACCACTGTCCAAATAAGGAAATACCCCTAATGAAAATTGTCGCAGGCAGCCTCTGCTGTCGGAGTTCGAAAACTGCACATTACATAATGTGGCACAGCCACAGTGCGAACCAAAGTTGTAGCCCGGGTTGAGAGGACCACAGAAGTATGCTTACATCAGCGAGATCTTTATTTTTGGATGAGATATAAATGGAAAACTAAAATTTTCTCGAGTCTTTTTGGTTTAGTTACACAGCCACACAGACAGGGAGAGTGCACTGCCACACAGGGGAAGGTGGTGCACAGCCACATGGACAGGGTTGTGCACAGCCACACAGGGAAGGGGTTGCACAGCCACACAGGGAAGGGGTTGCACAGCCACATGACAGGGGCAGTGCACAGCCACACTGAAAACCAAAGTTGTAGCCCGGGTTGTGAGGATCATGGGAGTATGCTTACATCAGCAAGATCTTTATTTTTGGATGAGATAAATGTAGAATACTGAAATTTTCACGAGTCTCTGCTTTTTTTGGCACAGCCACTCCACTTTCTATATGTGCTTATGTAATCAAAAAGCGGACCACATGCCTGGGTTGTTGCTGCTGCCACCACTTGCCCGTTCCATTGGATGGTATTTCACCATACTGCAGCATACTATTGACAAGTGATCTACCCATTCCATACACATTTTGGATCCAATCCAATGTTTTTGGACATGGATATGAATAGGGGTAAAAATGCGAAATCTGCTCCCAATTGTGCAGTTCTTGACATATGGACTTGGAAATTTCAACCCAAGTAGCTCTGGCATATATCTACAATCTATCAAAATTGCAGATCATCAGCCTTTGCCCTTGTGGAGGTGGAGTCAGATCTCCTCCTCCCCAGTGTATGCATTATACAGATGGGTACTGCAGCTTTCTGGGTAATTTGACCCACTGGTACTGTGGAAGATACATCTACCAGTGTCTATGTACAAGGACTTTGGGGGTTTATTAGGTAGAATGTGTGTAACACAACCTTGTTGGTTTTTTGGGTGCATGGCCACCATGCCACACCTGCAAGAGTAACATACCAACTAATACCATAGGCACATTCTACACATGTATATCCACCTCCATTCAAAGTTTCAAGTGCACCCATTGAGAACTGGGGGAGCTGGAAGGAAAATGAGAGCTGGGGAGCGTGGGAAAGTGGGCGAAGATTTTTCAAGAGATAGGAGATCTGTCAAAAACTTGTCATAGCACACCATAGAGAGATGTAATGAGTAAGATAAGTGCATGGCTGACTTCCTACTTGCAATTTAGACTGTCCTGACCCATTTCTGCACTGGACAATCTGCCCAGTGTGTATGCATGGCATCAACCTCCTAGGTGACTGTTTCACTCCTACAGTTCATACATAGGATGCACCCCCCCATATTTTTGCACTCAGAAGTATTTTGGTAATTCAATGGCAGTTCAAATGGTACAAAGATGTTCAGAGATGTTCCTACACTCATTTCTCAAAGTTTCATGAGACAAGGCCCACTGGATAGTGTGCTGTGACAAGTTTTTGTCAGATCTCCTATCTCTTCAAAAATCTTCGCACACTTTCCCACGCTCTCCAGCTCTCATTTTCATTACAGCTCCTCCAGTTCTCAATGGATGAACTTGAAACTCTGAATGGAGGTAGATATATAGGTGTAGAATGTGCCCACAGTATTAGTTGCTATGTTACCCCTGGAAGTGTGGTATGGTGGCCATGCTCCCAAAAAACCAACAAGGGGGTGTTACACACATTCTACCTGATAAACCCACCAAGTACTTCCACAGAGGCACTGTGTGATGTATCCCCCACAGTACCAATGGGTGAAATTACCCAGAAAGCTGCAGTTCCCATCTGTATAATGCATACACTGGGGAGGAGGAGATCTGGCTCCACCTCCACAAGGACAGAGGCTGATGGTCTGGAATTTTGATAAGCTGTAGATATATACCAGAGTGGCCTAGGGTGAAAATTTCAAGTCCATATGTCAAGAACTGCATGTTTGGGAGCAGATTTCGCATTTTTACCCCTATTCATATCCATGTCCAAAAACATTGGATTGGATCCAAAATGTGTATGGAATGGGTAGATCACTTGTCAACAATATGTTAGAGTACAGTGAAATATCATCCAGTGGAAGGGACAAGTGGTGGCAGCAACAACAAACCAGGCATCTGGTCCGCTTTTTTGATTACATAAGCACATATGGCAGGTGGAGTGGCTGTGCCAAAAAAAGCAGAGACTCGCAAAAATTTTAGTATTCCACTCATATCTAATCTAAAAAACAAGATCTCGCTGATGTAATCATATTGCTGTGATCCTCTCGTCCCGGACTACAACTTTTGTTTTCAGTGTGGCTGTGCAGGTGCGCCTTTTTGATTAGATAAGCACACATCGCAGGTGGAGTGGCTGTGCAAAAAAAGAAAAGACTCGTGAAAATTTTAGTATTTCACTCATATCTAATCTAAAGAGCAAGATCTCGCTGATGTAATCATATTGCCGTGATCCTCTCATTCTGGGCTACAACTTTCATTTTCAGTGTGGCTGTGCAACCCCTTCCCTGTGTGGCTGTGCACAACCCTGTCCATGTGGCTGTGCACCACCTTCCCCTGTGTGGCAGTGCACTCTCCCTGTCTGTGTGGCTGTGTAACTAAACCAAAAAGACTCGAGAAAATTTTAGTTTTCCATTTATATCTCATCCAAAAATAAAGATCTCGCTGATGTAAGCATACTTCTGTGGTCCTCTCAACCCGGGCTACAACTTTGGTTCGCACTGTGGCTGTGCCACATTATGTAATGTGCAATTTTCAAACTCCGACAGCAGAGGCTGCCTGCGACAATTTTCATTAGGGGTATTTCCTTATTTGGACAGTGGTAGTTACCGTGATTCTTGTAAATCGTTAAGTGGCTCTTGCCACAACCTTTGGTCAAAATCTACAGACTCTGGTGATAGTTCAGTCAGTTTCCCTGGACGACACGTCGTCCCCCAACTATGGGGATTCTCCCATACCCTCGAGGATCGTCCTTGTCCTCTTCGTCCGGATCATCACTGCCAGGGGGTCCTCCTCCTGGAGGGCCACCATCAGGGGGACCACCCCCAGGGAATCCCTGACCAGGGAAGTTTCCCCCATAGTTATTTCCTTCGGGAGGGCCGCCTCCATCTTCATTTCGGCCATACCGATTCTCGGCCACTTCATCTCGATCATTTCCTCCAGGGGTCTGTGGAAGTACTTGGTGGGTTTATTGGGTAGAATGTGTGTAACACCCCCTTGTTGGTTTTTTGGGAGCATGGCCACCATACCACACTTCCAGGGGTAACATAGCAACTAATACTGTGGGCACATTCTACACCTATATATCTACCTCCATTCAGAGTTTCAAGTTCATCCATTGAGAACTGGAGGAGCTGTAATGAAAATGAGAGCTGGAGAGCGTGGGAAAGTGTGCGAAGATTTTTGAAGAGATAGGAGATCTGACAAAAACTTGTCACAGCACACTATCCAGTGGGCCTTGTCTCATGAAACTTTGAGAAATGAGTGTAGGAACATCTCTGAACATCTTTGTACCATTTGAACTGCCATTGAATTACCAAAATACTTCTGAGTGCAAAAATATGGGGGGGTGCATCCTATGTATGAACTGTAGGAGTGAAACAGTCACCTAGGAGGTTGATGCCATGCATACACACTGGGCAGATTGTCCAGTGCAGAAATGGGTCAGGACAGTCTAAATTGCAAGTAGGAAGTCAGCCATGCACTTATCTTACTCATTACATCTCTCTATGGTGTGCTATGACAAGTTTTTGACAGATCTCCTATCTCTTGAAAAATCTTCGCCCACTTTCCCACGCTCCCCAGCTCTCATTTTCCTTCCAGCTCCCCCAGTTCTCAATGGGTGCACTTGAAACTTTGAATGGAGGTGGATATACATGTGTAGAATGTGCCTATGGTATTAGTTGGTATGTTACTCTTGCAGGTGTGGCATGGT
Organism: Pisolithus albus; assembly: GCA_024613165.1. NCBI lineage: Eukaryota > Fungi > Basidiomycota > Agaricomycetes > Boletales > Pisolithaceae > Pisolithus > Pisolithus albus. Next base: position 523,518 of record JANFAB010000022.1, read on the forward strand.
GGCCATGCACCCAAAAAACCAACAAGGTTGTGTTACACACATTCTACCTAATAAACCCCCAAAGTCCTTGTACATAGACACTGGTAGATGTATCTTCCACAGTACCAGTGGGTCAAATTACCCAGAAAGCTGCAGTACCCATCTGTATAATGCATACACTGGGGAGGAGGAGATCTGACTCCACCTCCACAAGGGCAAAGGCTGATGATCTGCAATTTTGATAGATTGTAGATATATGCCAGAGCTACTTGGGTTGAAATTTCCAAGTCCATATGTCAAGAACTGCACAATTGGGAGCAGATTTCGCATTTTTACCCCTATTCATATCCATGTCCAAAAACATTGGATTGGATCCAAAATGTGTATGGAATGGGTAGATCACTTGTCAATAGTATGCTGCAGTATGGTGAAATACCATCCAATGGAACGGGCAAGTGGAGGCAGCAGCAACAACCCAGGCATGTGGTCCGCTTTTTGATTACATAAGCACATATAGAAGGTGCAGTGGCTGTGCCAAAAAAAGCAGAGACTCGTGAAAATTTCAGTATTCTACATTTATCTCATCCAAAAATAAAGATCTTGCTGATGTAAGCATACTCCCATGATCCTCGCAACCCGGGCTACAACTTTGGTTTTCAGTGTGGCTGTGCACTGCCCCTGTCATGTGGCTGTGCAACCCCTTCCCTGTGTGGCTGTGCACAACCCTGTCCATGTGGCTGTGCACAACCTTCCCCTGTGTGGCAGTGCACTCTCCCTGTCTGTGTGGCTGTGTAACTAAACCAAAAAGACTCAAGAAAATTTTAGTTTTCCATTTATATCTCATCCAAAAATAAAGATCTCGCTGATGTAAGCATACTTCTGTGGTCCTCTCAACCCGGGCTACAACTTTGGTTCGCACTGTGGCTGTGCCACATTATGTAATGTGCAGTTTTCAAACTCCGACAGCAGAGGCTGCCTGCGACAATTTTCATTAGGGGTATTTCCTTATTTGGACAGTGGTAGTTACCGTGATTCTTGTAAATCGCTAAGTGATAGTTGCCGGGCCTATTTGGTCTAAATTAGCTGACACGGCTCCCTTAGTTCACACCCGCGAACTGTACCGTATGGTATTCACAGTGTAAAATTTAAGACAATAATGTCCTTAAAGTCACTACGACGACTTTTATATACTAGACATGCAGGCATGTGATACCGGAGTATCACATGCCTGCAGATGATTACAGACATCTAAATTAGGGCACGGCCCCTGACATAGAGCTTGAAGCTGGTAAGCTTCTTAATACCTACTATGTGCTAACTGCCTCAACAATTGCAGGTTTCTATCCGGAGCACAAGAGGTCGATGGCGATGATTGTAAGTGCGCAGTTTTTTTTCTTCTTCTCTGCAGTAATGTACATTTTGTAGTTATTCCATGACACGCAAACCTTCCGTAGTGAAATCAAGAAAGCCACCGTGCGTATCGTTCCGTTCGAGTATGGTCTTTACCCCCCTGAAAACATCGATGATAATGCCGAACGGATCGATTTCATCAAGAAGAAGGCCACGCAGCTCCTCGAGGGCGCTCGATATCTTCGTGGAGACTTAGACCCATTGGTACGTACTCTGTTGGTGCTATGCTACTGTTGCGAAATGCTGCTGCAGGGAAGGACCAGCAATTTTGCCCACTCCGCTCTCAAGAAGACTTGTGTCGCTGTCTACTATTGCACTAGCTCCAAGTCTCTCCGTCGGTTTGCCGAATTCCAGGAGTCTGTTCCTGTGAAAGCGCTCGCCCTTGTGGCTGCAATCGTACGTTAGTTTTTCTGTTGTCCTTGGTACAATTACTGATGCACATATGGCAGTCACAAGTAGTCGCAACAAATGAGTAGCCCGCGTGCCAAAATGCCATCACCTATGTACAGCCCGAGGCGGGCCCATCTAAATTTATATAATGTGACACATGAGTGGGCCCGAGTGTGAAGAGTGGTAGTAGCATATGAGTGGGCCCACAACGGGAATGCGGAATATATGCCACCACTTGTGAATGGGCCTGAGATTGGGGGTATACTGGAACATAAGGATGGGCCTGTCATCAAGGGAAGGAGTGAATGAGTACACCACAAGGGCGGTGTGAGTCGACGTGTGGATCTATGGTGAAAACACCACAAAACCAACACAAAGACAAATGCCAAGTTGGTGGTTTACCTGCGCGGACTTTGGCTCGAGGGATCGGTTATAGCGAAATGGGGAGGGGTTCTGCACACCTAGACAACTAGGGCAGAAGGGAACAGTGCTCCTGACGAGAGGGGAGCAAGGGGACAACAGAAAAGCGACGATATTTAGGCTACTCGGAGCCCAGAAGCGACGTAAGATGATGAAGAATAACAGTAAATAGACCCTTAATGGAGCCTCAGATACTGCAAGAATAAAGAAGATAATGAAGGGCCTTAGAGCGACGACAATAAGGCAGATAACGTCGATAATGATTGGGCAGTAGTCTCTTTACAAAGGGGACAGTATCCTATGCAGGGGGGCTACTTGCTTCTTTTGTCATGTGCTACTTGCTGCGATGTATTGGTACTTATATACAAAAGGTAGCACAGCCTGAAGTAAATAGAGGGAAACACTTTGTAAGGGGTTTGTAAGCGATTGGTAAGAGGATTGGTAAAGGATTGGTAAGGCCAAGCAAGGCTGAGTAAGGACAGTAAGCAATTGGTAAGTAAAATCAGTCAGCATGACGAAGAATATCACAAATCATTTGAAATAGAATGAGTCATTAAGGAACGGATGAATAATGCGACAGAAAGGGGGATGAGTAAGCACACTGGTCACTGCTGAATAAGGGGGGTATGACTGCAAATGAGTCACTCTGACTCCTAGATCTGAGATCCAGATTCATTGGGGCGATATGCTGCGCGTCTGAAAGAAGAACTGTGGGGATTTCTGCCAGGGGCCAACTTTGGGGGTCTCCAGGGTAGTCAGGGCTTAGGATTTCGCAACTTTCCCCCCCTCTCTCCTCTCTGCAAAGCGACCTGTACCAGGTGCAACTAGTGCTCTGGAGGGCATGAGGAGGAGGGGGGGCCGTCTTCTCCAATGAGGGCAGGGAGAAGTGCCTCAAAATCGTCATGAATGCGATCAGATAGTGTAGATGATAGTAATTGGTACTGGAGCTGTCGCAATTTTGGGAGAATGAAAGATGAGATTGAGAGATAGACGTTGCAGGGGGCAGGAAGGAAAAATCCATAATCCTTTTCGACTGGAGAGACCGAAACAACCACATAAGACCTCTCAAGCCTGACGACAGACTTGAGGCAACCAAAGAATGTCTTCTTCGACGTCAGACTGACGAGAAGAACGTGCTGTCCCAAAGCGATAGGATGGGAGGTCATGGACGAGGGAGGGATGAACCAGGAGGCTTCGGGGCAAGAGCTAGTGGGGATTCCTGGCAGGTACTCGTAGTTATTCTCCCTAGCAAAGGACACGAGCAAAGAGACAGTTGAGGAGGTGGCCATTACGATAAATATTGGCGAAATGGGCATTCGTTGGTAGAAATGATGCAGAAAATCGTGGAGTGCGCGGATCGTTACCAAATTTGGTAGGCAGGATGGCGTGGTCGAGAGCTTCCTGTGAGCGTGGGAATGGTGTCGATATCTTTTAAATTGACGGAGATATTCGAAAAATCGGAATGCCGTAAACTAGCACTCAAAAAGTTTTTTTCGGGCGCTCGAGCGGTTTCTTCCCTAACGTTAAGGATGGTTCTTGTGCGATGGATGACTGCTGGCAATATCAGTCATTCTTCGCATTAGGGCTAGGCTTCTCTGTTCTCCGTTCTTCATCATTCAGCTTCTGAGTCCATGCTCATGTCGCCAAACACCTTTGGTGCGTGACAGCGGGCCCAGCAATTAGATAGGACCCAACATATGAGTGGGCCCGTGGACAGGCCCTCCTGCAATATGGTGCCCAATGACACAACATATGGATGGGCCTGTCCATGAGATGAGACTGGACACTTCAACCCATGGATGGGCCCTCCCGCGATATGGTGCCCAATGACACAACAAATGGACGGGCTGCACCATGATATACTGGCCCGTGACACAACACATGGACGGGCCTGTCCATGAGATGATGCCGGACTGTGCAACTCATGGACGGGCCCTCCCGCGATATGGTGCCCAATGACACAACATATGGACGGGCCTGTCCATGAGATGAGATTGGACTGCGCAACTCATGGATGGGCCCTCCCGTGATATGGTGCCCAATGACACAACATATGGACGGGCCTGTCCATGAGATGAGATTGGACTGCACAACTCATGGACGGGCCCTCTCGCGATATGGTGCCCAATGACACAACACATGGACGGGCCATGCCATGATATACTGGCCTGTGACACAACACATGGATGGGCCTGTCCATGAGATGATGCCAGACTGCGCAACTCATGGATGGGCCCTCCCACGATATGGCGCCCAATGACACAACTCATGGATGGGCCGCGCCATGATATACTGGCCTGTGACACAACATATGGACGGGCCTGTCCATGAGATGAGATTGGACTGCGCAACTCATGGATGGGCCCTCCTGGGATATGGTGCCCAATGACACAACTCATGGACGGGCCTGTCCATGAGATGAGATTGGACTGTGCAACTCATGGACGGGCCCTCCCGCGATATGGTGCCCAATGACACACCACATGGATGGGCCTGTCCATGAGATGAGATTGGACTGCACAACTCATGGATGGGCCCTCCCGTGATACGGTGCCCAATGACACAACATATGGATGGGCCTGTCCATGAGATGAGATTGGACTGCACAACTCATGGACGGGCCCTCCCGCAATATGGCACCCAATGACACAACTCATGGACAGGCCTGTCCATGAGATGAGATTGGACTGTGCAACTCATGGACGGGCCCTCCCGCGATATGGCGCCCAATGACACAACTCATGGATGGGCCGCCCCATGATATACTGGCCCGTGACACAACACATGGATGGGCCTGTCCATGAGATGAGATTGGACGTTTCAACTCATGGACGGGCCCTCCCGCGATATACTGCCCAATGATGGGGCATAACTCACGAGGCCGCGATATAATGATGAATAGCGCAACCCATGGACGGGCCTGTCAGACAGGAACATTAGGACGCCACAACTCTTGAACAAGCCCTCCCGTGTTGAAGCAACTCATAGACAGGCTCGTACATGTCGGAAGTTAGGACAACAGAACTCTTGGACAGGCCCACCTGAGAGGTAATGCAAGGCGGACAGCAATTAATAAGTCAGTATAACCCATCGCAAGCGTGTCGAGCAGATGAGACAAGGTCACGAATATCTCTGTGAAATAGGAATCCTTCATTGTGACGTCAGCGAGAACAACATCGTTCTTTCTCTTTGTTGGGGTGGACTTGGGGCTCTGATAGACTTCGACATGGCTACCGTGGGACGTCCCAACATGCACCGAGATTTTACTCCACTCCCGGAAGAATCTGAGGGCGAGGTAGCTGAGGAGTTAGTTGAGTCTGAATACAGACCACCTGCGCCTTTACCGGCGAGTGACAAGCAATATAAGGCACAACGCACTGCGAGTAACTGTCTTTCTATGCACACCTTATGGCTTATGGTTATTTATAGGGTACAACACCGTATATGTCCATTGGCATCCTTAAGGGGGACCCCCATTCCCACTTCGATGACATAGAGTCCTTCCTCTACGTCCTAGTTCTTTTCTTCCTTTCATATAAGGGTCCCATCGAGGCAGGCAAACTGAGCGAAGCGCAAGTACAGGGGTTTATTCATCCAGTCGGAATGGGTCGGCTGCCACACGTTACAACATGGCCAGCTATGATCGAGCCATGGAGAAGCGGTACCTTCGCGAAGATATCTGTTTACAAATCAGGTCTTCTGAGCGCTCAACAATGCGACGATTTCATAGATGCTTGCCTCCCAAATATTCGCGCATGATGGGAACAAGTTTCCCAGTCGATATCGCGAGCCGTTTTACGTTTGGTCTGCGATTGTTGGAAGATGTTTTCTCTTCAAGGTCAGCAAGTCACCCATCGTCAGTTCATCGGGGTCCTCGAGACATGGTTGAAAAAGTATGAAGGTGAAGAGAACAAATACGTTTACCCATTTGAATGATGACTAGGATATTCTGTCAGTGTCGAAACAGTTTTGTTAAACTTTCGATGCATCATGCCACACGCCATGATTTTCATGCCTGTCATTTTCTCTGTACTACTAGATGTTTTGGCTATGTTTCAGCGGGAACCTTGTTTACTCTTACCGAAATTCTCTGCAAGGATGATTGATCATTCTACGGTGCATCCGGGGGGGGGGGGAAGTATAGGAATATGTATGTGATGATCTTTGCGGGTGACGGGACGTCGGTGACCGGTGATGCTCACTTTACCTTTCGTCCACGGACGTTCATCAGGCCATAGGTGGTCAGAGCACCGACACGGCAGGTCTATCTGGTGGCAGTCTTCATACACATCGTAGCGTTGTTCAACCAATGCCGCAAGTTCTACAGGTGACTCCAATAAAAACGCACTAGCGTCGGTTCCATCGACGACGTTGGAATTCTATATGCATCTACTCCATGCCCCGTGGAAAGTAACAATGCACGCGTTACTCAGAAATCGGTGCGTCGAACGTGGTGTGCATAACGTGGTCGGTCCTCCTACCCGCATGCCTAATGAACCCAACATAGTCGAGCTCGTGCAATGCACGAATGAACCGAGCCTGAACTTTTAACCTCCAATTCTCTGCAGTTTCTTCCTCTGCCTAGTGTCTGAGGGGTACTCGCACATAGTTCAGTCAACCACAGTCCTGAAACTGGGACACCCGACGTGTACATTTCGGCCTAAATGCAGGACTAGCCAATGTCGGCCGACCCTCCTAGGGGGTAGGTAGGCCGAAGTGTGGGAGGGGGGTCGGCCGACCCTACTGAGGGGGGTAGCCACGTCCTGAGAGTGGGTTCGGCCGACCTCACTGAGGGGGCTAGCCATGTCCTGAGAGTGGGTTCGGCCGACCTCACTGGGGGGGTAGCCACGTCCTGAGAGTGGGTTCGGCCGACCTCACCATGTGGGGTAGCCACGTCCTGAGAGTGGGTTTGGCCGACCCTACTGAGGGGGGTAGCCACGTCCTGAGAGTGGGTTCGGCCGACCTCACTGAGGGGGGTAGCCACGTCCTGAGAGTGGGGTCGGCCGACCCAACTGAGGGGGGTAGCCAAGTCCTGAGAGTGGGTTCGGCCGACCTCACCATGTGGGGTAGCCATGTCCTGAGAGTGGGTTCGGCCGACCTCACTGAGGGGGGTAGCCATGTCCTGAGAGTGGGTTCGGCCGACCCTACTGAGGGGGCTAGCCATGTCCAGAGAGTGGGTTCGGCCGACCTCACCATGTGGGGTAGCCACGTCCTGAGAGTGGGTTCGGCCGACCTCACTGGGGGGGGGTAGCCATGTCCTGAGAGTGGGTTCAGCTGACCCTACTGAGGGGGGTAGCCACGTCCTGAGAGTGGGGTCGGCCGACCCAACTGAGGGGGGTAGCCAAGTCCTGAGAGTGGGTTCGGCCGACCTCACTGAGGGGGGTAGCCAAGTCCTCAGAGTGGGGTCAACCAACTTGACATACTGAATTTATTGTTGCAAAGATGGATACATAGAAGATAATTTCTGGTTGAAAGAATCATCAAGGATTTCTGGAACTGGTCTACATAATTCTTTGGTATTTACAAGAAGACAGGTAAATTACTAGAGGGTAACTTGTAACCAAGAAGATGTTCCTTTTTTACCCTGTGCTAATGAAATGGCATGAGGAGGAATGGAGTAAACAAATTTCTTTGGTGGGAGGGATGTTTTGTTAGTCCCTTTCTCAAACCCACACTGAGGATATCTGCACTCATAAGTAATGATTTTACCTGCAGAACCACACTCCCACTTCTGCATGGTTCCACATTGGGGGCACTGGACTGGCAAATGCTCTCCCCAAGGTCTGATAAACTTGTCAGTCCAAATCAATTTCTCCACCACTACCTTTTCCACCTTCTGCACTCCTTGCCCCTCAGACCTCCACATGAAGATGAAGATGTTAGAATGTCTTCCAAGCAGTGCACAATCATTGAGGGCAAACTTGGCTGCTTGGGAAACATCAAACCCTTGAACAATGATACTGTCTAGTAGACTCAGCAGGTAAGGGGTGGTGCTGGCTAGCTGCAGGTGTTGAGCATCAAACAAGATCATAGATCTTGGCATGAATCTGGACAGGGTTGGAGATAAAAATCTAAAAAATATTGGAAATACTCACTTATGTGCAACCTCTTTCAAATCATTGAAGCTCTCCTGGACAGTTACCACAGAGCCACAGACATTGAAAATTATATCTGCACCCCTGACAATTTTGGTAAGGGGGTTGAACAAGAGTTGGAGGCACTGGACCTAGTCAGTAGATAGATAAAAAGAGGAGTTGGCCACTTACTTCAGAGACCTTGGATGCTACTGGTTTACCATCAATCTGACCAGAAAAAAGATCCCCTCTTTCCTCATCACTATGGGTAGTGAGGAACAGGACTACCCTTGAAAATGATGAGAGGAAATGGGTCAGGTCCATGGCCTCCTTCTCATAAGCCAGCAGGGACTCCTGAGTGGTCAAGTTGAAGGCCAGGTGAGAGAAGTGGTAGCTGCCTTTAGGGAAGTATGGCTGGAAATAGGAGTCCATCATGTTCACCTGGGCATGACCAACCTGTAGTCCATCCAAGTGGAGGTGGACAAGGGCAGTGGGGAGGGAGGCTACTTGGGAGGAGGTGGCATGTTGGAAGGTACCCTGGACAAGGGGAGGGTGGGCAAGGACAGGAAGTCCTTGAGAGTAGAATCCCTTCATGCTATGTTGTGAATATAAGTGGCAGTGGGGGGATGCAGGACTCACAAAGTAAGGCTGAGGGTTAGCTTGGTTTTGCTTCCAGTGGCAAGTTACACATTTGAAAGTAATATTATCTGCTTCTAGTTTGTCCTTTTCTGCATCAGGAACTACTAGGCACTGGTTACAGACCACCCTTCTGCAATACTTTTCATCACAGATCCACAACAAGGCTCCCCCATCTCTGCACATAACACAGAACTGTAGACAGTATAAACAGGAGTATGACATATGATGAGTAGCTTACAGGGTTGATGCAGGGCTTCTGCTTGGGGGTTGGCCTCTTGGAAGTGGCAGATACCTTATCCTTTTTCTTGTGGAGGGCCTGCAAGGTGACTCTGGGGGCCTTGCCTCCAGTTGCCTTCTTGGCTGTCTGTTTTGTTCTTGCCATAGTGCTGTGGTGGTGCCAATATTAAAAAAGAATTAGGGTGGGGCTGGCTTACCTCGAAGTAGTTCGTCGGCACGTCGGACTTGAGTCAGAGGAAGGGGCACGTAGTACCGTGGACACGTCGAACTTGGATCCGGGGGTTCTCAATATTAAAAAAGAATTAGGGCGAGGCTGGCTTACCTTGAAGTAGTTCGTCAGCACGTCAGACTTGAGTCAGGGGGAGGGGCACGTAGTACCGCGGGCACGTCGGACTTGGGTCCGGGGGTTCTCAGTATTGGGGAGGGATTAGGGCAGGGCTGGCTTACCTTGGGGTAGTTCGTCGGCACGTCGGACTTGCAGGGGGTGTTGCGGGGGGACACAACTTTGAGGAAGGATGTTAGTACGCACCAAGAAATGGTCAGGAGGGGAACGGCTTACCTTGGAAGCTGGTGCGGTGGGTGACACAACAATCTCGTGTCCTTTTTTCTGGGGGGGGGACGACCGGTGTCGGCAGCGGCTCACCTAAAAAACTGATACACGGTGTTAACGATGTGCGTGACTGCAAGGCGTGTTAGTCCGGAACACACCTGGCCAGGTTGTGGATGACTTACCTTTGAAGTTTTTTTTTGGAGGCAGTGTGAGGAAACAAAGTGGTCGGATGCGAGGCTCAGCAGGCACCTGACTACGGAGCATGAGCAGATTTTTTTAGCCGAGCTGTCACTCATACTTACTTACTTAGGTCGAATGCAACCTTAGTCGGATGCGACGTTCAACAAGCACGTGACTACGGAACATGGGCTGATTTTTTTTGCCGAGCCGTACCTTTTTTTCGTGTCACCCATCATATGTAGATCCAAACACAACCAAATAGTCTCACGGACTTGAGCCGATTTTTTTGAACAGTCACGTGATGGTCAAACAAAGCCAAATACAAGTTGTATATCAGTGGCAGGATTTCCCACACCTTCTCTTTCTCACTTTCCTCCTGCTCTCACCTGCCCTCCTGGGCATCATCGGGCATCGCTGCTCTTGCAGCGATGCCCGATATCATGGTACGTCTGTTCCTTTTCTTTTTTGGTTACGCTACGTGTTCACTGCTCCACAGTCAGTGTTGTAGCAGTTTCGTGGCCGTCGACTGTGTCGACACGACTACCATCGAAAATGTTGTTTTTTTTTTTTTGTTATCCTTTACTTGAACTGCCCCACAGTCACGTTGCCGCAAGTGTCGTGGCTGTCGACCGGGTTGACTACCCCTGAAATATTTATGGTACATTTTCTTTAATCTTCGTTATGATTTCTTTTAGGATACTAATTCTGCTCTGCATTTCAGCTATGGCTATGAACCCTGTCGTGTACCTGGTCCCCTCTTTAGGTATCTACGTACGTCTGTCCCTCAGTTCGACGTGTCAGCGAACTACTTCGTGGTAAGCCAGCCCTGCCCTAATTCTTTTTTTTAATATTGAGAACCCCCGGATCCAAGTTCGATGTGTCCACGGTACTACGTGCCCCTTCCTCTGCCTCAAGTCCAACGTGCCGACGAACTACTTCAAGGTAAGCCAGCCCCGCCCTAATTCTTTTTTAATATTGAGAACCCCCGGATCCAAGTTTGACATGTCCACCACTGTCAAGCCCCCTTCCTCTGACTACGTGAACCTTGCCCGTGTCACGTTACACGCCACTTCAAGGTAAGCTGGCCCTGCCCTAATTCTTTTTTAATATTGAGAACCCCCGGATCCAAGTTCGACGTGTCCACCACTGTCAAGCCCCCTTCCTCTGACTACGTGAACCTTGCCCGTGTCACGTTACACGCCACTTCAAGGTAAGCTGGCCCTGCCCTAATTCTTTTTTAATATTGAGAACCCCCGGATCCAAGTTCGACGTGTCCACGGTACTACGTGCCCCTTCCTCTGACTCAAGTCCGACGTGCCGACGAACTACTTCGAGGTAAGCCAGCCCCGCCCTAATCCCTCCCCAATACTGAGAACCCCCGGATCCAAGTTCGACGTGTCCACCACTGTCGAGCCCCCTTCCTCTGACTACGTGAACCTTGCCCGTGTCACGTTACACGCCACTTCGAGGTAAGCTGGCGCTGCCCTAACCTTTTTTTAATATTAAAAGACCCTTCCAAGTTCGACGTGTCTTCGACGTGTCCACGTTACTACGTGCCCCTTCCTCTGACTATGTGTCCCTTACCGGTGTCCCCTTAGACGCTACTTTGAGGTAAGCTGGCCCTGCCCTAACCCTTTTAAATATTAAGAGCCCCTTCCAAGTCCGACGTGTCCACCACTGTCAAGCCCCCTTCCTCTGACTACGTGGGCCTTACTGGTATCCCCTTAGACGCTACTTCGTGGTAAGCCAGCCCTGCCCTAACTCTTTTTATATTATTAAAAGACCCTTCCCAGTTTCGCATGTCCACGACTGTCGAGCCCCTTCCTCTGACTACGTGTCCCTGGCTGGTGTCACCTTAGACGCTACTTCGAGGTAAGCTATGTTCACTGATTGTGCTTCTTACATACTAATGAGTTTTTTTTTGTAGTGTGCCCTCAACTAACTGTTGATCTTTAGGCGCCATCTGGACAGTGTGCAGGCTGCAGCTGCATATGGTTAGATGGTGACCCTTCATCCACGTTGTACCTGGCCAGTACATTGTTGGTATGTGGGGTAGGTAGTTACATTCTAGTGTAGGGTAGTACTAGTCCATGCCTGCTAGTGCTGGCTGGCTTAACACCTTTTGTATCTTTGTCTGTGCTGGTGTGTGTTGGCCTGCAGTGTTGGTCTGGGGGAACATGGTCCATGCCTGCAGTGTAGGCTGGCCTAATAAATATTTCTTTGCTATGTTTTCTTTGTTTTGTCTGTGCCAGTGTGTGTTGGCCTGCAGTGTTGGTCTGGGGGAACATGGTCCATGCCTGCAGTGTAGGCTGGCCTAATAAATATTTCTTTGCTATGTTTTCTTTGTTTTGTCTGTGCCAGTGTGTGTTGGCCTGCAGTGTTGGTCTGGGGGAACATGGTCCATGCCTGCAGTGTAGGCTGGCCTAATAAATATTTCCTTGCTATGTTTTCTTTGTTTTGTCTGTGCCAGTGTGTGTTGGCCTGCAGTGTTGTCTGGGGGAACATGGTCCATGCCTGCAGTGTAGGCTGGCCTAGTAAATATTTCCTTGCTATGTTTTCATGACTTTAGTCTGTGCCAACTTGTGTTGGTCTGCAGTGTTGGTCTGGGGGAACATGGTCCATGCCTGCAGTGTAGGCTGGTCTAATAAATCATGTCATTTGATTTTGACTTGATGTTATTTTTTCTTGATGACTTGCTTCTGCTCTAGGGGAAGGGCCCCTCCTGGACAGTTGTCAGGGAGTCAGTTCCACTTGGAACTTTGATTTTTATTCTGTTCTGTTTTTGATGTTCCTAACTTATCTCCCTATTTTGTCTTGAAATGACTCTTTACTTGACCTGTTTTTGCCTTCTTCTTTGTGATTTATGGGACCTAACCCTAACCCTAAGTATTATGTCCCATATGGAATAAGTAGGCACCAGGCACAATTAGTGTTTCTGATTTTCACGGCTTAAAATTTTATACCTCTGCTGCATCCCACCACATCATCATCCCTGAGGCCCCAAGTGTGCAATGAATCCTTCCCCAACCTCTTCCAATGCCCTGCCTACCTTAGTAGATGGGATCCTGACATCTGCACTTGAGGGATGCAAACTCTCTGCATCTGTGATACTAGATAAATCTGACCTTAGGAAGCCAAGGTAATGGGAACTACTTTCTCCTTGGTATTGGCTACACCATGCTTGACAATAATGTGGATAGACTCAGAGTCATGTCCCAATTGACAAACCTCCAAAGGTTTATGACTGAGGAAGACCTTCCTTCTACATCTATTTCCTTGACTGAAACCAAGCTGTCTGCCCTTGTCATTGCACATGCAATCCTGAACCCCTGTGAGTGTGTCTCTAGACAGTTGGAGTGCAAAATCTGAGTTAGGGGAAGATGTAACCCAATGGGACATTGATAGGTTTGCTGAACCCATGCCACATGCTGTGGACAAGACCAAGTATTTTCATTATCCCCAATGGGGGCAAATCTCTGACCCTGCCACTGTTTTGGATGTCCATGGTAGAGTGATGGTTTGGTATCTCCCAGGCATTATTCCTCCTCAAAGAGTGGTGAAGCAGTCTCTTCCCCCATGTATATCTTATATTGATTCACTGGAAGGAACATCTCAATAGGATTCACCTCCCTTTAAAAGGCAGCCTTGTGAAACACTCCAAGAGGAAAAATGAGTCCAGCAAGAGGTTTGGCCATAGGCATCTGCCAGAGCTTGATGGCAGTGAGCTGGACCCATTGGCTCATGCCATGTTTGGTCATGGCAGGCTTATGACCTCTCCTGCAACTTTCCAGCAGGGTCATGTGGTAATGTTTCTCATGGTCTGCTGTGGATTAGAAGGCTCATTCTCTCAAAGAGGTTGCAGGACAATGTTTACGAAAGTTCCACTCTCAAAATCCCTGCTGTAAAGGAATGGCTTCGGGACATTTCTTATGCAGAGGAGTTTTGGAACTCCATTTCAGGACTTGTACTGCCAGACCTGGCTAGGGTTGGCAAGGATGCCATTGCAGCCAAGGAAAACTGGGTGGTCACCCAACCCCTGTCTGGGACACAGTGGCCTTCCATCTATGTTGGCTTAGATGTCATAGTCAACCAGGAGACTCCTCCCCACCAAGACAAAGTTTCTGCACCCTCTCTGCTTGACTTGCTAGTGAGCCTGGGAACTCATGATGCCCAATTTCATATTTCCGATCTTGGCTCCATTTTCGGTTATCAACCAGGCACAATGATTTACCTTGCTGGTAAACTTCTTCACCACTCTGTCCCCAAATGGGAAAATGGTGAAAGGATAGCACTTGCTCACTACATGAAAGATGCTGTCCACAACAAATTTGGAGTGGCCAGGCCAGCTTTCACCCAACAGAAGGATCTCCTAGGTAGATTTTTACCATCTTAGTGTAGGTACCTAGCCGAGCCCTTAGCCGATGTCAGTCGGAGTTTCCAAGTAAAAATTATGCATCTTCAGCACTGATTCCCCGTGTTTCAAATCACTCCCTTTGAGCATGCAATGCAGAAAGTCCACAGTCCTGGGAAAAAGCTCTGGTAGAGGTTCTTTATATACTTTCCAGCCCACCAAGACCAGGAGAGGAAAGCTCACATACAAGGAAGTTGATGCTAGGCACCTGTACCAACCATCTGAGAGCCAGCCTTCCACTCCAAGAACCCCAAGGACTATGGCATCATCCCAGAATCTCAACTTCTCTGACTTCCCTAACTCAGACTGGAATGATGTAGAAGATGTCCCTCCAACTAGAAGGTTCACAAAGGTAGGTGTCCTGAACTGAGAAGGGAAATCATTCAAATTTGTTTCCAGAGTCAGAATGACTTTATCAGAGAGTGGTTGCCTTGGAGAACAGAGTACCTCAATGTTATTCTAGAAGGGGAGCAACTGGCTAAGGGGGGAATTTGTGAGCAATGCTGTCAAGCAGAAGGGAGTATCCGGTGCATGTCCTGCACTGGTGTGCATGCCTGGTGTGGTCCCTGTGCTGTCAAAGCTCACAGAAACCTGCCCTTTCACAAGGTCCAAAGGTGGAATGGTACCCATTACCAGGCTACCTCCTTGATGGAACTTGGCTTCTTGTGGCATGTGGGCCATGGGGGGGTCCCATGTCCCCAAGCCCAGGAGAATCCCAATCCTGAGGAGTCTGGCTATGTATCTGGGGAAGGACCTCCAAATTACAGGTCAGTAGCCTGTACTTCCTGAGCCCTTGTGGTGATATTTCTTCCAGGAGGTCTTCCCGATCCCAAATGACCATAGTGCACACTGAGGGTATTTTTACTCATGAGATCTCTTGGTGCAGCTGCCCTGGATCAGATCCCATTGACTCGCACCTTTCTTTACTCAGAGAAAGACTTTTTCCAGCCAGCATATCTAAGCCTAAGACTGCCTTCACTTTTGATGTGCTCAATCACTTTCTTATCGATGCTTTGGAGTGCAAGACTTCAGCTATGAGCTTCTATCAGCAGCTGAAGAGGTTCACCAATAACGCATTTCCTGACAGGGTACCAGTTGAGTCCCATTTGCCATCCATATGATATTTGGTGACTTGACTTAATACTTTTGTCTTGGCCTGTTAGGATAGGTACAGGGAGCTGATGAGGGTTTCTCGGTTGTGGAGGGATCTGAAACATAGGAAATGGTTTGGGTTTGGTCATGATACAGAACTGGATCCAGGAGAAGGGGGACTTGCTCTCTTCTGTCCTGCCTGCCCTCAGCCAGGAATTAATTTACCCCCTGATTGGAAAGTGCGGTATGACAGGTAGGAGGCTGTAATCCATTCATTTTCCATTCCTAACCTCATTTAGTGAAACTGTGACAAGGCAATATGTCATCGATGGGAACTTCACAGCCCAACATATGAAAATGAACAAGCCTGAGAGGGATGTATCTTTGTCGGATGGAAAAGGTTAAATGGTTTCAGAGATTCCCTACCAGAATCATCTTCAACAGTCCTTGGATAACAAGGAGGTGGGGGCAGGGGTCCTAGGGTCTTGACATTTCCAGTGCTGACCATACCAATAGAGGTCCACTTGCAGCAATCACAGGGCAATTAATGCTGCCAATATCAACAAGTCCAACCTTCGCTCCACTGGAATTGGTGCCACAGCATGTGCTTGGCATGGTTGTTTTGTTCCCCATTCAGTGGTGGACTTTCAAAAAGGGGAAAGGTGAGCAAATATATTGGGTGAAGATGATGCCATTGGCACTCATGCTTGGCCAGGTATATGAACACAGACTACTCCATTTGCAATGCCCTTCGTTATCATTCTGAAAACATCACAACGGCCCTTGTCATTTATGATGTAGGGTGCCAGTGGAGTGTCAACTTCAGGAGTTGGGTCAAATCTAGTTCTTCACTATTTCTTCCCTCAGGACTGGAGATCATTCCTGCTGTGGGGAAGTTCCATTTGGCTGCACACAAGCTCTCCTGCTTTCCAAGGTACAGCCTCAACTTTGTCAAGGGTGCAGGCCACTTGGATGGAGAAATTTTGGAGACATTGTGGGCTCCATTCAATAAGATCTCCCCCACTGCCAGGTCTATGACTCAGGCACACAGGCAAGAGGTGTATGATGATCATATGAGGGATTCCAATTGGAAGAAACTTGTGGGAATGGGTGAGTTTTTTTTTTTTTTTCTTGGAGGTTGGTGAATTTACACCCCAAATCACAGTCCCCTCCTTGTTGAAAAAATACAAGACCTCCAACAAATGTCTGGAGGACATGAATCAGGCCTATGAGCAGTTGAATGCTGTTCTAGATCCTAACAAAGTAGCTCTGTGGGAGTTAGATGCTCTTAAGGCAGAGGCAGACCGTGGTGAAGCCCTGGACATTTATTTGTTGAGAGGGGACAAAGGTCAGTCTTATTCAGATGGGACAATGGATCTGTCTGATTGTTTGTAGCCCCCACCTTTCATGAAGCACAGTTAAAACTCGGAAAAAATCCAGTGTCCTCCTCAGCAAACCTTGGTTCTGTGGCTTGGCTGGCAGAAGGAATTAGCATCAAGGACTCACAGTGAGGCCACCATTGACCTAAAAGTGATTTGCCTGCTGACCCAACCTGCAGGGACCAGCTAAGATATGAGCTTCGTCAGCTTCCCAGTCTCATGTCTGCTAGGCAGGAAGTCAAAACCTCTGAGAAGAGGCAGAGACTTTCTTCCAGGATTGAAAAGTTCCACAGCACTGGTCAAGCATTTTTAAAAGGCTTAGAGATAGATGGTGCTTTCATTCCCCAGGATGATCCAGCATTTTGTGTGCAAGAAGACCAAGAGAAGGAGGATGGTGAGTTCTGGGAAGATGATGATACAGTCTTGGAGGCTCCAGATGAGGAAGTCCAGGAGCTGGCCTCTGAGCTGATGAGTATATGGATGCCCTCATCCATTGGAGCAGCCAAGCTTATGGAGCTTGGCCTTCATGATCTTCTGAAAGAGGAGATGGAACTCAGGATTGGACAAGCTAATGATTGTCTTGACCGACTGCGGACCGACCTTGGCAGCAAGGCCATGTTGTACAGGCAGAATTTCAGGACTGCAAATTCCACTAGGGAGGGTACAAGAACCAAGAAGGAAATCCAGAAAGTGGTGGTCAGGATAAACAAGCATGTCAGAAGTTATCAGAGGGCCAGGAAAGCCATTCTCAGATTGGACCTCAATGATAACATAGGAGAAAAGTACAGGGAAATCCAACCAGAGGACCTTGCTGTCAGTAAGGAGGTGACAGAGGAAAACAGGTTTGGCCAGGGGGTTAGTAAAATGGCTTGGTTTTGGATGGTGGATGGGGAACAGAATCTGCTGAATGGGGACAGTGGGGGGTTGATGGAAGAATGTGAGTGAATACTAATTATTTTCTCCATATATCTTGCCAATAAGATGTTTCCAGTTTATCGTATCAATTGGCTCAAAGCAAGGGCAAGAAGGGACAGATGGAGAGAAGAAGTGTCATTGGTGAGGCATGAAATGCTCTGGACAACCTTGTGGTTCCAGTATCAAAAGGAGATATGGGAGACTCGGGCTCTGCAATCCACAGAGCCAGGGAAAGAAGCTTATGCTTCAAAGCAGGTAGAGCTGTGGAGTGACTTCACCAAAAAGGCAGGGTTGATGTTCCAAGGTAAACAAATGGAATGTATTTAGAACACAGCTGTATTCATTTGGTGGGGAACTGCTCACAGTACTTAGTATCCGAATGGAACTAAAAGCCAAACATCTCAAAACAATAATACCAAAATAGTAGTCTTCCTAAAGGAGGTTAGCTGCATTTTTTCAACATCCTTCCTAAACTGGGAATGGCCGAAAATTTTCAGCTTGCCACCGAACTCCAACAAAAGTCTACTGCAATTTCCCTCCTACTCATCCAATTCTCCAATGGCTAACTGGTCTGAAGCTTACTCTGATCTCCTGGCCTCCTATGTAGGACAGTACAAAGATGCTAGGGGGAACTCTAGTCTCAGGTCAGAGATCTTGGCTGAAGTGAAGTCGAAGATTCTCCAGCATCCACCTTCTTCATCTGTGGTATTGCCCAAGAATTTGAGAGTGGTATGACATTTTTTTTGCACAAGTTCAACATACCTTAAGTCTCTCTAGGCCATCAGAAGGGAATTTTTGCCCAAGTTGGACCCTGAAGACAGAGATGATGAGGAGAACATCATCAAGTACATCTTGGAGGTCACAGAAAAGAGGAAGGAAGATAGTGATGAGGGTGAGGATGCCAGGGAAGAGAAGGCAAGGCCTACCAAGGCTGGGGATTACAAGAAACCCTTTACAGCCTTTACTTCGGGGCAGAGGCTCTTCAAGGATGAGATGGATACTTATGATAGGGAGAGGAGGGACACCAAGGACCCCAAGACCATAGGCCAGAGGAACAAAATTATCCAACAGTGGTGGGAGTCTCTCTCTGATTCCAAAAAAGCTGAGGCTGGGAGGGCTGCGGAAAAATGGAATAAGTTGGGTGCACCTAAGGAGACTCATGATTCGTAGGTATTCCTTGTGTTTCAAGGCCTTTACTGACTTGGAGTAACCCAGTTATCGGAGAAAAAACTTCCCTGGTATGGCTAGGGAGTTCATTGACATGGTGCATAGAACCATGGGCTCCCACATAGTGATGTTTGCAGCTCATGAAGCACAAGATAATCAGATCAAGATGGCAGTGTAAGTTCCACCAAACCTATCAGTGGCTGGCATGCTAATAAAGACACCTAGTTTTGAGACTCAACCTCAAGATGGGAAGAAGGCTTTCTCAGGGGCATCTGAGCCCAGCAAGGATTGGGTGCTGAAGGGAGAACAGATTTTAACTGATTATCTTTTGACTGACCCAGGGAGTTTGTAATGTCTCTTTCAAACCTGTAGCCAAATGAATTATTTTCCAGTGGAAGAAGACTTGAATGAGGAGAAGAAGGATACAGAGATAACCCTGGATGATGATGGGAATCCGGAAGTACCACCTTGGACTGGGCAGAAGCTGAAGGTCCAGCAAAACTTGGCTAGAGCAGTCTTCCAGGCAGCCTATGGTGGGTTCTTCACTGACATGTTGGTGTCCAGCAGTTGACTGGAGGTGAAAACATAGCAAAATTCACACAGAAGCCTAAGGCCAAGGTTCCTTGGGGCTTGCTTATCAAGTCTCCTTTGGAGTATCTTGATTCTGAGTCCATTCCTGATGGATTTGTGATGAAGGGATCCTTCAAAGTGGACCAAGGCTGATATGAGGTTGCTCTGGAATCATTGGCATTCCCTGGAGGGTCAGGATAAGGTGATTGTCACCTTTATCAAATGCAAAAAGGAGGATTTGCCTCTGGGGAGGTTCTTTGATGGGAAAGCCAGATCCAAAAAAAGAGTCTGGGTAAACATTGATGATGACAGTGAAGGGGAGGCAGGGGTTGAAGACTCGGAGGCAGGGGTTGAAGACCCGGAGGCAGAAACCAGTGGGAGGCATAAGACCCTGAAAGTAACTCCTGTCAGGGTCCAGGATAACCATGTCTCAGTGGCTTCCTCCTCCCGAATTACCCCTCATGAGTCAAGTCCTGCCTGGCATGCCAGCAGGGACAGGGTAGAATTTTTAAAGTCACTCTCAATCATGCCCAGATACCAGAAGCTTGTTGAGCTGGTGGTTGCCTTACCAGAAACAGTGAGTGGCCAACTTTCTATGATAGCTTGGTTAATAAATATATTGTCAGGAATCCCACATCAGCACTGAACCAGCCTTGCCTGAATGGGCATTATGGACTTGGGGTGCTAAGTATCTACCTGAACATATTCACCTGGATAGGGATTCCTTCTTGAAAGCACTGGCTCAACTGGAGGGGGAAAAGTTTGGTTCCTTTAATCAGGGAGGCCCAATTGTACTTGGATTGGGTCTCTTGTTGAGGGAGTGCAACCGAGCCCAGGAGGTGGAAGAGGATGATCCAGAGGTTTCCCATCTGGACTTTCTACTGAACTCTAACCTTGGCATCCAGAGGGCAGAGGATGTTTTGTGTGCAGTCGGGTCAGTAATTGCAAGATTGGAGCAGGGTTCAGTTGGCATGAACCCAGAGGAGATGGATAATCACAGGGACAAGGAGGATGCTGAAAAAAAGGCTGGTGGGCATGCAGAGGAGAGGACAGCTAGTGAGGGCAGGGGTGAGGAGGAAGAAGCACCAATCCAGGCACCTCCAAAGAAAAGGAAAAGGCAAGGAAGTAAGAATGCACAGGAGAAGGCAGCAACAATAGAGGATGGAGAGCAAAAGGTAAAGAGGGATTGGAAAAAGAGCAAGAGAGCTCTTGGAATGGGGTTGTAAATACAGCATCATTTTAATAATCTGTAATGAGATATTCCAACAAGGGAGCTAATTTGGATGCCCATACAGTCAGGAAATCATCCCCACTGAAAGAGTCACCTTTCATGATTATTCATGTTGGCTGACCCCACTTCCAGGATCATGGGGGTTCCAGGACCATGGGGCACCCCCCTGACATGTCGGCCAACCCCACTTCCAGGACCATGGCCCCCCCCCCCAGCTATGTTGGCCAACCCCACTTCCAGGCCCATGGGGCATCCCCCAGCTACATCGGCCGAGCCCACTTCCATGGCCATGGCCCCACCCCACAGCTGAAAGAGTCACCCTTCATGATTATTCATGCCCCCCGACTAGGTCGGCAGACCCCACCTCCAGGACCATGGCCCCCAGCTACGTTGGCTGACCCCACTTCCAGGACCATGGGGCACCCCCCCACTATGTCGGCCGACCCCACTTCCAGGCCCATGGGGCATCCCCCAGCTACGTTGGCCGACCCCACCCACAGGGGGGTAGGGCACCCCCCAGCTAGGTTGGCTGACCCCACCCCCAGGGGGGTAGGGCATGCCCCAGCTACGTCGGCCGACCCCACCCCCAGGGGGGTAGGGCACCCCCCAGCTAGGTCGGCCAACCCCACCCACAGGGGGGTAGGGCACCCCCCAGCTATGTCGGCCAACCCCACCTCCAGGACCATGGGGCACCCCCCCACTATGTCAGCCGACCCCACTTCCAGGCCCATGGGGCATCCCCCAGCTACGTCGGCCGACCCCACCCACAGGGGGGTAGGGCATTCCCCAGCCACATCGGCTGACACCAGTTGGTCCAACTGGCCGGCACCAACTCAGGGTCAGTTGGCCGACATCGGCTAGTCCCACGTTTAGGCCAAAATGTACATGTCGGGTGTCCCAGTTTCAGGACTAGTGGTGACTGAAGGGTCTGGTACTCGGGGTACGTGGTGTGGGAGGTCTCCCATTGCACTCAGGCAGATTGCGGAATTATGTCCGCCGGTGATGACGTCTTTGCTCTTCAAGGTCAACTGCCAAGGATTAGAACCAATCGTACACGTTAATCATCTTGCCGCTTTCGAGGTACCTCTGGAACAGGATACTTGTTGAGTATAAACTGCCCCTGTTACTACTATACTTAGGTGCGAAGATTTACTGCTTACATAAGCAAAAATGCGTACATACAGTAGGGTAAATTTTCTCCCTCCTTCCTCAGTAGCTTGGTGTTACTGAGGAGTAAGTCATTCTTTCTATTTAGCTTTACCTTTACTGACCACCTGTAGACTAAGTATCTGACAGGTAGATATTAATATAGTAGCTTGGTGTTACTGAGGAACTAAGTATCTGACAGGTTATGAGCCCCGAGCTCTAACTGCGCCCAAGAGAAGAACTACAGAGATACCTAAGGCAGAACTACAACATGTCCTTCGAAACGAAACTCAGAGATGAATTTCTGAAGGTGCCGAAGCTTGCGGCAGAAGGCACAAATTGGGTTACTTATAAAGACCGACTTTTATGGTCAGTAGAGGCAGGAGGCCTCGGAGGGCACTTAGACGGCTCGGAGACAGAGCCCGAGGACCCGAAGTCACTCGATGGTCGAGGGGAAAGCTGGACCCCCACTACGTCAGCTGAAAAGAAAGAGGTCGAGGTCTGGAAGGCCGAAATGAAGACGTGGCGAATGGGCGAGGCCATCGTCAAGCAGCAGATTGCTGGAACCCTACCCGACACTCTATTCACACAGATAAAACGACTTAAAACAGCATATGAAATCTTCCGACATCTTGCGAAGCTCTTCGAGCAAAGGTCTCGAGTCGTAGCTGTCGAGATCCTTCGAAAAATGCAGAACTTGCGCTGTCGAGAGCGCAAAGACGTCCACAAACACTTCGATACCCTGCGAGACATGCGAGAGCAATTAGCTTCGATGGACCAGGCACCAACGGATGAAAGTTTTACCGCGATCATTATCAGTTCTCTTCCGAACTCGTACCAGGCCCAGATTGGAGCGGTGATGGCTCTCTCGAAAGTTACTGGCACAGTCATTACCTCAGACGTGCTCATGGCAACTGTACTCGATGCGTACGACAGTCGAAACCTGGGCTCTCGAAAGCCTTCGAACGAAAGTGGCGAGGACGCCGCATATACCACATCCGGAGATTCGAAGCAACGAAGGATAAATGGAGATTGCTATAATTGTGGCAAGTACGGCCACATGGCACGAGACTGTCGAGCCAATAAAGAAAAGGGTACTAAGGCAAAGGACGAGGTTAGCGACTCGAAAGGAAAGGGAAACGAGAAGCTGGGCGAGAAGGCTGCAGTTGCGAACGAGTCAAGTGGCGAGGCAAGCGATCTCGAGCCCGATGGAGTGTGGCTTGCATATGGTGGATACTCTAGTGGAGATGACGAGCTGTCAGATTGGCTCACTGAGGTAGACGAAGAAGAATTACCTGAAATCGAGAGCGCGGCAACGAGTGCTGGCACTATGCATGCCAAACCTACCCCATGCCCGAGTTGTGGGCACCAGAGTCCAATGGTGATGAAGAACGACACCCTGCTTGATAAGGAGACAGAAAACAAGGTCGACGTCCATGAAATTGAGTCGAACGTTTGCGAAAACCTCAAAATCGACTCCAAACGAAGCACGCGCAGCAAGCATCTTACCCTCGAAGCCAGATCTCGAGTTCCAGGGACAAACATCTATATATCTGGGGATACTCTACCCACAGGAAGTCGAAAGTATACTTTTGGGACTATCGAAACGAGAGACGAAGAAGTGCTACAGCTATCTGGAGGAGAAACAAGTCAGGACGAACTCAGAGGCCAAAACACGAGGCAAAACGTACCTAAAACCCCCATCCAACCTCCCGAGCACCCATACGAAATCACCCCTACCCACCGTCATCAAAAACGAGAGAAAACGGAACCTGAAAATGTTATCAGACGAGGTGGAGATAGCCAGGAAACCTACCAGGGCCATTTCGAGGCCAAACGAAGTCTTCGAAGCTGCAAAACGAGTCAAAAACGAGCCAGATATTACCTTGGAGACCCCACAAGCATTCTGTGGGAGTCGCCATTGAGTGAAACGGACTGGGGAGGTAGCGACAGCAGCAGCGTAGCTGCACGAAGAGTTGTGAGACGACGAAACGACCTATACTTCCCGATTATTAAGCCTTCTTAGCCACGTTCCAACACACCTTCGTAACGCCTAATTTGGCTTGTCAACTCGCTTTTCCCAACACCAGCAATAGCTCCTGCCCCAAATACCCTTTACCTTTGCAGAACTGGAGTACCAAGGTACGATGGCCAGCGGGCACTGCTCGGCTACGTGCCGTCATGCCGCTCCTCCTTTCAGCTTCCTTCTCACGCTCCTTCTCCCGCCTTGTTATCGTCGTCACCATCGTCGCCATCGTCGCCGCCGTTCTCGGCGCTGTATCGTCGCTCTTGCTGACCTCTACCTACTGACTCACCGATCTGACGACGCAGGCAAGTTTCGTTCGTTTTCTAACACCCGATTCCCTCTCTAGCTACTTTCCTCGCCGTTGTTACTGTCGCCGCAGTTTCTTGGCGCTGTATCGTCGCTCTCGCTGACCTCTACCTACCGACTCACCCCACAGGTAAGTTTCTTTCGCTTTCAAACGTCTGGTTCACGCTCACGCCCTTCTTCCACTCTCTTATCACCGGTACCATCATCGCTGCCATTCCAATGGCGGCCGTACTTTTCTCACCATTTCCCATCCACCAGCTTACGATCTAAACGATGCAGACAAACTTCGAGCCCTTTCCAGTGTCCCCTACAGCCCAATCATCCCCGTTCGGCTCGTCAATGTGCCCATCATGTTCGCGACGTCACTATGCATCAGCAACGTCTCGCAGCGCCACAGAGTCCCCGTATGCCTGCGTATCGTACATGCTAGTGGCCGACACTGATGCGATTGTAGGACAAGCTCATCGATGCGTCTTCTGTCGCGCGTCTTCACGGTATGATTGGGTGTGTGATGACTGACCTATCGGGTGAGCTGTGCAGTGTCGGTATTCTGTAACTGTTGGACTGACAACATGCAGCTGACGCCAAGGCACAGGTGTTCCGCTGTAGGGAGTGAGTACCCCCTACCAGGGTATTTCTTTTATTTTATTGTTTTTGTTTTCTTTTTTTTTGTTTCTGTTCATCTACATTACTCTTTACTTAGTTTCGAGTTCGGACACGTGAGTAGCTTATATAAGCACACACGTACTTAGACTTTACTGTAGCTACTTACAAACAAGTAACAAGTAGAGTTTCGAGAGTTCGAGTTCGAGTTCGAGAAGGCCTCGAGTGCCTCTCTCAGTGTCTAGACAGCCTCAGACAGCATCAGACGTCCCTAGACAGCCATCCTCCAGGCTAGAGAAGCCCCTTGGGAAGAATTCCCCCTCAGATTTCACCACTCATCCCAGTCACTCTTATTTCAAGTCTCTTCATCTGGAGCCCACCGCGAGGGGCTTCTGTCTTAGCCTGGTAACCTTTCCCTGATCAGTTTCAGTCTCGTTCGTGCAGTTTCAGGTCTCGTATCCTCGGTTTCAGTCGCATTCTCGCAGTTTCCAGCCTCGGTCTCGCTTTCGTGCTTATCTTTTCTCTCGAAATACTCACTCATATATCTCTATAATCACTCGAGTTCCCTCCGACGTCATGCCCAGCCCAGAATCCCTGAGTTGCAGCCCTCCCGAAGCCTCGAGCTTCCTTCGATGCCCCGAGCAGCTTCGAAGGTTCCTCGATGACATAATCCGAGTCGCAACTGCAGCGAAGTCTCTTCTCGAGACTCATAGAGGCCTTCGAGAGGCCAGTAGTTCGTTCGTGCAGCCACCACCCACCTCTGCTGGTCGCTCACCTCGCAAAATATACCCGTTCTGCTTTTTCTGTGGTCAGAAAGGCCATATTCGAGTGAACTGCGACTCGTGCAAGGAGTATTTGGCCGCGGGAAAATGTCTAATAGTGAAAGGTCGTGTCGTACTCCCTACAGGACAAGAGATACCGCAAGAAGTTCCCGGGCGCACTCTCAAGGACCGCGTGGACCGCTGGGATCCAGGAAACCGGCCTAAGGATATTCGAAATCCTCCTTCGAGTCCAGGCAGGCTGCCCTTGGAGGATGTGGGTCGCCTAGAGCCGCAGGCCCATATGGTTTCACTGGCACTGTCCCGCACCCCCCGCTTGTCAGTGCACCCTACCACCCCCTCGGAACGACCATTGTGTGCACCACTCTCAATGGAAGGGCCGAGTTATCCTATTCGAGCACCCAGTGCATCCTCGAGCTCGAGTGATGTCTCATTGTGCCGCCCTCGTTCACCTTCTCACCCTCTACCTACAAGACACTCTCGCGGTAGGCCTCTTTCTCGCTCTCGTTCTCGCGGCCGTGGCCGCCCGCACTCGCGTTCCCGTTTGTACCTCGAAGATCCACCAAGCCGCAGTCATAGGTACATAGATTCGTATTCGAGTGGGTCCTACAGCTGCCGCTCTCGTTCCCGCGACTACCACCACCGCCGCTCACCACCACCCGCACCGTCGATCGGGCGCTCGCACCTACCAAGCCTCTCGAGAGACGAATCAGAACTGGAAGAGCTTGCCAGTGAGCCAGTCAACAGACTCACCGCCTCGAGTATCTACAGTACTCGCTCGTCCTACAGGCCCAGTAGTCATGCACTGGCATCCTTGAGAAGGTCACCCAGCTGCAGTCGCACTCCCCAGCCCTCGAGAAGGTGGTACTGAGTCGATGTACAGTCGCATTGGCTCGCTGGGTATCATGTTCTATGTTTTTTTTTTATGAATATATCATTCTTGAAGTTCCCTGCACGTCCACATCACCCCCGGCCCCGTCAACGCGATATCTCGACCGCCACTCACCCGTCCCTCTCGCAAACCGGGATTCGAGCTCTACTCAACGAGAGCCTTCGAACGGTGTATTTTTCGTCGCATTCGGCCCAGTACATCCGAAGATATCAGCCGTTCTCTGGAGAAAGGGTTTTTAGGACAAAATTTGGGATATCTCAGGATTGGGTGCGCCGTTTTCCGTGTTTCTACGTTCTCCCAAGTCCCTATGCATCCCTCGACCACCCCCTGAAGTTTTGCGGAATTCCATGGAGCGGTTCCTCACCAACACGATGCCATCCTCCTACCTCCTACCCTGTTTAAAACCTAACTCGCGCAGTTCTTGCCCGAATTGTTCGCTTTTCTCAGACGCGAACCTACTAGACGATATCTACCAGACGATATACAAGACGTTGCGCGCGCTTTCGTGGTTCTGGACTTATTCGAGTTTGTTGGGTTTGGACAGGGTGGCGAGGTTGGGTTCGCGTATCTCGCTCATTTTTGTGTTGAGCCTCTCGCTTTTTTATATGGTGATTATACCCGTTACTGGCTACCTGGTGATGCCATTTTCATGGCTTCGCGCTCGTTCGTTGCGGAGATATGGGTTTTCTCGGTGTACAGAGGGGTACGAGACGGTTTTGCGAATATCTCAGGATTGGGGGCGCCGTTTCCCTTGTTTCCACGTTCTCCCAACTCTTCTCGCACGTCGCTATCACCTCCCGAAGTTTCGTAGCGTTCCACCTAGCGGTTCCTCACCGATGCGATGCCGCCCTCCTGGCTCCTACCTCGTTTGGACCATAACTCAAGCAATTCCGTGCCGAATCGTTCGCTTCTTTCAGACGTGGATCACCTAGACGACATCTACAAGACGATATATGAGACGTCGCGCACGCATTCATGGTTGAGGAGTTAACTGAGTTTTTGTCTGAACCAGGGTAGGGAGGTCAAGATCGCGTATCTCACTCATTTTTGCGTCGAGCCTCTCGCTTTTCCGTATGGTGGTTTTACTTGCTTACAGCTACCCGGTGATACCCTTTTCATGGGGATGCGCTCATGGGTTCTGGAGATATGGGAGTTCTTCGTGTACAGAGGGGTACGAGACGGCTCGGCGGATATCTCGAGACCGGATGGGCCAATCGGTATGGTTCCTTTTTCCCCATCTCGTCCCAGGTGCCCTTTACCGCCACCTACGGTTTGGTACCGATTGCCTCAGCGGTCGTCGCTCGGCGGCCTCTTCTTCTCCCCCACTGTGGTGCTCTACTCGCTGTCCACGCCGCATCTTCCTCAGATCTCTGCCATGCCTCTCGCTTTTTTGGGAGCCCATACTACTCGATCAGCCCTTTTGAATGGTATACCTCGTGTCACGATTCGTGCAGCCCTTGTCGAGAAATATGGATTTTTGTGCGGTGAGGAGTCTTGGGCCGGTTTTGCTGATATCTCGGGATGGGGTGCGCGTATTCATTCGGTTTCTTTTCCTACGTCCTCCCTACATTCCCCTTTGCCATCTCCTCGAGTTTCATGAGGTTTCGTGCAGCCGTTGTCCTTTCGCAAGCTCGTCTGCTACCTCCCCCTGCTGGCGCCTTCGAGCTCGTACTGTTGGTTCGCAACTGAGGACAGTTGCATTCTCAAGTGACCCGTGGATGTAGGGAGTGAGTACCCCCTACCAGGGTATTTCTTTTATTTTATTGTTTTTGTTTTCTTTTTTTTTGTTTCTGTTCATCTACATTACTCTTTACTTAGTTTCGAGTTCGGACACGTGAGTAGCTTATATAAGCACACACGTACTTAGACTTTACTGTAGCTACTTACAAACAAGTAACAAGTAGAGTTTCGAGAGTTCGAGTTCGAGTTCGAGAAGGCCTCGAGTGCCTCTCTCAGTGTCTAGACAGCCTCAGACAGCATCAGACGTCCCTAGACAGCCATCCTCCAGGCTAGAGAAGCCCCTTGGGAAGAATTCCCCCTCAGATTTCACCACTCATCCCAGTCACTCTTATTTCAAGTCTCTTCACCGCGCTCAACAGGAAGCTGCAGATTGGAGGTACAAGTATGGCTACGAAATTACTCCTGACGCCCTGGCGAGGCGAATGGCGAACATCAATCAAGTCTACACGTGGCGGGCTGGGATGCGACCATTGGGCATAGGTGCGTATCCTATCTGAGGGAGCCCATAACTGAAGAGCAGTACTAACAGCCTACATTTGTGCTTCCCTCCCCCTGCTCTAGGGTGTTTGAGTTGGGTATGCATTCTTCCGAAGTATGTAATTATCAGGAACAGATTATGAATCAACAGATTTAGTATAGGGTTCCCAAGGCCGCATCGAAGTTCAGTATGGTATCAGCAAAGTTGTCAAGAAACTCCTGCTGTTCGATACCTTCCATATCATCAGTGTTGAGATGGGGACCCGGAGTACCTTCGATGTTTGTGCCGTGTGTGTCCAGAGTAATGTTTGAGTTGTGGGCTGTGGTTTGTGGGACGAGTCGAGTGTTCACAGCGGTGTTGGTCTGCTCTGTAGGATTCGTGCCATTGGGCGCCTCCGCACTTGCCTGGTCATGTGCAGGCTGAAGAGAAACCGAGGCATTATCACCTGGCTCCCCACTCTCCTCATCATCTTCATCATTGACGGTTGCAGCGCTTTTGTACTTCTTACTTGCAGTGGCTGAGGAATGATTAGTACGCTTTTTACCCTTGTCCGAGCGTGTACGGCGCGAATGCTCCTCAATCTCCCCATTCTCTATCCCCTCGTTCCTCCTCTGTTGAAGTTGGGTGAGCTCATCGTCCGACAGCGTCTTCCAGTAGGTTGCACCCAGCTGCCATTTTCGTAACAAAACCTCAAGTTGCACGAGTGAACTAGAGGCACTGCTGAGGTTTGCAAAGGGAATTCTCTCCGGCCATCCTTCTATGACAACCTGGTAGCGAGTAACGACATTTCGAAAGTATTGTGCCCACTGCATTTTTGCCTTCGGGTCTCCAGTAACGTCCTCTAGGTACGAATGAATTTAAATTTTACCCATACAAGAGATCTAGAGGGCACCCACGCAGTTGAGAGTTTATAATGTTGCGAATAGTTGCACGGAGATTTGAAACACGTTGTTGATGGTTCTCGGCCGCTCCTAATACAATCTAACTTCGTGCTTCCTTCGGTAGAAAAGAACTGCATACCTTTAATTCCTTGTACAGCAAATCCCTCCAATTTACTAACGAGATCCTGTGTGTCGATGCCCATCACGGATCCCATGAAGTCCGCGATGCCATCAGTTGCAAATGCGACACCTCGAAGCGGAAGATCCGTCGTCCCCCGTGTTGCATAAAGGACGGTCTCGACACCAGTCCGCGACTTGAGATTATGGAGCTAAAAAATAGCCATAAATAACAGAAATAGCAAGGGGGAAACGGGCGTACTTCATTCTCGACTGCCTTCAGTGTATGAGTGATATCATTGATTTTCGATTTCGTGGTGACACGGACCCCGATGGCCTTTGCCTCTCTAAACTCACTGAATTCTTCAATGAGGCGGTTCTTGTCTTCGGCTGAAAGCTCGTGATACTCTGTGCGACTCTCCCGGACTAAGTCAAGCAGTGTATTCTTGCCACCGTCCGCTGCGATGTAGTTAAGTAAACGGCCTCGTAGAGTAAAATGAAATGACACATATACATACCACCATTTGACCGATGCATCGTTTGCCCCTTCTTCCAACAAAAGGCGTTCCAAGCACTAATCTTGCTGTGCCTGGAGCGGAACTTCATATGGCCCAAATGAAGATCGTTTTCGACACGCCGAATGCTCTTGTGGTGCTTGGAAGCAAGAGTCTTCGTTACCTTGTCCAACGATTGCCATGCATCGTCTAAGTCCCTTTTGAACCTCTCTGCTTTGTCGTGCTGATTCAATTTCAGTGCCGCACGCGCATTTGCACTAAGGACGACCTTGATGCGGGGACGTGCTTTGGGCTGAACGCGTCGGCCGGTGGACTTCGAAGAATAGAACGTCTGTATGACCATGAGGAGGAGGGGGAGAACGTCCCCCGATGAGCAGCAATATTCAACTGTTGGATGCGGGGGGTAAGACCCCGTTATATTCAGAACCTAGAGCGACAAACATGCATAAATGTGGAATACGAAATTTACTAGAATACCATGAGGAACAGAATGTAAAGCACACCCGACAGGGTCGCGACACCAAGAATTTTCAGGAGAGCGCTAAGGATCGGGTGTGTTGTCTGCTATAGCATCAGTTAGACATTGCCAGAGAACCGCACGAGTTAAGGGAAATACCATCATAATACGAAATTCGGGTGTTCCTTTGATATCAGCTAACAGTGCCCTGGATAGATTGGAAGCTTGCTCGTATGTCAGATTCCACGGCTTGGCCCTCAGAACAACCTCCCAACGGCTGCTGCGCACTGTCCCAACCAACACATGCAAGCGAGGGAGTACCTCGTCTCCAAGACTAAAGCGGTCGAGTATGGCATCTGTGTTGGGCCCAATGCTAATCAACGGGGAACTCGGAGCCGACTGGTCTGGAGAAATGACAAGTGGGATTGGATCCAAAGAGATGGTGTTAGCCGCATTTAGAAAAGCATCTGCAGGACGACGTTGACGGGTAGAACGTTGGCGAAGAGAAGCGGTCGGCGTGCCGGGAGGCTGTGGCTTCTTTACACTAGGAGCGAATTTGACGCTCTCACGAATTGCGGTGGAAGGTGATAGGTGCCGATCGTCCTCCTCTGCACCAGGTTTCGCCTCAGGGTCGAATGCCACACATAGAATTCGTGAAGAGCCGGGCTTTACAGAAGGGGGAAGGTGATTTGGCCTGCGGAGAGTAATGGAATCTGCAGCTGCTGCACCGAAATTAGTGAAAGTAAGGGATATACGAGTATGGACTTACAGCGTGGTTTGGGAGCCCTGATCGACTCAATTTTGCACCGCTCCGTGAAGCGTTGCAGGTGAGGAACAGCAAACTCCTGACAGAAAGCTTGGACGAGCATGGCGGAATCACCACGGATGCACTCGTTTTCAAGGACCTCGCGAGGGGTAACGTAGACGTCGACTGCCAACTCTTCAGCAGAAACGGTGTCAGAACCTGGGCATCTAACAAGAACAGATAATCCGCCATCTAAACGGTCCTGCATAGTAATCTGGTATATCATGAGGCTTAAAGGGCCTGTAATTCACTGAACGTTAAACTTACCGCATCAAAAACATCGCCAAGCGACGCTTCAACCAAGTCTGTCCTGCGAATGATTTTACCCTCGGTCTTGTCGGCGGGATTGAAGGCCGCATAAGCCGGATGGAGACCACCTGGTGACTTGACGTGGTGGTGCGTACCATCTTCATGCGCACCGTATCTGAGAAGAGCCCGTATGGCCGCCTGGTGCTGGCCAACGTTGAAACCTTCAGCAAATGGAGAGGAAAACAGTGATGCGATTGCTGCGACTGTGAATGGGTTTCGACGTTCAAACGAAGCCTTCCCACTTTCGCCATTTTCGAGGTCAGTGCGCTGGAAAGCCATCATAGTAGTATCAACGAGGATTGGCAGGAGGTAGACGAGGTACGTTTGAGTACCTCGTGCTGTCTTACATGTTATATACTGAAAGTTTTAGTAATCATTACCACCGTGCGTAAGATTAGTACATCAAAACGCTTACTGCTCGCTGTCCACCCATGTCGACTACGTCGTAGTCCGCCGTGAATGAAAATGCTTCTCGACTTGGCGCAGCTACGAGATGCACTCTTACAGGAGTTTGTAAAAATGGCGAAGCAACGACTTCGCACTTTTTTCGTTGAGGAGCGCAATCCTAAATAGGAAATGTATGTTGCGGTGCGAGTTGTTATCATGTATCCAAACAAAAGGAACAAAATACCCTAGGAATAGCAGATTCCATAGTCCAAATCAACGTAGAAGTGGACGTGTAAATCGGTGGAATGTCAGATCCAAAGGATAAACCTGCACCGATGCATGCTGACAATTGAAGATGCTGAATACTGAATTTATGTTATCTCTACATGTATATTTCCGAGTCATTTGGCTGCCAGATCCTCGCATTGGTGTACGATACGGTATCACAAAAATGAATAAAAGTGCTATGCCTGCCATACAACGAGTCGTCTCGTCCGAAGGAGGTGGCGAGGAAGAGAAAAACCATGTCTTTCCCTAGCTTGTAATGGGTCAATGGGACGGACACAGCGAAACATTATGCACTATCGATCATGCGCGCCGCACAAACTTAGGAGTCAAAAATTGTAATCACCCCCAAGTACCCTGGTTGCAACATCTCGTGTTCAATTATGTGCAATAGCACTACCGCTCTTTATCAGTTACATCCCTCGAACTCATCGCAAGATTCATTGTGCATTTTTTGGGGGGGTTTCTTCGTACTGTACATAAAAGGATAGGGAAGGAACACTACCATATTCCACTGCTCGCAGCCGCCATCCCAGGAATATACAGTGGAAGGCAGCAGTATGAAGATTGAAATCTAGAGAGTGAAAGTGTTGGCAGACGGAGCAGTCGACTTACGAATGCATGTGTGAGAGGGGACAGTGTAGCGCTTGAAGCAGCACCGCGTGTGAGGCACTAACAAGGAAACCGAGACTATTCCCTTTCTAGGTTGCTGATGCAGTCTACCTGCATCAGCGACTAAGAAAGGAAAACAGCGGCACGGAGATGTGAGTAGCATACAGATGAGTGATCATAAAAGATCGACCGTATCTATCAATCTGCGATCTCGTGCAAAAAATCTGCCATTGATCGAAGATTCACCGTATCTTCTTCGTCATCCAGAAGGTCGTGATCTCCTGGATCATTGATGTAAAGTGCATAGATGTCGTCGAAAGTAGATGATTGCTCTAATAAACAGATTAG
This sequence comes from Pisolithus albus, assembly GCA_024613165.1. Classification (NCBI taxonomy): domain Eukaryota; kingdom Fungi; phylum Basidiomycota; class Agaricomycetes; order Boletales; family Pisolithaceae; genus Pisolithus; species Pisolithus albus. The sequence goes on from JANFAB010000022.1 coordinate 556,848, forward strand.
ACAGCATACTGCAGAAGAGAACATGAGCGGTTACCTGCTAGAAATCCCTCGCTTTGAAAACCAGGCGGTGTCTTCCTCGTATCACTAGATGCCATGTCCTCATCCCGACGGACGGGATCGGGCACCACCACACCATCATCATCAGAATGGGCTACCTGCACACGGGTGCCGATGCTACTTCGTGGCAGTCCGTACTGTTTCTCGAGGCAATCTAAGCGGTGTATATGGATAGCGTTCACTGCTGCTCGTGGTTGGTGAAGGCGCTCGAATTCACGTGCGAGGAGTGGGTCAGAGTGTCGGAAATTGGCGATGGTTTGTGATGCTTCCCTCTCTTCGTCGTGTATAGCCGTTCGTAAACGGCGCATCTCGACATTTAACCTCATGATTTCTTCTTTTGCACGACATAACTTGAAGAATTTAGTTGTGGCCTCGCGGACGGCCGGTTTAGCCCATATGCGTTCTCGAACGTCGTCCTGAGCGTGCTGTAGTAAATCGAATTCACCTAAAAATGAATATTGTGCGATGTCTTTCCACGAGATGTGGGGTCGCGGGGGATCAAGTCTTCCAGCTTGGAAATTGTACCGTGTAATCGCTTTCCGAATAGCTTCGGATCTCCGTTGAAGACCCTTGCTGATCTGTTGACGGAGCTTGTACCCTGTCACCTCACATGAATATGGTTGATAGAAGAGGTAAAACTACTTACCGGTGCCCGACATTGCGAGCTTGGAGAGCTCAAAAAAACGCATGACTACCAACCGTTCCAGTTCACCCAACGCCTCGCGGTACTTGCCGAGCATAGCTTCTTCCCTGTAGCGGTTATATTCTTCACAACCGACCTTCCAGGGTGACTCAAGGCCAAGCTGGCCTTGGATATGCGCAGCCAGTGCTTCTGTGTTTTGGAGTTTCGTATATGCGAGCTCAACCCGAACACGAGCCTGATTGATGGCAGCTGCCATTGCGCTGAGGTCACCTTCAATAACGCCACTCAGGGCTGCATTGGCACCATCACGTGCAGAGTTCCATTCTAATCTGATGCGACAGCACTGCTGATTCAATTCTGCGATACACCGAGTAGCTGAGATGGCCATACCTTTTCTCTTCGAGGTCATCAAGAACTTGCACATAACGAACTCTCTGTACATCCTGAGCCGGCGGTTCTTTGAGGGAGCTGAGATACGAGCGTTCTTCAGCAATAAACCGAGGGAAATCATCGTCGGTAATATTTAATGCAGCCTTGAGAAAAGTAAGTTCACTACTGAGGCGACGGACTGACTCCATCACTTCTCGGTAATGGTTCCGAATAAAACGTGCTAATAAAGGTATCAGGGGGGACGAGAATTAGTGAGAACGATACATACTAAGTGCCTCATATTTGTCCTGATTCCAAAATGCGATATGTTGTTCGATAGCCTGATGTCGATGGAACCGAGTTGCATGGCGTGTACTTCGGGCCAGCTCGTTGAACGCCGAAAAAACGTGTTCACAGCCTTCCCCCTCCGTATTACCAGTGCCTTCAATGTACATCGGATGCCAGCCCAACTGACAGAGGCGATTGTGTGCGTGTCCATGAAAAGCGCCGACCATAAAACGCAAACCGAGCGATCGTATCCTTGGCCCGATGCTGCTGGTACTCGCAGTCTTTGCAAAGGCGCAGCCAATATCATAAGCGCATGCGCCATTCGGGCCGTATGCAGAGGCTAAGCAGTTGATCATCGCTAGTGGATACTTTGCCCTGGCGCTGTCAGGGCTACTGAAGACTGAATTGTAACGAGATACTTACAGTTCACCGCTCTTTATCATATCACAAGCCAAGAGAATGAAGCGATGCCGACAAGTGGCAATGAAGATTCCAGACTCCTCAAACACATCGAAGGTCTTCTTCCGCACGTCAGCCCTGGCATTACGCCATCGGTCGACACAATTAAACTCTTTAGAGACGTCGGCTGCTTCCACGGAACAATCATCGTCATAGATCTCTGCACCTGTGTTAGTATGTGGTGCCTGCGTCTTCGCGGCACTGATCAGTCAATGGAGACAATGTATCATCAAATTAAAAATACCTGTCTGGCTTTGACTTCGTACTTGAAGTTGTCAACTTCCTCATTACTCAGCCAATAGGTTGATCTTGGGGTGCGGTGATCTGCACGAGGAACGGTGCCGTACACTCTTGTGTCCCATCGCTTGAGACTGTTGTTCCCATCAATGGAAACGAACCAGTCAAACGTCAGTGTCGGCTCATCTTCGACGCGATAGAAGCAGGCTGGGCACTCATTTCGAAGCCTCCACTCTCGAGCACTCCGGTTAAGGGCCACTCGGATTTTTTGATCGACACGATGAATAATTTCTAGATACACGTCGAATGCTTGCGTGAGTTGTTCGAAGAGATATGGACGATATGGCGTCTGCGGGGGAATCGATACAGGACATATGATGACATAAAACTGCCTTACATTATGGAGGTGGCATAGCGTTTTGCACTGCACGTGGATACTGAAACGTGGGCATGCACAGCACGCCTGTCGAAAGATGGCGAGAGTGTGGAGGGAGATGGCAACAGTTGGATATACAGGTGAGCAGCCCAGATATCCGTGGTAGATGAGGTTTTCGTTAGGGAATATATGATGCGGACGAGCCATCAGTGATGCCTTGCGCCGGGCTGGGTGAAAGGCCAATTAAGAAAACGGTACTACTTGAGTGCTGCGGCTTTTGCAACTTACTGAAGATATCGACAAGCTCTATTTCAGTGATGATGTCGGGAGAACGGTTTTTGGGTATGACGAACGACTCAGGATGTTCCTCCACTGAAAAACCATTGTCAGAACTGCGAGAACGGAAGTCAAGATAGGCCTCGACAAGGCGAGGCATCTGGACGTCCCAATGATTAATTTGAAGCTCGATACGGTCCCTGCGATCTCGACGATCTGCTGGGTACCTAGTGTACTGCCATTAATGTGCGCAAGGCTACACCAGAGAAAGAGCATACCATCCGGAGACATGTTCCGGCAGTCCTGAGAACTCGTCATCACTCCCATCATCGCTGTCTGAACCTCGGCTGCCAAAGGGTACAGATTCCCCATGTTCTACATTCATGCCTTGGTCCTCGAACATTCGGTCCACAGCATCCTGGTCTTCGGCGGCCATCACTATGGTAGATAGGTCGCATAACGGTGGCAAAAAATAAAATAAACGAGGACATACATTGAACATCTGCAGTGCGCCGCTCATCGTTGTTGCGGAGGCGATCTGCCTGTCTTCCTGCCTGCAGTACCCTCGTGTGCCGAATGCGTCCTCTGAACCCATGAAGAGATACTGACTTTGAAAGTCCTCGGAGTCTGGTCGAGGTCCGACGAGACATAATGGGACCAGCAGTATGACAAGGCAAGTTGAACGGGGATGATTGGGCTGTAGGGGACACTGGAAAGGGCTCGAAGTTTGTCTGCATCGTTTAGATCGTAAGCCGGTGGATGGGAAATGGTGAGAAAAGTACGGCTGCCATTGGAATGGCAGCGACGATGGTACCGGTGATAAGAGAGTGGAAGAAGGGCGTGAGCGTGAACCAGACGTTTGAAAGCGAAAGAAACTTACCTGTGGGGTGAGTCGGTAGGTAGAGGTCAGCGAGAGCGACGATACAGCGCCAAGAAATGGCGGCGACAGTAACAACGGCGAGGAAAGTAGCTAGAGAGGGAATCGGGTGTTAGAAAACGAACGAAACTTGCCTGCGTCGTCAGATCGGTGAGTCGGTAGGTAGAGGTCAGCAAGAGCGACGATACAGCGCCGAGAACGGCAGCGACGATGGCGATGATGGTGACGACGATAACAAGGCAGGAGAAGGAGCGTGAGAAGGAAGCTGAAAGGAGGAGCGGCATGACGGCACGTAGCCGAGCAGTGCCCGCCGGCCATCGTACCTTGGTACTCCAGTTCTGCAAAGGTAAAGGGTATTTGGGGCAGGAGCTATTGCTGGTGTTGGGAAAAGCGAGTTGACAAGCCAAATTAGGCGTTACGAAGGTGTGTTGGAACGTGGCTAAGAAGGCTTAATAATCGGGAAGTATAGGTCGACGAAACAGCCACAGAGTCACATATGGCCAATTCCGGTAATCACGCATCACACCACAACATCAACACTTCGAGAATCGAGAATCCGAGTTCGCACAACATCTGCTGAACTATAGACATGGGTACAATTTATTTTTCGCATTTCTATCATTTAATCCTTGCAGTTTATGGGGGAGTGTTGAGTATAAACTGCCCCTGTTACTACTATACTTAGGTGCGAAGATTTACTGCTTACATAAGCAAAAATGCGTACATACAGTAGGGTAAATTTTCTCCCTCCTTCCTCAGTAGCTTGGTGTTACTGAGGAGTAAGTCATTCTTTCTATTTAGCTTTACCTTTACTGACCACCTGTAGACTAAGTATCTGACAGGTAGATATTAATATAGTAGCTTGGTGTTACTGAGGAACTAAGTATCTGACAATACTTGTATCTGGCATGTGCACTAAAGAGTCATCTTCGTCCTCGCCATCATCTCTGGTGTTATGTGCGCTTCATCCATTAGTTGCAACGGACGCACAAAATTCTTGAGGATGAAGCAAGCCAGCGAGTGGGACTGACAACAGTCAGCGTATGATGATTAATAGCTCCACCTACTTCAGCTGGAAAGAAGTCCAATGCCACGGGAACTCTGATTGCTAGTTACCAGAAAAGTAACGAAGGATCTATGCATATGCCACTTGCACCCCGTGGGATGCCAGGTTAGACATTTACAGTCGAGTAAGTTCGCGAACTCTATGATTATAACATCTTACTTAGCCCCACCGCCCCAATATGCGAAGCGCCCTGCTCACCGACAATAGCGAGCCTGCCTACGTCGGGAGATACAGTTGGGGGGACACCGGAATACCATCCAATACCACTGACGCACAGCATTCCTGCAATCTCTGGAAGAGCGCGTCAGAAGTGTTAAGAGTCACCACTTTGTCCATAAAACGATCCCCCGTGAGTTTGAGATGCAGTTTTCTTTGACCGAGGCGCATTCGCTTCTCGAATCCATATACTAGATCTTGGAACGGTTGGAATGAACCGAGAACGATGCCCTGTATATCCAGGCTTTCGATGCGTGTGCAGTGGTCAATAGCGCCTGGGCCGTGATTGGGGAACAACGTCGGCAGGTAGGCTACGTGGATATCTGCGTGACGAATGCCGCTAAATACTTGGCAGAGGAGCTCGAACAAACGGAAATTTTCCTCATTGACCTCCCGCATATCGGATAGAGCAAGGTGGGAGACATTGATGAATTTCATTCTGGTTCCAGTAAATGTTTCGGAGATGGACTCTTTGTCATCTGGGGTAAAGGAAAAGGACGCGAGCTTCGGAGCTATGATAGCTTCCAAGAATGGTATAGGATCCCCCATACTGAGTGTGAGGCGCCGGAGCGAAGGAAAATGCATGCTATCTTTCTCGAAATTCCAGTCATGGCTGCTCGTGATCAACAGTTCTTCTAATGATTCTGGGACAATTTGAGAAAGGGGCCTATGCGGTAAAGGTGGCTCCCAGTCGATCAAATTTAGGTGTTTGAGGTCAGGGGCCCATGAACGCATCGCCGGCACATCATAAAGACTGGTCCCCGCTTGAGATAAGACAAGATGCCGCAGAGAAGGGAGTATTATCTGGGAGATCATGCTGAGGGTCACCTCAGTGAAACCGAAGACATTGAGAGTGTGCCAACGGTTTGCGTGAGGGAGGAAAAAGTCCGGTTCTGGAACGACACGTCTGATGGTGAGAGTAAGAGGGGCTTCACGACTTCTCTCCAAGTACGACTTCCGCATCGTGAGCGAGTTGCATAGCATATCGATCTCACTCCACATCCTACCAGTGTCGAAGATGATGGCTCTCCAATGGCGTGAAACCCGGACAAGTGTTCTCCGCTCATATCTCAGGAGGAGGAATATCTCTGCAAGCAACTCGTTTGGAAGGCAATCTATGTATGGTACGGCACTCGCTTCGACGAGCTCGTCCAACACGACTTTCTGTGCTGCTAGAGCTTTGCGGACATCCGAGAGTTCCTGGAGAAGCTGCAGCTCCCTGCGTTGCAAGTGAGCTAGCTCGGCTCGTGCGCCAGAAAGGCTTCGCATGGTGTCGCCAGCCTCGTACGAATGGAAGTCCCGAATGAGCACGACACCTGGGTCCAAAGGACCTGATATTTGGTCGGCTTGAAATTCTGTGAAGTGATAGAAATGAGCGTTTTTGGTACTTACTCGATGATCTCGGTCGTTTGATGGAAAGGCCAAATGTTGGGTTACATAAAAAGGTGAGGGTATCACGATAAACCTCAGCCCCAGCATCCCACGAAGGAAGCATCATACTACACTTTTTTACAGTAAGGTGAAGATGAGGTCACGACTCGCGTCCCTACAGTTCTTGTCAACGTTCAAAAAAGCCACAAGCCAGGGACTGGCAATTGGGGCCTGAATGAACCATCTCAATCATCTCCTTCAGTGTGCACGTGACCTGGTGCGAGAGTCTCGCCCCGCCAACCCTCCATGTCGACTTTGTGGCCCTCGTACAGGTGCTCATCCAGGAAAGGAGCCCAACCACCGCCGCCAAGCTTCGTTCTCCCCGCGACCACCCCTCATCGGGCTAGGAGGTACGTATAATCCCGATATGAGTGGTAACCTATCCAATGGCACCCGCATGTCCATTCCCTTCTCTGCGCCAACTTTCTCTGCCCCTACGCTGCCGTCCGAGGAACCCGATCAAGTCCGTGCCACATGGGGTACTACAGTCAATATCGCAGAGACTGTGAAACTTTTCGGAGATTTTCTGCGTGGTTTCAAGCCCAAGTACGCCATAATCGAGAGCGGAACCTTTGCACCCGCGCATTTTCTTCTCCAGAAGAGGGTGAAGTCGTGCTGTGCGAGACCCACCTACCAATTATTGCGTCAGACAAGCCAAACGAACCTTAACTTGGACATGGTCAACCTTCTCGCGCACCCATCGTCTAAGATGTTGTTTACCACGAGTACGACAAAATGGCGGACGTAGCAAAACCTGGCGATCGCATCATCGTAAATGGTGTATACCGGAGCGTTCTGGCGTGGGTAAATGAACGATAAGGAGCTTATTCAAGACATATCTGGATGTGGTACATACACGACTCGGGGCTGACGGTGCACTGGCCTTTGACCGTAGTACGCGACCCGACTATTGGGAAATGCACGCCCGGAATTGGTGAGCCCGGTGGTGCCGAGGATCCGGAATTTGAGGATGGCATTGCTGGCGGTCATAGATGGAGGACGAGGAAAGCCGAGCTTGACGCCGAGCTAATTGAAATCAACGGAAGGCACGATGTGTATGATTATCTTGCTCTTTCCCTAGTCCCATCGACACGGACGATGTCGAGAAGGGCGTTCTGCTTCAGCCTGAGGGGTGGCGGGGGTGGCGACCCTAGATACCGCGGGGACATCAATGTACTGCTAGTTGGAGATCCTGCTGCGAGTATTTCTCAAGTTCTTCAGGTACGCGCTCTTTCTACCGTGTCATCTTGGAGGCTGAAGCATTGTAGTATGTTCACAAAATCACACTGGAGGGTGTACACTTCTGGCAGGGGGTCATCAGCAGTTGGTCTTATGGCATACGTTCCATGGGACTTCGATTCAAAGCATCTTGTACTTGAGAGGTAAGAATTCCGATGAGTCGATGGCGCAAAGATTCGCTTACAGTGCTGTAGTGGGGCTCTCGTTCTGAGCGATGGAGGCGTCTGTTGTATTGATGAATTCGACATGGCACTCGGAGTGTATTACATGGAGTCATGGTCAGCCTCTCCGTAGTGCAAAGGATTTCTCAGCATTCCTGACATATGTCAATATCGAAGGAACAACGCACTGTCGATAGCTAAAGCTGGTATCATTACGACTCTCAATGCCAGGACTTCCATCCTTGCCGCCGCAAATCCCGTCGAGTCGACATATAACGTCCCCCTCGCTGTGATGCAGAACATCGACTTTGGCCAACACTAATTTCCCGTTTTGATTTGCTTTACCTCTTCCTCGACCGGGTGGATGAGACGCCGGCATCTTGTTGGCCTGTATCTCGAAGATGCCCTTTTGGCTGGGATTGAGTATGACATTCCGGTATGTTTACGGAGCTCTATTCGAGGTAGTCCAAATTGACGCCCTGTACCCCCTTGAAGACTTAGCAGCGTACATAGATTACTCTCGCAACCATATCAATCCCGTGCTGAGTTCAGAAGCCAGTGACGAACTCGTGGCTGCATACGTCTCTCTGCGATCCGTCGGTGCGTCCGATCCACGATCATCGGAGAAACGAATCACCACTACAACTCGGCAATTGGAGAGTACGATTCGTCTCTCCGAGGCACATGCTCGGATGCGCTTTGCCGCACATGTGGAGGCACAGGACGTCCAAGAGGCTTGTCGCCTCATGTGCGAGGATATCAGGACTAGCGCAATGGATCCACGAAAAGGCAAGATCGATATGGGTTTGCCCGATATGGGCACCAGGACAGGAGTGCGCAAGCTGTGAGACGACATGCTGAAGGGGACTTTAGCGATCTTGGAGGGCAGTGGTGGTAAGAGCAAGGGCATCAGATGGGGCGAGGCTATCAAGCGCCTGGCCGAGCAGAGTACTATCGGCGTCGACGCTGCGGAATACACGGAAGTGATCAAGCTACCCGAGAATGAGGGCTTGCCGTAGTGGGCGGGGGGGGCTGGAGAAGAGGACGATTGGGAAGGTCGATGGTGCATGGAAGGAAAGTACGCTAATGTCACTGAGAGTTCATGTCTGCGTATACGTCGAAGGTAAAGGTCAAAATTCAACCCGGAAGAAGTGGGCACAAGTTGCAGAGTGAAGTTCAAGCGTCGGGACTATAATCGCACTCTGTATCCGTCTCCGTGACGTATTCAGTGAAATAAGGACGGACTCGGTGTCTCTTGAACGGAAAGATTTCACCAGGTACACAGGTGTGTCAAGCTCAGTGTCCAGGAACCACCTGGGACCGGCTCGCTCGGTGTCATTGCTACCTCTGCCCAACTTGAATGCCTACTAGGTCAAGATTCACAACGCGGCCACCAATATTTAAGATGGGGGAAAATGTAGTGGAAAATGCGAAGCAAAGTTTTAAGATTATGATCAAATTCTAACGTGGACGGAGTTCAAAGTCTTGCCAGTAGTGAGATTGTTTGTGATAACTACAAATTATGATGACCATGCAATAAGGTCCCAAATGTTGGTCTAATTATTAAGTACTGAAACTGACAACACGCTCGTCAAAACTTTGAGTTTTATGTCCACATTTGAGCCATGGGGGAATTTATTGTATTGTTGTTGCCTAGACGATGGCTTGGACTTCAAATTTTCGCAATCATAGAAACCCGGTTTTATTGTTAAAGTGAAAACAGGTGGGAATATGTTATCCGAAACTCTGAATTTCGTCCTGGACTAAACTGGTTGCCCGATCATCGCCCGACTGTCACCCCGATCATCGTCACACATATTGTAGAGTCCGTGCCCGACATGCCATGTCCGACCTGAGCAAGTTCTAGTAGTACATTCTAGTAGTACATACTATATGTAGTTCGCGACGGCGCTAGAAGCTGTAGCAAAGAAACAGGTCAGTTCTCAGAGAAACTGCAAGTGGCAAGGACGTACCCAGAAAAGACGTACCCAGATCAGCATTTAACAATCTTCATGGGAATGGCTCCTCCGAGATCAGGGATGACCCCTCACTTGTTCAAATGCCTAGTCCTGTGAAGATTCAGAGTGAAAACCTGTACACCGGACTACGAATGTGACCCACCCGACACAACGAAAGTACAACTACAGCATCCTTGGAGACTGGCCATCGTGCATAGTGGCTAACACTGCAACCCACGAAGTTTCCACGTGTTCCAATCTCTCGCTGCCAAGGGCAGACGAGTACATTTTTGCTGGGAAATGAGGGTAAGCAGCGTATGGGTCAGACATACTGGTAGGCAGAGCACACTGCCTCCGAACTGCAAAGTGGAGTGAGTGGTTGTGCTTGTATATATATATGATGCATCCGGGGATGGCAGGTGAAGCCCGATTCCCATTTGGATAATAGAGGATAAGTGAGTTGCCGAGATGCGTCGAGCATCGGCTGTAAGTAATCCCATCGGGGGTCTTGATGTTGGCACGCAACACAGTTTTGCGCCGATGAATGAGTTCTTCCAGGTCCTGTGGAACATGAGTAGCACTCCATGTCTCTGGCACCTTGACCTTGACATCATCAATGTCGTCTGGACCCATATGGCCACTCGTATTGTAGGCTCTGTCGAGGAGTATTTTGCACTCCTGTATGGTGGGGGGACAGTTTGGGCGAGATAGCCAGGCCCGTAGTTTCGCTCCCTTGAGATACGAGTGCAGCATGGTATTTTCCTGTTCACCTACGAGGGGTTGAGGACAAATTGATACGGAGAGATATAAGTACTCACCAGACTTATGATTACTGGGAAGACGTTGTAGTATTCCAATTAACCGTTCGAATGGGAATGTCCACCAGGAATGCACCGGACCGAAGAGAACAAGGTAGTCGTAGATGTGGAATGCAGCGTGATGGTTTGGCCGAAGGCTGAAGCTAGGGTGGGCGTTAGTTAGATTCCCTACATAGCGGGCGATGCATGAACGATATGCAAGCACTCGCTCGGTGGTCATTGTCCGGGAACATGCAAGATAAACTACAGAAACGAGGTCCATAGTATGGTCGAGGATGAGCTGGAGGTCTGACCCAGAATCACCGAGTCCCAGAGACTGATGAGCGCGATCGGTATATAGACAGTGATGAGCAATCGCCACTCGTCTGCTTTGACTGTTCCTGCAGCCTGCTCTCCAAAATTTTTGGGCACCGATCCGACCCACGATGGTACAGAGGTGTCGCGGACGACATCACGTATGCGTGCCAGGACTTTCACTTGGCCAAGCTTGGGGGTACCTTTGTCAACTGTAAACAAGGGTCGCTCACGGCGCTACAAAAGTTTTCAGCACAAATCTTTGCGGACCGTAAGTTTGCGTACCCATTGCACAAGTGCTTTTGCATAGTCAGCTTTGTACAACCTTGTTTGCTTCTCCGGAACACAGTCTAATGTCCGGCATACGTATTTCAAAGCAGCTATATTCTTCCTGAGGAGGACTTCTTTCAGATGACCCATGAAGGTTGTAACGTCAGCATCATTGTCCACAGAGGGCACTCGCGCGACTAGAAGCGCATGGATAGCAGAGACCTGGGCAGCCTCCTTTGTAGTCATGCGTAGCGTTGCTGCTGTTTCAGGATCAAGCTGCTCGAAGTTATGCTGGAACGCAGGGATATTTGCTTGAGACGGGGCAGTATTTTCACCTGTGAGGCCAAGGAGATTGCGTACATGGTGCTGTACAAGACCTTAGAGGATACAGTGCATGGAATCAACGACAAGCTGTCGTGTAGGATCCCAGTAAGACAGTTGCCAGAGCTTGGAATAGCGAATACCATGCTCTTTGAAGAGCCTTTCACACTCGGCAGTTGTCTGGGCGTCTCTCCACTGTTCGGCATAGTAACGTAGCTTGTCCTTGTCCCTGGGTACCCACTTTTCGAAATCCGTTCTGCCATAGTTAGTTTTGTGGTAACAATTGCATGCGCTGCAGAAAAAGTGACTGCCAGTACCGGCAAGAGCAGCAAGATGGCGGGCAGCTGGCAGATCGCAAACAACGAGTGCAATGGCACTTCGTGTGACCCTTCCATTACGGTGATTTGCAGTTCTCGAGTAGCGGACCCCTTGCTCCCAGGAAGTAGCGAGTTGGGTGATAAGCGGGCGTATGTAGTGGTTGAGGTTTTCCAACGAAGGTTGCTTTGGACCAGGAATGATGCCAGCAAGATACATATTTTCGGGTTTGTACCTCACGTCAAGGGGAAGGTTGAGGCACGCCATTGAAATGATACCCGACGAAGTGCTAGCACCGTGCAAGCTCATACCCTCTGGGTTGAAAAAGTCGACGTGTAAAGCAAACACATATCGACCTTCATCACCCCTATCAACGAAAAGTTGCCCGCCCTTCGGACCGCCAAATTCCCATAAGAATTTTGCTTCGAAAGGGGTCTTGACAAAACGGGGCTGAGGAGAGGTGAGGGACGCAGTGAGCTCATCACATGATGCGTCCATCATCGTCTCGAGGTCACTCCTCGATAACAGACTGGCAAGGTAGTCATTGAAGTCGTGGTAAACGAATGTCTTCCTTGGCCAGTGGGTACCATCAGGTTGAACATTTAGCAGTGGCTTGCCACACTGTGTTTCGGGAGTGTGTACAATAGTTCGGATAGGTAGGGGTTGCCGAACCTGCTGAATATGATGGTGCATAAGTACAGTGACAATTGCACAGTGCATAAGTCACTGTCTTGGACGTAATATTGAATTTGCTGAGTGCCGTCTCAATGGTAGGTGGAAGCTGTCGAATGATATTTTCCTGAGATGCGCTAAGTGTGCCATTGGACCGTTGGAATGCTAGAAAGAGCAGCAGAGACAAGGTACCCATGAGGAAGTTGCCATGGCGCTGGCTGACTCCCATCAGGACGCTGCAGACTACGCCAATGAGGACCGCAACCTGAGCAACTATGTCCATATGCTCTATTGGTGGGGTATTTTGATTCTCTATCATGGAGTGAACAATTTAATATTTCTAGTGAAGATGATGCTTACCGGTATCAATATTTATTGGCTCCAAATTTCCTGAGGAAGGAGAGGGGGACGGCCTTGCCTTGACCTCAAGCTCAAGCTTATCCAGAGTAGCTGCAACCTCCCTCTTGCGGGCCTTGACGAAATCGGTCTTTCCTTTGATATTTTCCCAGGAAAGACGTAGACACCGGAGGTCATTGGTCACCTCAGCAATGGAATCGTCCGAAGGATCCAGTAAGAGACGAAGACACCGGTTGGCATGGCCCTCAATGTTGGACAATAGTTTCAATGAGTTGACGGAGTGTACATGGCCGTCCCTCCTGGATACTCGGTGGCCTGCGATCTGAGAAGCGGGGAGGGCGGCAGAAAGTAGTGCGGACGTGCGGGAAGTTAGACTGAGACGGCTGAGGCTCTCAGCGATGTCGGCAAAAGGAAGGGGATCCAATGACCCAGCGACGACGTCCCTGCTTGGACTTGATTCCTGGTATTCAGACCGTGAGTTCCAGAGTTTGTTGGCAGGGGATTTCGGATCTGGCCCATCATCGGTAAGCGTTAGGGCAAGGAGGTGGCTAGCCAGGTCATCGGGATGGGTATTGCAGGCAGTGAAGGCCTTTCCAGTAGCAGCAAGGGACTGCCCGAGATTGGACTTTTCCTCTTGGACATGTTTCAAGTGGGCAGGTATCAGCCGCGAATCCATCGAGACACCACTGGCATCTCTCTGAATGCACTCTTCACATTGACATCGTTTGTATTTGGCATATGACGGAGGCATGTTCTGGGTCGGCGGCTGACCAAGGTCACCAGAAAATAACCTGAGCCCGTGTATTAAAGCATGAAGACGGACTCACAAGGGATGCCTTTTGTAGACCTTGTTCTTGTACAAAGACAATTACAATTGATGCAATTTGTGAAGGCCCTGCTACGATTGTCATAGAGCGACAACAAAGCCCTTGAACATAACAAGAACGGTTAGGTTAAGGTGATCATAGAAGGCATTTCCAATGGACCTTGATTTGTACGTCCCACTACAAGACCTACTTGTCCTAGCAGGCATTTACGACAGACCTCGATTTGTATGTCCCATTACAAGATTCGCTTATCCAAGGCAGCACGCTGTGAGAACTGGACGACCAACTAGCGCGACTAGGAGTCTGCACGATTCATCCGAACACGAATTCAGGCTCATATCAGATCGATGGTCACAGAAATATCGACTAGCGCTACCTATCAATCACATGCTGCTTGCCCCTCCCCCTTCACCAGAGCCTCCCAGCTCTGCAAAATGGCAACTATGATGGATCCGCAAGCTACGATAACAGCTACTGTTACGATACGTACTCTTTTCTTTTTCTTTCTTTTCTTTTTCATCTTATCTAATCTCTCTTATCTTATCTTGAGATCTTATCAGATCTTATCTCGTCTTATCTCTTCTCTTATCTATGGACTCACCCAGACCTTGACCATGTGCTTGCCATGTGGCTCAGGCCTAGGCCGGTCCAGACCATGATGTCATAGTGATGTCACTGTGATGTCATGCCTTATGTCCTCCTCATGTATGCCTCACCTCTACCTCATGTACGGTAGTATATATACCCAACACAATAGCCCAGCTAGCCCCCAAGCTAGTTCATTTGGGTTTCGTCCCTACTTGCTTCTAAAACCTCCTCTGCCCTCTATCCTCTTCTCTCTATCTGTAAGGAGGGCAAGCCCCTCCTTACTGACTGTAGATACATACTTAGAACTGAAGGGCGTGTTGCCCCTATGTGGTCTAGGGGCCAGTGCGGAGTCCGTTGGACTCCGGTACTGTATAGGTATTACATAATGGTGAGCGCCAGCACATAGCGGGCGCTCGATATACATAGAGGTTTTTCCTTAACTTCTATTCTACCCTACTTCGACACTCGAATATAACACCGGTTGTGTTCATATCGAGTGACCAGTAACTAAGTGGGACAGAAGGACAAAACTTTACATTTTTTGAACATCCGAACGTGTTATGGCACCCAAGTCGAACAAGGGATCCGCGCTGCAGAAAAAGAATTCTCGCAGCGCATCAAAACCTCTCGAGCCCGATAAGGATCGAGAGGACTTGTATGGTGACGATCCGCCACCATCGGAGAGGACAGACGGACACCCGCAAGCACGATCGTCCGAGACGATCGCGCGAGAGACCCCCGAGGAGGCCGACATCGCCATAATCCTAGATGATGGGCCTAGCGCCCTAACCGAACTGACCACTGAAACTGCTCTCGCAGAGAATACGAGAGCAGAAGGATCGGGACGAGGAAAGGAAAGAGAAGTACTCGATACCAGAAAAAAACATCCCAAACCACCTACCTTCCCCGACTTCGTCCGAGAACTCAAAGATATCCTGCAGGAGTGCACCTCCCAGTGGGAGCACTTTGGTGACCACGCTGAGCGGGGTCACCAACTACGCACCTTCAGAAAACTATACGACCTGGTGGACAGGCCCGACATCGAGAGCGCGCATGACGGAACCGGCGAAGACAGCCGAGCCCCCGAACGTGCAACACGACGGGAAGTCCACTACGAAAGCGTGCCTGCAAGGTACGACCGCAGACGCGAAGACACTCCACGAGGAGAGAACTCTCGTGGAGTGGACACAGCCAGGAGCAGATCAGATACTGAATGGCCGGATCGAGATGCCCCACCTCACATGGAAAGGGGCCTCAAGCAAGAGGAAACCAATGCCTGGGGAACCGCCACTGGGCATCCAGGCGACGACCCGGATGATGACCCAGACGACGACCCAGACGACGACCCAGACGACGATCCGGACGACTATTACCGTCGAAGAAACAATCGCGATAATCGTGACGACGATCGCGGGAGAAGAGGACCCCCAGCGCCTACTCGTCGAGCCCAGAGAGACGAGGAGGAACGCGATCGCCAATTCCGAGGGCGATCGCAAGGGATTCACTCACACCGGGGGATGACGCCCGGCATGAGTGGCTACACGGAGTCGCTCCTGGAAAAATATCGTCAGAGAATATACGAAGCGGTGGGCCGCCACACGGCTCCCGCAGGTCCAGAAGTAAAAGCGATAAAAATCGCGCAACCTAAATATTATAAAGGCCAGGACGACATCGACGCTTTCGACGAATGGGTCAACCAGATACTACGCTGGTTGAAGATATATAAGGTGACAGGCCCGGCTCGTGATGCGGACCGCATCACGTATGCCGGAACCTGTCTAGAAGGAATGGCCGCGCAGTGGTTCGATCAGGAAGTTGATGGCCCAGATCGCACGATACGCGACTGGACGTTCGAGGACTTCGTGTGCGCCATGTTCACCCGATTCATACACGAGGCGTCCGCACAGAATGCCGCGGAACGTTACGACAACACCAAGTACTCCCCGGCCAAGGGAGTACTTGCCTTCTATAACGACCTGAAGCGCAGGGCATCCAGGATGGTCCAACCACCAGACGAATATTCCATGAGAAGGAAATTCGTCAACGGACTCCCCCTGCCTATAGCAGAAGGAGTCCTCAAATCGAGAGGTGTATCGGCGGAGCATACGCCGATGGACCAAATCCTGATCGAAGTACAGAGGATGGAAAGCGCACTGAAACTGATTAACAATCACACCCGGGTCCAGCAGGCTAGACAGCCTGGGACGCGACCCGTCAACTCGGACAACCGAGTTGCCAATAGACAGTACAGCGATGGCGAGTACAGGTACACCCAGAAGGGGAACGTGCTGTACAGGAAGGCGATAGACAACGCACGCTTCCAGAAAGGGGAACCGCCCAAACCGCAAGGGCAACGCGTGACCGTAACTGGTCACGAGAAGAGGAATGGACCCATAGGCCAGAGCTCGAGGAAGGACCCTGGCCCGCCGCGGCATGGGATCAAGTGTTACCGCTGCGGGAAAGAGGGGCACTACGCCAACGAGTGCAACCAAAAAATAAATCCCTCGAAAGACACTAAGGCTGGCAACGCCAGACTATTTGCCGCCGAGGTGATCGAGAACGGTGACGCCGACACGACCCCCGATACCCAAGAGGCCGAAGCGCCTCCCCACGAAGAAGTCCAGGATCGGAGTTGTGAGGAGGAAGCAGATGCCGACGACGAGGTCATCGACATCTACGGCGAATACTATGACAGCGAGGACGACGGGGAACCCATCGCATACCTCGGGTCGATGGACGCGGGCAGCGACATCGAGGAGGAACCAATTCGTTACGCACGAATGGACGTCGAGGAATCCGTTGTAGAGGGAGAACCCACAGAGGACGGGCCAGACGACGACGAAGCGTCGGCTGGCGAAAGCGCTATCGAAGGAGTCATGGGCAATCCATGGGGGGTAGTGAACGCAATCGAAAATGAGGCCATGCCGCCCAGCGCGGATGACCACAGTTGGCACTACTCGGAACGATTCGGCTTGACCCACATCGATGACTGCCAGACGTGCCGGATCCACCGAGCTCACATCATAAGAGATGAGCTCGCCGAGGTGCCATCCCTGCTGGTCGCTCGGGCGGTCCCTCGGCAACTGAGGCGCAGGGCGTACGACGAAGGGTGGGATGCCCGAGAAGAAGCGGCCGGCGAGACGCTAGGCCCCCGCGTAGGATATGTACTGTCAGAGATGAATGCTGCCGAGAATATAATCGACCTCGCCCTCGAACATCTGGAAGGCGCGATGGAAGGGAACTGGCCGACAGTCAGCGTCGAGGGGATGAACCAGACGCTCCTCAGTTTGAGGCGACTGGCAGTAAGAACGCGCCAGGCGGTACATCCCAGAGAGGATGAAGCCTCAGCGAGTGCACCACCCTCGCTGAGGCAGATGAGGATAGCGAGAACAGACGTCGATAGGACGGGGGAACTAATCCAAGGCATCTGGGGAGCAATGACTCGCAACGAGCGGCGAATGCAGCAGGCGTTGCAGGAGGGCGAACAACTTAGAGGAGCCCTCCGAAGGCTGGCCGACAGGCTCTCGCGGGCTCGCGAGAGCCTTGGTGGAGAACCACGCTCGTATGTGGACGTGGAGGCCCCGGCTATCCCAGATCGAATGGCCACCAACTCAGACGAGACCCGCCGATTGATGGCACTCCGTCCGACCGAAGAACCGACCCGCGCATTCCGATACGGGATGCGCGCCAATAGTACAGTCACCCCGAGACCAGCAGTCCCCCCACAAGCACGCGCTTGTGTAGTAGTAAAAGCCCAGGTCAACGGCTGTGAAGCGTTGACCATGATCGACACAGGGAGCACGACTAACTTCGTGAGCCCTGCCTTCGCAACTGTCGCCAAGCTGCCTACGTTCACACTGGCCTCCCAATTGACGCTGCAACTGGGATGTGTCGGGAGCCGCTCTAAGATTACGCACGGCTCCCAGACGAAGCTGCGTCTGGGAGCCTTCACATGCGACGCGTACTTCGACGTCGCGAACATCGATCGATACGACTGCATCCTCGGAATCCCCTTCCTCCGATCGCACGGCGTGCGATTAAAATTTGATACAAATACGATAGAGGTCGGGGGAGTGTCAGTCCCTGCACACACAGAACTGGACCTGTCCAGTTCTGTGGAAAATCGACCAAAGGAGAGGGGACGACGCAAGGACGTGTCGTCCCCGACACCAAGGAGCACATGACTTGCGGGTGGGGCCACACCGACGAGGAACCCACCTGGCCCCACACCGCCTCAACGAAGTCTTGAGCCTCCAACGTCGGTAGCCGAGGGCGAACAGCAAGCAACGCTTGCACACATGAAGCCGCGAAAATACTCAGACGAGGATATCCCCCGTCTGAGGGAAGAACTCTACAAAAAATATGAGCATCGTATGAGGGGAGTGGCGCCGAAGATGCCGCCACTCCGAGAAGTGAATCATCGCATACCCTTGATCGACGAGGGTATGCGTTATACCTACCATTTGCCGCGCTGCCCGGACTCGCTGAAGCCCCAACTGGCAGAGAAGATCCAGCTGTATACGAAGGCTGGATGGTGGGAGAGAGCAAGTGTGCCGCAAGCAGCGCCGATGCTCTGCATCCCGAAGAAAAATGGGAAGCTCAGAACGGTCGTCGATTGCCGGAAGCGCAACGACAACACGGTCAAGGACGTCACCCCGTTCCCCGACCAAGACCAGATCCGAATGGACGTTGCACGAGCAAAGTACCGTTCGAAAATCGACTTGTCGAACGCGTACGAACAAGTCAGGATCGATCCCAACGACGTCTCGAAGACAGCCTTCTCGACTGTCTTCGGCACCTTCCTGAGCCACGTCATGCAGCAGGGAGACTGCAACGCACCAGCCACCTTTCAGCGACTGATAACGGTGACGTTGCAGGAGTATATTGCTAGGATAGTACACGCATACTTAGACGATGCATTCGTGTACAGCGATACAATAGAAGAACACGTGGAGCATGTGTCCCTCGTGCTTGACGCGCTCGTGAAGGCCGATTTCTACCTTGAGAGGGATAAGGTCGACCTGTTCGCCGAGAAGCTAGATTGCCTCGGCCATATAATCGATGACCGAGGCGTCCACGCGGATGAGGACAAGATGGCCCGCATCCGCAATTGGAGGAAGCCCACGAACCTGAACGAAATACAGAGGTTCGTGGGCCTAGTAGAGTACCTGGCACCATTCATGCCAGATGTATCCGCGTACACGACACCCCTGACGGGAATCCAGAGGAACGGCCACCCCTTCCTCTGGCGGGAAATCCACGACAGATGCTTCCAGGCGATCAAGGACCTCGCCTGCAAGTACCCAGTGTTGCGGCCAATAGACCCGAGATCAGACGAGCCAATCTGGCTCGTCTGCGACGCGTCCCTATACGGTATAGGGGCGCTATACGGACAAGGACCGACCTGGCAAGGCTGCCGACCGGCGGGGTTCATGTCAAAAAAGCTCACGGACGCCCAACACAACTATCGGACGTTCGAGAGAGAAACCCTTGCCATACTCGAGGCGCTGCTGAAGTGGGAGGACAAGCTCCTGGGGTTTCACTTCAAAATCATCACGGACCACGAAGCACTCCAGTTCCTCCGCACGCAGCAACGCCTATCCAGCCGCCAGATGCGCTGGATGGACTACCTGTCGCGTTTCGACACCGAGATCATATACGTCAAGGGAACGGAGAATAAGGTAGCCGACTGCCTGTCTCGGTACTACGAGACAGACGGGGGAGACGACGCGCAACCAGAAAACGTCGAGTGGGCAACGGCCGACATTCGACTCGACCCAGAAGGGGACGACCTCCCCATCGACAGGTTGCGAGAATTGCGCCTCGCAGCAATGCGGGACGAGACGCCCAACATCAGGGAACCAGTAGAGGAGCGTCGGGTAGAGGCCGACGCGCTGAGGGAACACGCAGAGCAGAGGAGAGAAGAACCCACTCGTGCGCCCACGAGTGAGGACCCCACTCTTCTCGACTCTGCGGGGGATCCACAGACGCTCGTCACCCACTTCCAGGGGGAGCGTGGGTTCCTCGACTGCGTGAAACAAGGGTATCCAACAGACCCTGTCATAGCGAAGGTGATCCAACACCCGGATCACCACAAAGGATTCGACGTAGAGGACGGACTGGTCTACTTGAAAGTCACGGCAGGAGACAGAGTACTTTGCCTCCCCCGCGTAGACTGGAGAAACGACCGACTGACGGCACAAGTGATCGAGCATGCACACAAGACGCTCGGTCACTTTGGAGCATTGCGCACGGGCGACTACATCCGTAGGCGCTTCTGGTGGCCTGGCATGGGCAAGGACGTCGACCGATTCTGCAGATCGTGCCCGGTGTGCCAGACCACCAAGACCGACAACACTCGACCGGCAGGATTACTACACTCCCTGCCGATCCCCAAACGGCCGTGGAACTCGATAGCGATGGACTTCGTCGGCCCCTTCCCTGAAAGCAACGGCGCCGACTATCTATGGGTCGTCTTGTGTCGACTGACATCCCTGGTCCACCTAGTGCCGGTCAACACCACCATACGAGCGTCCGAACTCGCATGGGTTTTCATTCGGGAGATCGTGCGGCTACACGGCCTCCCTGACACGATCGTGTCCGATCGTGACGCCAAGTTCACCTCGCAGTTCTGGCGCGAGGTGCACCGGCTCCTGAACGTGAAGTTACTGACGTCCACGGCCTTCCATCCCCAGACCGATGGAGCTTCCGAAAGAGCGATACGGAACGTATCGCAGATACTCCGAGGACTGGTCGCCCCAGACCAACGAGATTGGGCCGAAAAGCTACCGATGGTCGAATTCGCTATTAACTCGAGCATCAGCAGCTCGACGGGGTTCGCACCGTTCGAGCTGACGTACGGATACCTACCACGATCACTGCCCAACGTCGAGGAGCAGTCGACCACGACTGCCCCTGGGGTGACGTCCTTCGTCCGCCGAGCGAAGGAAAACCTGGCAATGGCGCACGATGCAATAATCGAAGCCCGCGTAGTGCAGACGCACCACGCTAATAAACGAAGGAGGGAAGGCGTGAAGTATGCTGAGGGAGATTTAGTATACCTATCGACGAAGAATCTCACCTTGCCAAAGGGCCGCGCTCGAAAGTTACTCCCTAAGTACATCGGCCCCATGAAAATCGTCCACGCCAACCCCTCCATAGACACCTATACGCTGGAGCTGCCAAAACAGCTCCAGGAAAGACGCATCCACCCCACCTTCCACACAAATCTGCTGCGTCGTCATGAACCCAATGACGACGCGATGTTCCCCAAACGCGACGCCCACGTCTTCTACGACGTGGGCGTACCCGATGACGCGGAATGGCTGGTCGACGAAATAAACGCCCACCGGTGGGTGGGCCGTCAGCTAGAATTCTTAGTCAAGTGGAGCCTAGGCGACTCCACTTGGGAACCATACCTTCACTGCAAAGAGCTCGAGGCCCTAGATAGGTACCTCGAGCTGCACGGAGTAGACGACCACCGCCGACTGCCTAAACGCAGTCGGCGCCCCACGGAAGCAAATGCGTAGAGACGCAGAGACTTGCGCATTGCACAAGTCTCACGCACGTGACCCACACGTACCTACACTGCCACCCTCGTTTTGGACTTGCCGCCGGTTTTTTTTTGTTTTTAGATTGACGGGACCTTATCAGACTGATTACGCAATCGTTCCCATTTCGAAATTTTCTCGCGTTCATCCCTTTTCTCTCCTTCTCACTACTACGTAGCTACCGTACGCACACAGATAGGTATGTCTTACCGCGCCCACCCCTCCCGCCCCACTGCAGCGTCCTCTCGCGAGGACGCTGCCGCCCCACAGGACGTCTCGATGTCCCCCGACGACAGGACGCCCCGTCGTCCCTCAAAACGGCCTGCGTGGGATGTTACCTCCCCACGCAGGCGTTCGCCTTCGTACTCGCGGCCCCCCTCACCCCCACGCTCACGCTCACGCGACGCCAAACGTCGCCGTGAGCGTTCCGCCTCCCCTCCACGCCGACACTGGCATGCCAGTGAGTTCGGCGTGATCGTTCACGACGACTGTGGCCAGCCAGATGGGTGCCATGCGTGCTCGCAGTACGCACGGCACATGGCCCAAGACTTGGTTCTGGGGTCCAGTGACCTCGCACACGCGCGTTCCGAGTGCGTGCGTGTGCTGTCCCGGCTACTCGGCCTCGATGATGGCCTCACACTGCGACGTGAGGTCGATCGCCTGCGTGCAGACCGCGACTACTGGCGGACTCGCGCTCACCACTACCAAGACGAGTGTGAGCGCCTCGAGGACGATCACGATCTCGAACGCGCTCGTCTGGCCTCGCTGGCGTCCCAACCCCGCCACAACTGCCCGCCCCAACCCGCCGGAGCGGGGCCATCGTCATCGAGCCTCGTGGCTCGTCTTTCAGGGGGAGGGCGCGGGGATGCCCCCGCTATGTATCACCAATCACCCCAGACCCCCCCTCGCCTTGCCACCACACCCCAAGTCGCCCCCGCTGCGTCTCGTGAGGAGCCCCACGAGACGCGAAACATCGACACCGACGAGCCCGTGGAAACACGGCCTCGCATGAAACGCCCCCTCCTGACCGATCGCCTCAAGGAGGCACACACCATGTTCCCCATCGGTCAAGGGGAACGACCCCAACAAGCGTTCGTCCTGCTGAATGGAAGGAAGTACCTGCATGTGCGGGTCCAGCAGACCCTCTACCAGTTCGAAGCCCCTCTCCGCGACGACGTGGAGAGGGCAATATCAACAGGATACGCTCCAGCCATGTTTGGAGCGATCCCCCCAGGTGCA
This sequence comes from Pisolithus albus, assembly GCA_024613165.1. Lineage (NCBI taxonomy): Eukaryota > Fungi > Basidiomycota > Agaricomycetes > Boletales > Pisolithaceae > Pisolithus > Pisolithus albus. The sequence goes on from JANFAB010000022.1 coordinate 579,752, forward strand.
GTGCACCTGCTAAACACTACCCGCGAGATAGACGAAGTCTACGCTCGCGCAACCAGAGAAGACGACGAAGGTCGCGCACCGAACGCCAGGGCAGCCCAACGCTTGGTCACCTGGATCAATAGGTACCTGGCCGATGTCGATAAGCACACGGGAAGAAAACCGGCCAAGAATCCCGTCGCGGCCTACGCACTCTCACAGTGGCACCCCCCCGCTTGGATGGCCGCGAAAGGAAAATCCAAGCGCGAAAACTACAAGCCCTCTGCCACAGGGCTTGCCCATCACCAACCCCCGGCGTATGAGGAACCCCAAGCCGGTTCTACCGAGGCTCGCGAGGAGGTCATCACTCGCGAGCCGATCCCTGTCCCCCAGGTGGAAGTGGCCCCACCGGTAGTCGAACTACCACCTCCAGCCGCCGTGACACCCCAGGTCACGGCACATCCCGTCCCCGTGGTCCCGCCGGTGATTGATCGCCGGGACTACAAGAAAAAATGGCTGCAGGACCGAGGCCCAAAAAAGGCCCCGCACTGGGGGGCGCCACTCCCCGAGTGGAAGGAACACGTCCAGAGGTACCTGGACATCAACGAGACGTCGTACTTCATGGGAGTACCAGGCCCTCTCGAGGAGTTCGCAGAGGACAAGGAGGCCGCTCTGATTCGACGAATCAGAGGATTCATACTGGAGGGGTACTTCGCACCCCGTTTCCGCTACGAATCCAACCGTCGTGGTTGGCGTCGTAACTTCGCTCGACTCTTCGCCACCTCGGGCCGGTACAGGGCCATTGTCGAGAGCGAAGGGTTAACCATCGTCCCAGGGGCCAAGTGCGACTGGGACGCGTCCACCGACGTCGCGCCTTCACCCGCCGACATAGCCCGCTACCTCGCTAAGAATGGGCTGAGCTTCCAGGAGGCCGACGACCTCTACTCGTTCGGCGTCAATTTCCTCGTAGACGAAAATGACGCGTTGCAGGAGAAGGGTCAGCACGCTCACGACGGGCTGACGAGGGGCGACTACCAGCGCGGCACGCGGGAGAGTCGGTTGGCCGAAAGACGCTCCCTCGAGTACTACCTGGAGCGTGCCCAAGAATTGGGACTTCCGGACTTCCGGGACGTCGAGGCCGTCCCAGCGAACGTCGACTCGTTGGGCGGGGTCGAGGTAGTAGGGGGCTTGATTGCCGCCACCGACGACGACGACGACTGGGACCTCGACGTGCCCATGGCCAGCAATGCTCGAGGGCGGCCGATGGAGGTCGACGATGCTGGCCCGGCCCCCATGTAGGGGTCCGGGCGTTCACCTTCTCCCTCCCCTCTTCTCGTTGTTTCTTTGTTTTTATTCTTTGTCTTTAATCTTACATGCATCCAGTTCTGTCTCGCCTCACACTTATGTATCTACATGAGTGTGATTTCTAATTCAGTCATCTGTTCGATACCAGGTTTCGTGCTCGAAGAACCCATAGTTGGGTTCTTCAGGGGGAGGGTGTAAGGAGGGCAAGCCCCTCCTTACTGACTGTAGATACATACTTAGAACTGAAGGGCGTGTTGCCCCTATGTGGTCTAGGGGCCAGTGCGGAGTCCGTTGGACTCCGGTACTGTATAGGTATTACATAATGGTGAGCGCCAGCACATAGCGGGCGCTCGATATACATAGAGGTTTTTCCTTAACTTCTATTCTACCCTACTTCGACACTCGAATATAACACCGGTTGTGTTCATATCGAGTGACCAGTAACTAAGTGGGACAGAAGGACAAAACTTTACACTATCTTCGTCTTCGTCCTCGACTAGCTTCGGTGTAGCGAGCCCATGACTTAGAGTCTAGGGTCGTAACACTTGAACTAGCTTCTTTACCATCACCCGCTCGCTGAGCAAGCCCGGACTCCAGGGTTAAGGAGAACATCGCAGCCGGACTCCAGGCTTAAAGGAGGATCTTTCTCATCATTCCATGCCACGCCTCGTTCTACCGAGAAGGTTCGATCTATCGACCTCTGCCTCCACGAAACACACCTCCCTCGCCTACCCCCGAACTCGTCTACCCTTCTCGAACCCCGTCCGAAGATCCAAACCTCGGGACCCCACCCCCGCTCCCTGCCAACTTCGGTCTTCCTGACGAAGAAGGAGCTCGCCTCTTCGCACACCCCCTGATCCTGCCCCACAATCAACTTTACCAAGACATCTTCAATCCCGCTCCCCACCCTCGCTTCGACAACCTCGACGAGCAACTCTACAAAGACATCTTCGGCCACCCCGCTCCCCCGCCTCGTCGCTACAACCTTCGTCCCTGCCACCTCATCAACAAACCCTACCGCCGCCCCGTCGTAGTCAGCCGCCATGGACCAAGGTGGTAACCAACAACAACAACCCCCGCCCAACCCTCTCCTCGTGGACCCCGATGTCCAGGCGCTCATCGGCGCCATCACCGCCCACGTTACTACCTCTGTGGCCCAGAGTCTAATCCAGGCCAATGCACGTGCCGCCCGGGGCGATCCGGCAAAGAAAGGGGCGTCTGACCCTGGAAAATATGATGGCTCCATCTCGAGATTCGAGGAATGGTGGAGCAAGATGAAGGCGTACCTCCAGATAGCGGATTTTCCGTCGGCCTCGCAGGACTGCCTGGCAGTATGGACCCGACTTGAAGGGCCGGTAGCAGGGGCGTATGCCCGAGCAAGAATTGATGCCTGCAAGGCAGCGAACACCTATCCCAACATGGCGGCCCTCGAGGCCAAGATCGAGGCCAAGTTTAGGCCGATCAACAACAAGGACTGGGCGAAGGCCCAACTACAGAAAATACGACAAGGAAGCATGCGAACCGAAGACTTCGTGGCTAAGTTTGGTGCGCTAGCCATGTCTGCAGGGGCGTTGTGAGTCGACGTGTGGATCTATGGCGAAAACACCAAAAAAAACCCAACACAAAGACAAATGCCGAGTCGGTGGTTTACCTTCGCGGACTTTGGCTCGAGGGATCGGTTACAGCGAAGTGGGGGAGGGGTTCTGCACACCTAGATGACTAGGGCAGAAGGGAAGGTGCTCCTGACGAGAGGGGAGCAGGGGGAGACTGAGAAAAGCGAAGTTATATAGGCTACTCGGAGCCTAGAAGCGACGTAAAGTGATGAAGAATGACAGTAAATAGACCCTTAATGGAGCCTCAGATACTGCAAGGATAAAGAAGATAATGAAGGGCCTTAAAGCGACGACAATAAGGCAGATAATGACGATAAAGATTGGGCAATAGTCTCACTACAAAGGGGACGGTATCCTATGCAGGGGGGGCTACTTTCTTCTTGCTTGCTGCGACGTATTGGTACTTATATACAAAAGGTAGCGCAGCCTGAAGTAAATAGAGGGAAACACTTTGTAAGGGGTTTGTAAGCGATTGGTAAGAGGATTGGTAAAGGATTGGTAAGGCCGAGCAAGGTGGTCACTGCTGAATAAGGGGGTATGACTGCAAATGAGTCACTCTGACTCCTAGATCTGAGATCCAGATTCATTGGGGTGATATGCTGCACGTCCGAAAGAAGAACTGTGGGGATTTCTGCCAGGGGCCAACTTTGGGGGTCTCCAGGGTAGTCAGGGCTTAGGATTTCGCAACTTTCCCCCCTCTCTCCTCTCTGCAAAGCGACCTGTACCAGGTGCAACTAGTGCTCTGGAGGGCATGAGGAGGAGGAGGGGCCATCTTCTCCAATGAGGGCAGGGAGAAGTGCCTCAAAATCGTCATGAATGCGATCAGATAGTGTAGATGATAGTAATTGGTACTGGAGCTGTTGCAATTTTGGGAGAATGAAAGACGAGATTGAGAGATAGACATTGCAGGGGGCAGGAAGGAAAAATCCGTAATCCTTTTTGACTGGAGAGACCGAAACAACCACATAAGACCTCTCAAGCCTGACGACAGACTTGAGGCGACCAAAGAATGTCTTCTTTGACGTCAGACTGACGAGAAGAACACGCTGTCCCAAAGCGATAGGATGGGAGGTCATGGACGAGGGAGGGATGAACCAGGAGGCTTCGGGGCGAGAGCTAGTGGGGATTCCTGGCAAGTACTCGTAGTTATTCTCCCTAGCAAAGGACACGAGCGAAGAGATGGTCGAGGAGGTGGCCATTACGATAAATATTGGCGAAATGGGCGTTCGTTGGTAGAAATGATGCAGAAAATCGTGGAGTGCGCGGATCGTTACCACATTTGGTAGGCAGGATGGCGTGGTCGAGAGCTTCCTGTGAGCGTGGGAATGGTGTCGATATCTTTAGAATTGACGGAGATATTCGAAAAATCGGAATGCCGTAAACTAGCGCTCAAAAGTTTTTTTGGGCGCTCGAGCGGTTTCTTCCCTAACGTTAAGGATGGTTCTTGTGCGATGGATGACTGCTGGCAATATCAGTCATTCTTCGCATTAGGGCTAGGCTTCTCTGTTCTTCATCATTCAGCTTCCGAGTCCATGCTCACGTCGCCAAACACCTTTGGTGCATGACATCCGCCAGCAACAAGAAATGCAATCGTCCCCGATTGCGACCAATGCAGCAAACACAAATGGGTAAAACAAAGAAAAGAAAAAAAAGGATCTGAAAGGAGTGACTGGAGATAGGTGAAAAGTAGTGAAGGAAATCATGAGAATTCGTCAGAGTCATAAGCATTATTTTCGTTCTCGTCGTCATCTTCGTCATCGTCATTGCTTGGCTCGTCGTCTCCACTGAGGAGGATATCATCAGGTAAAGGAGTATCGCGTGAGTAGTAGGGAATGAGTCGGAATGCAGCAATGCCTCATCTAGAGATAGTGCCATCGAGTTCTTTGAGGACGTAGGAGCCTCCCTTGGTGCAACGAACGACTTCATAGGGACCAAGGTACCGCGGCTTCGATTTTCGATCAAGCTCCTTCTCAACCTGGCTATTGCGAACCAAGACAAGGTCTCCAGGCTGGTATGATGACTTTGCAAGGCGTAGGGCATACTTTCTTTCAAACTGGGCTTTGGATCGTAGGCGTGACTTCTGTAGGGTAGTAAAGGCGGCATGGATATCATCTTGTCTCTTCTCCAATTGGCGAATGCGAAGTGAAAGAAGCTCCTCTGAGCTCATTCCAGAATAAAATCCTTCAACAAGATACGTAGATTCAAAGAGATCAAATGGGAGAATGGGATCGAGACCATGAAGGAGGAAGTAGGGGCTGAATCCAGTAGACCGTCGGGTCGTCACTTTGTCTGCAAAGAAAGCATGATGGACCTTGGTAGGCCAGAGATTGAGATCGCCTTCACAAGCCTTGACGATAGCTTCTCGAATGATAAAGTGTCCTCGCTCCACAACTCCATTAGCTCGAGAATTGTAGGGCGAGATGCGAATCTGAGGGATAGAGTAGCGCTGCATGAGTTTCTCGAAGGCACCCTTGATCTCACTGCCATTGTCAGTGACAATCTGAGAGACCGTTCCATATCGACAGAGTATCTCTTCCCAAAAGAACTTGGCGAGATTATCCGCATTGGCATGTCTGAGAGCACGGCCTTCTGCTGCGAGGGAAAGATCATCTCGAGCAGCAACAAGATAGCGATAGCCATGGGCTTTGGGCATGAGCATGATGTCAACGTAAACCTTCATGAAGATTCGGGGGGATGCAGAGATCGTGATGGGGATTTCGGTCTTATGAGTGCTGTGAACCTGGAATGCATGGCACGAGCGAACGTGATGGGCGACATCCTTGTACATCTGAGGCCAATAGAAGCGCTCTCTGACCATCTGAAAGACTCCAAAGATGCCTCTGTGACCGAGTTCTTCATGGGCTTGATTCAGTATCTGTGCACGAAGATCTGGGTCGAAGATAACTTTGACAGGGGTACGGGAACCTCGATGTTTGAAGAGATGGCTTCCACAGAGGAAGAACTGCAAGGATCTGCGAATGAATCGCTTTCGTGAGGTGTTGGAAGGGAAAATGGGAAGTTCGGTGGTACGAAGGAAGTGTAGGATTTGGCGTAACTGGGCGTCTTGGGTCGTATCATTGGAAAGGAACGATGGGAGCGTCATGGCGTCATAAGGAAGGGGATGAGTTTCTGCAAAGAAAGGAACGTTCTCTAACCAATCGTCGGCTTCTTCTGCATCAATATGGCCCTCCTCGTAGTCTTCCTTGGTAGGTTGACGACGAGAGAGTGCATCAGGACCACGGTGCTTGATAGCGGGTACATGGATCAACCTGAAGTCAAAGAGGAGTATACCTTCGATCCAGCGATTGATCGTTGCATTGGGCTGAAGATCTGGGTCGTTAAGCATACCCTTGATATACTTGGCGTCGACTTCGATCCATAGATGACGAACACCATAAAGATGGATGCGGTAGTGTCGTAGTGCTCTGAAAAGACCGTAAAGCTCCAGCTTAGGCTGGCTGTAGCGTGATTCTCGTTCGTTGATAGGGAGTGAACCGTAGCGAGCAGGGCGTTTGCGTCCTTCTGAGTCGTACTGCGAAAGAATGAATCCTATGGTGACATTGCTGGTGTCGACGGAAAGAACGACTGGGGAATCGGATGAGTAGTCGATGGGGCGAAGGGCAGGGGCAGTTGAAACGGCATGCTTCAAGGCGTCAAACGCCTCCTGTTGGGGCTCTCCCCATTCGAATGGAGCATTCTTGCGATAGAGGTCGACCAGCGGCCGAGCCAGCTGCGAGTAGTTCACAATCCAGATACGAACGGTACCACAGAGGCCTAGGAACGACCGTACATCTTTGGGCGTAAGGAGTGTTGGCCAATTCACAATCTTCTTCACCTTGCTGTCGTCAGGGGAATGACCACGAGGATGGCAGGTTTGGCCAAGAATAGTGACACGAGGTTGGCAGATCTGAGATTTGGGACCGGAAAACGTTCCTCCAGCATGAGCAAATCGATGCATGATCCGATGTACGTCATTGGCATGTTCCCAAATGAAGCGCCGGATGCCAGAATTCTCGGCTAACGTTTCGGCATGGCCATTGGCATCTTCGTAACGTGTAGCAGGGCCTTTGATAGGCAGATCGTCGATGAAAACATTGGCGATGTGAGGGATTTCATCTTGCAGAATGAATGCTGTGCAATTCTGGAATTCCGATGGCGAGTTGGTGTAGCCTTGAGGCATGGCAGTATGGCGTAGCAAGCCAAGCGGCGTCAGGAATGAGGTAAGATCTCGGCTATCAGGGTGAAGTTGGTGTGCATCGAAGCTGGAGAAGAGATCGAACACGGTATAGCATTGCCGGCCAGCAAACGGCTCCACAAAGTCGTCCAAGATAGGAGGAACACCAGCGTCCCGAATTGTAACCTTATTGAGAGGCTGCAGATCATGGACGATTCGGATCTTTCCGTTCTTCTTCATAACACAAAACCATTTTGAGCGATAGGAGGACTGAGCCGGTTCATAGAGTCTGGCCACTTCAGTCAACCCCCTAAGGGGACCTATTAGGTTGACATATTTCTATAGATGTTTATACCTAAGAGGTGTTCACTACCCGGGTATTCCCGGCTGCTACTGGGTATTCTCCAGCGCTCCAGCAGGCCCTGGAGATTCTCCAGAGCTGCCATGTCAAGGGATTTTCTCCAGCACTTGCAGAGTGTCTGGGGTCCACATGGGACTTTCTCCCACCTATATAGGGCCTCCTGCTAGGGGTCATTGGGGCTTTCCCCAGCATAATTGGACCCTCTTCCTAGGGGGTGGTGAGACTTTCTCCAGCATAGATAGACCTCTGTGTAGGGGATGATGGGACTTTCTCCAGCATGAATGGACCTCTTCCTACACATTCTGGGACTTTCCCTGGGCTTTCCCCAGGCTGAATGAACCTACTTATGGCATTCCTCCAGCCTAAATAAGCCAATCCTGGACTCTTTCCAGGCTAAATAGACCTAGCTGTGGAATTTCTCCAGCCAAAACAGATCACTTCCTGGGTTGTTTCTGAATTTTCTCCAGCATAAATGGACCTTGTCTGTGGGATTTCTCCAGCACAGATAGGCCTCTTTCCAGGTCCTATGGGACTTTCTCCAGGGTGAATAGACCTAGCTGTGGATTTTCTCCGGAGCAAAAAACAGACAATCCTGGGTTGTTTCTGGGTTCCCCCAGGCAAAATACATCACTTTCAAGGGAATTCTGGGATATTCTCCAGTGTGCACAAATAAACATCTTTCAAAGGCACTTCCCTGTGCAATAGGGCAGTAGGGGAATTCTCCAAGAAGTGTTTGCATCAGGAGGGGGAATCACCAAAGAGGATGGAATGGGGAGCCCAAAGGCCTCACTCATGGTAGTGAGAGTTAATGCAGGGTACAGATCTTTCCCAGAACTTAGAGATCATGATAGGAAGTCTCCACAAAGTCTGCAAGGTATGTGACAGGTGATAGGGTTTTATATGCAAATATCTGGGTACTTGGCCAGATAGGCACTTGGAAATTCAGCACTGGCAGGAGATGGGGTTGGAGATTCTCACAGTTGGAGATTTCCCAGGGTGGTCAAATGGGGTTGGAGATTCTCCAGGGGGGCAGTTGGAGATTCCCCTGGGAGCAGTTGGAGATTCCCCAGGGGGCAGTTGGGGATTCCCCAGGGTGGTCACATGGGGTTGGGGATTCTCCAGGGGGGCAGTTGGAGATTCCCCACGGTGGTCAAATGGGGTTGGAGATTCTCCAGGGAGGCAGCTGGAGATTCCCCCAGGAGCAGTCGGAGATTCCCCAGGGGGCAGTTGGGGATTCCCCAGGGTGGTCACATGGGGTTGGGGATTCTCCAGGGGGGCAGTTGGAGATTCCCCAGGGTGGTCAAATGGGGTTGGAGATTCCCCAGAGAGCAGTTGGAGATTCCCCAGGGTGGTCAAATGGGGTTGGGGATTCTCCAGGAGGGGCAGTTGGAGATTCCCCAGGGTGGTCAAATGGGGTTGGAGATTCTCCAGGGAGGCAGCTGGAGATTCCCCAGAGAGCAGTTGGAGATTTCCCAGGGGGCAGTTGGAGATTCCCCAGGGGGCAGTTGGAGATTCCCCAGGGGGCAGTTGGAGATTTCCCAGGGGGCAGTTGGAGATTTCCCATGGTGGCCAAATGGGTTGGAGATTCTCCAGGGGGGTCAAAAGAGGTTGGAGGCTCTCCATTGGGTGCCATATTGGTCAATGTAGCAGTGTCCACCCAAAGTGTAGTATGAAATGCATAGCAGTTCACATTTTTGACTGCTAAAGTGTAGTGTGGTTGATTACCAAGAGTGTAATAGGGACCAATAAAAGTGTAGTCTAGTTCATTAGCAAAAAGGGTAGTGGTCTCCATTTTTGACTACCAATGTCTAGTGTAGTTGACTAGGAAAATTGTAGCATAATTCATCAGCAAAAGGGTGGACTGTTTGGTTAGGAAAAGTGTAGTGGTCCACATTTCTGACTACCAAAGTGTGGTGTAGTTCATTACCAAAAGCATAGTCTAGTTGATCAGAAAAACCATAGTGGTCCACACCTTTTACTAACAAAATGTAGTTTGGTTCATTAGCGAAAGTGTAGTCCTTTTGATTAGCTAGAAAAAGTGTAGTGTAGTTCATTAGAAATGTGCATAAGTAGTCCACACTTTTGACTACCAAAATGTAGTCTAGTTCATTAATGAAAGTGTATTGGTCCAAATTTTTGATCACCAAAGTGTAGTGAGGTTCATTAGAAAAAGCATAGCATATTTGACTAGCAAGGTGCAGCACAGTCAACTAGGAAAAGTGTAGCACAGTTCATTGGAAAAAGGGTAGTCTGGTTCATTAAGAAATGTGTAATGGTCCACATTTTTGACTACCAAAGTGTAGTGTAGTTCATTAGCAAAAGGGTAGTCTAATTCATGAGGAAAATGGGTAGTGGTCTGCATTTTTGACTACCAAAGTGTAGCATAGTCAACTAGCAAAAGGGTAGTATAGTTCACTAGCAAAAGAGTGGTCTGCATTTTTGACTACCAAAGTGCAGGGTATTTCACTAGCTAAAGTGTTGTCTACTTCATTAGGAAAAGTGTAGCGGTCCACATTTTTGACTACCAAAGTGTAGTGTAGGCCATCAGCAAAAGGGTAGTCTAGTTCATTAGCAAAGTGAGTAGTGGTCCACATTTTTGACTACCAAAGTGTAGTCTAGCTCATTAGGAAAAGTGTGGTGGTCCACACTTTTGACTACCAAAGTGTAGCATAGTCAACTAGCAAAAGTGTAGTATAGGTCATTAGCAAAAGGATGGTCTAGTAGATCATTAGGAAAAATGGCAGTGGTCTGCATTTTTGACTACCAAAGTGTAGCATAGTCAACTAGCAAAAGTGTAGTGTAGGTCATTAGCAAAAGGGTAGTTTAGTTCATTAGCAAAGTGTGCAGTGGTCCGCATTTTTCACTACCAAAGTGTAGTGTAGTTCACTAGCAAAAGTGTACCCTAGTTGATTAGGAAAAATGGTAGTGGTCCACATTTTTGACTACCAATGTGTAGCATAGTCAACTAGCAAAAGTGTAGTGTAGGTCATTAGCAAAAGGGTAGTCTAGTTCATTAGCAAAGTGTGTAGTGGTCTGCATTTTTCACTACTAAAATGTAGTGTAGTTCACTAGCAAAAGTGTACCCTAGTTGATTAGGAAAAATGGTAGTGGTCCGCATTTTTCACTACCAAAGTGTAGTGTAGTTCACTAGCAAAAGTGTACCCTAGTTGATTAGGAAAAATGGTAGTGGTCCACATTTTTGACTACCAATGTGTAGCATAGTCAACTAGCAAAAGTGTAGTGTAGGTCATTAGCAAAAGGGTAGTCTAGTTCACTAGCAAAGTGTGTAGTGGTCTGCATTTTTCACAACTAAAATGTAGTGAAGTTCACTAGCAAAAGTGTACCCTAGTTGATTAGAAAAAATGGTAGTGGTCCGCATTTTTCACTACCAAAGTGTAGTGTAGTTCACTAGCAAAAGTGTACCCTAGTTGATTAGGAAAAATGGTAGTGGTCCGCACTTTTGACTACCAAAGTGTAGTGTAGTCCACTAGCAAAAGTGTACCCTAGTTGATTAGGAAAAATGGTAGTGGTCCGCATTTTTGACTATTAATGTGTAGCATAGTCAACTAGCAAAAGTGTACCCTAGTTGATTAGGAAAAATGGTAGTGGTCTGCATTTTTCATTACCAAAGTGTAGTGTAGTTCACTAGCAAAAGTGTACCCTAGTTGATTAGGAAAAATGGTAGTGGTCCACATTTTTGACTACCAATGTGTAGCATAGTCAACTAGCAAAAGTGTAGTGTAGGTCATTAGCAAAAGGGTAGTCTAGTTCACTAGCAAAGTGTGTAGTGGTCTGCATTTTTCACAACTAAAATGTAGTGAAGTTCACTAGCAAAAGTGTACCCTAGTTGATTAGAAAAAATGGTAGTGGTCCGCATTTTTCACTACCAAAGTGTAGTGTAGTTCACTAGCAAAAGTGTACCCTAGTTGATTAGGAAAAATGGTAGTGGTCCGCACTTTTGACTACCAAAGTGTAGTGTAGTCCACTAGCAAAAGTGTACCCTAGTTGATTAGGAAAAATGGTAGTGGTCCGCATTTTTGACTATTAATGTGTAGCATAGTCAACTAGCAAAAGTGTACCCTAGTTGATTAGGAAAAATGGTAGTGGTCTGCATTTTTCATTACCAAAGTGTAGTGTAGTTCACTAGCAAAAGTGTACCCTAGTTGATTAGGAAAAATGGTAGTGGTCCACATTTTTGACTACCAATGTGTAGCATAGTCAACTAGCAAAAGTGTAGTGTAGGTCATTAGCAAAAGGGTAGTCTAGTTCACTAGCAAAGTGTGTAGTGGTCTGCATTTTTCACAACTAAAATGTAGTGAAGTTCACTAGCAAAAGTGTACCCTAGTTGATTAGGAAAAATGGTAGTGGTCCGCATTTTTGACTACCAATGTGTAGCATAGTCAACTAGCAAAAGTGTAGGATAGGTCATTAGCAAAAGCATAGTCTAGTAGATCATTAGGAAAAATGGTAGTGGTCCGCATTTTTGACTACCAATGTGTAGCATAGTCAACTAGCAAAAGTGTAGTATAGGTCATTAGCAAAAGCATAGTCTAGTAGATCATTAGGAAAAATGGTAGTGGTCCGCATTTTTGACTACCAAAGTGTAGCCTAGTCAACTAGCAAAAGTGTAGTATCCTAGTTGATTAGCAAAAATGGTAGTGGTCCGCACTTTTGACTACCAAAGTGTAGCCTAGTCAACTAGCAAAAGTGTAGTATAGCTCATTAGCACAAGGGTAGCCTAGTTCATTAGGAAAAATGGTAGTGGTCCGCACTTTTGACTACCAAAGTCTAATGTAATTCATTAGCAAATGTGTGGAGGGGAAGGGGGAGGACTGGTCATATGTTCTGAAGGGGTGGCTGTGATGGTCTGTAATTTTAATATGTTACAGGGGTATGTGAAGGCGATCTGGGTGTCAATTTTCATTGGGGTAGATTAAGAATTGCAGGATTGAGAAGAGAATTCGCATTTTGCCCCTATTTATCCTAGTACCCTTGTACTGCACTGAATTTGCTGAAATTAGCAGCTAGTTCTAAGGGAATATATGTCCTGAATTCATTGCAATACAGTAGAACATGCACAAATGTAAGGAGGAAGTGTAGTGAGGCAGAAAGAAGTCAGTTGAGGCCGCTTTTTTGCTTACATAATCAAAAAAGCGGAGTGGCAGGAAGTGACACTAATTAGGCACCACCTGTCACACAGCCACACTGTGGGGAATGCCACGGGACAGCCACCCGCCGGCACTTCAGATTATGAAAGAAGGCACACATATGGTAATCAATTGAAACCTTATTTGACAGTCAAAAAGCGGACTACTACACTTTTGCTAATGAACTAACCTACACATTTGCTAATGAATTACATTAGACTTTGGTAGTCAAAAGTGCGGACCACTACCATTTTTCCTAATGAACTAGGCTACCCTTGTGCTAATGAGCTATACTACACTTTTGCTAGTTGACTAGGCTACACTTTGGTAGTCAAAAGTGCGGACCACTACCATTTTTGCTAATCAACTAGGATACTACACTTTTGCTAGTTGACTAGGCTACACTTTGGTAGTCAAAAATGCGGACCACTACCATTTTTCCTAATGATCTACTAGACTATGCTTTTGCTAATGACCTATACTACACTTTTGCTAGTTGACTATGCTACACATTGGTAGTCAAAAATGCGGACCACTACCATTTTTCCTAATGATCTACTAGACTATGCTTTTGCTAATGACCTATCCTACACTTTTGCTAGTTGACTATGCTACACATTGGTAGTCAAAAATGCGGACCACTACCATTTTTCCTAATCAACTAGGGTACACTTTTGCTAGTGAACTACACTACACTTTAGTAGTGAAAAATGCGGACCACTACACACTTTGCTAATGAACTAGACTACCCTTTTGCTAATGACCTACACTACACTTTTGCTAGTTGACTATGCTACACATTGGTAGTCAAAAATGTGGACCACTACCATTTTTCCTAATCAACTAGGGTACACTTTTGCTAGTGAACTACACTACACTTTGGTAATGAAAAATGCAGACCACTACCATTTTTCCTAATCAACTAGGGTACACTTTTGCTAGTTGACTATGCTACACATTAATAGTCAAAAATGCGGACCACTACCATTTTTCCTAATCAACTAGGGTACACTTTTGCTAGTGGACTACACTACACTTTGGTAGTCAAAAGTGCGGACCACTACCATTTTTCCTAATCAACTAGGGTACACTTTTGCTAGTGAACTACACTACACTTTGGTAGTGAAAAATGCGGACCACTACCATTTTTTCTAATCAACTAGGGTACACTTTTGCTAGTGAACTTCACTACATTTTAGTTGTGAAAAATGCAGACCACTACACACTTTGCTAGTGAACTAGACTACCCTTTTGCTAATGACCTACACTACACTTTTGCTAGTTGACTATGCTACACATTGGTAGTCAAAAATGTGGACCACTACCATTTTTCCTAATCAACTAGGGTACACTTTTGCTAGTGAACTACACTACACTTTGGTAATGAAAAATGCAGACCACTACCATTTTTCCTAATCAACTAGGGTACACTTTTGCTAGTTGACTATGCTACACATTAATAGTCAAAAATGCGGACCACTACCATTTTTCCTAATCAACTAGGGTACACTTTTGCTAGTGGACTACACTACACTTTGGTAGTCAAAAGTGCGGACCACTACCATTTTTCCTAATCAACTAGGGTACACTTTTGCTAGTGAACTACACTACACTTTGGTAGTGAAAAATGCGGACCACTACCATTTTTTCTAATCAACTAGGGTACACTTTTGCTAGTGAACTTCACTACATTTTAGTTGTGAAAAATGCAGACCACTACACACTTTGCTAGTGAACTAGACTACCCTTTTGCTAATGACCTACACTACACTTTTGCTAGTTGACTATGCTACACATTGGTAGTCAAAAATGTGGACCACTACCATTTTTCCTAATCAACTAGGGTACACTTTTGCTAGTGAACTACACTACACTTTGGTAATGAAAAATGCAGACCACTACCATTTTTCCTAATCAACTAGGGTACACTTTTGCTAGTTGACTATGCTACACATTAATAGTCAAAAATGCGGACCACTACCATTTTTCCTAATCAACTAGGGTACACTTTTGCTAGTGGACTACACTACACTTTGGTAGTCAAAAGTGCGGACCACTACCATTTTTCCTAATCAACTAGGGTACACTTTTGCTAGTGAACTACACTACACTTTGGTAGTGAAAAATGCGGACCACTACCATTTTTTCTAATCAACTAGGGTACACTTTTGCTAGTGAACTTCACTACATTTTAGTTGTGAAAAATGCAGACCACTACACACTTTGCTAGTGAACTAGACTACCCTTTTGCTAATGACCTACACTACACTTTTGCTAGTTGACTATGCTACACATTGGTAGTCAAAAATGTGGACCACTACCATTTTTCCTAATCAACTAGGGTACACTTTTGCTAGTGAACTACACTACACTTTGGTAGTGAAAAATGCGGACCACTACCATTTTTCCTAATCAACTAGGGTACACTTTTGCTAGTGAACTACACTACATTTTAGTAGTGAAAAATGCAGACCACTACACACTTTGCTAATGAACTAGACTACCCTTTTGCTAATGACCTACACTACACTTTTGCTAGTTGACTATGCTACACATTGGTAGTCAAAAATGTGGACCACTACCATTTTTCCTAATCAACTAGGGTACACTTTTGCTAGTGAACTACACTACACTTTGGTAGTGAAAAATGCGGACCACTGCACACTTTGCTAATGAACTAAACTACCCTTTTGCTAATGACCTACACTA
Source organism: Pisolithus albus (assembly GCA_024613165.1). Lineage (NCBI taxonomy): Eukaryota > Fungi > Basidiomycota > Agaricomycetes > Boletales > Pisolithaceae > Pisolithus > Pisolithus albus. The sequence continues at coordinate 595,037 of JANFAB010000022.1, forward strand.
CACTTTTGCTAGTTGACTATGCTACACTTTGGTAGTCAAAAATGCAGACCACTGCCATTTTTCCTAATGATCTACTAGACCATCCTTTTGCTAATGACCTATACTACACTTTTGCTAGTTGACTATGCTACACTTTGGTAGTCAAAAGTGTGGACCACCACACTTTTCCTAATGAGCTAGACTACACTTTGGTAGTCAAAAATGTGGACCACTACTCACTTTGCTAATGAACTAGACTACCCTTTTGCTGATGGCCTACACTACACTTTGGTAGTCAAAAATGTGGACCGCTACACTTTTCCTAATGAAGTAGACAACACTTTAGCTAGTGAAATACCCTGCACTTTGGTAGTCAAAAATGCAGACCACTCTTTTGCTAGTGAACTATACTACCCTTTTGCTAGTTGACTATGCTACACTTTGGTAGTCAAAAATGCAGACCACTACCCATTTTCCTCATGAATTAGACTACCCTTTTGCTAATGAACTACACTACACTTTGGTAGTCAAAAATGTGGACCATTACACATTTCTTAATGAACCAGACTACCCTTTTTCCAATGAACTGTGCTACACTTTTCCTAGTTGACTGTGCTGCACCTTGCTAGTCAAATATGCTATGCTTTTTCTAATGAACCTCACTACACTTTGGTGATCAAAAATTTGGACCAATACACTTTCATTAATGAACTAGACTACATTTTGGTAGTCAAAAGTGTGGACTACTTATGCACATTTCTAATGAACTACACTACACTTTTTCTAGCTAATCAAAAGGACTACACTTTCGCTAATGAACCAAACTACATTTTGTTAGTAAAAGGTGTGGACCACTATGGTTTTTCTGATCAACTAGACTATGCTTTTGGTAATGAACTACACCACACTTTGGTAGTCAGAAATGTGGACCACTACACTTTTCCTAACCAAACAGTCCACCCTTTTGCTGATGAATTATGCTACAATTTTCCTAGTCAACTACACTAGACATTGGTAGTCAAAAATGGAGACCACTACCCTTTTTGCTAATGAACTAGACTACACTTTTATTGGTCCCTATTACACTCTTGGTAATCAACCACACTACACTTTAGCAGTCAAAAATGTGAACTGCTATGCATTTCATACTACACTTTGGGTGGACACTGCTACATTGACCAATATGGCACCCAATGGAGAGCCTCCAACCTCTTTTGACCCCCCTGGAGAATCTCCAACCCATTTGGCCACCATGGGAAATCTCCAACTGCCCCCTGGGAAATCTCCAACTGCCCCCTGGGGAATCTCCAACTGCCCCCTGGGGAATCTCCAACTGCCCCCTGGGAAATCTCCAACTGCTCTCTGGGGAATCTCCAGCTGCCTCCCTGGAGAATCTCCAACCCCATTTGACCACCCTGGGGAATCTCCAACTGCCCCTCCTGGAGAATCCCCAACCCCATTTGACCACCCTGGGGAATCTCCAACTGCTCTCTGGGGAATCTCCAACCCCATTTGACCACCCTGGGGAATCTCCAACTGCCCCCCTGGAGAATCCCCAACCCCATTTGACCACCCTGGGGAATCCCCAATTGCCCCCTGGGGAATCTCCGACTGCTCCTGGGGGAATCTCCAGCTGCCTCCCTGGAGAATCTCCAACCCCATTTGACCACCCTGGGGAATCTCCAACTGCCCCTCCTGGAGAATCCCCAACCCCATTTGACCACCCTGGGGAATCTCCAACTGCTCTCTGGGGAATCTCCAACCCCATTTGACCACCCTGGGGAATCTCCAACTGCCCCCCTGGAGAATCCCCAACCCCATTTGACCACCCTGGGGAATCCCCAATTGCCCCCTGGGGAATCTCCGACTGCTCCTGGGGGAATCTCCAGCTGCCTCCCTGGAGAATCTCCAACCCCATTTGACCACCCTGGGGAATCTCCAACTGCCCCCCTGGAGAATCCCCAACCCCATGTGACCACCCTGGGGAATCCCCAACTGCCCCCTGGGGAATCTCCGACTGCTCCTGGGGGAATCTCCAGCTGCCTCCCTGGAGAATCTCCAACCCCATTTGACCACCCTGGGGAATCTCCAACTGCCCCCCTGGAGAATCCCCAACCCCATTTGACCACCCTGGGGAATCCCCAATTGCCCCCTGGGGAATCTCCGACTGCTCCTGGGGGAATCTCCAGCTGCCTCCCTGGAGAATCTCCAACCCCATTTGACCACCCTGGGGAATCTCCAACTGCCCCCCTGGAGAATCCCCAACCCCATGTGACCACCCTGGGGAATCCCCAACTGCCCCCTGGGGAATCTCCGACTGCTCCTGGGGGAATCTCCAGCTGCCTCCCTGGAGAATCTCCAACCCCATTTGACCACCCTGGGGAATCTCCAACTGCCCCCCTGGAGAATCCCCAACCCCATTTGACCACCCTGGGGAATCCCCAATTGCCCCCTGGGGAATCTCCGACTGCTCCTGGGGGAATCTCCAGCTGCCTCCCTGGAGAATCTCCAACCCCATTTGACCACCCTGGGGAATCTCCAACTGCCCCCCTGGAGAATCCCCAACCCCATGTGACCACCCTGGGGAATCCCCAACTGCCCCCTGGGGAATCTCCGACTGCTCCTGGGGGAATCTCCAGCTGCCTCCCTGGAGAATCTCCAACCCCATTTGACCACCCTGGGGAATCTCCAACTGCCCCCCTGGAGAATCCCCAACCCCATTTGACCACCCTGGGGAATCCCCAATTGCCCCCTGGGGAATCTCCGACTGCTCCTGGGGGAATCTCCAGCTGCCTCCCTGGAGAATCTCCAACCCCATTTGACCACCGTGGGGAATCTCCAACTGCCCCCCTGGAGAATCCCCAACCCCATGTGACCACCCTGGGGAATCCCCATCTGCCCCCTGGGGAATCTCCAACTGCTCCCAGGGGAATCTCCAACTGCCCCCCTGGAGAATCTCCAACCCCATTTGACCACCCTGGGAAATCTCCAACTGTGAGAATCTCCAACCCCATCTCCTGCCAGTGCTGAATTTCCAAGTGCCTATCTGGCCAAGTACCCAGATATTTGCATATAAAACCCTATCACCTGTCACATACCTTGCAGACTTTGTGGAGACTTCCTATCATGATCTCTAAGTTCTGGGAAAGATCTGTACCCTGCATTAACTCTCACTACCATGAGTGAGGCCTTTGGGCTCCCCATTCCATCCTCTTTGGTGATTCCCCCTCCTGATGCAAACACTTCTTGGAGAATTCCCCTACTGCCCTATTGCACAGGGAAGTGCCTTTGAAAGATGTTTATTTGTGCACACTGGAGAATATCCCAGAATTCCCTTGAAAGTGATGTATTTTGCCTGGGGGAACCCAGAAACAACCCAGGATTGTCTGTTTTTTGCTCCGGAGAAAATCCACAGCTAGGTCTATTCACCCTGGAGAAAGTCCCATAGGACCTGGAAAGAGGCCTATCTGTGCTGGAGAAATCCCACAGACAAGGTCCATTTATGCTGGAGAAAATTCAGAAACAACCCAGGAAGTGATCTGTTTTGGCTGGAGAAATTCCACAGCTAGGTCTATTTAGCCTGGAAAGAGTCCAGGATTGGCTTATTTAGGCTGGAGGAATGCCATAAGTAGGTTCATTCAGCCTGGGGAAAGCCCAGGGAAAGTCCCAGAATGTGTAGGAAGAGGTCCATTCATGCTGGAGAAAGTCCCATCACCCCCTACACAGAGGTCTATTTATGCTGGAGAAAGTCTCACCACCCCCTAGGAAGAGGGTCCAATTATGCTGGGGAAAGCCCCAATGACCCCTAGCAGGAGGCCCTATATAGGTGGGAGAAAGTCCCATGTGGACCCCAGACACTCTGCAAGTGCTGGAGAAAATCCCTTGACATGGCAGCTCTGGAGAATCTCCAGGGCCTGCTGGAGCGCTGGAGAATACCCAGTAGCAGCCGGGAATACCCGTGTAGTGAACACCTCTTAGGTATAAACATCTATAGAAATATGTCAACCTAATAGGTCCCCTTAGGGGGTTGACTGAAGTGGTCTGGCTGCAATCTTATCCCGAAGAAGCTGTATGACTCGGTCTCGGATACTGGGCGGGATCGGAATGTTACGATATTCCCATGGCTCGTGGGGCAGGACAGGGATTATGTAAGGTGAGAAGTAATCAGATCTGAAGTTGCCGCATTCCGATTCGTCAAAGGCAAGTGCACGCTCGTTGTCACGACCATGCCTTGCCCGACCTTTTCCCACGCCTCCGCACCCTTTCCGACACCCTCCGACCCATTCCCGACCAAGTCCGACGCTTAATAAGCCTGCCGACCACTCTGCCGCTGCATCCGAGCAATTGCCGCTGTCGGCCGCTGTCGGTCTTGACTCGTAACCACCATTCGTCTATATTGGGTTGACCCCCTGTGGGTCATGTGATCGTCTTAGGGGGCTTTGTCCGTTTGGGGCCACTGGGCCGATTAGGCACAGCACGGTGCCTGCACCGCGTGGCGCTCCGAAGGGTCGCACCGCTTTCCGGGATTTCGGCCTGGCCTGTGATTGGCTGTTGGTGAGCGCTCCGTCACAATCTTATCCGCTTGTAGATACATCCTTTGTCTTGTCCATTTCATCCGCTGTTAGCCTTCATTCCGTTGTGAAGTTTTCTGACACTTACTTCCCCTTGAAAATTTCCGTACCTCCATATGTTAGTTCTGACATCCCGATACCGTACCGCCTCAGTCCCGCTGTAGTGTATAAATACCCGTACGGTACCCCGATGTCCCCTCAGTACGAATATCGACATAAGTTCCCCATTCCGAGCCTCCGTCCCTCTCCTCTAAGTCCCTCCGATCTCTCTGTACTTAGCCCGCCTCCGAAATACGAGGGCCGAGCTTGTACAAGGGGGCAGCGCACGAGCTGAACCCGACGCCCTCCTCCGACCTCCGCTCCGCTCCGCTAGCCGGAACCTCTGTCGGCCCCTCCGGCCATCCCCCGCTCCGC